>OY971419.1:5740000-6365000 GCA_963853865.1 Helleia helle
AAAAAATAGTTTGAATGAACAAATTTAACTTAATACTGTCTTTACCGGGGAGATAATGGGAGTCATGGGTCTGTCCTTGTCATGTTCAACTCATTACTGTTTATCATTGGACAAAATATATTTATATGTTTATACTAGCTGTTGCCCGCAGCTTCGCCCGCGTTAACTTATATTTACGGACGTATCCGGACCGATGATGATCATTTTTTTACTTCTTTGTTATATCGCTTAAGAGAATAAGGCTGTTTTTTTTTATGTAAGCTCCCAAGTGGCTTAAATTTTTCCGACTCTCACAATAATTATCCAACTATTTATCAATTTATACAGTCTTGGTAAATTATATACTATATCCTATTGACAACAGGCATGAAAATCCATTTAGTTAGTTTGTACCTAGTTTTTGAGCTAATCGCGTACAGATAGACAGACGTGAGGAAGGACTTTGTTTTAAATTATATTTTTTGTTTTTATATTATTTATGTTTTGTTTTATACTCTCGATCGGCGCTGCTTTCACGTGCTCTTGTTTCAGTCATGCTCTCTCACATGCGGTTTAACCGGGACTCTCGCTCCTCAGCAGATTCTTGTGATCTAACTAATCTCATTCGCTTAACGTATTTCGATGTAGCAGAAATAGAAGTTTTCTTTCTGGAAGGCATCTTGTTATAACCGTATTAAAATATAAAAATCTTTAAAACTACTTTTATAGGAAAAGTATCACCTCGCACCTAATCTAGATAATGAAAATTAATAACTATCCAACTTTACCTATCTACCTATCTATCTACCTATTGAATCCTATATTGAAAACCTTTATTGAATTTTAACTAACACTTATAGCAAAGATTATTAACTAAATAAAATTAAAATAATAATGCCTAAACAAATATATACTAAAACATATTAATACACGAATGAATAATCCTCCCTTATTTTTCGCTGGGGAGTGCGTTTATACATACCACCGGGTCCGGGGAGTCTCGGGGGTTATGTGGGACTCTCTGCATCTGAGAAGATGGTAAGGTGGACGCAGATTCTACCCACTAAACCCCAGCGGTGTTCTCCTTGTCGTCTGGATGATCCAGCGCGAGAGCTGTGGACGTCCGCACCGGGCCACAACGTTGTGCCGCCCGGCACTCTTCTCTGGAGGCGGGGGTTGGCATCCCCTCCTCCTACTCCGCTTAAGGCACCTTAACTATATAAGGATGCCTTATAGCCCGGACCTGGCGGATCCCCCGATCAGCCTCGCACAGGTCCCTCACGGCGGTGCAACCGCCTGTCGCCGCCGTCTCTCCTGCGGGAAGAGGCGCCAGTGCGCTCTTACTCCCGCTTCATCTCCTCCTTCTGTGACATCACTACCTTGCAGAAGGAGAGGACCGCCTGCCATGCACTCTCACTGTCGGTCGTCGCATCGGATGACCGCAGGGAGCGACAGGTCCGTGCCCACTTCAGCTAAACAGTCTTAAATATACAGTACCTATACTTTATTTTGTTAACTTTAAAATCTATTCCTACACCTTATAATAAACCTAATAAGTAACTACTCTAAACTGTACTTAATAAAAAAAAGGAAGTGCAAAAGTGCGCGCTGAAAAGCACCGTTGCAAGCAACAGGCGTACAATTTATAAAATGTCTTTAAAAATAATTATTATGAAGGAACGCTCCACGCTCAACACGTACGTTCGCAATAACAGTCAAAAATGTATGACATGAACTATGATGCGATACGCGCGGCCTATGTCTCTGAAATTAGCTAGGTGCTCGTGGGGCTGATCCCCAGCCCCCGCCTGCCGCTTTAAGCCAAGTTAGACCTTCAGCCCTACTATTACAGCATAAACTTCACTGCGGTTGACGTAACGTACGACAAACTTATTATATAATATGTTGGTATAGCAGTAACCATGTCTAGGGATCGAACCGCAAAATTAAGTTTGTTTTTAATGTGTATACTTGTGCGAGATAAAAAGTACCCAGGTTGGTGCCCCGGATAGTAAAGTATAATTATATCAAGTTTCATCGTAATCGAACCGGTAGTTTTTGCGTGATGCTTGAACAAACAGACAGACAGACAAAAATTTTGTTGAAAATATTTTTGGGTTGGGTATCGATCTAGTAACACCCCCTGCTGTGTATTTTTTAATTATTTTCAATGTACAGAATGTACACATCTACAGTTTTATTATTAGAATAGAATAGATATAGATAGATAGCTGATGCCAGCGTGGTATTTGTTATTCCTTCAATTAAAATTTTATAGATTGCAATGGCTTATAATGCTTCTTTATAGACGAAATTCAAAGTAAACTGATTAGGAATATGAACTGGAGTTCTCGAGTCACAGAGTCTCGCCTCATGATCTTCAATAGATACTTGGGATCTCATCATCCTTAATATTTTAGCTGCGCTGGAGTACTGAGAGAGTTTCGACCTTTTTCTAGGCATTGTGTACAAATTAATCTTCAACCAACACTTGACCAATATAAGAATTTTAATATAAATCTCTTAGCAGAAATAAAGGCTTAAGGCAACCTTTGAAACTTTCTTTCCAATATATACAAAATAAATTAAGGCTGGACCACGTACGAAACGACAATCCTTACTAAACAACTTTTTTCCCCATCGCGATGTAAAATACTGTCTATAACGCCATCTACTTTATTAAATACGAATTTATTTAACAGGTAAGAATTGAAATCGTTATAATATTATTTTGACTTATAATATACTGTCATAGTAAACATTTCATATTATTAGCGCCATCTAGTTGAATAGTATGCTAGACACTGTTTTAGTAATATTTTACTTTCCCGCGGGAATTCGGAACTTTTATTATAATCGTTTGAATAGAACGTCAACATAAGGAATCAGCAAATTAAGTTCATAAGTTGTTGTATACAAAGTTGTTTCATTACCTAATTACAGTTTTTTAACTATCCCACGGGAAATCTTTGATTTACCGGGATCAAAAGTACCCTATATGTTGACCAGGGGTATAAGCTACCACCATACACAATTTTATTCAAATCGGTCCAGTAGCTTCGGAGATTAGCCATTACAAACAGACAGACAAACAGAGAAACAAAAAAATCGAAAAAAATCCAATTTAGTTCTATTTAATTTCTTACTGACTCGGTTTTTAGCATTTTTTTTCATTGTACAAGAATTAGACCTCTACAGATTTATTATATGTATAGATTAATATCTAATGTTTCAGCAAAGCTTCACTTGTTGGTATAAAGCTATTTTGTCCATCTATGACTGTATTCGAATCGTTGAGAATGTAAAAAGATCTTAGTAAATAATAAAGTTATAATATTTATGTATTAATATAGACATGTCAATAACTTATATATAATGAGATCTTAATTGAAATTTTAAACAATTGAACTTTAAGAATGCTCTCTAGTCTATATATTAATATTAATTTGAATTAATAATAGAACTTGCTATTTGATAACAGTTTCTGTTTTATTGAAAATTGAACAGTAACGAATTATTTTAGGTACATTTTTTTATTAAATAATGAATAAAGAAAGGTCACAGATTCGAACACATTAACTTAAGATTCATTTTAGACATAAACTGGTGTTAGACATACCAGGAAAAGAAATAAATACATAATATTTTAAAAATAATTAAAACACGTCCATGACCTATGCAGAAATCTATAGTCACCACACAAAATAAATAAATAAATAAAACTTTATTTGGTAAACACACTGTCCTAACACATTATTGATTATAATATAACATCTGTGGTACATTCTAAATTTTAATGTATAAGAACAGCTTATTAAAAGAAAGAAGCAATAAGAGAAGATAGTAATGTTGGCAACAGTGTGTTTCGCAAAAACCTCAGCTAAAGTTAGGACTAAAAGCCCTAACACTGGTTTTCAGGACCACCGTTGCTTTTCCCATTTTGGCGGTAATAGTAACGTGAATAACAGTAAAAAAAAAAAAAAAAACGCTTTTTTATAATTTGAACAGAATTATGCACACATGTAAATATTAATGTATAAAGCTTATGTAGGTATATAAATATTAATTATATTAAATAAATTTATTTATAGATTAATATAAATACACTAAAGAATACGATAAAATTATAATATGTAGTGTAACATAGATATCTAACTATGACAATCTATAATGCACCTCAAGTAAAAATTATATAATAACGAATACTGCCAACTATCTATGAATATAATGTACCTATCACAATTATTTCAACGCAGTGACTTTTAATTTTAAATATCTTGTTGCCCTAAGAGTAAAACTATTTTATACTGTTTCTTAAAGCTTGATTTAGTTGTTAAATTACGTAGTGGTGGAGGCAAATTATTCCAACATTTCGTTGCAGCATATTTAAAGCTACCGCGAAATGCGGCTGTTCTGTGTATGGGCAAGTTCAGGGCGTACTGAGATGACCTTGTGCGGTGTGTGGAGTTGACATCTCGTACCCACTCTAGTTTCTCAAACAGATACATAGGTACACGATGTTTAATAACTCCAAATAACATTGTGGCTAAGTGTAATCGCCTACGGTTCTCCATTTTTAAAATGGACGTCTGATTCAGGTAAGAAGTGACGTGATCTCGCCGCGGTATGTAGAAGCAATAGCGTGGACAAGCGTTTTGAACTCTTTGTATAGACTTTTTTGTTCTCTCTAGTAGTCGCGGTCCTATAACAACATCTACGTAGTTAAATTTAGAGAGTATTAGTGTCTCACATAGCACTATGCGTAGCTTTTCATTGAGAGAATCCCTAATGCGATATAAAACTTTAAGCCTATAAAAACAAGTTCTTACTATATTAGACACGTGCGATTCGAATCGCATATTCTCGTCCAATAATAGTCCAAGGTTCCGTATTTCACTTACACCCTCAATCCTACTACCGTTTATTTCGAGAGAAGGGGCTTTGCTCTTTACTAATTGCACTTGGTGTCGGCTACCAAGAACTATATATTTGGTTTTATTTGGGTTCAAAACCAGTGCATTGGATTTCGACCAGTTAAAAATGCAGTCTAAGTCGTTGTTAATTAAATACAGTGTTTTTTCTAGCTCATGTGGTTTGAAGGACAGATAGATTTGTATATCGTCAGCATATATGTGATACCTACAGTTTCGTATAGATTTAATTACATCTCCCGAATATATGCTGAACAATATGGGTCCTAGTATGGATCCCTGAGGAACTCCTCTATTAAGGGGCCTACGCCGCGACGAAATCATATTTTCCTTCTCATTTCTAATTTCTACGATTTGATGTCTATTTTGTTAATAGCTTGCAAACCATAAGACAGCGGCCTCTTCCAATCCATAAAATCGTAGTTTTGCTAGAAGTAAGCCAATGTTAATGGCATCAAAGGCTCTAGAAAAATCGAGTAATATTATTTTTATGGTACATTATGGTTACCTTTCCATCATCTTGAGCGTGAAGTACATCGTCCAGCACATTCACAAGAGCCGTAGTGGTACTGTGGTGCCTCCTGAATCCCGATTGCAATGTGGGCAATATATTATTAAGCTCTAGATATTCCACTAATTGCCTACAGATAACCTTTTCTAGTATCTTAGAAGTACATGGTAAGATACTTATGGGCCTTAAATCTTTAAATTCTACGGGGCTAGGTATTTTCGGAATAGGACGAACCACAGCATCACGCCACATACTTGGGAAGGTGGAGGATGATATACTCTTGTTTATGAGTGCTTATTGTGTGCTTATTTATTTTTATTATATAATATTTTATAATATACCTATTAAGATTTTACACGCAAATTGTGCGGCTGTTTTATAATTTTCCTGTGGCAAGACTACTGAAAGAAATTCAATCATATTTTTTTCATATAGGGATAAGTAGTGTCTTTATACCAGTATCGTTTATAAGTGCTATTTCATATTGTAACAGTTTAGTATCATTTTTTACACCGGGAAATGCTCTGAGTCATGTAGCGGGGGAGTGGGTCTCTCCAGGCGGGTATGTGGGACTTGCTGCGCCCGAAAGCTGGTAAGAGGACGCAGCTCTAACTACTAAAACCCGGCGAGGGCCACCAATGCCGCCTTTGGTGAGATTCTCCGGATCTAATGAGCAAACTGGGTACCTCGACGGCTCGTCAGTCCCTGACGCCCTTCCCTGACGCCCTTCCCTGACGCCGTCCCTGACCCACGCACCCTCCACAGAGGAGTTGTCCCGCACCAAAGAACAACCCCACCCGACCCAAAATCGTTTTATCTTTCATCATTATTACCATTTCCCGGCGTTAAAAAAAAAGAAAACTTAATTCAATGTCGTAATGTTCTCTCTACCTGTATAAATAGTGAGTAGGAGAGAACAATTTGTATCTAAAAACTAGTTTACGGAATAGGATATTTTATTAAGGAAAAAAGATAAAATAATGTATTTCATACAATGTGCATTACTTGGGAGTATCAAAAGAACTATATAGAGTTGTAAAAACGTTTTCTTTAATATCATTATCATCAGCCTTTTTCCATCCGCTGCTAGTGATAGGCCTCATTCAATGAACACCAAGATGGTCAAACCGTCGCAACTTGCATCCAACTAGCACTGGCCACTGCGCAGAGATCGTCTACAATCCAGGGGAGGTTCACCCACCGTCCGCCTTCTCGAACGTGGCCTCCACTCCACAAATCTACAAGTGCACCAGCCATCGGTTCTTCGGTGCATGTGTCTTTTTACATATTTTTTTATTTCATAGTTCACTGTAGAACATAGTGTTAAATATTAAAATGTTACTGTACAATGCCGCGGTAATTATTATGGCAAATCATTGCAGGCATTAGGCGCTTTACATTTATTCAATATCGCGGCTCGTTTAACATCTTCGGGCATCGAGAGGTCCGGAATCTTCGCTGGCTTGGGGTGTGTGTGCAGATGTCGGGATTCACTTTTCTGTTGGTATCAGCATTAAATTAACCTTAGAGGTTCCGCAGTTGAAGCTCGTAGTTGACCTCCTTGGTCAAGCGCAATTTGGAGACTGTCAAGGCGCGGAATCCCTAACCTTTTTGACTTGGCGAGTTGGTGACCAACTGGGGAAGCCATCCTGACCAGTTCAACGCGGAGCTATGCCAAGGCTAGGCCCTGGAAACCAGGAACGACGAGGCAGATTGCGGTCCATGCTAAATTAAGGTATATCTTTATTTGTAACTTGCCACCAGAACTAAAACATGAAACCCGACCTTAGCTTATCGTTTGCAATCACCTATTGAGGCCTAAATAAATATATTTGTATTGAGGCTCATATTTAATTTCCTCTCTTTAACTACCACTAAAATCGAGTGTATTTTCTCTCTTTACCACGCCATAATAGTGCTGGGCTCACCTTAGGCCACTGAGCCCCACCGCCATGACAAGGCTTGAACCATAGTGGTATTTGGTTTAATCCTAAGAGTGCCAAGCCACGTACCACATATATTACTGAATGAAAAAATAGTCGGTCATAGGAACTGTCGATAGAAGTGAGAACTTATAACTTAGAATCACATAACATTAATGAAATTTCAAATTTTAATATCAAAAAAATTTCAGTTTCATAATGACTTCTTAATATCTCATTAGCGTTCTAAAGCGTTCGGTGACGATGATGCGAGTTCCATGATTTTGTTCACCCAAAAAGTGCTCAACGTGTCTAAAGAAGTTTTAGCTTAAAAAAAAACAATAAAATGTTGTAACCACTCTCTATATATATGTACACAATATCGAGTGGCTGTATTGTAAGACATATATCTTGTTAGTAATAACATTTTCCAGTGTGGGATGCAAGCCCTTTCTTTGATATATTAAATTTAGAAGACATATATCGTATATATTTCAGGTCTGGTTTAAAGTAGCATAGAAAAGTGAAAAAGTGGATGCAGTATTGTTGTTCTTACTTTATTTCTTTGTTATCTAGTCGCTCTAGACCTAGAGTAAGTTTTTAATGAGACAAAACATGGCTACGGGTCAAGGACTGATTTAAATTTAGGTTATTTGTTACATAATCTATATATGTGTATAGATTATAATTATAATGACAAAAAGGTGGAACACTTTTTTTACTTTTTTTAGACATTTAGACGTTAACTTAGATTTACAGCCGTACTTTGATTGAGTACAGGATTGATGAAGATTAGTTTTGTAGCCTAAGTAAGTAAGTCTAAAGTAAGCCTAAATAAAGTCCTACTAAAATTGGTCCATCCGTTTCAGAGATTAACTGGAACAAACAGACAGACATACAGACAAAAATTGTAAAAAAATATATTTTGTGGTATATGTACCTTGTATACATCCATATGCATTTAATAAAAAGCAGTTATTTTAATATTACAAACAGACACTCCAATTTTATTTATCTCTTTAAAATATTATAGTATATACCAACATAGGATTACAAATTAGTAGTAATTGTAATTTACATATTATGCAGAGATTACCTTCGTAATATCCGCTTTGTACGGAGACGAATTGCAGAAAGCTTTTATTCTATATACATGCTTGAGTTATACCTAAATTTATTTGATTAAATTAATTCTCATAAGAAAACCCATTATTTACTTTCTTGTGACAAACAATATTCAAATAGACTCTTCCTTTATCTTGAAAGCCAAGGTCATTTTTTTTAAAATAATATGTTAGTTTGTTATGCAAACTGGCAGATGTGCCACCTGATGGAAGGTGGTTGACGTCTGCCATGAACATAAACGAACTTACCTGGATCTAGCCCAGTCAACTCGTTCATGCGTTACCTGTCCTGAGACATAATGTGTTATGTCTTGGTGCCAGTAATTACACTGCATGTCCTGCCCTTCTTTCCGGAATACAGCAGAACTGTTTCATGGGATAAATAAGCTGCATTCAATACTAATAATAATAAAAATATTTAAACTTAATGACCTACTTTCGTATAAAATGAAATATAAATCTATAGTAATTAACATCACTATTTACGTTTGATCAAATTAGACACATTAGTTGCGTGTTGAGAGAACCAGATTAGCCAATTTATGTAATCGACAATGGGATAACCGAATTCTGTCGATTACCGAACATGGCCGCCGAAAATATTGTCATGAAAAACACGCCGCTTAATAATGAGTTAATTAAAATAATATTGCTTGGTCGTGTATTAATAAATGGCTTATTTTGTTACGTCGATAATTTGCTCGTTTTATACAGATAATTAATGTTTTTCGTTGACGACATAAACATGGTTTTAAATGAATAATTAAGATTTATGGTTAAAAAGAGTATATTCATACTGATTAATTATTTATAAGGAGTATATTCATACTGATTAATTATTTATTAAGAGTATATTCATGCTGATTAATTATTTATAAAGAGTATATTCATACTGATTAATTATTTATTAAGAGTATATTCATGCTGATTAATTATTTATAAAGAGTATATTCATAGTGATTAATTATTTATTAAGAGTATATTCATGCTGATTAATTATTTATAAAGAGTATTTTATTTATTTTTTATGTTAGTTGGATAGGCAAACTGGCAAACGTACCACCTGATGTTAAGTGGTCGACGTCGCCCCTGAACATAAACTAGTATACCTGGCATCATCATCATCAGGATAAGCAACTCATTTATGTGTTGCCTATCCTGAGACATAAGATGTTAAGTCTCGGTGCCAGTAATTACACTGCCTGTCTTGCCCTTCTCTCCGAAACACAGCAAAGCTGTTTCACGGGAGAAATAAGTAACATGGTGGTACCCATGCAGCCGGGAGCGCGGCACAGCGCTTCCCTCCCACCGGGAAAAAAAGAGTATATTCATGTTGATTAATTATTTATCAACATTGTTGTCTATTTTAATTTGACGTCAATATTTGTAATGTTAGTTGGGTGGAAATACTGGCAGACGTGCCACCAGATGGGGTGCCATCTTCATATTGAAGTCTGGAGGTCAGCTTTCGGTACTCTGTCCGAGCATGAGATATTCATCTTGTGGTATCTTATCTAGTCCAGTACAATCCTTTATGGTAAGTTATTAATGTATGACAAATAACTTTACCTGGGAGTAGTCGCGGCAACTCATTCAAACGATGTTCATCTGAGACGTCAGATGTTAAGTCGCGATGACAGTAATTACACTGCCTGTCCTGGTCTTCTTTACAAGACACAACAAAATTGATTGACGGAATAAATAAGGCGGATGGTGGTACTCGTGCAGACGGCTCAAGTGCCGTTTCACCAGTAAAATCTATTAAGATCTCTAATTGTATTCTGGTCATTATAATAATAATAATAATAATAATATTTACGGACGCTTTTACACCACGTCAATCTGGACCCGTGATAAGTTCTCGAAGAACTTGTGTTACCAGACAAGGGAAATATATTTAATACTTTTATACTATATACATAATTATATTTAAAACTTTTATTGTATAATACACATCCATAACCCAGGAACACAGAAAAGTTTTTGTTCCCTGGCGGAATTTGAACCCGCTACCTCCGGCTTGAGCGCCAACGCGCTAACCAATGAGCCATAGAGATCGTCGAATATTATCATTCAACATTATTTTCCACGTAATTTTTTCATACGAAAAGGCACTCTTAAAATGTAATTCCAATTTGTGTTACTTTATAATTAATTATTGTCATGTCTATTTATTATGTGTCCGCCGGTAGTTTTTCGACTAATTAAAATCTTATAATTAAATTTACGTAAAACGAGACATAAATCAATGATCCAATAGAAATATGCTATCTACAATATTCCGAGATTTTCGACTATGTAATAAATATAAGCCCACACACACGCTTGCAAAAACCCTACTTTTTCCTGCAAATAACATATTAGGTATCATACCTTTACTATGGTATGGTTTAAGCAGAATATGACTAGCAAAAATCTAATATGACGCGTGTCATGCCCTCTGTAATATTACCTACGCTTGGTTATAAATTATTAAAGAAATGTAATACATAATTGTGAAGAAAATAGAAATAAAGTGGAAGCCGCGTATAGGTAGACGAAGTGATGGTCATGAACCTTTGTTATAAAATATTTGAAAAGATTAGTTCCACTGAGTTTGTTTCGCCGGTTCTTCTCAGTGGGTTTACCTTGGAACCGGTGGTAGATTCAAGTGACTTTCTAAAATATATAACTGACTGAATGTACTGATGGTTCTTGATGGAAAAGTGAAAAAAAGATTTTATTATTCTAAAAGATAATTTATTGGTACTATTTAGAATATTTTTTTTTGAATTGATTTGATTTGGCAATGTGGGAAGACGATCTCCGTGCAGTGGCCGGGCCGTGTTAGAATGCGAGTGGCAAGGGATTTATTTTGTTCAGCATTTCCCGGCTTTAAAGAAAAAAAAAGAGGTAGTCCACCTCCGACGATGAGATGACGAACCAATGTCCATGATTAATGTTGTTTAGATGTAAGTGGCGGAATATCGCCGTCTTGGCGTTCAATGACAGGGGTCTGGGTCCAGCAATGGATGAAAGAAAAAGTATACTGATGATGATAATGAAACTAGGTCTGGTACCTCGTTAACAGTGTATCTTCCAAACCCATTCATTCCTCTCTCATAATTTACTATCGGAGACCACTGGTTCCTGACTTATTTTTGGAAACTGTGACATATACATTTTTTTCTTTTTTCTTTCTCAACCAAGTTTCGTATTCCAAAATTGATTATTTTGAATTATTTCAATCTTTAATACGGATGATATATATTTTTAATAATTAAATACGTCATCATAATATTATTAATTTAATTCATCAAACAAAGAATTTGTCCATACTAATCAAGATAAATGTTCTAAATATACATTTCATTAAGATATTTATATACTATTCTTCCAAAAAAGACATTACTAGGGTGAAAAATGACATACCTGTACGGATGAACTGGAAAAAAAAGAAAAGAATTAAAATCAGTAATACAGTCTTCGTTTTCAGTTATTTTCTTTTGAGGATGGACTCCCCAGGTGGGTATGTGGGACTCACTGCACCTTGAAGATGGTAAAGTGGACCTCTCTTCTCCTTTTTTGTCCCCTCTTCAATTTGCTTCGCCCAAGGTGCTGGGTTCACCTTAAGCTACTGAGCCCCACCGCCACGACAAGGCTTGAACCATGGTGGGGAAGGTTGAGCTAATATATATAATAGCCCTAGAAATACTAGCCGGATTTGAAAATTATATTTAAATTAATTAGCTCAAAGTTTTCTCTTCTTCTTGTGTGCATATAATTATATGTAATTCATACTTACCCAGGTAAATGTTGGTAAAGAGAGCGTTATGGAACCAAAAATATATATAGGCATTCTTTGACTTAGAGCCAATTGAAATATGCGAATATTATTTTTATGTTGAGCGTTATAAGTATACCATTTCTCTGTGACAAATACTTCTAGTTTTTCACACTGTAATATAAGAAACAAAAATAAATATAATAAAAACCTGATACTGATTATTAGTAGTAAAATCCATAAAATACTCTTAAGTGGGTGATAGACGTACGAACTTAAAGTATGCGGCGGTGTGTACGCGAACTTACTCGGCTCGATATCGGTGACATGCGTGAAGCTTACTCACTCTGTATTGCGATGTCGTCTACAGAAGTAGTAGAAGTAGAATAGTAAAATTTAGTATTGTATTAGTAAAAATATCGAACCTCATTATTAACTTGCTGGCCGAGCGCGCAAAACAGCAAAACCATTAGAATGAAGCAAATTTCATGGACGTAATATTTTGCTGTATCCAAAGAAAATTTATCCTACAAAATCATAAATTATTAATATTCTTTTTTTCTTACCCCGATTAAGGATAATTTCTTTATGCAATGTAGGCCTGCTAGTAGGTAGTAGATACTTTGTATGATGAATATAGATGTTTGTACCAGGTCATGGACGTGTATATAATATGTATTTATATAAATTTCATAAAAAAAATCCATTATTAATACCCGAAACAGAAGTTCTCACGAATTTAGAATTTATGTATATTTATTATTTTTCATACTAGTTGGATAGGCAAACTGGCAGACAGCCTCATCATGCGTTGCCTATCTATGACGTATGATAGTGGTCTTAGTATATTAACTTCACAGCCCGTTCTGCTCCTCTTTCCGAAACCCAGCCAAGCTGTTTCTCAGGCGTAATACGCAGAATGGTGGCTCCCAGGGGTAAAACAAGATGCTATTACCTTTTCACTGAACTACATTAACATGAGAATTTAAAAATTATGAATTAATGAATAGTAATTTTTCATAAATTATAACTGAAAATGTGTTTTTTTTTATTACCGAAATCGCGATTTTCACTGAGCACATGCATACCAACATAACAGCCACCAACAGTAACGTCAAAAAGAAGGGTCTGCATATTACATTCAGTCGGTTGGCGAACCTGAAACGGAATGATTCATAAAACAACCATATCATGCCTAATTTGTTATAAAGTCATGTATACATAATTTTAATCAGTGCTGCAATACGATTTTACATTAATTTGATCATCTGAAACATTTGTTTCGTATGAAGTATTGTTGTAAGATGATAATGAAACCAAATAGAGGCCCTGAGTCTCTATTTGGTTTCATTATCATCAGCGATGTCCACTGCTGGGATCTTCCTGGGAATCAGATGAAGAGGGTGCTAGGCCATAGTTTATTTATGCGCTAGCCCATGCTTCACACACATTCAAAGATTTTAATCTCTGATTCTTCAAGATGTTTCCCTTCAACGGTGAGCAAGCGGTGTCCTCATGCTAAGTGCACGGAAAAAATAACAATAAAACCATTCCAGGCCAGGTAAAGATAGTATGCCGATCGAAATCGAGGCCGAACCTACGGCTAGACCATCCTAGACTGTCGGTGCTCACGAGATTTAGATACCTACTAAATGCGTAAGATAATAAAAATCAGAAAGTACCAAAATCATTTAATTAATTAAAACTAGAAGTTCTATGAATTTACGATCGAACCTTGACTTTAGTAAAGATTATTATTTAAATCTATTTTTGTTGTAAATTGTCTTTCGTCCTTTAATATGTATATTATGGAATAAATAAAGTCTCTTATATTGTTTGACTAGCTGTGTCCCGCAGTTTCGCCCGCGTTTACTTAGCTTTACAGCCGTTCGCATTGATTATGATTATTTTTATGGCCAAAGTTACGCCTTATAACATCAGCTATCTGCCAGTAAACGCCTCATCAAAACAGGCTTAGCCGTTTCAGAGATTAACCGGAACAAACAGACACACAAAAATTTATATTTTTTTATGTAAGTACCGTATATTATTTCATAGCTTTTACCCGCGACTTCGTCGGCTTGTAAGAAGTATATTTTAAAATCTTATTTTTCAAATAATATGGTTCCAATTTTCAAACTATTATAATTTAAAGAATAGGTAGGTACTATTAACTCATTTAATTTAGAAGTACATTTTTATTATATTTAATAACTTTTACGGATTTTATCGCGGTTTATTAAGATTTTTACATTCCCAACGTTTCGGATACTTTACAGCAACCATGGTCATGGGAGGACTGAGGTGTCAGACGTAACCTAACCTAACCTATCATTACAAAGTTATTAGAAACTACCCTATGATACATAAATATTTTAATTAAAATTAGTAATATAAAAAAAATATGAAAAAGAAATGTTATATGTTCCCGTGAGATTTTCAGGAAACCACTATTCAATGTCCTACGGTAGATTTCAAAGCATCTTTATATCAAATTTCACCCAAATCGTTCCGTGGTTTAGAAGATAGACAGTCCTGGAGTTTTACCCGCATATTTCCCGTTCCCGTGGGATTTTCAGGATAACAACTATTTTATACCCTACATTAAGTTTCAAAGTATCTGCATATCAAATTTCACCCAAATCTGTTCCGTGGTTTATAAGACTGACTGACGGGACTCTCTATCTTAGAACCCCGGGATTCTACCCACATCGTTCCCGTTCCCGTGAGATTTTTAGGATAACAACTATTCAAATTCCTATGTTAGATTTCAAACCATCTTTATATTAAATTTCACCGTTCTGTGGCTTAGAAGATAGATGGTCCTGGAGTTTTTTACCCGCATATTTCCCGTTCCCGTGGGATTTTCAGGATAACAACTATTTTATACCCTACATTAGTTTCAAAGTATCTTCATATCAAATTTCACCCAAATAGGTTCCGTGATTTAAAAGATAGACAGTCCCGGAGTTTCACCCGCATAGTTCCCGTTCCCGTGAGATTTTCAGGATAACAACTATTCAAATTCCTACGTTAGATTTCAAACCATCTTTATATTAAATTTCACCATTGTGTGGTTTAGAAGATAGACAGTCCTGGGGTTTCACCTACATATTTCCCGTTCCCGTAGGATTTTCAAGATAACAACTATTTATACCCTACATTGAGTTTCAAAGTATCCTTATATCATTATGTCTTATGGCATACTTTTATGGGGAAATGCGGTCGACATGAACAACATTTGTGTGCTGCAGAAGCGGGCTATTCGTGCAATTTACAAGTTGCCTCCCTATTCATCTTTGAGAGAAAAATTTAAAGAAATAGGAATTCTGACTGTCGCCTCTCAATATATCTTAGAAAATTTACTGTATGTCCGGAAAAACAAAAATGAATTTTGTAAGAAAAGTGATATTCATAGTAGGAATACACGTAATAGACACAGGTTACATGCACCAATGATTAGACTTTCGAAAGTAAGCAATTCTTTTGCATAAGCAAAAGGCAACTGTATACGCTTTTACAATAGGATCCCAGTAAACGTTCAAAAGCTCTTCTTAAAAAAAATAAAAAAAGTTGTTAAAGAGCGTTTGTGTGGTAAAGCATATTATAAAGTAAAAGATTTCATGGAAGAAACCACACCCTGGGAAGAAGGCGTTCCTCCCGGGCATTTCAAGATAAGATTTTAAAATTGTTATTTAATATATATTATTTGAAAAGATTAGTTCCACTGAGTTTGTTTCGCCGGTTCTTCTCAGTGGGCTTACCTTGGAACCGGTGGTAGATTCAATTGACGTTCAAAAAGATACTGTATTAGTACTATTTTGAATAAAAAAATTTGATTTTGATTTTTGATTGATCAAATTTCACCCAAATCTGTTCCGTATT
Organism: Helleia helle; assembly: GCA_963853865.1. NCBI lineage: Eukaryota > Metazoa > Arthropoda > Insecta > Lepidoptera > Lycaenidae > Helleia > Helleia helle. The sequence continues at coordinate 5,756,116 of OY971419.1, forward strand.
TTAGAAGATAGACAGTGCTGGGGTTTTACCCACATCCCATCCTGATCCCGTGGGATTTTCAGGATAACAACTATTTTATACCCAACATTAAGTTTCAAAGTATTTTCATATCAAATTTCACCCATATCTGTCCCGTGGCTTAGAAGATAGACGGTCCCTGGGTTTTACCCCCATAGTTCCCGTTCCCTTGGGATTTTCAGAATAAAAACTATTTTGGGTACGTTAACTTCCATAGTATCTTCATATTAAATTTCACCCAAATTTGTTTCATGGTTTAGAAGATAGACAGTCCTGGGCTTTTACCCGTATATTTCCCGTTCCTGTGGGATTTTCAGGATAAGAAATATTTTAAGTCATACGTTAAGTTTCAAAGTATCTTTATATCAAATTTCACCCAAATCTGTCCCGTTCCATGTGTTTAGAAGATAGACAACCCGGGGGTATTAACCGCCTAGATCCCGTTCCCGTGGGATTTTCAGGATAAGAACTATTTCATGTCCTATGCTAAGTTTCAAAGTATCTTCATATCAAATTTCACCCAAATCTGTTTCGTGGTTCAGAAGATAGACAGTCCCGGGGTTTTACCGCATAAATCCCGTTCCCGTGGGATATCCGGGATAAAAACTATCCTATGTCCTTTCTGGGGTGTCAAACTATCTTTGTGCCAAATTTCATCCAAATCTGTTCAGTGGTTTAGGCTTGAAGAAGAGACAGACAGACAGACAGACAGATAGAGTTACTTTCGCATTTATAATATTAGTAAGGAAGTAAGGAGAAGGATTTTTTTGTCCACATGGATAATGGATGGCTTACACTGTTACAGGAAATAATTGATGTACATTTTTTTACCGATCGAGTATTATAAAGGTCCATTAGCCCGCGCCGGACGTACCGCACACACGGTACGCAACGGATTTTAGTTTGCTTTGTATAGTTTTTTTTCCTTTATATATTTATATATCGGATTTAATTGTCACGTTCGTACGGAGCTTACGATGCGAACATGTGGATGCTTATCATATGATAAATAAGTACAAATTATAATTTATAAATAATTTATTTCACGAAATATAATTCTTATAGTGATTGGAGTAATATAATGTTATCTATATTTTTAATTATTTTGATTATTTATAGTGAACTACTTTTTCAGATTTTCCAGCATTTTTTAAGTTTTAATAATCCTTGTTAATGCGAAAGTAGTCTGTGGTGATTACACGCCAAAACTACTGATATGGTTTCTATGAAAGTTACACTGATATTCAAGCTTAAGAAAGAAAATAGGTTACTTTTAATTGTGAAAAACTGCGAAAGGGGGAGGGATGAAAGGTTTTAAGGATATATCGTTATTTTTTAAGCTATAAGCTTAAACGTTATTTTTTAAGCTGTTGAATATATAATATTAATAAATATAACATTCAAAGTTTGTAAAAATTTTAGCCTTTCAAGGGGGTAAAATAACATCAGGGAATAGGGATGAAAGTTTGAATAGAAATATGTAACGTATCTAATGCAACCTCCATCATGAGAGGGATGGTGGTACTTTTATCTGAGGCCTTTAGACAGACCATTCCGATTGTATTCTAGTAATACAATCGGAATGGTCTGGGTCGAAATGGGTACATGACAGGGCAGACATATCTGTTTGAAAACACCAAAAACGTAAAAAAAATTGTCTTACTACAAGTACTCGAGTAAAACTTCATAATGATTCTCGACCAAGGCAATATGCAGCTCTATGCTCTTCGAAAAATCTAATAAAAAGTATACCAGCTGACAGTAACGACACGATTACACGTATTACATTTTAAATGCTCTGAGGCATCCCGCGGGCGTGTGGGTCTCCCCAGGCGGGGATGTGGGACTCGCTGGACCCAAAACGTGGTAAGGTGGTCAAAGCTTTATCCTCTAAAACCCGGCGAAGTGGGAAGAGGGGTACAAAAACAGCTCCCTCAGCTCAATTTTTTTCGCTGGATAGAGTTGCGTCCATCTTTCGGGCGCAGCGAGTCCCACATACTCGCCTGTGAAGTCCCCTTATAGACGTGAGTTTTGACAAATTATTGATAGCACAGATAAAATAAAAAATAAGGTATACCCTGATCAGTGCACGAAAAATGCATAGAAGGATAATTGCGATAATATATAACTTTTTGTTAGAAGAACAATCTAATAAACATTAACTTGGACATCATAGAGTTTAAATTGTATTGTTGGTTACTTTGTCTGCCGACTTCGGAAATCTACGAGCGCTCATCGGTGACAGCCGTCATTCACTGGATGGTTAATGCAATATTTCTTTTTCCATTAATTATTTACTAAAATAATTAAGTAATTTATAGTTTATTTTATATTATTTTAATAAATAAATTAACATTTGAAAGCTTTAAATAATACTAATAATAATCACGCAACCTTAAAAATTTTACAGGAAAAAATATTTTGCCATTATTATAATACATTTTTCGAAGAGCATAGAGCTGCATATTGCCTTGGTCGAGAATCATTATGAAGTTTTACTCGAGTACTTGTAGTAAGACAATTTTTTTTACGTTTTTGGTGTTTTCAAACAGATATGTCTGCCCTGTCATGTACCCATTTCGACCCAGACCATTCCGATTGTATTACTAGAATACAATCGGAATGGTCTGTCTAAAGGCCTCAGATAAAAGTACCACCATCCCTCTCATGATGGAGGTTGCATTAGATACGTTACATATTTCTATTCAAACTTTCATCCCTATTCCCTGATGTTATTTTACCCCCTTGAAAGGCTAAAATTTTTACAAACTTTGAATGTTATATTTATTAATATTATATATTCAACAGCTTAAAAAATAACGTTTAAGCTTATAGCTTAAAAAATAACGATATATCCTTAAAACCTTTCATCCCTCCCCCTTTCGCAGTTTTTCACAATTAAAAGTAACCTATTTTCTTTCTTAAGCTTGAATATCAGTGTAACTTTCATAGAAACCATATCAGTAGTTTTGGCGTGTAATCACCACAGACTACTTTCGCATTAACAAGGATTATTAAAACTTAAAAAATGCTGGAAAATCTGAAAAAGTAGTTCACTATAAATAATCAAAATAATTAAAAATATAGATAACATTATATTACTCCAATCACTATAAGAATTATATTTCGTGAAATAAATTATTTATAAATTATAATTTGTACTTATTTATCATATGATAAGCATCCACATGTTCGCATCGTAAGCTCCGTACGAACGTGACAATTAAATCCGATATATAAATATATAAAGGAAAAAAAACTATACAAAGCAAACTAAAATCCGTTGCGTACCGTGTGTGCGGTACGTCCGGCGCGGGCTAATGGACCTTTATAATACTCGATCGGTAAAAAAATGTACATCAATTATTTCCTGTAACAGTGTAAGCCATCCATTATCCATGTGGACAAAAAAATCCTTCTCCTTACTTCCTTACTAATATTATAAATGCGAAAGTAACTCTATCTGTCTGTCTGTCTGTCTGTCTCTTCTTCAAGCCTAAACCACTGAACAGATTTGGATGAAATTTGGCACAAAGATAGTTTGACACCCCAGAAAGGACATAGGATAGTTTTTATCCCGGATATCCCACGGGAACGGGATTTATGCGGTAAAACCCCGGGACTGTCTATCTTCTGAACCACGAAACAGATTTGGGTGAAATTTGATATGAAGATACTTTGAAACTTAGCATAGGACATGAAATAGTTCTTATCCTGAAAATCCCACGGGAACGGGATCTAGGCGGTTAATACCCCCGGGTTGTCTATCTTCTAAACACATGGAACGGGACAGATTTGGGTGAAATTTGATATAAAGATACTTTGAAACTTAACGTATGACTTAAAATATTTCTTATCCTGAAAATCCCACAGGAACGGGAAATATACGGGTAAAAGCCCAGGACTGTCTATCTTCTAAACCATGAAACAAATTTGGGTGAAATTTAATATGAAGATACTATGGAAGTTAACGTACCCAAAATAGTTTTTATTCTGAAAATCCCAAGGGAACGGGAACTATGGGGGTAAAACCCAGGGACCGTCTATCTTCTAAGCCACGGGACAGATATGGGTGAAATTTGATATGAAAATACTTTGAAACTTAATGTTGGGTATAAAATAGTTGTTATCCTGAAAATCCCACGGGATCAGGATGGGATGTGGGTAAAACCCCAGCACTGTCTATCTTCTAAAATACGGAACAGATTTGGGTGAAATTTGATCAATCAAAAATCAAAATCAAATTTTTTTATTCAAAATAGTACTAATACAGTATCTTTTTGAACGTCAATTGAATCTACCACCGGTTCCAAGGTAAGCCCACTGAGAAGAACCGGCGAAACAAACTCAGTGGAACTAATCTTTTCAAATAATATATATTAAATAACAATTTTAAAATCTTATCTTGAAATGCCCGGGAGGAACGCCTTCTTCCCAGGGTGTGGTTTCTTCCATGAAATCTTTTACTTTATAATATGCTTTACCACACAAACGCTCTTTAACAACTTTTTTTATTTTTTTTAAGAAGAGCTTTTGAACGTTTTCTGGGATCCTATTGTAAAAGCGTATACAGTTGCCTTTTGCTTATGCAAAAGAATTGCTTACTTTCGAAAGTCTAATCATTGGTGCATGTAACCTGTGTCTATTACGTGTATTCCTACTATGAATATCACTTTTCTTACAAAATTCATTTTTGTTTTTCCGGACATACAGTAAATTTTCTAAGATATATTGAGAGGCGACAGTCAGAATTCCTATTTCTTTAAATTTTTCTCTCAAAGATGAATAGGGAGGCAACTTGTAAATTGCACGAATAGCCCGCTTCTGCAGCACACAAATGTTGTTCATGTCGGCCGCATTTCCCCATAAAAGTATGCCATAAGACATAATGATATAAGGATACTTTGAAACTCAATGTAGGGTATAAATAGTTGTTATCTTGAAAATCCTACGGGAACGGGAAATATGTAGGTGAAACCCCAGGACTGTCTATCTTCTAAACCACACAATGGTGAAATTTAATATAAAGATGGTTTGAAATCGGTTTTATTTATAGTTTATTTTATATTATTTTAATAAATAAATTAACATTTGAAAGCTTTAAATAATACTAATAATAATCACGCAACCTTAAAAATTTAACTGGAAAAAATATTTTGCCATTATTATAATACTTTTTTTAAAAACTTAATTCTTTTAATACAGTAGGTAGTAAATACTTAAATATCGTTGACAAACAATCTTAAATTGTTATTCCACGATAATCACAGAAACAAAAATATTTAACGTAATAATACAATATTATTTTTACATAATATTGTACATTGAGCATTCCATTTCTTGATATATAAATAAAACCGCCCAAGTCCTAGTCGGGCTCGCACACGAAGGGTTCCGTACCATTACATAGTATACAACATTAGATACTTTAACAAAAAATATGGTTTATGTTTATGGAATTAAATGTTTTTTTTATGTTTGAGTTGATTGAATGAAAGGTAAATTGCGGTTTACGATTGATGACGTATTAAAAAAAACTACTTACTAGATCTCGCTCAAACCAATTTTCAGTGGAAGTTTTCATGGTAATACATCATATATATTTTTTTAGTTTTATCATTCTCCTATTTTGGAAGTTACAGGGGGGGGGGCACATTTTTCCACTTTGGAAGTGTCTCTCGCCCAAACTATTCAGTTTAGAAAAAAAATCGTACAAGAAACCTCAATATCAATATTTTAAAGACCTATCCAATGATACCCCACACGTATTGGTTTGATGAAAAAAATATTTTGAGTTTCAGTTCTAATTAGTATTACCCCAATTTTTTTTTTTTTTACTTTTGTGTCAAAATCTTAATGTGGTTCACAGAATACATCTACTTAGCAAGTTTTAACAGTATAGTTCTTATAGACAGACATACATGACAAATATATAAGGGTTCCGTTTTTTGCCATTTGGCTACGAAACCCTAATAAAAACCGTCATTTTTAAAGCGAATGGATAAAACTGAAGAGCTTTTAGAGAATTGTTTATGTTTAAGCATTCGATGATTATTTTTTTGTTGGAAAGGTATTCCAAGGGTGGTCCCATAATAAGGGAACCAGGATATGATGATGGTATCCCAGAGAAATCGAGGAGAACTTTCGAAAATCGTAGGGGCGACTAGTGTTTTGCCGAAATTGATATTTGAATCTGAAAGAAAAATCATTATAAACTGATTCACATAAGTTTTGAAATAAAGCTGTGAAAGTTATGAGAAAATACGGAATCAAATTTTCACAAAATTACGATTACAATTAATATTCCTTTTCAGGATATTACGTTATATTATGAATATTTATAATTGCTTTAGCCGACGAAGGCTCAACGAATTTTTCTCATTATAATATCGAATTAAAATTATGTACAACCTTTTGATTTTCACATAATGTATTACACACTGTGACAGCAGCTCCGTACAAAGTATTTGCCAATCTCCTTCCCTTTCTTTCACAATTTCTGTGACTATTTCGTCCAAGTATTGTAATATGAAGCAAAGGATCCGCAACTGCCTCACAATTTGCCCAACAAGAAATATTATCGTCATTTGAAAACCAGGATATGCTAAAAAAAGAAATAATTTTAAACTAAATTATAAATTGGAAGAAAGTATCTAAATTATTTATCACCATCATCATCATCATCATCATCAGCAGCCCGTTATTTCCCACTGCTGAACTTCTCTTCTTTTCTGCCAATCTCCTCTGTTCCTTGCCTGTCCCATCCTCGTTTCGCCTACGAGCTTTGCCAGCGTCTAATCATAATTGAGTTCGTTATTAATTATTAATCGATACTTTCACTTATGCCTGGGCACATACTAAAATAATTAAACTAAAGTATTATATACCTACAGGCACCGAAACTTTCAGAGATTGCGCGTACTGGATGGCAATTGAACACGAGCCGGGCTGATGTTAGTTGGATACATTAATGATAATATTCTTAGCGATTTTTAACCGCCGACGCAAAAAGATGATAGTTTTATCGCTAAGTATGTATATGGTACCGAATATTCGGCCTTTTTCACTTTAGGTTTCCCATAACATTGATTTCATCGAAAGCGGTTCAGCCGTTTTAAGGTCATCATCTCTTTTGGTTTTGCGTTAGATTTTTTTTAAAGTAACCTTTTACTTCAGTCTGACTACTATCCTTCCTACTCTACTTTCGATTCAACGCTTTATTATTATTATGATCGTCTGTAAAACATAGATTAATTTATTTATAAGCATCCAATGCATAACAAAGAAATTTAATTACTTACCTATGCAACACAAGTAACCGGCGTACGCATGAAATATAAACGATGCAATATACACGTTGAAGTTCTCCAATCCCCAAGGAAACCACATGTCGAACGCTGAAATCGAATGAAGTTAAACAAGTGGAAGTACGAATGAATATTGTAAACCTTCCTTTAAACTAAAGCTGCAGCTTTGTACTATTTTGTATTAATTTTATAGTTAGGAAACGGTATCTGTACAGATAAATAACATTGGAGTGTCTGTTTGTAATTTAAAAAAAAACCTTTTTACTAAATGCTTATGGATGTAAACACGGTACATATACAAAAATAACATTTTATTTATGCCTGTCTGTCTGTTTCTTCCGACAAATCTCTAAAACGGATGGGCTGATTTTGACGGGACTTTCAATGGCAGATAGGTAATATTAATAGGAGTAACTTAGGCTACAAAAATACACTCCGGATACGGCTGTTAAGATAACGCAGGCAAAGCTGCGGGCAAATGCTAGTATTCAATAAGTTCTTTAATATTATTCTAATTTATACCGGTGGGAGGGAAGCGCTGTGCCGCGCTCCCGGCTGCATGGGTACCACCATCTTGCTTGTTTCTCCCGTGAAACAGCTTTGCTGTGTTTCGGAGAGAAGGGCAAGACAGGCAGTGTAATTACTGGCACCGAGACTAAACATCTTATGTCTCAAGATAGGCAACACATAGATGAGTTGCCTGGGCTCGTTCCAGGTAAACTAGTTTATGTTCATGGGCGACGTTGACCACTTACCATCAGGTGGCACGTTTGCCAGTTTCCCTATCCAACTAACATAAAAAAAAAATTAAGTATGTTTTATTGATTTAGGATACCGGCGGCGGTGGTAATCAGGTTTGTGCCACAAGCCCTTTAGTATTAAGCTATACTATTATGTTTGCTTCTTTTGGCAGCTTTAATGTATTTAGTAGTAAGGGCAACACAAAACAGAGTAATTGATGGCAAATCTTCAATCTCTGGATAGGTAACGTGAGCATGAGTTGCCCTGGTGGGTTACCCAAGATGCTATTCTATAATCGTAAACGCTAGTAGAAAACTAATAAATGTATGGAAATGACATTTAAAACCACGTGATTTATCGATGTTATGTCTTTTCCATACATTTGTTAGTTTCCTACAGGCGCTTACGATTGTAGAATAACATGTTGGCTAACCCACCTGAACTGTCAAAATTTGTCTCAGTATTTTTTTTTAAATGTTAATGTCCATATTGTCCATTTTTCTTGCGTGGCTCGACTTCTCATCATCATCATCATCATCAGCCTCTATCCGTCCACTGCTGAACATAGGCCTCCCTCAATGAACGCCAAGATGGCCGATTCCTTGCCACTCGCATCCAACACAGACCGGCCACCGCACGGAGATCGTCTTCCCACCTGGTCAATGGCCGACCAACACTTCGTCTACCTAAACGTGGCCTCCACTCTAGAACCTTATTGCCCCATCGGCCATCCGTTCTTCTGAGTGTGTGACCAGCCCACTGCCACTTCAACGAGCTAATTCTTTGCGTGATATCGGTTACCTTAGTTCTCTGACGGATGTCTTCCTTCCGAATCCTATCTGTCAAAGAAACACCCAGCATAGCACGCTCCATAGCACGTTGAGCTACGGCAAACTTGCGGACCAGTCCTATATTTAAAGGCCACGCTTCAGCCCCGTAGGTCATCACGGGGAGAACGCATTGGTCGAAGACTTTCGTCTTCAAACTCTGCGGTATAGACGACGTGAGAATATGGCTAAGCTTCCTGAATGCTGCCCATCCCAATTGAATCCTCCTATCGGCTTCTCTCTCGGAGTTATGTCGACCTAGCTGCAAAGTGTGCCCGAGATAGACATACTCTTGCACGACTTCGAGAGTTATGCCATCAACGTTAACCGGCCTAGGGAGAACGTGTTCGTTGAACATGACTTTCGTCTTGTCCAAGTTCATCCTAAGACCCACACGTCGGGAAGATTCATTTAGACTGTGCAGCATCTCCTGCAAGCCCTCCAACGACTCGGCCAGAATAACGATATTGTCGGCGAAACGAAGGTGTGAGAGATACTCGCCGTTAATGTTTATGCCACATTTTGTCCAGTTTAAAGTCTTAAAGACGTCCTCCAAAGCATTAGTGAATAGTTTCGGGGAAATGACATCCCCCTGTCTCACTCCTCGATGCAATTGGATTGGTCTTGTTTGACCTCCCGGAACCAGAACGGACATAAAGGCGTCGTATAATCCTCTCAACACTTCGACGTATCGCCAATCGACCTGACATCGCTGCAGAGCTTCCAGAACAGCCCAGGTTTCAACCGAGTCAAAAGCTTTCTCATAGTCCACAAAGGCAAGGCACAGTGGCTGGTTGTACTCATGGGTCATCTGTACAACTTGCCTTATAGTGTGAATGTGGTCTATGGTGCTAAATCCTCTTCGAAACCCAGCCTGCTCCGGTGGCTGGAATCCATCGAGCTTTTTAGTGAGGCGGTTCGTCATGACTCTCGAGAACAGCTTGTATATATGACTTAGAAGTGATATCGGTCTATAATTTTTAAGAAGGGAGTTCTCACCCTTCTTAAAAAACAAAACGATTTCATTTCCATGCCACTCCTTGGGGGAAATGCCCCGTTGAAGGACGAAATTAAAAATCTTTTGTAACTCTCTTAAAACAGGTTCGCCACCTGCCTTAAGGAGTTCAGTCGTAATTCCGTCCCTCCCCGGAGCCCTCCCCCCTTTAAGCTGCTTAAGAGCCAGACTAACCTCATCTAAGCTGATGTTCGGAAGCTCGGGGCTTTGTTCCTGTGGGGCTTCTTTTTAAAATATGAATTCATTAAAAAGAGGCCCTCTTTCTCGAGAAAGTTGACCAGCATTTGCCCCCTGTGGTTACGACTGCCGACACCATGTGGCCCTAAACACGATTCGATACCTGTTCGTACTCCTACTTTGGCATTGAAGTCCCCCATAACAACATTGAAGTGAGCCTTGGAGGTGTTGTGTAAGGCCCTGAAGACATCCTCGTAAGTTGCCTCTACTTCGTCGTCGGAGTGTGTCGAGGTTGGCGCATATACTTGTATCACCTTGAGGCTGTACCTCTTGGTGAGTTTGAGTACAAGATACGCAACCATACTCGACACACTCGAGACTCCGACGATGTTGTTGACAAGGGACTTGTGGACGAGAAAACCCACGCCGCCTTGGGATGGAGTGTCGCCTTCCCTGAAGTAGAACAGGTGACCCGAAGGCAGAGTTATGGTGTCCTCTCCTTGTCTTCGGACTTGACATAACCCCAAAACGTGCCATCGGATACTTCCCAGTTCCACCTCCAGTTCAACCAGGTGGTCATCGAGTCTCAACGTTCGTCCGTTATACGTAGCCAGGTCAAGTTGGTGGTAGCGATCCGTAGCCCGGGGATTCTTAGCACCCCCTGTCCCACCGTAACCTAGGCTGCTACCGTAACCAGGAATAGTGGGACGGCCGGGAACTAGGGGCCTTCTCTTGTGCCTGTAATTCATGAGGGGATTCATGCTCATAATTGCCACGCTGAGCAGGCGGATTGGCAATCGCAGATGATGATGAATTCGCATTGGCGGCACTGCTGCCTGCCGCCAATTCGATTGATGGTGCCGCCATCACTCGGTGCGATCGATGCTTAGTGATCAAGTCTATCTCACTGTCACGATGAGACAGACTGACACCAAGCAATCGATTCGCAGTATTAGCATCCTTGATGTTGGGGAGCTAAATGCCCTTTGACGACTTCTACGTCACCCTGGGCTTGTATTGGGGTAGGGGTATTCTTAAGCCGCCCCCACACAGCAGCGTCTTCAGTCGTCAGCTCGACTTCTAGTTTGTATAAATAAAATATTGTCTTTAAATCTCACCTAAAAGGCGTAAGCTTTCATCTTCTCTGACGTACATAAAATATATTGGACCACATAAATACAAAGACACACACACCCACACGCTCGCAACGTAACATACAAGCAACATCCTGGTGTACTTCAATGTTTTCTGCTGCGAATCAAATACTAATTTCTTTAATTCAGTAAGCTTGCCTCGTTTCCGTCTCACAGTTAAAGCAAGATCAATTAAAGGCATTTCCAACATCAAGTCAGTGAAAGCAGCTTCTTCCAGGAATATCCTGAAATCTTTTTTGAAAAATAAAAATATCCCGAGTGATATGAACATAATCACCCCAGTAGTCCAGACGCAAGCGCCTTGAATGAAGAGCAATAAATTTGAAGCATTAGTAAGTACAAAGCCAGTAGTGAATAAAAAGGTTAGGAATCCGAGGAAAAAGTTCAAAAACTGTAACAGAAGCCATCCTTTTGAATTCCAGTTTCGCTTCGCGTAGATGGAAATTCCAGCAACAGATAGAACTCGGTCGAAAACTTGGAAAGTTTCATCCATGACGGCAACTGATGTGAAATGATTTATAAAATGGTATATTTCATTTTTCAAGCAACTTAATACAATCACATGGAAAATAAGTTTCACAATTTTCATTTTAAATTAATTTAATCAATTTGGAATATTATTTTATGGTGGGACTTATATGATAATTATGTTAATGAGCCGAATATTTCCTTGTGTTGTATACCTACTTTGTAGTTACTATAATCAAATATCATCCGTGCGTATTTTTTTTTTATGTCAACAAACGAAAAAAAAGCAAACGAGCAATCGGAGCCTTACGGCGCTGTCGCCCATACACATCCAAGCAAGGCCACGCAGGTGTGCTGCCCTCTTTTTCCCTATCACCCCCAATGGGCTATCGGAAACTCACAAACCGCACGAAACGCGACAGTATAGCTGTCACTTGATGCCGGTGTTATGTGAGCGAGAGGTACCACCCTGGTCATGCCAGCCCAGTTCGGCTGCAATGCAGCATGGCACTACCTCTTACTTACTTTTTTTAAACTGTGGCATTATTTGGATTGTGCGTGGTATATTTTATAAGATATTGTATTGAAACGGTTGTTATTAGAATAAATAAAAACCTATCTAACTAGCTATTCCTCGCCCGCTTTGCTTGGCACAAAGTCAAATCTAAATGATTACCAGTAGGTTTACCGATCACATAGGTTGAATCGTTTTTAAGATATAAGAAGACATACAGGTAAACACGACACACAAAAATAAAATAACAGCAGAATGAAAATCAGCACAACATAAAATGATTATTTATTTATGTGTAAGATTTATTTAAATAATAGTATAGATGGAACAATTTTTTTCACGACTGTACACAATCTAATTATTTTTAAGGGATTGCTAAGTTGTAAAAATGACAACGACGTGGGACAGGACATGTGTGTCGGTAATTGTAGTGTTAACATGATTGACACCTCTTTGATATTCTTGAAAATATATATCCGGATAAATTGTAATTTTCCATTTGCTGCAAACGAAATTTTACAAAAATTGATAAATGAATAGCATTAGTATTATATACAAGACATTGTTTTATGTTTTAGCGCAAAATGAAAAATAAAAAAAGTTGACAAGTGTGACTCTTACTGGCGCGCTGACGGTTCCGGGAAATGAATTATCATAATATATAGGTAGGTAGTTATCCTTAATATTAATATAAATGTTAAAATAAGTTTGTTTGCTACGCTTTGACGCGAAAACCAAAGCCAAAATGGCCGATTGTACATATTAAATCAGCTGTTCTATTGACTGATATAGTTTGACGGTTGTTTTTTACTGATAAATTTTATCCGGAGACACGGTAGTGTCTCGCGCCAAGTACTCGTTCAAACACAGTGTGTTAAAGGACCACTTGTCAGCGTGAGCCGACGTGTATAATATATTCTCCGCTTACATGTCGATTTAACCTCACTTATTTTTTAAACTTAAAAATATCAACAGTTATGTTCTTAAAACCATAATAATAGACAAATTATTAGTTTATACCGTCGTTTGTATCTACTTTTATCAATTTTATATGGTTTCCATTTATTATTTATGAAATACAGCTTCATAAATTTGGCTTGCTCACGTTTTAGATGTTTTGACTAATTTCCAGTAAAAGATGATTTTTTGTAATTTGACAGTTTGACACTTTCGTATTACTTTTTATTCTGACATAGGGAAAGGTAAAGGTCCATATCCATACATCCTAGATGAAAACGTACAAAAAGTACACGTTCAAACACGTGTGTGTAATGTGTGTGAGAATGTCACTTGTCAGCGTGATCCGACTGTGTCTATATTCCCAGCTGATATGCCGGTATAACCTGACTCACTTTTCAAACTTAAAAATATCAAATGTGATGTTCTTAAATCATAATTAATGAGCAATTCCTAGTTTGTTCGTGTATCGCTTGTATCAAATTTCATATGGTTTCCATTTATTATATTGTATGATTTAATACAGATTTATCAATTTGCTTTGCTCATGTTTAAGAAGTTTTTAGACGAATTCCCATATAAAAGTGTAGTACTAACTACCTTGACGGGGAACGGCGGGAAATATCGGGGCGCGCGGTTGCGTTTTTTTGGTTTCCCGTTATTTAATTTTTATTTAATATTTTGTTCATTCGGAGCAGTTTTCTATATATAGAGTCTGTTTTAAAAACTTAATCTCTATATATTGTGATTGGTAGGTGAATATTGTGGTGGACTGTTCTGGGTGGGTCGAGTGGGAAGTGATAGTTGATTGATGGAGACTAGAACTTAGACCTTGGAGTTTCTCACCGTTTTTCCCATATTACAGACTATTATTAGACAGATGGCTAATAGCTTAGTAGTTAATGCTTTTGAATGGAAAAATAATACTTTGACGTTATCTGTCGAATATGAAATAATAATGTTCTATTAACATATTATTAACAATAATAGTGATATATCAAATATCCAAAGAGGTAGGAAAGGTTGTTGGAAATATCTGTGTTGATCAAATGCTGTGATCAAACTATAATAATTAATAATAAGAGATTCTTATATAAATCAGAGATATTAGAAATGAAACAAGCTAGTGAAACTACTTTTCAGAACACGTCGTTATAAATATAAAGTACTTCATGTTTGTGCAGGGGTAGGTAGGACGCAATATATAACGAAATAACGGTATTCTATATCCATACGAAAAATGCGATTTTAATCAATCGAATAAAGTGTAATAAACATTATCATATCACACCAGACCCCTTACTGGGTAGGCAGGGAGAACCGAGTATGTAACATATATCGCGATCCTTGCAGATTTGTCCTGCTTCCTTTACATTAATTACTCTCTTTACAAAATTTATTCGAATATTTATTGCAATTATTTCAAACAAATAAATAAATGTAGTGTCCAAGGTAAAAATAAAAATGATTGTTGAATAAATTTGTCTATTTTGGAGCTGTAATCATCCAAAACTTTACAAAAAGTAATGAAATCCAACAAAAAACAGTTTCATTGTAAATCATCGCGCCAAGTACACATTCATTATTTATTGAAAATAAAAATGATTTTGATTCTTTACAAAAAAATAATGAAATCCTGCATAAATAACCAAGTACCTGAAATAATTCGAAATTTAAAAAAATACGTTCAAGAAATATAAAAAGAAATTAGTGTCCTTGGTGTGCAATACTTAATAATAATAATTGATCCGCTAGTTTCAGTTGATGACTATATAAAGAACATTGCAACTGGCAAAATTTCAAGTTGCAGTAGAACTACGTTAATTTTACTACTTCAAGAGAGAAAGAGAATAAAATTTTGTGTCATCATTCATTTGTGTATTAGTTATTCTTCTGTATTACGTTACATGCACACCAAGTACACCAATTTCTTTTTATATTTTTTGAACGCGCGTACATACACAAAAAGATCCCCTCCAATGTTGAAGCCTTGTCGTGGTGGTGGGGCTCAGTAGCCTAAGGTGAACCAAGCACCTTAGGCGAAGCAAATTGAGCCGATAGAGCTGCTCTTTGTACCTCTGTTATATAAAGGAGAAAAGTGCAGGCGGACAAGGAGCGAGGGTGGGAACCTCACCCCACTGGGAAAAGAAAAAAAAAAGAAGTGTAACACAAGTATTATAAAAAGTCTATACAAATTAAAATACAGGTGAATTTAATTTAAAATCGATAAAAATTAAAATTAAAACATACATCAAATATACAAAAACAAATAAAAGCAAAATCATTGTATATTCAATCCCTCAACAATCTAATTTTTATTTAATTTATTTATTTTTTTAAGCGATATTAAAACATCCACCTCTCACAAATTATTTTCATATGTTTTGGATAAACGGGATATGTAATAATTAAATTTATAGATTCAGTCAAATAAAAAATATGAATTTATAAAGTATTTTTCATATTATGAGCCGCCGCCGGTAACGGTTAATTAAATACAAACTTAATTAAACGCTTATGAAACGAAATGAACCTGAATTTTTATTGGATTTTTTGAGATATCAGCTTTACGTATTGAATCTGTGAAATCATATTCGGGAAATGTATATTATATTATTTAGGGAATATTTATATCACAGTTAAAACCAGTTTTTAGTTACAACCCGTTTTCCCTAGTTAAAACTAGATTCTACTAAATGCCTTTGTCAAAACTAAATTAACTACTAATGTATTTAATTTTCAGATAAAACTACATTAAAACTACTACTAGAGAAAATAATTTGAGATTGAAAACAAAATAGAGAGAGATAAAACAAGAACATCATCATCATCAGCCTATATCTGATCTGAATATATCTATATCTGTTCACGGTCCTGCCACTTGAGATATTTTATGGATAAGGTTTTAACGATATTTATTGAAAAATACCAATTGAATTGAGAACCTCGTCCTTATTGTTGAAGTTGGTTGAAAAATAAATCTCGAGCTTCTATACCGAACATTCCTTTGTATATGTATATTGTATGGTGACATTTTAATACTGGAATGAAGTACCTTAGTACTTAGTAGTAATCTTAGACCCAGGGAGCCAACATTTTCTCTATATTTTGGTTAGGCCTGTCAACATATCCTTGGCTTTGGCTGTGTCTTGACTTTTCATGGACTAGTTTACACTCGGACCAAAATTAAACGAGTTCATTTATAATAGAATTTACAAATTATCTACCGTTACGGAGTGTAAGATGCAAGGATGTGCAAGGAGCACCAAATGTGAAAGACAATACATGACTCAATTGATATTGACGCCACCACTTTTTTCAGATTTGTTCGACTGTGTTAATAATATAAATTTAAATAACAATAATTCTTGAGTTTGCATATTGATAGGATCGATTTGGCAACGGCTGTTCATTTCAGTATGTAGTATGGGTTTTTACTCTACTCTCTTCTTATTTTTTTTTTCGTTGACAAGTTTCAGTCTTATCTCTCCAAAAAACCTGAATCAACAACTCTAAATTATAATCTACCTAGTACCGCAACTCATCTAATTGTCAATGACTTTCAACAGATTCAGATTAACAAATCACTCCTTTCATTTCTTTATTTAAATGCACGAAGCCTTCATAAGAAAAGTGGACGCAGCTCTACCCACTAAAACCCGACGAGTGCCACTAATGCGGTCTTTGTTGAGGTGCCCCGGATCTGTTGAGCAAACAGGGCACCTCGATGGCTGGTCCCTCAGGGGAGCGATGCCACCTCCACAAAGGGGTTGTCCCGCACCATAGAACAACCCCTCCCAACATCGGGACAGTACAATGGGGTGAGGTTCCCGACCTCGTCCCTTGCCCCCTGCTCTTTTGTCCCCTCTTCTTATAAGAGGGCTACAAAGAGCCCCCTTGGCTCAATTCGCTTGCCCAGGAGGCTCACCCTAGGCTACTGACCCCCACATGGGTGTCATATGCTCGTATATGCCCGGGGACGAGGCTATAAGGAGGCGGCGCGGCTGGCCGAGGTAGGGCTAGACCTCGTGATCAGCCGCATAGAGAGGTTAGGGCTTCGGGTCAGACCTGAGAAGACCGAAGCCCTTCTCTTCCGCGGGACCGGGCGGAAAGGACCCCCACCGGGAGCTGGGCTCCAGATCGTAGGGGTGAGGGTCAGGATGACCCTCCCATTAAATATTTGGGGCTCATCCTTGACGGAGGATGGACCTTCGGCCCACATTTCTCAATGTTGGGTCCGAGGGTCGCGAAGGCGGCAAGTGCGCTGGGCAGACTCCTCCCGAACCTCGGAGGACCCAGTGCCGCCTATAGGCAGCTATACTCTGGAGTCTGTCGGAGTATGGCAACCTACGGTGCACCCATCTGGGCGGATCACCTTACCGCGAGGAATAAGGCCCAGCTGCGCTCGGCGCAGCGGGTCATCGCGGTAAGAGTGATCCGGGGGTACCGTACAGTATCGTGGGCGGCAGCCACTGCCCTAGCCGGTGACCCCCCGTGGGAACTCGTGGCGGAGGTTCTTGCCGAGACGCACTCCTATGTCTCGGATAGGAGGTCCCTTGGTGAGAGCCTTACGCTGGACGGGATCCTTCGGGTTCGCCGACTAGGGCAAGAGGCGTTAATGCGAAGGTAGGGGGAGGACCTGGCGCGACAGCCGTATGGCAAAAGCCTAACGGTTGCTCTGCGTCCGGTCCTTGAGCGGTGGATGAGTCGTAAGCGCAAACCCCTCACCTTCCGTCTGACACAGGTGCTCACTGGGCATGGTTGCTTTGGTGAGTACCTGTGCCGGACGGCCCACAGGGAGCCGTTGACAGTGTGTCACGATTGTGGCGCGGTGGTGGACTCGGCCCAGCACACCCTCGAGGTGTGCCCGAGATGGGCGGCGCTGCGTCATGATCATCGGTCATCGGAGGGGACTTGTCTCTGCCGAGTGTCACTACCGCGATGCTCGGTGATGACGAGTCCTGGACGGCGATGGTCTCCTTCTGTGAGGCAGTAATGTCCCAGAAGGAGGCCGATGAGCGGGTGAGGGAGGAGGCCGCCGACGAGGCCTCCCCCCGTGGGCGACGAACGGGGGTGCGCAGGAGGCGCTACCTAATGTGCCTCCAGTAACGCCCCTGTGTTCGTGTCGGGTTCAGGATGGGAACCTGGGCCCAGTATGACACGACGTCGCGGGGACTGCCTAAGCAGACGGGCAGTCCCCCCTTAAGAGGAGTAGTCTGGCCTTCGCCGGGGCCAGCTTGTCGCTGAGGTGATCCTGTTGAATGCCTATCCGGGACCCTCAAATTAAAGCGGCTGAAGGCGCTCGCAGTGGTTTTAGTTTACGGGTAGGGCACTCCCAGGTGCGAGTCCCACATAGGGTCAGGATCTACCCGAGATCCTGGCTACATGCGTAAAAAGCATTTCCCTGCGATAAAAAAAAAAAGAAAGGCTACTGACCCCCACCACGACGATAAGGCCTGAACCATGGTGGGGAGTTGTGTACAACCCTGGATATATGAATACTACAAAATTTCTAGAATCATATTATGACATACCATTACTTTTCTTTTCTTACTTACTTGCTTACCATTGTTTTCGGCGATTTTAATATTGATCTAATATCGAAATTCTCTAATTCTAATTCTCTAAAAACTCACAAAAAATATAAACAAAAAAAAATCAATCAGGGTATTATTTATTTTACTAAATAAAATATGTAACAAATATTGTACCAGAGAAGCACCTACTAAGAAGTCAATACTCTACCATAATATAAGTACTAACTTAATCAAAGAAAGCTTTCATATGGCTCTGATTAATAGCTCGATATCTGATCACAAACAAATGTTCTAACAGTTAAAAATATTTAAACCCACCACAGACCTCCATCTTGCTTATTTCGCCCGTGAAACAGCTTTGCTGTGTTTCAGTGAGAAGGGCAAGACAGGCAGTGTAATTACTGGCATCGAGACTTAACATCTTATGTCTCAGGATAGGCAACACATAAATAAGTGGCTTGGGCTCGTGCCAGGTAAACTGGTTTGTGTTCATGGGCGACGTTGACCGCTTACCATCAGGCACGTTTGCCAGTTTGCCTATTAAAGTAACATAAAAAAACCCCTCCAAAAATATATTACAATTACGAATGAATAGATTACATAGAATTAAAAAATCTATCGAATTGGATAGTATTCAACCTGGGCCCAGTATGTGACGTCGTGCCGTCACGGTGACTGCTTAGTGGCGGTCAGTCAGTCCCCCCTTACTAGGAGTTGTCTTTTGACGGAGTCAGGCTGTTGCTGAGGTGTTGCCTGCAAATCCCTCAAAAAGCGGCTTGTAGGTGGTTTAGTGTAGTGCAATCCCAGCTGCAAGTCCCCACATAGGTGCAGGAGCCTCACCCGAGGTAAACCTGGATCATACGACCCTGCGTCATCAAGAAAAATGTAAGCATACTCACTAAATTCCCGACTTTACACGAGCAAAAACACATTGACCTGAGACGTAAATCAACAAACAGTACATTTTTAGTTCAACTAAAAAACAATCAGCAATCAGGATTTTCATCTATCATCTGTCACAATATGTTCAACGTTGATCCATCACTCAACCGGAGTTCGTTCACAGTGGCACAAGTTTTTACGTGGACATTAAGTCCAATTACAGTATAATTACTTGCTTTTTATATAAGTTGGATAGGCGAACTGGCAGACGTATCACCGTGGTCAACGTCGGTCGGTGGTGGATCGACGCCACCCATGAACAGTGAAGAAGGGAGAACAAGGGGCGAGGATGGGGACCTCACCTGGTGGAGGTGGCGACGGTCCCTTGTTGGTCTGACTATCCGTTGAGGTGCTCTGTTGCTCAACAGGTCCGGGGCACATCACCAAAGGCAGCATTGGTGGCACTCGCGGGGTTATAGTGGGTACTAGGCATGACTTTTAAGGTTACACAAGTCGCTCATCTTTCCATACAAACGCAGAATTACAGTAATTACTACAATGTTTGACTTTGACCATGAAAAACTAAGTGTAATATAAATTGATCTCGTCGTTATCTATGTCTTTATGCATCCGAAATCGTTAAAAAAAATATACGTTTCAAAAATACAAGATTCTAAACTTTCGTATTACAACACTGATTTTAGCCCAAATTTGGGCGAAAATAAATAGTATACAGAGCATGAAAGCTCAAAAATAAAGCTCGTACAGACATAGTTTAGTTATTCAAAAGTTGAAATATATCTATTTAAAAAAGATACGCTTAATAGTTTGTCTATAATAACTGTTTTGCTAAAAGGACATTTTCGGAATGAATCATTGTGCATTTCACTTTAGCACACATGTTCGCGCTTTATGTCAGGTGAGATAGCAATCATTTTGTTAGAGTTCGCGCCGTCGACGAGTTCAATCTTAAGTTTTGTCATTTCTATATTTCCCGGCAATTTAGAATTTGGAACCGTTCTATATTCGAGCGTGTTTAAATTTAGAATCTCAAAACAGTTAAAAGTATCAGGATTAATGCTATTCTTTAGTCACAGCGTCGATTGGAATCTGTCAGGTCACGTACGAAAATGAATCTTTCTAAGGAAAATGTTCGTGCAATAATTTTCAACTTAAGAAGAGCCCTGACACGGCTTCAGTGTTTTGAAGAGCTAACATAATATTATGTGTTCATATAGATAAAGTGATAAAGCCCCATGTCTTCGGACTGTCGAACGCTGGTATTTAGAATTCCAGCGTGGACATACTAGTGTTAGTGACAAATCTCGCGAAGGACGCCCAAAATCCGCCTTCACTGAAGGCATAACATCATTGCTGTGAGACAACTAAGTCTCGAAGATCGTCATGTGGCATATCGAGAGATAGAGGCTCTATTAGGCATCTCAGGGACAACCGTTCAAAAGATCTTGCATGAAGAGCTTGGGGTGAGAAAGCTAGTTTGCCGTCGGATACCGCATCTGCTTTCCGACGATCACAAGGCGGCTCGCGTCAGATGATGTAAGAAAACTCTGCAAAAGTTCAACCGAGGAGAGTCAAATGATCTCTACGACATCATCAGTGGTGACAAATTTTGGATCTGTGCCTACGATTACATCCTGATTACAAACAACAATCTACATTCTGGGTGTTTCAAGACGAGCCAAATCCGACTAAAGTTGTTCGTTCTCGAAGCACTTCAAAGAATATTGTGGCCGCGTTCGTTGGAAAAACCGTCTATTGCACTTGAAGATCGTAGAACGGTTAATGTAAAATGGTATATCACAGTTTTTTTTACCACAAGTAATCGCTGGACTTCGAAAATCTAACTCAAAGCGACGCATCATCCTGCACCATGACAACGCTCACACAGCGCTCGTAAAACGTTTTTTTTTAATGTTAGTTGGATAGGCAAACTGGCAAACGTGCCACCTGATGGTAAGTGGTCGACATCGCCCATGGACATAAACCTGGAACGAGCCCAGGCAACTCATCTATGTGTTGCCTATCCTGAGCCATAAGATGTTAAGTCTCGGTGCCAGTAATTACACTGCCTGTCTTGCCCTTCTCTCCGAAACACAGCAAAGCTGTTTCACGGGAGAAACAAGCAAGATGGTGGACCCATGCAGCCGGGAGCGCGGCACAACGCTACCCTCCCACCGATAAATTGATTTTGAAGCGAATTTGAAGCGATTGAGCATTTGAAGCAGGAAAAAGTAGAAATTCTTGACCATCCTCCATACAGTCCTGACCTAAGCCCTAACAATTTCTTTACATTTCCTAAAATTAAAAAAGTGTTCGTGGTTAGAGGTTCCAGTTCGGTGAAAATGCAGTCGACGCTTTCAAGCCAGCCATTTTGAACACCCCCACTTTAGAGTGGAATAAATGTTATAATAACTGGTTTGAGCGAATCGAAAAGTGTATTAAGCTACGTGGTGAATACTTTGAAAATTACTGCAAAGTTCTAGTTGTGTTTTTTCATCAAACGACAAAATTTAAAGGCATGCCTCGTATTCGGGCATTGAAGGTGCGTAAAGGCGTTTCCCTGTGTTAACAAAAAACGTTACACCGTCCTTTTTCCCTTTATATCAAAATTTACATTCTATCTTGAGCTTTTTCAACTAATTACTCCAAGCAGTTTTCTTGGCAACAGCGTTAGTAATTTGTCATTTAAAAGAGCAATTCATAACATCAAATGTATTAATATATAACACGAAGCAAGTGGTCTATAAATCTTATGTATTACTATTGTTATTTTTCGCCCTAATGCTTTGTGTGGCAAAGATTTATGATGTGTCATTGAATGTTTCTGATAATTGACTGTTGTGTTATTTCCTAAACTTATATTTTTAGTACGAACCGCTCGTCAGACACATAAGAAATGTATTCATTTCTTTGTCAAGTGATTTTATGAAATTTATCTTCACGTCATTTTTCTCTGCATGATCAAAGGCAAAATCAATTCTAAGAAGATTATTATCGTCCACATTACGCCACAACGTTCATCTTACTCTCGCAGCTTAGATGATGACGGCATAAATTGAAGGTGTAAAATATCTCCCTGCATGTTAAGTACGATTGAAAAAGTAGTTTCATATTACGGTTTTATATACTTAGATCCATTTTATTTGAGACAAAGCCTCAAGAAAATATATAAAAATATTACTTTTTTTAAAGTTTTTTGACTCTTGACTAGTTTGACTTCAAAAAAGGAGGAGGTTAATAATGTAACTATAATATTTTTTATAACATAAAAATATGCAATAGTTAGGAGTCAAAAACCTTTTTTTTTACCCTTTTATCAAATATACATAGGAATTTATCTATTTTTTTGAGTGTATCCGATATGTTTCTTCTATACTTTTAATATAACAAATAGCATAGGTCTGTCCGTTATTGTTTGTCTTTTGTGGGATATTTTCTTATCCTGACTGAAATATTCTCATTTTCTATCTGACGCAAACAGTAGGCCACGCACTTTTTGAATTCGCGAGCTTTTTGATTTGATTATGCCAAAATGTTGCACCTGGTTACATGACAACTTGACACTGATGATATACACATTCTTGGATTTCAAACACGGGTTCAAATCCAATATGTCAACGTACGCATGTATAAACATATATAATATGTATTCAGATTATTGTTAAAATTCTATGCGACAAAACTTGTAGGATGAGATCACAACATATGGGGAAAAAATTGTCACGAAAAGAAGACATCGCTAGCGCTGTAACAACAGGTAATATTTTTTAATTAAAAATAATTAAAAGCGTTAATTTCACTTTTTTGATTCCTACTGATAATAATGCTGTGAAGATTATTCATTTGATTTGAACTCGTTTTTCTCTAGAACTACTATTGGGGTTTAAAAGAACCAATTGAGATCAATAGGGTAAAACTGATAAAATAGCCCCTGATTTTGTTGGTTTTTTATCCTGAAGCAGGTGAAACCGCAAGGACCGCCGCCGCCTCTAGTATCTCATAATATAAGCTATAGGATGTCTAGAAAATCTGCAAAACGTCCCAAAGGATTTTAATAAAATCTTAGAACGTAACTCATGTATGTTCAAAACATCCGGTAGAAGAGTTAATTTTAGGATTTATAATCAATAAAAATACAATATGACAGTATCATGCCATTTGTATTTGCCAAGGTGCTCCAAATGTTACTCATCCATAAATAAAAAATAAAATTTAATCACATTATAACTTTTTAAGGTGTAACACAACCTTGACAGAAATAAAAAGAAGTTTATAAATATATAGTATTAGTACACATTTATAACCCGGTACAAACCTCCATTCATAATACTAATTATCACTTGACGTACGTACGAGCGCCCTCTGCTAGTAGTACCTGAAAAGTTCACCTTTTCTCTAAATCTATACACTAGCTTCAACTTAATATTATGTAATCACAGGTGCCAATCACAGATAAAATACATTTATAATTGCTGTCACTTACAGTAAGTATAAATCAAAAAAGGTTTTATTTGCTTGTATCATGACTTTGCCTAAATGCCTACCTAAAAAAATCGGTTGTCTGTAAATTCGGTTTACTGACGATAGTACCACTTACCATCAGGTGGTACGTTTGCCAGTTTGCCTATCCAACTAACATTTAAAAAAAAGTTAAACGTGACAACGTCATAAGAAAATGGAACGCCTCAGAGCGAGGTAACGCCGCATCCGTCAAGTTTTTTTGTTCTTGCAGCCGGCTTCATCGAATTATAAGATGTTATCACGTCAAAAACTACAGCAAAATTAATGTTTGTAACAGCTCTATATAAATACAGACAGGGGTACCTCCATAATGTGCTTTCTTTATACGACGTTTTTAGTATCTTTTGTTTTCCTTATTTATTTGCGTATTCATCTTTTACTATTAAACCAATTTGTTTTTTAATTCCGAGGACACAATGGTAATGTAATATTGTAAATATTTATATGTTAGGTTAGCTCGGGTAAGGCTCCTTCCTATATGGGACACTTGGGCAGTGTACTACGTAAACTAAAATCACTGCTAACGCCTTCCGCCTTTTTTTGAGGATCCCGGATCTACAGCCTCTCTCGCTCATTCGTCAGTTTCCTACTAGGACATTACTGTCTCGTAGAAGGAGTACATCGCCGTCCAGGACACGTCGTCACCAAGCATTCCGGTGATGACGCTCGGCAGAGAAAAGCCCCCTCCGATGACCGATTGTCAGATCGCAACGTAGTGACGCTCATCTCGAACACACCTTGAGGGTGTGCTGGGGCGAGTCCACCGCTGCGCCACAAGCTCAGTGAGCACCTGTGTCACCTTCCCCACCTCCGCATTAGCACCTCTTGACCTATCTTTGCAATTTTTTAATTCAGCAAAATATTATTCTTATATTATTATATATTATTAAATGGATTATTATAGGAGGGTCAAATTATTTATATATTTAATAGGTTGACGTCCTTTCCCCGTTACAGGCGGCCCGGAGACCGGCTATTTCGACCGACCACCATCGCTTTCACATTTAAACCACTAAAACAATTAAAAAAAAAACACCGATGGAAAGCTACATTATCAGCGAGTAACAGAGGCTATATTTTATCTTCGTATTGCCACGAGAATAGGAACTACGCGAGTGAAAAGCGGGGCGCTCTACTAATAATATGATCTAACGCATTCAAATAATATCCTTCATCAATGATAAGCCGTAATACGATGATAAGCAACATCACCATTGTTACTGCTTGTAACTAATTGTAAATCAAACTACCTGAGGTGACCATGATTTATTGACAGGCGATGATTACGCAAGCGTGTTCATTGTGAAAATAAAGTCATGTAACTGACACCGGACCGATTCATCTGGGCCTGCACCTTAGGCTTTATTTTTCTTTAACGCTGGGAAATGCTCTGAGGCATCCCGCGGGAGAGTGGTTCTCCCCAGGCGGGTATGTGGGACTCGCTGCGCCCAAAAGGTGGTAAGTGAACGCAGCTCTACCCACTAAAACCCGGAGAGTGCCACCAATGCCGCTTTTGGTGAGGTGCCCCGGATCTGTTGAACAAACAGGGCACCTCGACTGCTTGTCAGTCCCTCAGGGGAGCGACGCCACCTCCACAGAGGGGTACAAAGAGCCCCCTTGGCTAAATTCGTTTCGCCCAAGGTGCAGCGGCTTAAATTCGACGTTCCGCGGCTGACCATGGGGGGGGTGGAGATTGGCATGGAAAAAGAGATCAAGATATTGGGGCTCACAATAGACCATAAATTGACATTTAATAGCCATTCCTCGAACATCTGTCAGTAGGAAGGCTATTAACATTTACAAGCAACTGTCAAGAGCCACCAAAGTAAGTTGGGGGCTCCATCCGGAGGTCGTACGTGTCATATACACGGCCACGGTGGAGCCCATTGTCTCTTATGCCGCCAGCGCATGGCCCCCGGCAACTAATAAACTCGGAGTGCAAAAACAGCTAAATGCAGTCCTACCGTACCGTCTCGCTGAATTCAGCGCTAGCGCTGACTGGGCTACTGCTTCTTGACATTCGCATACACGAAGCCGCATCATTGTATGAGGCGAAGAGAGGAGTACCCCAGCCAGTGCTAGGAGGCGGTGAGGTAGAAAGAAAAACGGCCTACAACTTGGCCCCGCATCCTGCTGGACATATGGATATGAACTTCGTAAGTCTGGTGGACCAACAAGAAGTGGACACCCACGTATACCATGCGGTACAATTTTACACCGACGGCAGCAAGATTGAGGGCAAGGTGGGCGCCGCATTGTCTATAAGAAGCAATGAGGCCGAAACTAAAGCCATCAAACTTAAACTGCCGTCGTACTGCACGGTCTACCAGGCGGAACTTCTAGCCGTTTAACATATGGCTAGAAGTTCCTCCTGGTAGACCGTGCAGTATGACGCAACACAAATGATATTACGGCACGATGAAATGAGTTTTGCCATCATAAGCGACTCACGCTCTGCCCTCGAGACAGTTGTCAATTCCCACTCCATGCACCCCTTAGCTGTTGAAAGTAGAAGTAACATTTATAAGAGCAGACTCCAGAACAAGGAAGTGTCCCTGTTCTGGATCAAAGCACATGCGGGACTTTTAGGGAATGAACGCGCTGACCACCTAGCAAAAGAGGCCGCCCTCAAACTAAAGAGGAAACCCGACTACGACCAGTGTCCAGTTTCATACGTCAAGAGGTGCATCCGAACGGAGTCCCTTGACGAGTGGAACCGGCGCTATCAGTCGGGTGAGACAGCGGCCGTTACACGTATGTTCTTCCCGGATGTAATAAAAGCCCATAAAATTGCTCGAGAAATCAAGCCAGCAGGCATAATCACCCAGGTTCTGACGGGGCACGGTGATTTTTTAGGTTATCTACACCGTTTTAAGTGTAAGGATACCCCATCGTGCATTTGTGAACCTGGAGTGGAAGAAACTGTTGCTCACATCCTTTTTGAATGTCCCGTGACAGCAGGAGTGCGTTTTGATACTGAGCAGGCTCTAGACTGCAAGATTAGTCGAGGAAATGTTGAATTACTAATCGCAGATAAGTTTTTAAGAAATGTCTTTCTAAAATACTGTGTAAAAGATGCAAGCCAAGTGATTGCTAGGAACAGGCAGTGTTGAGTATCTACTTTGTAAGTAGAGACCTGCAACACTGCAAGTTTGATTTTACGAGTGCGCTTGCAACATAGAAATTGTTAATATTATTGTGATATTAGGGAAAATGTAAAACAGTTTTTATTGTAATAAAAGAAAAGAGAGCCTGCCAGAAAAATTGTAACCCAACATTGTATATAAAATTTACATGTGTTTAGCTGGCAAAATATGAACTGCCAGCATTTTGACTCGTAATAGTGTTTTTTATTACGAAGATTTTTTTGAAATAATTAACATGTTATTATTATATAAAGAAAATAAAAATTCTCTGATTACGTCAGAGGCGACACGCGGGTCGGGCCATTAAGCGCCCGGACAAAAAAAAAAAAAAAAGGTGCAGCGGCTCTTAGCCCCACCGCTACTACAAGGCCTGAATCATGGTGGGCCTGCACCTTAGGTCTGCACAATAAGCGCTAATCTGAAATGAACCTGTTTATGTCCATGGCCCAAATTAATCACACACTATAAGATGGTCTTTAATTTACGTGTACATCTCAATTACATAGAAAGATTCATTCCCAGTAAGAGGTAGTGTCATGCTGCTTTGCAGCCGAATTAGGCCGGCACGACCGGGCTGGTACCTCTCGCTCACATGACACCGGCATCAAAAGTGACAGTTAAGCCGTATAGAAAAAGCGAGAGAGTTAAGTTTCGTAACCTGCAGGCTCTCTCGTGTAAATTGGTTGTCAAATATTTATAAGTGCGTTCAGAAATTTAAAAAATCCTAAAAATTTTCAAATGGTTTTCAAATGAAATCAAATGATTTTTTTTAATTCTTAATAGTACAAACAGAGTACTTTTTGGAACGTCACTTAAATTACCACCGGTTCCAAGGCAAGCCCACTGAGAAAAACCGGCGAAACAAACTCATAATAGTCGAAATTTTATGAAGTTTTAGTTTTAATATTTGAAATTTTATAATGTCATAAGTATTTATAGTTCAATGGTTAAAACGTCCATAAATATTATATCATTATATACTTCTATCGGTAACAGCTGCCATTTTTTATCGGGTGAGAAATATCGAGGATCATTCTCCTACATCTAAAGTCGCAAACATATTTATTAGATCGGATTTAAAAATACTAGTAACATTTACTAGCATCTCAGTAGCGTCGGTGGTGTAATGGTCAGCATAGTTGCCTTCCAAGCAGTTGATCCGGGTTCGATTCCCGGCCGACGCACATTTTTTACCTAATAATAATAATTAAGAAAAAGGCAAAGAGGCCGGATAATGGAAAGATGTAAAGATGAACTGAATAAAATTACAAATTACGCAATCGTAATTTGTAATTTTATTCAGTCGTAGAGCCTGTTTTCACCCAATGGTGAAAACAGGCTCTACGACTCCTTCATACTATACTCGTCGATAGGTCCTTTTTTTTTTAAAATCTTTATTTAATTAAAAGGCTTTGTCACATAGTGAACATGCCAGCCCAACGATAGGTCCTTAATAATTAGAAAATTGAATTCATACAATAATTAGATGTTATGTTAACTTTTTGACTTTGTTACTTAGTTTTTTTTTTATTGTATATTTTAAATTAAGTTCTTTTAACTTAATTTAGTTTTAATTAGTATTAAAATTAAATTTATTCACTTAATTAACTAACTAACATAATTATTAACTTAATTAATTATCTAAACTAAATTTGTTAATTTTGTGTGTTCAGGAAATAAAAGAGTAAAATATTAATAATAATTATTAAATACTACAAAATTTTAGGCCATTTAAATATGAATCAAATTGAAATTTCATTAAATTTAATAAAAACAGCATAATTCTTGTATTAGAAGGATAATATCTGAAATAAGAAGTGCTCAGCAGTCTTCATTAAGAAGGACTTTGGCCGATACAAGACACGTTCATAAGACGTTTATAAGAAAATCCTTTTAATTTGCGCGATCTATTTGCCGGACAGAACAAATATTGACTCACAGTATTGGACCGGGCTGTCGTTTGGAAGAATAGCTCTCGAAACGCTGACTGTATTTTGTACTTATGAATAAGACCTTTTGTCTCTGCGGCAGTTAATATTATCTACTTTCTCCTATCTAATAATTAATAATTTTGAATCAGCACAGTGTCTATTTATCCCCACCATGGTTTAAGCCTTGTCGTGGCGGTGGGTCTCAGTAGCCTAAGGTGTACTCAGCGCCTTTATACCCCCTCACAGAAGAGGGAATAAAAAAGACGGGAGGACAAGGGGCGAGGATGAGAACCTCACCCCATTGCACTGTCCCGACGTTGCGAGGGGTTGTTCTGTGGTGCGGAACAACCCCTTTGTGGAGTTGGCGTCCCTTGGGTAATTGACTAGCTGTCGAGGTGCCCTGTTGCTCAACAGATCTGGGGCACCTTACCAAAGGCGGCATTGGTGGCACTCGCGGGGTTAGTGGGTATTCGGCACAAATATGTGCCGCGAGTCCACATATTTGTGACGAATACCCACGTGTAAAAGCGTTTCCCCGTGTTAAAGAGAAAAAAGTACCTTATTTATAATGACCACGACAATAACAATAACAACAACAACCTCCTTGTTCCAACCTCCTACGGTCATTGTTGCTGTGAAGATTAAGTATTTAAAACGTAGGGTATGTAAAAAGTAAAAAGTATTTATATTATAATGAGTGAAATTCTCTAAAACATTAAAAAACCTAATCCTACCTACCTTCCTGCCATCTACCATCTCATGCCTTGTCTAATAAATGATTAATGAGAAAAATATTTCGTTACAAATGTAATTGCTCTATAAAATTTCGCCACTAAAAGTATACGTTTATATACTCAAGCAGCTGTAAAATATTTAGCACGCCAGTCACGGGAGACCTTTGAAATTTTGTTGATGAACGTGAATTGTTCGTATTTTTCATATAAAATACAATGGTGCGGAGGTCACGATAATTTTGACTCTCCATTCTCAAGGCGACACGATTCAAGTTCTGAAACAAAAGTTCCACCAATGAATGTGTAACGAACTCTCCGTGTACAGTATAAAGTTTGCAATTGCGCACAGACGTCTTGCACCCTAAAGTAATATTGGGTGACGAAGTGAATAGCGAAATACATGGAGCTGCTTGCACACGTTTCGTCAAAATATTGATTAACCTGTGGGGAGGGGTGGGGGAGTGATGATAATGAAGTTCAGAAGGAAGGCGTGCTCTGTCGAGGGTCACCAATGTGGGAAATATAGGTGAAAGGCGTAAAGGGAGATCCCCGACCGAGCGAGATGGTATGCTCAGCCAGGCCGAAGCCCAATTGCTATCAATTCAGCCGTTGTATGTATAGCGACGAGCTGTGGAACTTCGATAGCGTGATTCAGGAATGTGGCGCTAATTGATCCGCCACAAACCTTTATATTATAACACTCTTTAACATGGGAAGATTAAGGCGACGCATTGTTAAACAAAAATTCTAATATCGGACACGCGCTAGAGAGGTCCGAGAATCCTGAGCGGAGTGAGGCTCTCCATTCGCGAGTAAGCTAAACTAAAGGACGTAAACGACAAAATGGTTTTTTTTTATTTTATTGCCTTAAAAACGATAATTGGAGAAATTCCATCAAAATTTTAAAGAACATGTATAGACTCATCTACTAAACCGGTCCCGTTTGCCTATAAGATGTGAATCACTTTTTAAAAAGAGGTATATTTGATATTTTTTTCTCTGTTACAAAAGTTTCTTAATCGTGTAATTCTCTTTCATTAATTGAAATCTAACAAAATAGGGTTTTTATCGTGAACTATTAGGTCATTAACTTATATTTTCATTTGTTTTGAATTACTAAATTTTTTTTTTTCAGTAAATAAATAGTTATATTATTTATAAATAAAAATTATTGACGCCAAAATTTCCAATGCGTCCTCTTAAAATGTTATTACTAATTTTGGGGCGTATAAAAGAGAATATTTATTTATTAAGATTAATGAGTAATTTCTTATTAAATTCGTAACTATCTGAAAATTGTTGAGACACTTACGCCAGAGCTTCAATTATTTTACTAAAATTTAATATGATTTCTTTTTTGTTCACACTAAAAATATATTAAATATCTTAAACCAACAAGCGTATAAATAAGAGGCTTAGCTTTGATTAGGTACTTAATTTTAAGAACTTTCTAAATAAGGAATATATTATATTATTACTTAAACCATTCAGTCTCTAAAGTTTATTACTTTAGAAGTATAAATATATAAATAGTTAAAACTCAACCCCCAATAAATAGGATTCAATCGAATATTAAACATTTTTATTAATTTATTAAAAGTAACTTCAGCTTCGGCCTCATTCTTTGAAAGCTTTTAATATCACTTTTTTTACTTGTTATTAGTACTTTAGTTTTTGATTGATTGGCAGCTCCTGAAAAAGAAACGCATTCTCTGAAAAACTAGGTACTTATGAATATGGGTAGGTAATGGTTGCTGGAACGTGTTTGCACAACCTATTTGATATCAATAACTTAGTTTTACCTTCGGGTACGACATTCAGATCTGACGCCATATGCAAACTTGGTCATTGAACGCCAAGTTTGCATCATCATCTTCATTGTCACACTCTGGGGCAACGTGGCTAGATGCAATTTCCTTCATATTTTGTTCTTACCGCTCGACGCGTGCTACGTCGCTCACCGCGCCGCAGTACGCGCCGCGGGTGGCTGTGGCCAGGCAGTGAGAGACTTCAAGAAAAGAGCACACTCGTATAATTTGAATGGCCTGCTAATGATGTAGCTGGTGTCTATGGATGTTGCTTATCACTTACCACCAGGTGAAACTGTCCGTTTGCCCCTCTTCTATAAAAAAACGGATGGACATACTTTCCACTGCGTTCGAATATCATCTAGAAAAATCTCTTGAATCCGAGCATAGATAACGCATGTCGGCATGAGCTTCCGGGCTATTCGTACTAAATGCATGCAACTGCTATAAGGATCGGCATTGACATGGATATGTGCAATCTTGTATTGAGTCATACATGTGGCCTATTGTACCTATATGGTACTTTACATGTAGATATAATAATAATATGTTGGGACAACTCTCATACGGCCATCTGATCCCAAACTATGCAGAGCCTGTTCTTATGGCAACCATACAAGTGCTACATACTTATATATTTATAAATACATACATATTATAGATAAATTACACCAAGACACAGAACAAATGATCATGCTCATCACACAAACATTTGTCCCGGGTGGGGATCGAACCCATGACTGGTTTAGCAGTCAGAGTCACTAACCACTAGACCAACAGGCCAGTATTATACAACTCATTTATTTCAGGAGCTGGTCTAGGACTTGTATGCAGATGACGTTAAAAAACAAACAGTATTATATTATATTTAATGAAATAATAAAACCTAATCAATATCAAATATTTATCATATAATACTTTTATTTATTCACTTCCTTCAGTGTTTGCGATTTGATTATTTAAACATGATTTGGTCATAATATGGATGCAGTATGCATGATTGCATACTTCAAGATCTGTCTGTCTTCTGATCCGTTTGACGCTTAGTTCCCGTATATCCAGCTCGCGCACCTAAAAATATAGCAATGTCATTTGAATGTCAGGCCTTTCAGATGAAAACTACCTTTGTACCTTTTTTATATACACGCGCAATATGTCCAGCTGCCCCAGGCTAATAACAGATGGAACATTCAAA
Source organism: Helleia helle (assembly GCA_963853865.1). Lineage (NCBI taxonomy): Eukaryota > Metazoa > Arthropoda > Insecta > Lepidoptera > Lycaenidae > Helleia > Helleia helle. Next base: position 5,789,069 of record OY971419.1, read on the forward strand.
AATGAGAGAACAAAATTGTGGTGTGACTGACAAAATATTTTTTAACACGCTTTTATTAGCTTCAACTGTACCTATATATGTATCTATGTATGTATAATGGATCCTTTAAATGTTATTTTTACCCACTATAATTCAAAGTCAAATTAAATTGAATCTTTGCAAACTTTTTAAGAGGACAACTTCTGTTTACCCTTAAAAAGTGGGTAAAAAAGGGGGTAAAATATCATAAAACAATTCAAAATGCCTTAGTATCCACTGCAGTAAAAAAACAGAAAAAAATACTTGAGAACCTCTATTTTTTTAAGTCCTCTGATGTAAAATCTTTGAGTTTACCACGTCATTATTGTTACTTCTGGAGTCGGTACCTTTTTTAATTTTTAACCGACTTCAAAAAAAAAGGAGGTTCTCAATTCGTCTGTATGTTTTTTTTTTTTTTTTGTATGTATGTGACACGATATCTCCGCCGTTTGAGAATGGATTTCGATGGTTATTTTTTTGTTTGAAAGCTGTAGTTTCCAATTTGGTCCCATATTAATTTTATTAAGATCTGACAAGCCGTTTTTTAGTTAGTCCCAATAATGTCTATTTGGTTGGTTTTGTTTATCTTGATGATATGATCATTTTATTACGTGTCGATGTAATAATTGTATAGGATGCTTTGGTAGCACACCATAGTATGTCGCGGTCATCGTAATCATCATCCTTTATCCATCCACTGCTGAACATGCCTCCTTCAATGAACGCCAAGACGACGAATTTCGGAATCACTAAAAATTAAGAAATAAAAGCATTTTACAAAAAATTAAAACCGACTTCAAAAATACTAAACTAAAAAGTAATAAAATAACAGTTTCTTTAATGTTTGTGCTTACAACATATAATCAACTTAATCTTCTACTAATCTACAAACTTTGCGTTTACCACGTCATTATAGTTACTTTTGGAGTCGGTGTCGTATTTGTTGCTGTACATTACCTACCTACCTACCTTGGCTGACACCGACTCCAAAAGTAACTATAATGACGTGGTAAACGCAAAGTTTTTACAATAGTAGAAGATTAAGTTGATTATATGTTGTAAGCACAAACATTAAAGAAACTGTTATTTTATTACTTTTTAGTTTAGTATTTTTGAAGTCGGTTTTAATTTTTTGTAAAATGCTTTTTTTTTTAATTATTAACTAAACATACCCTGGACTAAAATTTGTAAGGCAACCCATATGCAATATATTTATTGACATATTAAATTAAATATAAAATACGTTTCACCAAATAAACATCTCGGTGAAGATCGTTTTATATCGGTATCTTATACTATTAAAAAGCTCTTTACAAACTGATCGTTTAATCTATCATTAGCTAGACAGCGTTTTAAGGACGAGATTGCGATAGATGCGAGTTGAATCAGCGATTTTCACTTGACTATATATGTCATAGTCAATATGATCTGAGAGAGAGACAAGTGGAGTGACGGCAAAATTCTCTTTCTCCCCAGAGACGCTGCCATAGAAAATAATACGACAAACAAAAAATATTCAGTCTCAAAAGTTGTAATTTATATTTTGAGCACATCGGCTATTATGATCACCTAATATGAACTCGTTAGACTATTATGAACGCCAAGCCATTTGGAGCAACTTATCTTTATCGTTATTTAAACCATCTAAAGGAGACGGTCCGAAATTGTATGGGACGTTGGTCTACTTTTGTACATGTAATGAGATGAAGGAAAGAAAATATTGAAACAGTTTTGATTTGTTCATATCCATGAATTCATCTCAATTTCAGCGGTAGAATAATTTAATGTTTCCAAGATTTGCAACACTACTAGTCAGTCGGAGCAGACATAAAACTAGCCTGAAATAGAATCCGGGGGGCGATTTTTTTTTTAACGTCATGGACGTATAAATCTCTATTTTCAAACTAATACCGGTAAAGGATTCGCCGCCATCTTGCTTTAAAGTCAATTTTTTTCGTTTTTCTGAAATAACTCGTTAATTTTCATTTCAGTATGGATCATGGATTCCAGAATATAAATTCTATTTGGCGAGGATCGCGAAGCTGACACTACAGGAAAGGCTGGACAACTTGCGGCAGGGACAGCGATACATAAAGCCTTAATATATAATACTTACATATATATCTCTGGCAGACCTTTACCCTTACACTTTGACTCCCATTTGGACCAATAATTAAAACCTCTTTCCTGAAAAATTTGGAGAGCGCACTGGCTGTCGTCGATTATATTATCATCGAGTAAAGCTATAAGTAAAAGAAGAAATAAAATTCAAGTATCACTCCAATAAAAAAGGATTTGGAATTATCGGTTTTTTGTAGTAGTTTTATATACTAAGAGAAAAAAGGTATATAGTATAAAGCTACGAGCATCATTTTAGCGTTCAAATTTATGAACCGGGGCGTCGAATATTGTAAAAATGAGGGTCTTTCGAACATTTGAAAGCGTTACATAGATGTGTGTCAGTTGGTCTAACGAGAACTTTCAATGTCAATCGTTTCTAGCTCTCTCACCCTTTCATAGTAGAATAATATTATGATATTAGATTTTAACTATCGGTAAATTTAAATTGTAAATAAGGTTCGCTTGAAGAATAGGACTTTAAATGGCGGCTTTGAACAGCTATCTTTTTTTATCGCAGCGAAATACTTATGGATGCAGCCAGGATCCTAATAGAGCCTAACCAAAAATAAATTGTAAACATTTTTTGTTGCAAATTAAATTCTCTACAATTTTGGTGCAATATTTTTTTGTCGTAGTAAACTTATTTTTTAACTTTTAACTTTTTGTTAACTTATTTTTTATTACTTTTACTATAAATAGAAAAGTTATAAGCTAAAATGTTCAAAAAAAAGTCTAAATGCTAATAAAAAAAAATAGTTTTCACTGAAGTTAAAATCGTGTCTAAAATCATTCGAAATTGTCTTTACAATTAAAAACAGAATAAAATACATCCTACGACAAAAAAATATTGCACCTTAATTATGCTTATTAATTTGCAACAAAAAATGATTACAATTTTTTTTAATCAGATACATAGTTTAAAAGATATATCGTAAAAACCATTTCAACCCCTATTTTCAAGATGGCGGCCGTGGGACAAGGGTGGCGACCCCACAAACTTGGTTTTAGCTTTACACTGACCCCCCCTACACACCAAAAAAATAAAATTACGTCCTCTAAAAAAACGCAAGTAAGGCCTAAAAAATGTAACGTTTCAATGGACTATAATATAATATAATTACTATGTATCTCAAAAATTTAATTTGGCAAACCATTTTACCCGTTTGGCCTGCGGTGACTCGTCTTAAAAAGAATGGGCGCCCCGGGACACGGTACATGTGAAATGTCTTTGTTAATAAGAGAATTATCATCATATTCATCTGGTGTTGATTATGAACATTTTTAACTATCACAATATTTTAGCACGAATTAAAAAAAATACAATACTTACATTCACACTTGATGTTGCATAATCCACCTTTTCGTCCCTCTTTACACCACTCGCTTCCTATCTGAAATACGAACAAAATCTTGGGAACTGACAAAAACTTTTTTTTTTTCGAAAAAAAAAACATGACTGCAACAATTAACGACCACATACACACACACACACATACTGATATACCAACAGATCTATTTATTTATTCTTTATGTAGGTACATGAAAGGTATTCAAAGTAAGATAACATAATATAATAATTAATATTTATACACAGATGTGCTTATCTCTTGTAGATATTTCTGCCAGCAGACCAAAAAGATTGCGTATAGAAAAACAAATGCGGACATAGTACATAACAAAAATGACATAAAAATGTTGTAATATTATGTAACCATTAAAAGCAATGTTGTATTAGCGTTGATTAACACAAGCAATTATTAAAACTAAAATAAAAATAATATCTGTCATAGACATACATGCGCCGTATGTACATATCGTATGTATTATGTATTGGGAACTTAAAATTAAAAATCAAATCAAATCTATCTAAATAAATTAAATTAGATGATACTTACTTGGAAGATACCATAAAATTGATTTTTCGAGGACTTGACAACGTGGGCTGTTGTGTTCAGGTTACTTTCACTTTTCATAAGACAGACCCCTGAAATTAAATGGCCAATTAGTGAACACATACACAGGAACTGATACGTGGCGGATGTTGTTATACATTAAGTGCATTTTAATTTGACCTTTACAATGGATAAATTATTTATGAGTAATGTGACCAGATGTCTCGTTTTGAACGGGACCGGCTCAATTTTTCGCTAATCTGTCCCGGTGTCCCGATTCTTTCGGGACGCAAAAATAACTAGTTTTTCAAAAGCACGAGCTTAATTTTTTTTCTATAATCAAAGAACGTCGTCAGAATAAACTCAAAACTAGACTCTGTAGATTCTAGTTCTGAGGGCGATGTTGGTAACATAAGTAATTATAAATAAAAAAAATGTTAAGAAATTAATTGTTACAATGAAATAATTAATTATTATATTATAAAAAATAATTTATTATATTATAATTATTATAATTAACTATAGTTATTATATGATGTATTATTATAAGTATATAACAAATAATTAATTATATTATGAAATAAGCTCGGTGGTGCGCCTATATTATGTCGGTGGAAACTTCTTCTTTTCTACATAATAATTAATGACAGAGAGATAATGTTTGTGACTTCTGATTCAGGTGTTGAACTTCGGAACTACTCATCCTATTATAAAGATTATTTTACCGTTAGCTTTTACTGTTACCCTGCCGTTATTATGCCACATTATTACTGATTGACGTAAACTAGAAAAAAAATTAAACAAAAATTAAAACCGACTGCAAAATTAAGAAAAAAACTAAAAAGTAATAAAATAATTTCCTTAATTTATGTGCCTACAATTTATATTCAACTTGTTCTTCTACTAATATACATATCTTATCTTTATATTTATATCATATCTTTGCATTTACCTCGTCATTATTGTTACTTTTGGGGTCGGTGTCAGCCAAGGTAGGTAGGGAGGTAGATCCGTAGGTACATCAACAAATACGACACCGGCTTCAAAAATAACAATAATTATATATTAGTAGAAGAACAAGTTGATTATAAATTGTAGGCACAAAAATTATGGATTTTATTTTATTACTTTTTAGTTTTTTTTTTAAATCTGTTGTCTGTAAAGTCGGTTTACTGACGATAGTTGAACGTGACAACGTCATAAGAAAATGGAACGCCTCACAGAGAGGTAACGCCGCATGCGTCATGTTTTTTCGTTCTTGCAGCCGGCTCCATCGAATTATAAGACGATGTCACGTCAAAAAGAATTTTTCAAATCGGTCTAGCCATCTTCGAGTAATCAGGTAACATACATAAAAAAAAAGATTCCGACGAATTGAGAACCTCCTCCTTTTTGAAGTCAGTTAAAAATATATATCATCAGTCCAAATACGACTCGAAGCGAGCGACAGATCTTTTTTTTTCTTTAACGCCGGGAATTAGGCATCACGCCTGGGAAGTGGGTCTCCTCAGGCGGGTATGTGGGACTCGCTGCGCCCGAAAGATGTAAGTGGATGCAGCTCTACCCACTAAAACCCGGCGAGTGCCACCAATGCCGCCTATGTTGAGGTGCCCCGGATCTAATAACAAACAGGTCACCTCGATGGCTAGTCAGTCCCCCAAGGGACTGACGCCAACTCCACCGAGGGGTTGTCCCGCACCTCAGAACAACTCCTCCCGACGTCAGGACAGTACAATGGGGTGAGGTTCCCGTCCTCGCCCACTGTCCCTTGCTCTTTTGTCCCCTCTTCTTGTAAGAGGGGTACAAAGAGACCACTTCGGCTCAATTAGCTTTGTTCAAGGTGCTGGGCTCACCCTATAGCGGTGGGGCTCAGTAGCTCACCATAGGCTACTGAGCCCCACCGCCATGTCAAGGCCTGAACCATGGTGGGGAGAGCGGTAATATAATCTAACATTAGCAAAACATAATACCATATAGAATATGATCCTTTTTTATATGTACATTAGTTAGATTCAAGTTTAATTTGAGTAGGTTCGTAATGATGATAAATAAATATATAAATATTATCCAACAATCACACCACGTTAACCCAGCCTTGTGGTATGCTCGTAAGAACTTGTGTTACGGGCACGTCTAGTAAAGGAAATAAATTCAGGAAATTTATATAAATATATAAATACACGTCCATCATCGTCACGTCGACCACGATGATGATGATTCACCATCATGGTCATGGAAATCTAAATAATGTCCTTTATGTATAAAGGACATTATTCAGATTATTTATTTATATATTTAATATATTACATATTTACAAAACGAATTGTCCTTTATGTATAAAGAAACACATTTAAATGTTGGCTTAGCCGTACAGTCGCGAACAAAAAGTGTACGACTGAAAAACCCGTATTTTTAGGTCAGAGACCGACGGTCGGTCCACGCCACCTATCTACTACACCACCTATTGGAAGCGGTACTATGTACGTCTAGTGGGTATATTGTTGTGTGTACTGTGTGTTAGGGCGGGATACCCTGAATAGGAGTGAATAACGATTGTTGGCAGCCGTGATAGGATCTGGAGGATCTAAGAGGACGTTCCTCGGTCTTCTGTACAGACGATAATATGAATCCGGATCTGGTACGCAAACCCATGTGTGATCGATTGTACAACAATAGCAACGACCTTGATACTAATAATAGATTCACACCTACGTTTTTACTGTTATTCAAACGTACAATATAAAAATATCAGTATAATATAACTTCTACTAGACTAACGGACGCGACAGACGTTGTATTGTCCTAACATTGGCTTTCAGGTAACACTCCGAAACTGGCAGTACGTCTGTCAGTTTGCCCATCTCATAGTGCCAATATAAACCCTCAGAACTAGAATCTATCTAACTCTAAGGGCGATGTTTGTAACAAAGGTATACAAAACGTGTTAGGAAATTAATTGTTAGTTAAAATCCTCACCGGGAATATAATAAATGTGAAAATAAATGTGTACCTCAGACAAATATAAATAAAACTGAACATTTGAATCTTGCATAAGGTCCTACTCTCACCTCCACAAAAGCGCCGCGTGCCCTAGTTGGGGAACACGTAGGATTCTATCCAGCGTAAGGCTCTCGACAAGAACCTCCGCCACGAATTTCCAGGGGGGACCACCGACTAGTGCGTGAAGTAAGCAGATCATTTTATAAATTGCTCAAGTGTCAGTCATGTGTGGAGGTAAAAACGCCAGATATATATTTTTTAAAGTATCAGGAAATAACTCAGCTGCATGAAGGAAGAATTCGGGTTTTTTTTCGATTTCCTGCATAATTGTCTGCCTGGTGCGTAAAGTTAGCGGATCATTTACACCTCACTTATTAATAAATTTATGAAAAGTAGATATAATACACCCATTCCAAAGATAAATAAGTAAATCCTACGACTAATTAAGTGAAAACAAAATAAAACTATTCCAAAACCGTAAAATATAAACGTATCTTAATAATAGACCATGAAAATATAATAAAAATATTCTTATTAAATGAATCCAACAACTTAGTATCATCATCATCAGCCTATATCTGTCCACTTCTGAACATATTACAATGCCTCTCTCAATGAACGCACTGGCGTTGTTGTTGTTACTGAACAACAACAACAACAACTAAGTATATGTAATAAAATTATATTCCAACATAAATTAATAAAAAAAATCATTCTAGAGAAACTAAACCTGACGACTAAGTCTAAACGTTTAGATAAGATTTAGAATAGATTGAATTATATTTATATTAATATTATATACATGATCACGGCGATTGAAACATTGTCGAAATATCGGGAACTTAATAAATCTTTAAACGCGATAAGCACCTGTAATAATATTGATATAAATATGTTTAGTGATCGCGTTAGTTTAAAACAATATATAGATAGAATTAGAATTCTTATGCAATATTTTAAGTGAGCCTTTTAACGGAATATAAAGTTTCCATATAAACTAACGTCCCCTACGAATTCACATCATTTTTTACTAACACCTCTCCGCGGAAATGTTCGATTACAACAATGGAATCTTCTCGACCATAATATTATAATATTTCGGCAGAGTCGTTAAGTACTATCTCTACAAAGTATACTGGTAGAATGCATCACAAGACCGCCGTAATGGCGTCCTTTTATACCAAATCGAATTATTATAAATATCACCATAATATTATTTATAATTATTGTAAATACATTAGTAATATTAGAATTATCACGTATATTTAGATTTATTAAAGTTATACTTAATTAATAATAATCAATTATATCAATCAATAATATTTATAATCAAGATAATATTATCTTCATAAATGGCAGATCCTTTTGGCGCCACCGGAAGTCTATTATAATTTCAATCATTTTAATTGATGCATTTAGTAGTATGTACATAATATAGTGTCACATGCCAGTGATTTGTCACATTTGTTTTGTATTTGCAAATAATCTTTGTATATTTACAATTATATACAATTTTTAACTCATGTATAAAATTTAATTATAAATAATATAATATATATTATAAAATTATATTATAATATATATATTATATAAATCCAAAAGTGATTAAAAAATAATGTTACAAAAATCACAGACTTACAATTGCTGAGGAAGCTTTTTTGATGAAAATTAATCTTCAACAGAATATTGGTCACTTCACATTTTAGAAATACTTTACTGTTGACTGTCGTCAATGATGCAATGAGGAAAAGGAGCACCCCTAAAACGCGTCCACTCTTCATGGTGGTCTGATCAAAACTGATATTATTATTATGTTTGTCGCCTGTTGATTGGCTATTATTTGTATGCGCACACGCCTATTGACTTTTGACTTCAATCACAGGAAACCCTGATTCAAATTGATTACATTGTTAATAAACAATGATTAAGCATGTTATATAATAATAATTGTATCCATGAAAGTCATGTCTTGCTTACAGATTTAAACTTGCTTGAAGATTTTAAACTATTCTTTCAACGAACTCCAAGATTCTTGCAATAGCCCGCTTACTGCAACTTAATTCATAAAAATATTCAAAGGTAAAAACCCTTAAAAAACGAATTGCAATAACAAAAGAGATCTTGTAACAGCTGCAGATCTTTATATAACATGTGTTTTTTTTTTCTTTTACGCCGGGAAATGCTCTGAGGTATCCCGTAGGGGAGTGGGTCTCCCCAGGCGGGTATTTGGGACTCGTTGCGCCCGAAAGGTGCTAAGGTGGCAGCTCTACCCACTAAAACCCGGCAAATGCCACCAATGCCGCCTTTGGTCAGGTGCCCCGGATCTGTCGAGCAAACAGGGCGCATGTGTGAACAAGAACTACTGTGAACCTGCAACAATCTACCCACCTGGTTAGTGGCCGACCAACACTTCCTCTACCCAAACGTGGCTTCCACTCTTGAACCTTATTGGCCCATCGGCCATCCGTTCTCCTGAGTGTATGACCAGCCCATTGCCACTTTAACGAGCTTAATCTTCGCGTAATATCGGTAACTTTGGTTCTTTGGCGGATGTCTTCGTTTCGAATCCTATTTGCCAAAGAAACACCCAGCATAGCACGCTCCATTGCACGTTGAGCTACGGCAAACTTACGGACCAGTCGTAAATTTAGAGGCCACGTTTATGCCCCGTAGGTCATCACGGGGAGAACGCATTGGTCGAAGACTTTCGTCTTCAAACTCTGCGGTATAAACGACGTGAGAATATGGCTAAGCTTCCTGAATGCGGGCAGCATTCAGGAAGCTTAGCCATATCCTAATTGAATCCTCCTATCGGCTTCGCTCTCGTAGTTATGTCTACCTAGCTGCAAAGTGTGTCCAAGGTAGACATACTCTTGCATGACTTCGAGAGTTGTGCCATCAACGTTAACCGGCCTAGGGATAGCGTGTTCGTTGAACATAACTTTCGTTTTGTCCAAGTTCATCCTAAGGCCCATGGGGAGGATTCATTTAGTGTGTGTAGCATCTCCTGCAAGCCCTCCAGCGATTCGGCCAATATAACGATATCATCGGCGAAAGAAGGTGTGAAAGATACTCACCGTTAATATTTATGCCACATTCTGTCCAATTTAAAGTCTTAAAGACGTCCTCCAAAGCATTAGTTAACAGTTTCGGGAAATAACATCCCTTTGTCGCACTCCTCGATGCAATTGGATTGGTCTTGTTTGACCTCCCGGAATCAGAACGGACATAAAGGCGACATCGCATAGTCCTCTCAACACTTCAACGTATCGCCAATCGACCTGACATCGCTGCAGAGCTTCCAGAACAGTACAGGTTTCAACCGAGTCAAAAGCTTTCTCATAGTCCACAAAGGCAAGGCACAGTGGCTGGTTGTACTCGTGGGTCTTCTGTACAACTTGCCTTATGGTGTGGATGTGGTCTATGGTGCTAAATCCTCTTCGTACTGCCACGGACACACTTTAAATACACGCAAAGAGGGTTATGGTGGGGAGGTGCTCTTTGCGTCGGGGTTTATTATCAAATAAAGAAATAACGTGAAAAAATCTTATTAAGGCGAGATTCTCTTATAGAAATCGTATGTACCATACGTACCATACCAACAACTTATTTTTTATGTTCTTGCCTTAAGACCGAGCTTATTTAGCTACACATTTCCGCGAACAGTTAGTTCTTACTTCTTAGTAATGGCACGTTAGGTTGTCGTCTTTCTATAGAAATGTTCTGTGAAAAGACATTTCATATTACACTTTTGAAATGTTGAATGAAATAAACTCTAATACATTTATGTAAAGACTATATATTGCTCACGACTTCACACATTTTTTTTATTTACCTTCTTATATTCAGACAGATAAACAACACCACCATGGTTCAGGCCTTGACGTGACGGTGGGGTGGCTCACCATAGGCTCTGTAGCCTAGGGTGAGCCCAGCACCTTGGGCGAAGCGAATTGAGCCGAGGGGGCTTTTGTACCCCTCTTATAAGAAGAGGGGACAAAAGATCAGGGGGCAAGGGGCAAGGATGGGAACTTCACCCCATTGTACTGTCCTGACGTTGGGAGGGGACGCTGTTCTGTGGTGCGGGACAACCCCTCTGTGGAGGTAGCGTCGGTCCCTTGCGGGACTGACTAGCCGTCGAGGTGCCCTGTTAGCTTAACAGATCCGGGGCACCTCACCAAGGCGGCACTGGTGGCACTCGCCGGGTTTTAGTGGGTAGAGCTGCGTAAACTTACCATCTTTCGGGCGCAGCGAGTCTCACACACCCGCCTGGAGATACCCACTTCCCAGACGGGATGCCTCAGAGCATTTCCCGGCGTAAAAGAAGAAGAGACTGATACACAAATTCCAACCACATTCGTATTGTTCGGAGAGTAAACATCGCTCAAAATTTAAGAAGTATTTTTCTACACATGAATTGGTTAAATTATTGGATGTAATTATTTAGTCCCTTCCTAATTATCAAAACATTTCAAACTACATGCCAAGCTAAGAATTAGTTTGTAGACTTTTGCTGTTTTTTTAAGTAAATTTCAATTTATATTTTAGAAAGTCATAGATTTTTACCCTTAGGCTCATTTAGTTCATCAACGTAATATGTATTCCAATCATTTAAGTGTTCGGAGCGTGTCTGGATCTCAGTTTCCACTTTCCAGAGAAGTGCGTCAGACGATAACAGAACGATAATTAACACGGTTCATTAAATATCTGAGTATGCTTATTTGCAAGCATAATGTAAGCTTTGATTAATAGTATACTATAATTATGAACAACTACATATGAATATATGAGCAAGTATGCCTTTTAGAAAGATCTACAAATAAGAATTACTGGTCTTTCATGTCGCAATATGGGACAAGGAATTTTCACGGGTAAAATAACAACGGAAGGCTGCGCTTGTAACGCGCTTTGGTCTGCACAGATACCATCAGCCTACTTATTTCTTTCTTTAATCAGCTTTTCTGTCTAAGAGAGACCAGTAATATAATTATTGGTGCCTTTACAATATTGTGTCTCTAGGTAGGCAAAGCGAAAATTAGTTGCCCACTTGCCATAAGTTGGCGCATCTACCAGTTTTCCTATTCAAACTAACACAAAGAAAGAAAAAGTTTGTTACGGTGGGCTTCTGGATTAGGTTGATTGTAATTTCCCTACCATTGGGAGGGAAGCGCTGTGCCGCGCTCCCGGCTGCATGGGTACCACCATCTTGCTTATTTCTCCCGTGAAACAGCTTTGCTGTGTTTCGGAGAGAAGGGCAAGACAGGCAGTGTAATTACTGGCACCGAGACTTAACATCTTATGTCTCAGGATAGGCAACACATAAATAAGTTGCCTGGGCTCGTTCCAGGTAAACTAGTTTATGTTCATAGGCGACGACGACCACTTACCATCAGGTGACACGTTTGCCAGTTTGCCTATCCAACTAACATAAAAAAAAACCATGGTTCAGGCATTGACGTGGCGGTGGGGCTCAGTAGCCTAGGGTGAGCCAAGCACCTTGGGCGAAGCGAATTGAACCAAGGGGGCTCTTTGTACCCCTTTGTACTGTGTTATAAGAAGAGGGGACAAAATAGCAGGGGCAAGGGGCGAAGATGGGAACCTCACCCTATTGTACTGTCCCGACGTTGGGAGGGGTTGTTCTGTGGTGCGGGACAACCCCTCTGTGGAGATGGCGTCGGTCCCTTACGGGACTGACTAGCCGTCGAGGTGCCCTGATTGTTTATTAGATCCGGGGCATCACACCAAAGGCGGCATTGGTGGAACGCGCCGGGTTTTAGTGGGTAGAGCTGCATCCACTTACGAGCTTTCGGGTGCAGCAAGTCCCACATACCCGCGTGGGGAGACCCACTCCCCCGCGGTATGCCTCAGAGCATTTCCTGGCGTTGCGCCTCGCGTTTTACGTTTTGCCTCGTATTGCGTTCTCGCTGCGCCCGAAAGGAGGTAAGGTGGTAAGGACGCAGCTCTACCCACTAAAACCTGGCGAGTGCCGTCTATGTCGGATGAGTACGAGATGGAATGTGGTGTGAGGCAAGGGGGCTTGAGCTCGCCCTTACTATTTAATTTGTACGCTAATCAGCTTATCGAGGAACTAAGCAGCACGCATGTCGGCTGCCACATGGACGGCGTGTGTGTAAACAACATAAGTTATGCGGACGACATGGTTCTGTTTAGTCCGTCGATAAGCGGTCTGAGGGAGCTGCTGTCCATATGTGAGAGATACGCGGAGGCGCATGACCTTAAATATAACTCAAATAAGAGTGAAATACTAGTTTTCAAGGCACCGAAACAACAGCCCCGGCATGTGCCTCCAGTATATCTCGATGGGGTAGCGCTAAAGTAAGTCGATAGCTTTAGGTATCTGGGTCATGTCGTGACCAGTGACATGCGAGATGACTGCGACATAGAGCGCGAGCGCAAAGCATTGGTGGTGAGGGGAAATATGCTCGCTCGCAGGTTTGCTCGTTCTACTGCCGATGTCAAAATTACTTTATTTAAGGCATTCTGTCAGTCTTTTTATACGAGCGGCCTGTGGGTGTCATATACGAACCGAACCTACAACATGCTGCGCGTTCAGTACAACAACGCTTTCAAAATGCTGTTGCGACTGCCGTGGCACAGCAGTGCGTCCCGCATGTTTGCCAAGGCTCGAATTGATGGCTTTCATGGCATCGTGCGTAAAAAAGCCGCCTCTTTGCTGCAGCGTCTACGCAACACTCGGAACAGCGTTCTGAAAATGATTGCTCGTAGACCAGACTGCCCTATACAAAGGCATTGGATAGAGTTAGCAATAGGTATAAGATGATTTGTGGATACATAATTTATATATTATGATAAAGTATGTATCCGAATCATATTATTACTATGAAAATGTTATTACTAAGTACTAACAATACTAACATAGGATAAGTTTATTTTGTTACTAACACATTTACTAATATCTTTATGGACTATTTTATGGGTCTGAAATAAACGTATTTTAGTTTTTTAAATTTTTTATGCCGCCTTTGGTGAGATGCCCCGGATCTAATGAGCAAATAGGGCACCTCGACGGTGACGGCAGTCAGTCCTCAAGGGACCGACGCCACCTCCACAGAGGGGTTGCCTCGCACCACAGAATAACCGATCCCAACGTCGGGACAGTACAGTAGGGTGAGGTTCCCATCCTCGCCCTTGCTCTTTTATTCCCACTTCTTATAAAAGGGGTACAAAGAGCAGCTCCATCGGCTCAATTTGCTTCGCCCAAGATGCTGGGTTCATCTTAGGCTACTGAGCCCCACCGCCATGACAAGGCTTGAACCATGGTAGGGAAGTTCTTAAGGGGCTAGGTTAACATGGCGGGAATTTAAAAAACTTACATACAAAATAATATATATCATAATTCATCATCAACTACGGGAACTAACAACTCCTGATCTCCCGCCACTTGTACAAACATGGACCGGCAACATCGTGGCCCTCCCTAATCGGAGGTCAACCGACCCTCTATTTTCTAAAAAGGTATCTTCAAAGGAATATACGTTCAGAAAATAATGCTATTCGGTTTTGTGAGGCACATTTTAATTAATTTCTTTTGGTATACAAAAAACAACAAGACTGGCTATTGTGTAAATTCGTTATTTGTTTTTGCTTTCATATTAGATGTATTTTCTAATTATGGTTGTGTTTATTTTAATGTAAAATCCGTTATCGTCCGCATCACACAAACATTTGTCCTGGGTGGGAATTGAACCCACGATCTTCTGGTTTAGCAGTCAGGGTCACTAACCACTAGACCAATAGGCCAGTCAAATACACTTTAATTTATCTTAATTATTTCATCATTGTTCCTAAACAAAAAGAAGTGGTTTGTTAGACAATAAATAAACTTAAAGAAATATCTTATTCTCCTATTGCTTGGGGCATAGAATAATAAAGGAACACAAATGAAAACGTTTATTTTATTTATAACTCAAAATTACATTTCAGTCATGAGTTTTTGCTTAGGGCCTTTTTAGACAATAAAGTCTGTATTTACGACTATCTTGCCTCCATACAGAGCTGTATATAAATGCGTAAATACATATTTTTAAAAAAAGCATGCTCATAAGCTTGCTTAAAATTAGCATGCTCTGCAACTGTTGCTCTGCTAGCAATAAGCATGCCTATAAGGAAACCTACACAGAGGCGCTCGCACCCCCCTTCTACCCACGTCTTCGGTGGGTAGAAGGGGGGTGCGAGCGCTGCCCTTTTAATGCCCAAAAATCAATTAACGTCGGTTGATATTTCAGCACACTCAAAAAATCATGCTCATTTCTAGCGATATTGTGACACACGTACTACTAATAAGCACTTGCTCAACAAAAGCATGCTTTCGTGTTTTTATTTGTTAGGAAAAGATAGGGTTTTTTTGTTTGTTCGACAAAATTGGCAGTCGTGCCACCTGATGGTAAGTGGTCAAAGTCGTCCACAAATATAAGCCAGTTCATCTCGGGCCAAGCAACTCATTCATGCGTTGTCCATAATGAGAAAAAAGTTTTAGACTGCTTGCTCTTCCCTTGCTTCCAAAACACTACAAAGTCATTTAGTGGAATTAATTTCAGATACCAGTAGGATGGTGTTACCGATGATACAGACAGGCTGGCGCATCGCATATCTCATACCTGTAAGGTAATACTAGAAGCCGTCTAATAAATGACTGAAACGGAAAATATTTCTGTTACGGCACCCTGACCTGTGCTCTTCAAATATTAGGTATAATCGCATACCTAGCCATATTCATTTTTATTTCCAATCTCTGAATTTCCGGGCGTTTGTGAATGGCTGCAACCAATAAAGACCTCAGGAAACTCCGTTCAACAAGCTATGTTGAAAAAAACTATTTTGCATTTGTTTGAAATATATTAAACATTTTTGTTTAAATTATAGTTGTCATATCGTGCCACCTTACCGTCATGTGGCTAGACTGCCCGTTTGCCTATTCATCATCATCATCAGCCTCTATTCGTCCACTGCTGAACATAGACCTCCTTCAATAAACGCCAAGACCACCGATCCCTTGCCACTCGCATCCAACACGGACCGGCTACGCACGGAGATCGTCCACCCACCTGCTTAATAGCCGACCAACACTTCGTTTACCTAAACGCGGCTTCTTCAACTAACATAAAAACGTAATACCTTTTTTTTTTCTTTAACGCTGAGAAATGCTCTGAGGCATGCCTGCCTGGGAAGTGGTTCTCCCCAGGCGGGTATGTGGAACTCGCTGAGTTTGAGTTTAAAACTATTAATAAAGGACTAAATAAAAAAGCAGTAAAAATGTTAATATCTTGTTAAAAAATGCAGCTCATAAATTATTATTTACAATATTTATATAAACTAATTAAAGCAGAACCAAAGTTCTTTGACATGTACATTTAATAAAATTGAAACTTACAATACAAAAAATATATATTTCTATCCTCGTAACAAGTAAATGGAGAACATACAAGTATGTAAAATTGAAAGACTTACACGTTACCTTTAACTTTAGTTTATACATCTTTAGTCATCGGATTGGCGATGAAGGTTGGGCAGTGGGCTAAGCCAAAGATTTAAATCGTTAGATGCGCCCCTGCTATAGTATGAACGCTCCAAAATGTGGTCACCCTCGAATGAGTGAGCTCAGTCATTCGAAATCAGTGCGACAGAGAAAATAGTTTACACATTTGCGTAAGGTAGACAGAGACACCAATATAACTAGAAAAATTATTCCACAGTTTTTCAAGGTGAGGGCATATCTAACGATTTAAATCTTGGAGCTAAGCCCCTTTAACATACATCTTTAAAACTTAGCCTAACCATGAGATGTGTTACACGCGTTTAGCACGTGGAATATAGTTTATCAAATGCGTATAATATTTATTTAATCAAACCATCAATGTGAAATCCCAAGCCTAAAATGTCACAATCCCAAACTAACACTGTCACGATACGTTCACCTTTTTCATCTCACTTTGATTGCATTTCGTAGAAATTTTTAGCCCAGGGTCGAATGCCAATGAAATTTTTTAATCTTGTCATACTAAAAGCATTGTAACCCACGTCAAAGCTGTGAGTATCGTCGATTTTGCTAGGCCTTTAATCCTTTTTGTGGGTCAACTTCAAAACGACCGCTCCTGGAAATCCGGGTTATGTTGCATTCAAAAACCTTTACAGTAGTCAACTCTATGCATGGTATAAACCTATGTATTTAATTAATATACCATAATAGTATACATCTTATATACACTTTCTTACATGACCAATATATTTTATATCTAATAATTATTATACCTACTTACATAGGTAATGTGATTTCTAATTTTATCTAGAGCCTCGTGTTAATATTATTAGTATGAACCTTTTTCTACCTTCACAGAAGACATTAGTGCCAACCCAAGACCGTATTAGTAAGACTAGTGACGTACCTTACACGTAAAAGAATAAAATCTCTTGAGATAATTTAATAATAATAATTAATTACTTAATAATAATGATGACGATATTTACATCGATTTAAATATATTTATGTAATTATTTTACAACAATTTGATTTTATTATAATAGTTTTATTAATATAAAACTAATTACATAAATAATAAATAAACATATTTTGTTCATAACTAGTCGTGAATATGTATGATACACATCAAAATCAATGACATACAATATAGGTAGGAATGTTTAATTAATCAAATCAGTCAATTTTGTTATAATAACAATTCCTTATAATTCGTCAATAATTGATAGTTCTTATCAGTGTGCTAAATTTCCCAGAAACAAAACGCGGATAGAGATAATTTTATCTCGTTATTTATAGAAACAAACTATAAATCATGTTTATTATTTATATACGTCAATTTAATGAGATGAAGATTATGTTTTAAAAAATGTTAACTTTAGTACGTTGAAAAACGTTTAAAAGACATTTTGGGGTACTGCACGGCATTGCCAGCTTTTCAAACATAAGTCATACATCTTTAATTGAAAGTTGTATTGGAATGAAAGTACCGCAGGCGTAGCTTATGACACAGAGTTCTCTTGTGGGGCGGGAAAACCCACAGAAATCGCGCTGTTGTGATAACGTTTAGAATTCACGTGTACAGCATTCGAATTGAGATAACTATTGACAGTGTGTGGTGCTATCGATAAAGGGGTTAATGAGTGTAAAGTTCATGATTTTATCTTCTATTCCATTTCATATAATAAAAAAGTAAGGGAGGGACTATAAATACTTGCCTTTGTAGCGTTATTATTAAATTACTTTATATTTCTACATCACAACAGACATAAATTAAATGTAAAAAAGGATAGCGATTCGCTTTTGGGCTTCACTAAAATCGGCGTTGTTCAGTACGACGAAAGACTTAGTGGCTAAGGCTTAGTGGAACGCCCATAGAAATATTAAGAACAGACTTATTTTAGACCCTTTAAGGGACTCCATTGTTGAAGATTACATGTTATGTATCCATTACATATTATGTTCCTCTATAAATTATACTGTAATTGTTTAAGTTCTGTGTAAAAGTAACTGTGTCGTTTTCCATGAAATCAATTTCGTTTCTTATTTTCTATCTACGTAATTAAAATATTTAAACAAAATGATTTAAAAAATATAACTAAAATCTTAAATATAAAACCAAAGTGTAACAAAAACGAAAACGATTTTTGAAATCGTTAATTTTCCTTAAAACAAGTAGTTCATATCAAAAAGATCATATAATATTTTTAAATTAAATATACAAAAACAGACTTTTATTTTTTTACACAATAATAAAACTATATCGAGAAAAATATATTGTGAAACTATTCCATATAGAATGCAAATTAATTGTAACTATTTTATTTTCAATAATTGTTGAAAAAATCATTTATTTATTAAGGACTTTATCATTACAAAAAAAAATACTCGAATACAATCTACCCTTATCAGAGTGTGTCTTTAAAATAGTCTATGTGATATACATTTCTTCAGTTTATAATTCACCTTACACAGATATACACTTTGAAAGAAAATAGCTTTGTATTGAATTAGACAAAATAACAACACAGATAATTATTATGTACTGGTTGATTATCTTCTCTCCCTTTTTGACATGAAGAGATTATATAATATAGAGTATTTTTTTTTCACTGTCGTCATTTAGCCATTGTCTGATTAGAATGGATTCAATAACACATTGTTTATTGTAAATTCGATTCTATTAAAAATATTTAAAAAAATCGTTTGTAAAAGGTCAACCAAAATTACACTTTAGATGTTGCCAACATAACATAACTCGAGCGGGTATTCTCCTCTGGCACTGGTTCAGTTCTAAAACACCGATGTGGCTGAAACTCGGTTGGTTTCTTTAGCATTTTTCTTACAAACCACACTAGACCCACGACGATTATCATTAGCCCCAGGGCGACTCCTACCAACGCAGTATTCAGAGCTTTAAACCCAGATTTCATTTCTAACGAGCCAAGTGTCTCCAACAACTGCGGCACAACACATATGGGTCGGTTTCCATCAATCTTAAACTTTGAAATCGTCGCGCAAACTTCGTAAGGGCCTCGGATGAATCCTTCCATAGATATTTGTAAAGTTTCCTGACATGGAGTGTCCTTTTGTGCCACTAAAGACCCGCGGGACAGCACCGCGAGGACGACGTAACAGTTGTGTATAAACTTATCGTTTGTAGACAGCCTTTGTGATCTAGGCAACCCGTATTGTGATTTTAATGTCGGGAGTCCCATCACCGATATAAGTACTGTCAGTAATCCATCGCTGGTGACGTTTGACCGCACTTCTGATACCCTGTAATAAAGACACAATGTACAGTAAAACTTTATATCATAAACGATCTCCGGGCAGAGCGGGCCAAAATTAGAGCTAAATAGCGGGGATCGGCCATTTCGGTGTTTATAAAAAAATACTTTATCCAAAAGTCGAATGATTTGGAATAACAATATTAAGAACTAGCTGTTGCCCGCAGCTTCACCCGCGTTTACTTAGATTTACAGCCGTATCAGGATTGATGATGATTATTTTTATGGCCTAAGTTACATCCCATATAAGTCTTATAACATTAGCTATCTGCCAGTGAAAGTCCCGTCGAATTCGGCCCAGCCGTTTTAGAGATTAGTCGGAACAAACTTTATTTTCTTAACTTAATTATGTTTTTATAATTTGAAATTATTACTTTTTCTTTTTCTTTACTTATAATATTAGAAAAACAATAGGTACACAAAATTTAAAAATTTCCGTATAGTTTTCCATTCGATGGTAATGTATGGTGGTTTCAAGTCTTAGAATAGTTTAAAATATTAGTTTTTAACAATTTTGTTATGTTTAATCCTGTCCCATTTGCATTTCTGCTGTCGTTGTATTTGAGCTGGTGGGAGATATCGACTATGGCTCACCTTAATGGTTCCGTATTGAGCACTGCGGCGATCGTAGTCGGTCTGGAGGTGACATAAGCTGCCCTTTGTCGCACCAGTTGAGGAGCACCACAGTCCAAGACTAAAGCCATTGGCACATCATCGTTGTCCATCTCTTCCAATGCTATACAGAACCTGAACAAATTAACCATATAATATTCCTAATAAAATAAAATTATCTATGACGACCTCTGTGGCTCAATGATTAGCGCGTTGGCGCTCAAGCCGGAGGTAGCGGGTTCGAATCCCATGGAAGGGAACAAAAAGTTTTCTGTGTTCCTGGGTCATATATGTGTATTAAATATGGCGGGTATTATATAATAAAAATCTTAAATATATGTATAGTATAAAAGTATTAAATATATTTCCTTATACTTTGTCTTGACCTTCTAAATTTATAATCTGTACTTTGAAACTTGAATTTCGTCAAGGAATTGAACAAATATAATATAACGCCTAATAACTTTTAATTCAAATTACATTTTCTTCCTTACAAATCCTCACATTTCGTATCATATTGCGTATGTATTCCACACAAATTTTCAAACATATTCCATACATTATAATGAAACACTTTTTTACGGATTTTATCGCGGTTTATTAAGATTTTATCCGTATAGCCATCTGTGAACATAGTCTTGACAAAGCTCGCCATTATATCAGATTTGATAAACCACAAGTCCTCGCAAAAGAACACCGATTCCAACCAAGGATGATCCGTGAGGCTATTGAAATTAAAAAACATCCTAATTTCAATAGAGAAGAAGGCTGGCTCTTACCACCTGCTTGGGATCCCATTATTAATATTATCAAATCAAAATCCAAGCATAATATGTCACAGATTAAAGATACAGTTAGCACTTTCTGCGTAGATAGGACTAACCAAAATATTGATGTATCATAGGGTAGTTTCGAATAACTTTGTAAAATTAGGACGTATGACACCTCAGTCCTCCCGTGACCATGGTTGTCCGAAACGTCGGGCTTGTAAAAATCTTAATAAACCGCGATAAAATCCGTAAAAAGTGTTTCATTATAATGAGTGAAATTCGCGTAAACATTAGAAAACAATATATTCCATACATTTTTTTTTTAATGAATGGCCATTTTTATCCATAACGAGTTGTCTGGACTCCCAGATAGGAGATAGGTAACTCTGACCACTTTTTTTATAGAATAGGAACAGTTGGTTCACCTTTTTTTCCCGCGGGGGAGTGGGTCTCCCCACGCGGGTATGTGGGACTCGGTGCGCCCGAAACCTGGTAAGTGGACGCAGCTCTACCCAATAAAACCCAGCGAGTGCCGCCAATGCCGTTTTCGGAGAGGTGCCCCAGATCTAATGAGCAAACAGCACCTCGACGGCCAGTCAGTCCCCCCCCCCCAAGGGACCGACGCCACCTCCACAAAGGATTTGTCCCGCACAACAGAATAACCCCTCCCAACGTCGGGACAGTAAAATTCGGTGAGGTCTCGTCCTCACCCCTTGCCCCCTGCTCTTTTGTTCCCTCTTCTTATAAGAGGAGTACAAAAAGCCCCCTCGGCTCAATTAGCTTCGCCCAGGGTACGCTCACCCTAGGCTACTGAGCCTCACCGCCATGTCAAGGCCTGAACCATGGTGGGGACAGTTGGTTCACCTGGTGTTAAGTGATAAGAGATATCCATGCCTGCTACACCAGAGGATTAGGTTATCATCAGTACGGTCCTGCTTGCCTATAACTAATATAAACAAACTTACGTGTATTTCTCAAGAGGATCTATCTTCAAACCTCTCAAGATGACGTTGGCTGGGGCAGCCCTGTGGCACGCTACATGCTTGGGCAGCCCTCCGCCCTTGGAAACTGTGATGTCTGTACAGCGGAACCGTCGAGTTGATGGTGGATCCAAGATCCAAGACAGGTGGACTTCCTCGTCATCATACCAAGCATCTAAGAGACGAATCTGAAGAAATATGTTTTTGAAAATATTATTGACATAGGTGCAAAAACTATAAAAACTATACCTACAGTTTTTGCTCAAAAAAAGTAAGTAAGAAAAAAGAAACCAGATTCGATATCAAATAGAGATAGATATGTTACATTTTAAACATTAATAAAATCAAAGCATAATATGCTTCCCAAACTTTATTTTTAGCAATATTATCCTGTGCTTACTTTTATGTCATAAACCTTTATTATCTTGTGCTAAATTAAAATTTAAATAATCGCTGTTATTCAAATAAATCTAGAAGGATGTAGACGTACAAATCTTCTTGTTTTAACGAGAATGTTGCAGACATCTAAACTGATAAACGTTTTGAAAGCATTCAAATAAAAACAAATAAATTTCCACAGATTTTCATATCGATTTAATGAAATATTTCCGACAAAAGACGCAGACTTGACTTTAATAAAACTGAGACCAATCCATTCTTAAAAGGAAATTCCTTAAAGGATGCAAAGTGGCCTTTCACTAGCTGCGACACTCTACATAATATTAAAATTAAAATATTATGCTTTTCAAAGTTTGAGAACATATTTTTGCATTTCACTTATATATAATGATATAGAAATAATAATAATTACTGACTTAAATTTACATAGAGTGATAAAGAAATGATGCATTATATGTGGTTTTTAAGAAAGGTTTACATTTAGAATCGTTTTAGCGTCCGTTAATGTCATGGGTCAACCCGTGACCTTTTACAAGTTAAAACGTACGTTTCAATTTACTTTGTGTAAGATGTGTTGAAATTAAATAAATACTGTATTTGATTTTAAAATTATTTCTATTAGCTTATATTTAATTTTATCTGTGAAGATCAAAAGAAAATACAGAACGTATTTAGTTGTTGTTTAGACAAATTGAAATAAGACATGAGATTAAACAAGAAAGAAAGAAAGAAACATTTATTCGACACAAGCAGAAGACACACAGAGACATAAAGATATACACAGAAAAAACATTTTTAATCCCACAAACAATTACCTTTGACGTAGAAAGCGGCAGATCTTCCTCACTCGGTACTTCTACTTCTTCGTCGTACACATCATCATCTAGCCCATCCACTTTATCACTGTACACGTCCTCTTCTGACTTCTTCGCTCTAGTTTCTATACTGTTTTCTATAATTTTATTATAGTCGTAATTGACTTCATCTATGAGTTTCGTTTCAACGTGTTCGAATTCATCGCACAACTTATTTTTCGATATCCTAGACAGGAGTGCCCCTTCCAAATGTGGCGGAGTCGCGCACACCGCAGCTGATTTATCAGTTTGGGACAGATTTTTTGCCTCCCTTAACCACCTCGCAAAGCCGGCCATTAAGCAATCGCAATTAAGTGGATTATCTGCAAAAGAGAACTAATTTATCTCTGCGTTTGGGACTGAACGGAAAATAACGATGTACCAACAGCTGCTCGGAATCATTTACCGTATTTGCCTTAATAGAATAAAGGCAAAAGGTTTTATATTTAATAATTACTAATTATATAAATTTTGCACCGTAGTGATATGATACGATGTTTGAATAAGGTTTTTAATATTATTTTTATGATATTCACAGATTATAGTTTTATAATTATAATTATTGATAAAAATAATAAACAGGCCAAGTGCTAGTTGGACTCGCGCACAAAGGGTTCCGTAACATTACATAATATACAACAGTAGACACTTTAACAAAAATTAATGTTTATGTTTATGGAATTAAATCTTTTTTATATATTTACGGTTTACGATTTATGACGTATAAAAAAACTACTTACTAGATCTTTTTCAAACCAATTTTCGGTGGAAGTTTGCATGGTAATGAAATTTTAGAAGTTACAGGGGGGAACCAAATTTTTCCACTTTGGAAGTGTCTCTCGCGCAAACTATTCAGTTTAGAATAAAAAATCGTATTAGAAACCTCAATATCATTTTTGAAGACCTATCCATAGATGGGTTTGATGAAAAAAAATATTTTGAGTTTTAGTTCTAAGTATAGGGACCCCCAAAATTTATTGTTTTTTTTCTACTTTTGTTTCAAAATCTTAATGCAGTTCACAGAATACATCTACTTACCAAGTTTCAACAGTATAGCTCTTATAGTTTCGGAAGAAAGTGGCTGTGACATACGGACGGACAGACAGACAGACAGACATGACGAATCTATAAGGGTTCCGTTTATTGCCATTTGGCTACGGAACCCTAAAAATGGTAGTCAGAGATTTTGATGTTTTTACAATTGTGCATAACCATAGTCATAACCAAGTCATAACCAAGCCATAGTCACGGTCTTGATGACCGTGACTATGGCTTGGTTATGACTTACTAACCTCAGACTACCTAACCTCTACGGGTTCCGGACTCAAATTTCAATGAATGTAAAAGTTTTTACGTGATTCTAAGATTTAATACATCTTGAATTTATTTAACATTTCGTGACATAAGTTCAAACTTCTAAGTTTAGGCTTATAACATATATTTTTAGATTTTATGTCTAGACATAAAATAATACGGTCTATCAATTACTGATATGTACTCAAATAACTCAAGTTGTGTTACGATAAAGGAATATTTAATTATTGGAAGTTAGCCCACACGAACTTTGAACATTAACTACCTTACCTGTACCTGCCTTACAATAATAATATTACTGTATATTAAATGAAAACACTTTAAATTATTGTAACACACCACATTCAGAATAGAAATAGAATATCCATTCATCAACCTTGGAATTGCTTAGTCATTAGTTTATTGGCAATTATTAGTTTTACAATATTAGTAAAGACGTCTTTATCTAAAACTTTATTTTTAATTTATATTATAATAAGCTTTTAGAAAAATAATTAATAGTAAGAGCTAGTCATGCTGCTTTGCAGCCAGATTTGGCCGGCCCGACCAGGGTGGCACTTTTCGCTCACATTTTATTGACAACACTAGTAGTTTATCGATATAATTACCCTTCTATGTTGATATCAAGTGCTTACGATTTGATTGTTTAACTATATGATAAGACTTAAGAGCTAAATTTCTGGACGAATTCAACATACACTCGTATCAAGAGCACATTCGATGTTTAGTCCAACAATTCCAGATACATGAAATGTTAAATGCGAAACAGGTCGTTTGAACCCGATAACGCACATCCGCAAAGTTTAGCAACAGGCTTATTTAACCCAATACAGCACTTTGTGAAAGTAAGAGCAGCAGGTAAGGCATATCTATTTTGTGGTAACGCTCAGTGCGTCACGTTTGAACATAAACGTGTATATTCATGGCGTTCAACTCATACGCTGGGCACTAAAAGGAATTTTATCGTCGGTCCGATGTGGCAAGAAAAAAACGTATGACTGGCTTGTGCGCTTGTCCATCTTTACCCAGATCTGCGCGGTGCTGGCCGCAATTTAGGGTAGGTTTCCCTTGATACTTCTAGAACTTCGGCATTTCTTACTTTACTTACGAAGACGTAGAGGACAAAAATTATTTCTGGTTTATCCCCTTATAAACAAGCATAAACACGTTTTATAGTGATATCATCTTGGACTCGCCAAGTGCAGATATTTGTATGATAAATGTTATTTGTCTATATCAGATATTTGTATATTCAGTGTATATATAATATATCTATCGTACTTACTTTTACGGGTGTAACACAAATTCTAATTAACATACGAAACTAGGTTGACGTGATGTCATTTTTGGTAATATATATTTATCTATCCTATTACTATCTTTCCTACCCTTATTGCTCAATCACACCAAAACGCGAAATTAAAGAAAAATATAGGATGGTGGTACCCACAGATATGGTACCCGTGTGGTACGCATACAAATGGCCGCCTTTCACGAAGATTACCTGACTAGGAATACAAAATAGTAGTCCATTACCTTCGATAGTGAATCGTAATAGATCTCTGTGCTGCGTGAGCGCGCCGTCTTCAATCATCGATATATCATTGTCGTGGAGGAGCAGCTCTGTCAGACGATGAAGTGTTCTCAAGGGTTCCGCGGAGAGGGAACGTAGGAAGTTGTGAGACAAGTCCAAATGAGTCAAATTCACCAACTGCGCTAGTGAAGCACCTATGAAACCAAAGAAATATTTAGTTGATCAATGGCCTTTGATGAAAGCTGTTTTTTAGATTTTAATTCTATTTGAGTCGTCCCGTGACCACAGTTGCTGTACAGTATCCGAAATGTCGGGAATGTAAAAAACTTAATAAACCGCGATAAAATCTGTAAAAGTTATAATGAAACACTTTTTTACAGATTTTATCGCGGTTTATTGAGATTTTTACAAGCCCGACGTTTCGGATACTTTACAGCAACCATGGTCACGGGAGGACTGAGGTGTCATACGTTCTAATGTTACAAAGTTATTCGAAACTACCCTATGATACATCAATATTTTGGTTAGTTCTATCTACGCAGAAAGTGCTAACTGTATCTTTAATCTGTGACATATTATGCTTGGATTTTGATATATTTATTATTTAATTCCTTCATGTCCAAAACCACCAAAGCTGTATGGGTTGCCGAAAATACACAAGGCTAATGCTCCATTACGTCCAATTGTAAGCCAGATCGATTCACCAACTTATAGATTGGCTAAGCATGTGGCCCAAGTACTGTCACCACTGCGTGGACAAACCAGAGCACATACTCGGGATTCATACCATTTTGTTAATGAGATTAAACATCTACATCTCAGAGACAATGAAACAATGGTCAGTTTTGATGTGCAATCTCTCTTCACCTGCCTACCTGTGGAAGACTGCATAACAATAGTAAGAAGAAAGTTAAGGGAAAATGACATGCCAATGGAATATGCTGACCTTTTGGAACATTGCCTTACATCTGGCTATATGTTGTGGAATAGTTATTTCTACAACCAAGTAGATGGAGTGGCCATGGGCTCACCAGTATCCCCTGTTGTTGCCAACATATTTATGGAGGACTTCGAGGAGACTGCTCTGCGAACTTCGCCCATAACACCCAGGTTCTACAAGCGGTATGTAGATGATACTTTCACAATATTACCATCTGACAAAGTA
Organism: Helleia helle; assembly: GCA_963853865.1. NCBI lineage: Eukaryota > Metazoa > Arthropoda > Insecta > Lepidoptera > Lycaenidae > Helleia > Helleia helle. Next base: position 5,816,535 of record OY971419.1, read on the forward strand.
ACCATATTCCTAGACCATCTTAATTCCATTAATTCAAAAATTCAATTCACAATGGAATTAGAAGCAAATAATTCTCTAGCCTTCTTAGATGTATTAGTGATCCGTAATTCCAACAATACCTTAAGCCATACAGTGTATAGGAAGCATACTCATACGGATAAGTACCTAAACGGCGAATCTCACCACCATCCAACACAGTTAGCTACCGTGGGTAAATCTTTGTTTCAGAGAGCACAAGGGATCTGTGATGAGCAACACCTGGCAACCGAGCTTCAACACGTTAAGCAAGTACTGCGAGACAACAAGCTTCGGGTGCCGCGTCTTCATCACCGTGATCGCGTGAAAGCAGCCACTGTTGAGCGAGTACCTGCTGTGCTACCATTTATGAAAGGAGTCACTGAGAAGATTGGCTATATCCTAAAGCGAGCTTCCATCAAAACCTTTTTCAAGCCGCCAAAAAAGATAGGTCAATTCTTACCATCTGTCAAGTGTCATATACCCTTACAAGATGCAGGAGTATACAAGCTTGATTGCGGCTGTGGTCTCTCCTATATAGGCCAAACAAAAAGATCTATTAAAACTCGCGTCAAAGAACATATAGCTGATTTAAAACACCGTCGCTACACTAAGTCTGCCATCTGTGAACATAGTCTTGACAAAGCTAGCCATTTTATCAGATTTGATAAACCACAAGTCCTCGCAAAAGAACACCGATTCCAACCAAGGATGATCCGTGAGGCTATTGAAATTAAAAAACATCCTAATTTCAATAGAGAAGATGGCTGGCTCTTACTACCTGCTTGGGATCCCATTATTAATATTATCAAATCAAAATCCAAGCATAATATGTCATAGATTAAAGATACAGTTAGCACTTTCTGCGTAGATAGGGCTAACCAAAATAATAATGTATCATAGGGTAGTTTCGAATAACTTTGTAACATTAGGACGTATGACCCCTCAGTCCTCCCGTGACCATAGTTGCTGTAAAGTATCCGAAACGTCGGGTTTGTAAAAATCTTAATAAACCGCGATAAAATCCGTAAAAAAGTGTTTCATTATAATGAGTGAAATTCGCGTAAACATTAGAAAACAATCTGTAAAAGTTTTTCATTTCATTTGATCTTAGTCTATAGTTTAAGAAGAACTTTAAGTAAAAAATAAGCTGCAAAAAAATTGGATTGTTCATTGATAAATTTTGGCATTGAGTTTGTTTCGCTGATTCAGTAGGCTCATCTTGTAGCGGGTCAAGCGTGTGCTTTTGAATTTTTGGTTCAATTGAAGTTCAAAAAGCTGCTTTTTACTAATAGAATAAACACATAATAATCACAGAAAACATGACTATTATCAAATTATTTTAAGAAATAGTTTGAAACGAATATATAAACAGCGTGACATCAAAAGTCTTTATTTTTTTGCTTACAATGAAGACAATTTAAAATATTTATTTGTTTTTTAAATTTATTCGTAGGTTTATACAATTGCTGTTCCAGGTAGGTTAGCCAAAATTCCATTCTACAATCGTAAACACAAGTAGAAAACTAATGAATGTATGGAAATTACATTTTACATCGATAAATCATGTAGTCTCCATACATTTATTAGTTTTCTACTAGCGTTTACGATTGTAGAATGGCATCTCTCACAACTACGTGCAACTACCGAATACTATAAATGACTCGCATAAATGACCGTATTACAAAAGCTATCTCAAATTGGGACAAATTAATAAATCGTGAATAAAATCCCCCCGGTTTACGACATTTCTTTATTTCCAGTTCCTTACCTTTTTTGTAACGGAAATTGAAACGTCAGCGAAGTTGTACGACAAAGAGCTCAGCTCACAATAGATATTCCTGTCCCCGGATCTAATCAAAAGTCGATCGAATATAGCACTTCAAACACAGGCTAATGTTTTCGTTTAAATTGCGTGTCATCTTGCACGGCATAGCTTATATAAAATTGCTATTATGCTTTGACCCATAATAAATAGTAGTTTTTTTATGTTAGTTGGATAGGCAAACTGACAAACGTGCCACCTGATGGGAAGTGGTCGACGTCGCCCATGAACATAAACTAGTTTACCTGGAACGAGCCTAGGCAACTCATTTATGTGTTGCCTATCCTGAGACATAAGATGTTAAGTCTCGGTGCCAGTAATTACACTGCCTATCTTGCCCTTCTCTCCGAAACACAGCATAGCTGTTTCACGGAAGAAACCGAAAAAAAAGTTTCATTATAATTTTTGAATGTAACCGTGTTTGAACTAATCATGACTATTTTTAAAGCGTTTGTTAAAGAATTATTTGAATCGTATAAGAGCGAGGATTATCAACTATACCCAAACTCACAAACATCATTAATAAACTTAGTAATTCCGTTAGCAAACTTAACATAATATTACACAACATTATAGAAAATCATTGGATTCAATTTCGGAAAACTTTATGCTCATAGGTCGTGACTGAAACTTAGTAAGTCGCAACTGCTTAAATAACAAATATATGCAAATCGATCCCGCAAACAAAGTGCTAGCCCGTCGGTCGCTGATCGCCGATAAATAAACATTCCGCGAGCCATGTCAATAAACACATTGGCCATTTCCTCACCCTTTATCCCACATAAACAGGCAAGTCGTATTTGAACCTCATTACAACCCAATTTCACCAGTAGGATGGATGAACGTGTATCGCCTCCTGCACGAGTAACACCATCCTGCTTATTTCCTTCTTGAAGCTTTGCTGCGTTTCGGAAAGGAGAGTAGGACATGTAATTACTGGTACCAAGTCTTACCATCCCAGCATAGGCACACATAAATGCATTGCCTTTTTTGATAACGCAGGGATATGCATTTACGCATGTACCCAGGATCTTTCAGTAGATCCTGACCCTATGTGGGACTCGCACTTGAGAGTGCCCTTCCCTAAATTAAAACCACTGCGAGCGCTTTCAGCCGTTTTTTGAGGGTCCCGGATCTGCAGGCACTAGGAACCCGCTGGACGGCATCCTGCGGATTCGCCGACTCGGGCAAGCGGCGTTAATTAATGCGGTAGTGGGGGGAGAACCTGGCGTGGCAGCCGTATGGCAAAAGCCTAACGGTTGCTCTGCGTCCGGACCTCGAACGATGGATGTGCCGTAAGCGCAAACCCCTCACCTCCCGCCTGCCACAGGTGCTCACACTCACAGGTGGTTGCTTTGGTGAGTACCTTTGCCGGACAACACACAGTGAGCTGTTGACAGTGTGTCACGATTGTGACACACTGTCACGATTGTGCGCGGTGGTGGACTCGACCCAGCACACCTTTGAGGTGTGATGGCGCTGCGTCACAGTCTAACATCAGTCATCAGGGACTTGTCTCTGCCGAGCGTTATCACCGCGTTGCTCGGTGACGACGAGTCCTGGACGGCGATGTCTCCTTAGAGGAAGTAATGTCCCAGAATGAGGCCGACGAGTGGAGGCCCCTCCCACGGGCGACGAACGGGGGTGCGTAGGAGGCGCTACTTAATAACGCCCCTGTGTTCATGTCGGGCTCAGGATGGGAACCTGGGCCCGTCGTGGGGACTGCTTAGTACGGCCGGGCACTCCCCCCTTACGAGGAGTAGTCTGGCCTTCACCGGGGCCAGCCTGTCGCTGAGGTGATCCTGTCTATTGCCTGCATATCCGGCACCCTCAAAAAGCGACTGAAGGCGCTCGCAGTTGTTTTAGTTAGGGTGGGCACTCCCATGTGCGAGTCCCACATGGGGTCCAGGATCTACCCGAAGGTTCTGGCTGCATCTATAAGGATTTCCCTGCTATATAAAAAAAGGATGATTCATATAATCATATCAATTTATAGGCTCAAATGGACAGAATCAGGGGCTAATTTGCGGAAAATCATGATAATATAATATATTTATTAAAAACAATATATTTACAATCATGCCGACGATGGAAGGGAGGACAACTGTTAAAATTTCCATCAGCACGATAATTTTATCATCATTACAATTCATTCGATTTGCGACGCAGCGAAATAAAAGGAGAATTTATTAACGTTAATAAAAATGTAAAACTTCAATTGTTTCGATGTATCATTGTTTCAACGATTGATTTACTCACCCGACACGGCAACGATTTCATTATGAGAGAGGTCCAAGTGAGATAAATTGGTGAGGTGCTTGAACGCGAAGTCTTCCAGGACATCTATTTGGTTGTTGTGCAGATTCAGGTGAGTTAAGTTCGTTAGACCTGCAAGAAAAATTTATTGTAGCAATTTTTACGTTTTATGTTGGCTTTTTATGTTGGCCTTTTCTAGCAATTTTTGGCATTTTAAGTCGTCATCATGGAGATCAAGTTCAACTTGTCGAAAAAAAAATACACAGAAGATTTGGATTGATCAACTAAATAAAAATGTTACAGTTAAGTTGCTATTCATTAATTGCCTTGTCGATAAATTGTGTTATCTGATATGCTAATAATTAAAGAGGTAAGGCGAAATAATTTTATAAAATCTTTAAACAGGATAATGGTACGTCAGTGTATCTGTGCTAGTGTGTGTGCCCTGGCCAATTGTAGTAATCACTATACTTTATTAGCTAAAAGTGAATATGCATTACGTTATTGCAGATTTATCTCCGTGTGCACATGAAAAGTTTGGTTGTGGAATATTTTTAAAAGTATTAATAACTCTAAATTAAATACATCGTTTATATTTTTGAGCTACTTTAAGACGCTACTATACTAATATAAATGACTGCCGCGCTAGTCTCTAGAACTAACAGTTTTTTTTTTTAATAGCCTATCCGATCCCCCTGCTTTGCTCCACCTATCACGGTCCTGTGCCAACTCCGACCAGGTCTTATTATAGGCATCCAGATCGTCACGCCATCGTTTTCGGGGTCTGCCTCGACGTCTTTGCCCGTCCTGAGGCACCCAATGCGTGACGATCCGTGCCCATCGGTCTGTGTGCATCCGACACACATGGCCAGCCCAATTCCACTTCAGCCTGGCGGTTTTTTGTCCCACATCAGCAATGCCAGTTCTGGAGCGCAGTTCCGTATTTCTAATGTGATCGATTAGTTTTACTCCTAGAATACTGCGCTCCATAGCTCGCTGACAAACCTGGAGTTTGGACTTCTGATTATATTCTAGAACTAACAGTTAGTTTCATAAAAATATTTTTGCATTCACTAGCCTGTGTTTTTTCCGGGCGGGCGAAACCATGAGAAACAGCTAGTATCAAATCTTCTGTACAATATATAATATCGGTGAGTGATTATTCAATTCAGATTCATATTCTTCCACCAACCCCCATGAGCAAGGAATATTAATCGATTCTAACGTTATCGAGGCAACGCACACATTATCTTAGAACTCGTTTGCGCGAGTCTGCAGGGCGGGCTACCCTAGTGATTTATTAAGCATGTTTGTTTTTATTTCAGTAGACTTAGAATTGGAACTCCTCTTAAAAACTTAATAAATGTTAAGTGAATCAACGATCAGCCAAAACTACTAAGTTTATAAAGTAAGAGGTTTCGTAGTAAGAAAAGAAAGAAAGATTTGCGAATGAAAATTTTGGGGGATAAAATTCTTCGATCAACAATTGCAAGTGCTGTTGTTGATTGTTGATCCAAGTTGCTAAAGTTAATTGAAGTTGCGAAGATTTTTGCTATTGTTGATCGAAGGTAAAATGAAATAAATATAAGTTCACAACCTGTTCCCATCGCTGTAACTCCTGTGTAGCCAAGATCGACAGCGGTAACTACCAAATGACCCTTTGATACGATCTCAAAGAGTATAATATAGTAGCTATGCAGGACTCGCCTTTGACTCTGACTGCGTTCTCACAAATCCCACCCACTAACCGTTAGTGACTAACGACTCCACGGTTATCACCAACCGCTAAAAGATGCCCAACATGTCAATTGGGCATTGATAACTAACCTGCTAAAGCACCTCGACGTATACTCGCGAAAGTATTGTCTGATAGATGAAGCGTCTCCAACTGTTTGAGGCTGGGCACTGTGTACGGTCCCACTGGGCCTTCCAAGGCATTACTTGACACATCCAGCTCGCGCAGAAAGTGGGCTTCCTGGGGTAGAAAACTATAACATTAATAAATCTAAATAAAAGAATATATATACAGTATTTATTGGGTTATACTCCTAGTGGCGTTTGTCTACATTGATTACAAATTTTTTAATTGACAGTTTAGATTTTTTCAGAAAAAATTCCAGAGGCCTTAGACAAAGTAACATTAGAAAAACGATAACGAAGTTCGAAAAGAATAAAATGTATGGGATTGACATAAGCCGTTGTCAATTATGTCACTCGTTATCGTTATCGCAAGTTGGTAGACAATGTTAAAATTCGTAACAAAATTATAAACTGTCAATTGGTTCTCGAACACTTATGTCAAACTTATGTTATTTCATTATTGATATTGATTCGTTATCCGAGGGCGTGGGCCATGGAGGGCACCATTTTCACAATTTTTATGAGTTATAGTGTGTATGAGGTCTATTTACATAGAAATTAATTTTATTTTTTTTGTCCGATTTGACACTTCTTGTCGAACTTTGTTGACACTTACAGTTGTTGTCGTTGCACTGTCACGATCTTTGATTGATCATTGGCTAGAAAATTATTATCGTTATCTCAAAGACGATAACGAATTTCGGCTACAAAGCGATGTCACTTTGTCTACAGGCCCAGGATAGGTAGAATCATTAAAGACACTGAGGGCATCTCAGAATTCTTGTAGTCATGTGGACACCTGAAGTTGTCTGCTGGTTGTTCCTTTTTATTTATATTTAGTATATGGTTATTTTTGAAACTACAACATATTTTTTGATAATTCCCGAAATAAATAATAAAAATAAGGAATGACTAAGGAAATGAAACTTTAGCTATGCTCTAAAGCAATTTACTGTACGAACTTCACCACTTAGAAAGTTAATTTCGTTGAAGTCAGAAAGATACTACTGTAAGTGAAAATTGCATTTTGACGAAACTGAAATTCACTTTGTTACAATAAGTTAACTCGATTCATACTTCAGCTTGCTCACTTGCTACGGCCAGTCCAGAACTTACTCGTACTTCTCTCATCGGCGATAATAAGGCCCTACTTGAGTACCTAGTTATTTATTCAATGAATTCTTTAGAATAGAATAGAATAGAATAAACTTTATATAGATACCCACCTGAAGGTTTGAACGAGATTGACAATATCTATTCTAACAGTATAAATTATGATGGCGTTGCCATGTCTTATTTAGATAAAAACCCAAAAAAATAATAGAATTAAAAAAAAAACAAATATATTCGAAAATAACTATCTGTAAAACGTTGAATAAATTTTGCAACTGGTGTTTCTGTTTGTCGGTCTGGCAAACTGGCAGACTTGCCACCCAATCACAGGTTGTCAATGTCATTCAACATACCTTTTTTTGTTGACACGGGGAAACGCTTTTACGTGCCGTCAACGGCCTTCGGTGGGGTCCAATGGTGAGTGGGACTGGCGGCACATGTATGTGCCGAATACCCACTATTACCCTGCGAGGGCCATCAACGCTGCCTTCGGTGAGGTGCCCTAGATCTATTGAGCAACAGGGCACCTCAATGGCTAGTCAGTCCCCCAAGGGCCCGACGCTACCTCCACAGAGGGATTATCCCGCACCACAGAACAACCTCTCCCGTTCATTAATGTACCTAAGCTAGTTTTGTTGGAACTATCCCAAGTAAATTATTCATGCATTGGATATTATCCTAAGAAATAAGTTTCGGTGCCTTTAGTTGCATGACGTCTGTCCTGACCTTTTTTTTCGAATCATTTTTACCTGTGGGAGGGTTGCGCTGTACCGCGCTCCCAGCTGCATGGGTCCACCTCCATCTTGCTTATTACTCCCGTGAAACAGGCTCTACTGTGTTTCGTAAAGAAAGGTAAGACAGGCAGTGTAATTACTGGCACAGAGACTTAACATCTTATGTTTCAGGATAGGCAACACATAAATGAGTTGCCTGGCCGAGTTACAGGTAAACTAGTTTATGTTCATGGGTGACGTCTACCACTTATCATCAAGTAGCATATATGCCAGTTTGCCTATCCACCTAACATAAAAAAAAATAACAAAGCTCTTTCACCAAGGAAATAAGCAGAATGCAGATTAGCAGCCAGTTTGGGTAATCCAGAATATTATCTATTTATAATCTGTGGATACGAGCAATGATACAATTGCCACAAATTCAGAATGGTCGCTTGTGGTTCCTCAAAACTAAAAATTAAAGAGGGAATTTGGAAGATGGAAACGGAATAATCTTTCAAAATGTAGACAGGTTTACACCTGGCTCCTTGTATCGTGTCTGACTTTATTCGTCGTGAGCTCATTCATAATGCAGTGGCGCCATGCTGGATTCTAGAATCTAGCTGGAAATTCTGTCTTAATCACTTGAAACATAATATGTTAGGATGACTTAGATCGCATTGCTAGTATAACGCTAAACATCTTACGTAGAGAAACAGAGTGTCATTGTTTTTCTTTGATATTTTTGCTTTTTCTGGCTCTGTCCGTTAACTTAGATTAACATTCGTATCCTTTGCTAATATTTATCAATATTATTATCTATTATCGGTGAATTTATCAAAATTTCTGAAAGTAGCAAAACGAGTTACTTTCGCATTTATTATATCAGTTTACAATTATTATATTAAACACAATAATATAAAAAATGGTCGTGTCCTCTACATTGCTATCTCTTCATATTGATGAACAATGGTTAACTAAATGGAGACCGCTTGGAGCGGTCAGAAGTAAGCATTATTATTATTTTCAGTAAGGATATTTGGCATAGATAGAATCGCATCACATTTTTTCATTCATTTTAGGTATTCTAAATATTAAAACTAACATCAACTCTAATAAATAATGTTTGAATCCCAAAACATACCTTTAGCGCCACTAAAGCTGGCACTTTAAGCAGATTGCCCCTGAGCCTCAGCACGGTCAATTTCGAAAGTGGTTTGAGCGCATCCGACGATATACTCGTCAGCTGGTTATCACTGATGTCCAGATACGCTATGTTTTGTATACCCTGCAACGAATGGATATTGTAGCGCCTGTTCTTGTTGAATAGCAATATAATGCGGCGTAACATTGCTAATCAACATGGCGATGACAATGTAAGGTTAGGTTTTTATAATAATTGGAAAATAGAAAAGACAATCAGAAAGGCCTTTGATAAGTTCTCAATTTTCACCTGTTTTGAATGTTCTTTTATAAATATATAGCAAGATCCTGCTTTTTAAGTAGATAATAATGGGGAATTTGTAGACAACAAAAGTTATTAAAAAATGTTTATTTGGAAAAGTTTGATTCGAGGGAGGAAAGATTTGTAGTACTAAATTACCCACTACATTTAAGTTTCAAAGAAATGTTCATCTTCGATCGAATTTAAGACTATAATTATAATTTGAAATTTCTGGTGACCGCAAAAAAAACATTTCTTTGTACAAGCTCCAACATGCTATGTTGATGTGAATTCAATTGAAAAGTAATATTATCTAAAGATTATCTACTATATAACAAAATATCAAAAATAAAATATCAAATGTTTAAAAAAGAAGACTAAGATATTCACATTGGTCTCTGTGGTTACAAATACATACAATAAGTCCTAAATTTCCATTTGAAACAGAAATATCACCGTAGAATTCTCAAAACAAACAATTTTCAGAATAACAAAGTCAGTCACAACTGGCATTTCGCATTCAATTTCTCAACTTTCTCAATATCTTAGCGGATTGAAATAAACAAAAGGGAAGGTAAATTGTAAATGCGTCTTATGTGAGGCATGAAATTATTTCATGAAAATTTAATTTGAATTATGTTGAATTCAATTTATCTTAACTTTATAAACAGGTACCTACTGTTTATAAGTCGAGTGGTTGGGCTCGAGTTTTAATCTAAGTTCTAATTTGACCTCTGGTATAAATACTTTTTAACCGCCGCCTCAAGAGTAAAATCAACTAGAATCGACTAGAACGCAAAGACGGTAAACGGCATGTAGGCATTTTTGTATGTTTAAGAAATATTATATTCTTTATTTTTCCACCGTTTGTTAAATAATAATAATAATAATATCTATGGATGCTTTCACACCACGTCAATCTGGTCCCGTGGTAAGTTCTCGAAGAACATTGACATTTTCACACTGCTAGGCGATCCGTGGCAACTAACTTTTTTTTGGTATTTAGAATGGGGAATCTCCTTGCCTTCATAATCATCATCATCATCATCATCTTCATCATCAACCCCTGTCCGTCTATGCCTTGCGAACATAAAAGTCTGGCAGATTGTAAAGTTAATCAACCCGTAGTTAACTAACGCGTTGGTTGCCTGGTTGGTTGGTATGGCTGAATACCCTGTTAATCTGATTTCGAGACGAAGCCCAGTTGTGACAGCCTTAACTACGAGATTAGAATAGTATTAGACTTGGGACGAACACAATAAAAATATTCTAAAATTAAAAAGTAAAATTACCTTAAACGAATTGGAGTCTAACATATGTATTTTATTGTTAGACAGGTCAAGGCGATCCAAATAATGAAGCTGAACCAAAGCCTCCGTCGGTACAGTTGGCAGTTGGTTGTTTGGCAAACCTGTAAACATTAATGTTTGTTTTAATATAGACTATGAGTGGGCTGAAGAAAATTTAATATACTTTATTTTTTCATATCCGTTTTAATTTATTCAATATATATGATGATTTTTAGCCTTAAAATAATTAGAATCCTACATATTTACCTACAGGTTACCTACAGGGAATTATTTGACTATGTGTGCGTACAACAGTTCTAAATAATCTGACATATATTTTGCGTTAATATTTCTAATTTTAACGTGTAAGTCATAATTTGTATAATATAAATTTTGCTACATAAAAATCTTATAATATTTCTAGAAAGTAAAATGATTACAGAGAGTTATTTTTGTTTTCCAAATTGCTTTGTTTCGCAAGCCATTTTGCAGGTTTATGTAATAATTAATATTTTATAGAGAACGTTAAACATTACAACCTACTTATCTTAATGACAAGGATAATAGTATGTATGAACAATATAATATAGGGTTTGTATAAATCTGAACCGGATAATTTGTTACAACTAAACTAAAAGATATTTTGATCACTTAGTGTTAGTATATAAACAGGTACCTTTAGAATTTATTTAAACAGTTGTAACATAAATTATTAAGACTTAATTTAAATGTTGATTATTATAATTTATAATTTAAAATAGGTCTCATTTCAATCTTATACCGACGAATTAGTAGCTATGCTCTCGTATTGACGCTTTTGGAACTTGAAAAAAAAAACTTTTTTTATATTATTCTGTATGTAGATCAATCGTTAAATCTAATTTTAATATATTAGCTAACCTCTGTTTAAAGTAATTACTTTATAAGATACCTTAAAACAGACTATCACTTTTGATAAGTTCGTTGTAACAGCTCTCTTACTATAAAAATGTAAAAACTCTAGAGTAACCGTAGGTAGTTCGTTGTACTGTACGTAATAACAATACATAACGTACAGTATCTACTGAATACTATGTTACTTTATACTGTACACAATAGTGTATTACTCAACATAATATATAGGTATGAATTATACTAAGCCACGATATTAAGAGAAAAATAGTCAGTTAAAGTAAACTTAATAAAGTGAAATGTAATTGGTCATAAAAACTAGAATTTATTGTTTTTGTATATCCTGAAATATTCTCAACTTTATTCGCAGTGCCAATTATAACGAAATAGGTAGCTTAGAAATTGTGAGATCGAATCTTACCTAGAGCCAGTAAGGTCGACGATATACTGCTGAAAGCACCCTGTTGCACCCTCTTGATGTCCCCTGAGGATATGACCAAGCCGTGGAGCCCAACACCGGCCAGTTCAGTGATGGAGGCTGAAGACAAAGATGTGACACCACGGAGAGCGCAGTCCAAAAGCGATACTGTGCTGTTTTTGTTCTTCGCCTTTTGCTCTCGAAGATGGCGTCCAATTATCTAATAAAGAATGAAAAGAAAAATTTGAAAGTCGCTTTTATTTATTACGCAAGGTTTTTTGTTTATGTATATACCCATTTAAAATAAACAACTAGCTATTGCCCGCAGCTTCGCCCGCGTTAACTTAGATTTACAGCTGTATACGGATTGATGATTATTTTTATAGCCTAAGTTTACTCCTTATAACATCAGCTATCTTTCAGTGAAAGTCCCGTCAAAATCGGCCCAGCTGTTTCAGAGATTAGCCGGAACAAACAAACAGACAGACGGAGACAAAAATTTTAAAAATGCTATTTTGGTATATGTACCGTGTATACATCCATATGCATTCAATAAAAAGCGGCTATTTTAATATTACAAACAGACACTCCAATTTTATTTATCTGTATAGATTTTCTATATTTTTTCCTGTCCGTACCAATTGTTTTTCATTGTATTATACACGTGTACGTGTACAATGAACAACACGGAATAGAAATTAAATAATCCAGAATTCTAGTTTTACGCTTTATATTTTATCGTGTTTATTTTTTATACTATTCCTATGTTTACTATTATTTTTCTTTGCTGCTCTGTTTGTTCTATTTGTTATGCCTTATGGTATCAATGGACGCTTTTTTACACCACGTCAATCTGGTCCCGTGGTAAGTTCTCGAAGAACTTGTGTTACGGGTACCAGACAACGGAAATATATGTAATACTTTTATACTATACATTTAAATAAGATTTTTATTAATAATACACAAATTTAATACACATCCATAACCCAGGAGCATAGAAAACTTTTTGTTCCCTGGCGGGATTCGAACCCGCTACCTCGGGCTTGATCGCCAACGCGCTAACCATTGAGCCACAGAGGTCGTCAAAAATATATGAGCTTGGGGTTCAAAGTTCCTCATCGCTCTTTTGTTAATATAAAGCTGGTTCCAAAGTTTACGTAAACAATGGATCCAACCGGGTGTTTGTACAGATTTGCATTTTATAATTACGAGAGAAAATTTAAATTATAAAAAGGGTAGCACTACTTTTGACTGTTAGTTATAGTCGTGGTGTCAAGATAATATTATAATTATGAGTATGGGACGGTTGGTTGTGGTCTTTTTTACGCCGGGAAATGCTCTAAGGTCTAGAGGGGTTGTCCTGCACCACCGAACAACCCCTCGTATCGTCGGGAGAGTACAATAGGGAAGGTTCCCACTCTCACTCCTTGTCCCCCTTGCTCTTTAGTCCCCTCTTTCTTATAAAAGCTTATTTGTATCTTATAAGATACAAATAGCAGCTCGCACGGCGCAATTTGCTTCGCCACAGGTAGTCTGCGTCCACCTTAGGCTACTGAGCCCCACCGCCAGGACAAGGCTTGAACCATGGTCGGCCATGTGATGTGGACAAGGTAAGGTGCACGAGGAAAATTGGAAAAAGTCTGTTTCAGTTCTCCTGTATATGTGACTTCAGGATCACTAACTATTATAAAATTTTGTCGCAAACATCACAAGCCTTTTATTGAGATCTAACATTGTCAAAAGGTAGTGCCATGCTGCTTTGAAGCCGAATGGGCCGGCATGACCAGGGTGGTACCTCTCGTTCACTTAACACCGGCATCTTAAAAGTGCCTCGCTGTCAGGGCGAACATTAATTGACTGGTTGTAATTTTTATTGTGATGCATATATTATAGTGTGGGAAAGGCTTCATGCATGCATATGCGTGAACTATACTATACTCACACATTTACGGAAAGTAGTTCGCGGAATAGTACTAAATTAACAAACATAATATTGAATATCGTATTAAATATTATTCTTATCAAGGGACGATGGTCTAGTGGGTATAGGCTCAGTCTCTTGAGTGAGAGTTGATAGGTCCGGGTTTGATACTTACCCGTGATGCCTAGAAATGGGTTTTTCAATATAATAAATCTATGTACACCTGAACATGTGACCGTCGCTTGCTCGCCGGTGAAGGAAACATCGTGAACCTGCATACCCGATGATATAAAAAATATTTGAAGGCGTGTGAAGGTCACCAATCCGCATTGGGTCAGCACATCGGTGAACTATGGCCCAACACCTCGAAATCAAGTGAAGCGGTCGCTTGACTTCGAGGAGGAGACCCGTGCCCAGCAGTGGGACATATTTGGGTTGATATTATTTTATATTATTCTTATTCTAATCCTATCTTTTTCTCTATAATATTAAATAGTCTCGGAATTTGAACCAAAAACATAAAAACAATGTGTTAACGTAGTCTATTAACGACCCATTATGAATTTAATGTTTGCCGATTTAAATATCGGCTAAGCTTAATTCACCAAACTGAAGCATACAAAATGGGCTTTGAATAATAAATAATCGTTTCGATAGCCCTATTTTCATATAACAAAGCTATGGACATGTTAATTTACATCGTGAATGGTTACGACATATTCAGCTTCGATATATTCTATACTAGCAGTGCCCCGCGGTTTCAGCCGGGTACTTCCCATTCTCGTACAGGGCTACATTCGAGTACAGGGATAAATTGTAGACTATATGTTATTCTTATATATTATAAGCAATGTTATTTTAAAGTTCCATTAAAATCCATTCAGTAGTTTTGGCGTGAAAGAGTAACAAACATACATCCATACATTCTTACAATCTTTTTTTTTATTTTTTATTTTAGTTGGATAGGCAAACTGGCAAACGTGCCACCTGATGGAAAGTGGTCGACGTCGCCCATGAACATAAACTAGTTTACCTGGAACGAGCCCAGGCAACTCATTTATGTGTTGCCTATCCTGAGACATAAGATGTTATGTCTCGGTGCCAGTAATTACACTGCCTGTCTTGCCCTTCTCTCCAAACACAGCAAATCTTTCGCGTTTATAATATTAGTAGGACTAATAGAAAACGGCTCGGCTCCCCACCATGTTTCAGGCCTTGACGTGGCGGTGGGGCTTATTAGCCTAGGGTGAGCCCAGAACCTTGGGCGAAGCTAATTGAGCCGACGGGGCTCTTTGATTGCTCGTTCCAGGTATACTAATTTATGTTCATGGGCGACGTTGACCACTTAACATCAGGTGGTACGTTTGCCAGTTTGCCTATCCAAATAACATAAAATAAAATTTGTACCCCTCTTATAAGAAGAGGGGACAAAAGATAAGGGGGCAAGGGCTGAGGATGGGAACCTCACCCCATTGTACTGTCCCGACGTTGGGAGGGGTTGTTCTGTGGAGCGGGACAACCCCTCTATGGTGATGGCGTCGGTCCCTTAGGGACTGACTAGCCTTCGAGGTACCCTGTTTGTTTATTACATCCGGGGCAAAGCTCATCCTTGGTGGCACTCGCCGGGTTTCACTGGGCAGAGATGCGTCTACTTACCAGCTTTCGGGCCCAGTGAGTCCCACACACCCGCTTGGGGAGACCCATTCCCCCGCGGGATGACTCAGAGCATTTCACGGCGTAAAAAAAGGGACTGATGGAGGATACGAAGTATATATGATGTACCTTTTAGCTTATTGTGAGCACAGGTGATTTCTTAAGACGAGGGGGCAAACGGACAGTCGCTTCACCTGATGGTAAGTGATAGCGACATCCACTGACACCCGCTACACCAGAGGTAATCAGGTGTGTGTTTTTCATATGAAAAGCTAATTTTAGAACATTATGTAGTAACAACGACAACAATATTTAATTTAATCTCATTTTACGCAGACGACCTTAAAAAGCGTCTAATACTGTCGAAGGGTAAACAGGGATTAGCTAGACTAGACATTGTTTCATGTATGTGTAATTAAATGTTGGAAAATATTGTTAATGATAAGAAGCGATTCTAATATTGATTACGTGTCGACGACAGACCTTTCAAGACGTCCAAGTTTCCACTTCACGTTTGGGTATTGTGTCTGTGCAAATATCGTCTTAACACGCGTCGATAACAGAATGTACCGTGTGGCTTCACTGGAAAATGTGGACATGGTTTCGCTATTGTTAAGGCATTATTTACATTTTTAAGTCCAACTATAACGCAAAGGAGAGAGTTCAAATCTATACATAAGAGCCAAATGGGGATTTTAAATTTTTAAATGTCGGTTATGTTTAATATAAATCATGATATTTAATTTAAAATATATTATTATGGACTCATTTTTAATAATAATATATTTTAGTTATCTTTATATATATAATTCTTCTGTGCGTGTGTATGTCACTGAACTCCTCTTAAGCGGCTGGACCGATCTTGATGATTTTTTGTGTGTGTGTTCAAGTGGATTCGAGAATGTTTTAGATTCACAAAAAAAAAAATTGTACAGGACAACGTCTGTCGGGGCCACTAGTTATATTATATTTTTTAAGGTATTTAATTTTAGGTTCTTTATACTTTACTAGTGGCCCCGACAGACGTTGTCCTGTACAATTTTTTTTTTTTGTGAATCTAAACCATCCTTGAATCCACTTGAACACACACAAAAAAAATCATCAAGATCGGTCCAGCCGCTTAGGAGGAGTTCAGTGACATACACACGCACAGAAGAATATATTATGTCTTTATGTTTTTAATTTACATTTAATAATGTCTTTTGTTTTCTTTTTTTCTTAATATTAATAAGCAAGTCGTTTTAATTATAATTATGTACCATGTTTTTTGTAACGAGCTTTCATTCGCATTCATAGAAAATGTTAAAATATCGGGCTTCGAGAAAAATAAAAAAACATGGTATGCATCATACCGTTTAAAATTTTAATAGTGAAAAAAAATATGTCAATTAATTGAAAACTTATGATTAAAAAAAAATTGGATAATAATCATGGCCTTAGTCCATCTGTTGCAGACGATTCAAACAGTCTCGAGCCCGTGTTATTTTCCACGAAGCAGAGTTGACGTGGGCGGAGAGTTAAGGAAAACGCATAGTTGCCTAAGCTCTCGACCTCACTGGCAAGGCTCAAAGTAACGACGAGTCGAGCGTGCGAAGCCAGTTCTGCTGCAGAAGTATTTCGCATGTTAAGGCTATGCCACAAATGTCTGACGGAGACCCCATTTCGGGTTTCAAGTGAAGTTTTCCTTCTACAGGAACCTGATGGTTTTGGGCCAACGTTGTGTTGTACCTGTAGAGTAGAATATAGATACTCTGCAGGTACCACACGACATTGGATAATAATAAGCATGTCACAATTAACAAGTTAGATAGATATGAGATTGTTGGTGTTATTGTTGAAAGAGTTCAAAAATTTGTGACATTTCTGTGGCAAAGTAAGAAACTCCATCTATCATCGAGGTGTCGAACAGACACAAAATGAGGGCGCTGAACCAATACAGGTTGGAGTAGTTTTTCTGATAAACTCTGACTGATGTGTTTGCGCCTTCACATGGGCGTTTGGTTTACGTTTCATCTATGGTTGTGTATTTACGCACTATTTTACACATTTTCTATTTACGCACAAATAATGAACATGTTCATAATTTTTGTATGTTTTTTTTTATTAAGATTTTGTCTTTGTGGTTTTATTTCTGTATTATTCTTTTGTTGTGCGGCAATCAACCATTAATATTATTATCCGTAAGCAACAAACAAACTTCTTTCTACTTTCTACGATAAAAATACTGATGTATTTAGGAACCTACTTCATTATACAGTGAAAATCGTATCAAAATCCGTTGAGTAGCTTATAAAATATTGACCAACACTAAAAGCTACTTTAATTAACTAATACAATGTAACAATAATAAGGCTAGATTTAACTGTACAGTGCGCTGACTAGAATAATTATAATTAGTTATGATTTCCTTTAATAACGTAGTTCAGGATAATATTTTTTTATTCGATATAATATATTACTATAGTTCTAAAGTAGCTTATTGAATCTACCATTTTCTGCACTTCCGCTGAGCATTTGCTGTGTCGGAAAGGACAGTACAACTCGTGTTGTTAAGGTCGCACATAACTATATTCAGCTTCCGAACCCTTTATTTAAATTAAGTTTCCTACTCTATTATCTGTATTATACCCGTATGTTTCACACTGTGCCCGTAGTGTGTAAAGGAATAGACCAGGGACCAGCCGGGCTGGCATGCGTACAACGAAATACCTCTCGACGAGATAGAGAAAGATAATGTCTACATCGAGTATTTTTCGATTACCCGTTAGGGTAATACGAAGATTGCTACTACGGGAACGGTCTTCGTACAACGAAACTAAACAATTATAGTAGGGAAACGCCACAGTATACAAAAAATACCAGTTTTATTTGTTTTTTGTTTACAAGTACAAATAACGCTATCTCGTCGAAAACGCATACTAAATACTGTAGACAGAGAGATAATACGAGAAAAGGGTAGACAAAACTTTGTCGTGGCGCGCATGCTAGCCCACGAACCTAACAGAAACGAAGCTTAATGATATTAAAAGACCTTGAACAAACGCGCCTTCGTTTGTTTAAGGGCCAGAACTTTCTAGACCAACATTAGTGTAGTTGATGAACTAAACATATACCTACTACTAACAGCGTACGGTGAGTCTTGCAGAAAGTATTTTGCGCACAGATATTTGAAATAAGCGTTTATGTCAATGAAGCATTGCAACTGTACAGCGTTACTAAATCTGGCGATACCCTTCATACTAGGTCATAATTTGCCTTTTGCTAGGGAGGGAACTTGCTGATCTGATGGAAATCAAATTAGCCCACAAAAGTTGAGTTCTAGGTTGAGTACTTACACGGGTTTTTCTAAATTCTAAATTTCCCCGTGCATCTGACCTATCTGATCTGATATCTACATCGCTTGCTCACCTGTAAAGTAAAATATCATGAGCGAGTCTTACATGTCTGATACAATGAGAAAGTCTTTTTTATAGAAAAGGAGGCAACATCCACAGACACCCGCTACAATTAATGTGTGAATTCTCTCGTGATTTCGTAGAGCCCTGTGCCAAGCAGATGCTGATGGTTACCTGCAATGCCGTGTGGTCACCAGCGCAGCGCAGCGTGTGTGGCAGGTCGCAGGAACACTCGGCGGCGGGGCGCGCGCTCAGCCGCGGGCACGGCCAATCCGCCACTACGTGGGACGCCGCGCACAGTATGGACACAGCACCCATTAGCCACATTCTGTAAACAATTATCAAAATAATAGATTTAGAATTATTTCACGAGTAAGGGGCGTCTATTAATTACGTGAGGATTTTCGGGGGGCGGGGGTTAGGGGGTATAGCCGAACCTCACCCTGACTCAAGTGAAAGAGAAAGGGAGATCAGCAAAAATCACGTAATTTTCGCAAGAAAGAGTGTATAATTACATGAAAATTGGGTGAAATTATAGTGAAATATATTTATTGACTATAATTATCTCCATGGACAGTACACTCAAATCAAATCAATCAAAATATTTTATTTCGTAGGTAACAACTTGTACACTTGAAATACGTCAAAAAAAAGTCAATAAAAAGGTGTAGTAAAAAACTCGTTTGGAATGCAGACTCCCCGAAGAAAAACGAGGAAAAAACTTAGGGTTTGCTCTTTTGTCATAAAAATAAAACAGTTTATACATAGGTACATCATGTCAATGCAAAACCTAAACAGAGAATTTCTTATTCCCAAGATGTGGTCTTCAATAAAATCTTTTATTTCACTGAATAAGAACTAAGAGTTCTTTGGTATTTAGTTAGTTTTTTCCGCGGTCTGCTGCTGCTAATTCAGCCGTAGATTGTGTATCATCAGCTTCCACAATCGCCTTTAATTCGTCATTGTCGACCAAAGTCTTCAGACGACCGCGAGGTTCATTTTTCAGGTCGAAATTTCTAGAACGGAAGCGAGCAAACCGTTCGCGTTGTGCCGCGTTGCTGCCACGACGGTACTCATATAATTCCATAATTACTTGAATATTTAACGTATCCATGATGATGAAAAAGATTGAAATGCGATGTAATCTGACACTCATCAATAAACAAATGACTACTTATGGAAAAAGAATCCATGTTTTTAAAATAAAATTAATTTGAAATTAGAATTCTTAGCCAAAAAAAACTTGTTTTTTAGATGGTGGTCATCTTGCTTGTTTCTCCCGTGAAACAGCTTTGCTGTGTTTCGGAGAGAAGGGCAAGACAGGCAGTGTAATTACTGGCACCGAGACTTAACATCTTATGTCTCAGGATAGGCAACACATAGATAAGTTGCCTGGGCTCATTCCAGGTAAACTAGTTTATGTTCATGGGCGACGTCGACCACTTACCATCAGGTGGCACGTTTACCAGTTTGCCTATCCTGCTAACATTTAAAAAAATGGGCTAAATCAACATTCAACACTTCTGAGCGAAGGGCCTTATTACAAATGTAACTAATCCATTGGCAAGTTATTGTAAAGTCAAGTACAATATTCCACCCGGACAGACAGAGCCCAAAGAGAGTTAATAAAAACATGGTAAAGTAATCATTACCAAGAGTAGCTGCGTTTATCAGCTAGCTATATAAGGTTTGAATGTTTGTTTTATCACGCTAACCTCTGTAACTATAAATCCGATTTGCTCGCATTTGACAGCATAGTCATTATAAAAAGGCTAGCTATTATTTATTTATTTATTTTTTCATTTTGAGGCGGTTCAATCCACGAGGAATTATAGATAAAAATTTGCATATACATGTCTTTGTACGGCTAAACGCAACACTTGGCTAAGTTAATAACCCGCCGGGAGTTTAATAGTTGTTATATTTTATATTATTGTAATATTGTTAACAGTTAGTATAAATAATTCCACCACTGTAAAACCCGATAATGACAATGAAACACGTTATTGAAATCGAAGTCTACAAACACTGATTTTTTTTCTTTTTTTTTCGCCGGGCTCTTAGGCATCCCACGGGGAACTCACCAGGCGGGTATGTGGGACTCGCTGAGCCCGAAAGATAGTAAGGAGGACGCAGCTCTACCCATTAAATCTCGGCGAGTGCTAACAATGCCGCCTTAGGTGAGGTGGCCCGGATCTGTTAAGCAAACAGGGCACCTCGACGTCTAGGCAGTCCCTCAAGGGACCGACGCCACCTCCACAGAGCGGTTGTCCCGCACCACAGAACAACCCCTTCCAACGTCGGGACAGTGCATCGGGGTGAGGCTCCCATCCTCGCCCCTTGTCCCCTACTCTTTTGTCCTCTCTTCTTATAAGAGAGATACAAAGAGCAGCCCCTTCGGTTAACTTGACTTCGCCCGACTTATACATATATTTAAGATTTTTATTATACATATAATACATATTTTATTTGATACATGATCTAGGAACACAGAAAACTTTTTGTTCCCGGCAGGATTCGAACCCGCTACCTCCGGTAATAAAGCAATCTAGTTATACGTTACATTACCGTAAGCAGAGTATAAGCCTAAGCGACCCTTTTATTTCCCACTGCTGGGCAGGGATCTCCTGCTTCATAATTTGCCCAATGCTGGGCGAATTTTACAAAACCTCAAAGATTTTCAATCTCATCGGGCTTACGGGTTTCTTCACGATGACTCTACCGGTGAAAATGCTATGGTCAGGTGCGCAAGGAATTTTAAAAGTTTTATATTTTTTTAGATGCCTTGGTCTAACAACCAGCCCTTTTACATTCGAAGTCAAGACAACTAAATCAACGTCGCTATAATCATTTACATTACCTCTTTGAATCAAAAAATATCCAGCCCATAAAATTAATTGGACAAAATTCTGTCCGCAAGGCCCCTATAAATCTAAGAAAACATCGTGAAATACAAATCTCAAATGGCAATTTCGGTCATATCCTGAGGTACTTGTAGAAGAATTGCCACTGCAATGCGTGTGGTTACGACGTAATGGGGTATTTCCACTGAGTGACGGCCGGACGGAGCGAACCGTTCCCCAAGTTATGAACGGGAGCGTGAAAACCTATAGCGGGATTGGAGATAATTTGTGATTTTTATTATTCCTTTGGAGTTTAAACCATTCACCTTTTGCCGGCGACAGGGTTGCGGTGTGCCACGCTCCCGTCTGCATGGGTACCACCACCCTGCTTGTTTCTCCCGTGAAACTTTGTGTGTTTCGGAGAGAAGGGCAGGGCAGGCAGTGTAATTACTGGCACCGAGACTTAACATCTTATGTTTCAGGATAGGCAATACATAAATGAGTTGCCTGGGCTCGTTTCGGGTTAACTAGTTTATGTTTATGGGCTACATCGACCACTTACCATTAGGTGGCACGTTGGCCAGTTTGCCTATCCTGCTAACATAAAAAAAAAAACACCATTTTCAGGGCTCAAAAGTCAACTGGATAAAGATTAATGATGATAAAAACGGGATATTCTTGATTCTCATGAACAAGGCGTTTGTAGACAATGCCGAATATTCCTAAGAAATAATATAAAACCGGCCAAGTGCTAGTCGGACTTGCGCAAGAAGGGTTCTGTACCATTACATAATATACCTACAACATACACTTTATCAAAAAATATGGTTTATTTTGAAAAATTGTTTTTTTTTATGTTTGAGTTGATTGAATGAAAGGTAAATTGCGTTTTACGATTTATGACGTATTAAAAAAACTACTTACTAAATCATCATATATTTTTTTAGTTTTATCGTTCTCTTATTTTAGAAGTTACAGGGGGGGGGGACACACATTTTACCACTTTGGAAGTGTCTCTCGTGCAAACTATTCAGTTTAGAAAAAAATGGTATTAGAAACCACAATATCATTTTTAAACACCTATCCATAGATACTCCACACGTATGGATTTGATGAAAAAAAAAATCAGTTCCAGTTCTAAGTATGGGGACCCCCAATTTTTTTTTTCTACTTATATATAAAAATCTTAATGCGGTTCACAGAATACATCTACTTACCAAGTTTCAACAGTATAGATCTTATAGTTTGGGAAAAAAGTGGCTGTGACATACGGAAAGACAGACAGACAGACAGACATGACGAATCTATAAGAGTTCCTTCCGTTTTTGCCATTTGGCTACGGAACCCTAATAAAAATGAAAATCATATTAAATATCCCAGTTTACACATTTTTCGATACACATTGTTTACTCTCTGACTCATTACTCAACACTAATAAGTGTTGAATAATGAGTCCAATTGTCTGTCGTATGTCCGTCGTACGTCCATCATACGTACGTTATCCGTACGTCGTACGTACGTTGGGTTTATACATAGCCGCAAATAAACGCCGAAGCACTTTTTTTCTTATCTCTCCTTTAGCTACTGTAAGTCCAGAATTTAAGCTTCATTTTCTATTGTGATATATTTTTCTACATCGCCGTGCTGATTATAAATCGGTTTTGCAGTTTATTTTAATATGTTGAAATTAAATTGACTCTATGTTATGCTACAGAAAAATAAAAGCATAACCAAACGTTATTTTAATGGACATATTATGTCCACTATATATTGGAATTCACGAATTTGAGGAACGAGTCTTTGAAATCAAGCTAAGGCGTGGGTATTAAATCGTAATTCTTTAAGCTTACCTATGTGTTGAAATGTGGGTTGGCAAACATTCTTAAAGACTTTTATTCCTATTCAATATCCTGGTTTTCTTACGACGTTCCTTTACCGGTGAATTATCAATGTTAAACAGAAAACTCGAATTTATCTCTCGATCCGAAATTATAACAAAAAGACCATCTTCGCTCAATCCACTTTATCTTTTGTAATGTTTTGTTAAATTATACCTAGTGATATTCTGTTTTTTTTTTTATATATAATTTTCGTAAAAGTCAGTTATATCTAAAAGAAACTAGATTACTCCCGTTGAATATTAGTAAAACAGTCTGACAACCTCTTTAAAGCCCTTTTCTAACGCTTTGCTCTTTAGTTATTTCCTTCTGATATCAGCTTGCGTCGTATTTTGTATGATATTCTCCTTTTATAATTTTCCTACAAAAATACTGAATGCTACTATAAATTAATCGTTCCCTGGTTTTACCCTTCTGCGTTCTGTGCTGGTCAGCTGGTGTAGAGTTCTGTCTGAAAAAAAATCTGAGTTATCCTCCAGTCGCGCCTAAAGAAGTTTTACTTTAGAAACATACGGATTTTTATCAAGTTGGTTTACCTGTTTGAAAACTTCGGTGCCAGAGATGCATACCCTTTGCGGTCAAGCTTAATAACACCCGTCTTTTTGAGTGGGGGCTAAAAGATAAAAAAGAATATAATAATAATATAAGAATAAAAGAATAACAAAAGCGTTAACTTCATTCTGCTCCACGCAGAAGTTTGTTCCATCGCGCCTATACCACGGCAACATCAATTTATTACTAACGACAGATGATTGACCCACGAAAATGACTGGAGCATCTTTATATCACTCTCAGTGATATATCTTAACTATGATCATCACCGATCATCAATTTATAACTATATATGTATCAATAGATGAGAAGAGAAGATCAGATTGGTCAGGAGAGAAGATTGATCATAATCATCGAGGTGGAGTTTATCTGGGCATGCCTGAGTAGTTCAAAAGAAGAACGGTATCATTCTACTTAAACTACTGTACGAGTGTACTCTGTTTTATTGGTAGAATTGCTAATTGCAACAGAACCCAGCTCTATCATATCCCAAACTCTTACTCCATAGTTATTAATTTCTGTATGGTCCACTTTACTTATAAGAAAGATTGACCACTTTCTCATCTTCCTCTATCTCGTTTTTTATGGTCGTTCGTCAGGTAACAAAATAAATCGTACGTAGAGTAAGAGGTAGTGCAATGCTGATATGCACCCCACTATGGTTTAGGCCTTGACGTGGCAGTGGGGCCCAGTAGCCTAGGGTGAGCCCAGCACCTTGGGCGAAGCTAATTGAGCCGAGAGGGCTATTTGTACCCCTTTTATAAGAATAGGGTACAAAAGAGCAGGGGGCAAGGGGCGAGGATGGGAACTTCACTCAATTGTACTGTCCCAAAGTTGGGGGGGGGGGGGGGTTCTGTGGTGCGGGACAACCCCACGTAGAGGTGGCGTCGGTCCTTTGAGGGACTGACTAGCCGTCGAGGTGCCCTGTTTGTTTATTAGATCCGGGGCACCTTACCAAAGGCGGCATTGCTCTACTCTACAGCTCTACAGGTAGAGCTGCGTCCACTTACCAGCATTCGGCCGCAGCGAGTACCACATACCCGAATGGAGAGAGCCACTCCCTGCGGGATGCCTCAGAGCATTTCCCGGCGTTAAAGAATTAAAAAATTAAAAATGCTGCTATGCAGCCGACTTGGGCCGGTACTACCGCGGTGGTACCTCTCGGTCACATAAAACCTGTCGCATGTCGTGCGGTTTGTGAGTTTCCGGTGGCCCATTGAGATGTAGGGAAAAGGTGGGCAACACATCTGCATAATTTCTGGTTGTGCAAATGTATATGGGCGTCGGTAGTATAAAGCTTCGACTGTTCCTTTGCCCACCTATGATATAAAAAAAACCTTTTCGAGTGACCAACTACTTTTAATAGGTACATGTCTTTGACCAAATATTTACTAATCCAAAAGATGCTTTCTACGAAAGTAACACCTTCCTCAGAAGTTATTATGTCACTACCCAATTCAAGGCTACTCTCCCAGGTTAGGTTACGAGTATGATAAAAATATTATATCAATTTAAGTACTAATGCACTTTAATACGTTCACGACTGTACACATTTTATCTGTTAAGGCGAAGGCTAATCGTGTTTTTTCTTGTCAATATTATTTCACGTGAAATAAAAGTCAATAATATGTGCGTACTTTTTCCTTATACCCTCATCGAACCTGTCAATAGTCTTCACTATATTAGCTCCATCATAAACTCTTCGCGAATTAAGGCAAATATATACAATATATTATATTACAAATTTAACTGATTGTAAAACTCTGTCTTATCTTTTTATAAAAAGGTGACTTAAAGCGATCAGAATTTCCAATCTGATCACATTTCGATAAAATTGGACATAGAAATATATTACATTCTAATTCAGGACACAATGTAAATGTACATGTATGTACAACTCTTTATGGGCCTTTAAAATAAAGTGAATAAAATTTAAAAATCCATGAGGGTGCGTGCAAGGAGATGCGTCCAAAAGTTAGAAAAAAAATTGAACTATAAGCAAAAAAGGTATACACAATAAAGATTAAGTATACAAAAGTAAGATATAAACGAAGACATCCAGAGCCTGAAAATTAAAGTTACCGAAATCATGCAAAGAATAAGCTCGTTGAAGTAGCAGTGGGCTGGTCACACACTCAAGAGAACGGATGGCCGATGGGGCAATAAGATTCAAGAAGGGAGGCCACGTTTAGAAAGACGAAGTGTTGGTCGACCAGGTGAGAGGACGATCTCCGTGCAGTGGCCGGTCCGTGTGATGCGAGTGGCGAAGGATCGGTAGTCTTGGCGTTCATTGAGGGAGGCCTATGTTCAGCAGTGGACAGATAAAGGCTGATGATGATGATAAACTAAAATAAATTATTTATGAAAGTATACATAATAATATAATCAATACTTGATACATATAAGTATATAGGTATCAAATATGGATTATAATTTTATTATCAAAGATAAATATAGCTTATATTGCGAAGAAATAATTTGGTTACGATGGTAAATAATATTATCAGTCTTAATCCTTCCAAGTTAATAAAAGAACAATATAATTGAGAGGGAAAAATCGATATCAAATTAGAGAATACAAATAGTCGAGTAAAATAGAAGTGCATTCGCTTCTACACACTCGGCTTGAAATTATTAATCGCTACGATTTGCCTCGAAAGTCCCATAGTTTTTTAAACGGTGTTAGGAGACTCGTTCGGAACGATAGAGCCATAGAGATACTAAGAGTGAACTGTCTGAATCTAAAAGAGATTTCGCATTTACAGAGCGGAATAACTTTGGAAATAATATTTTTGCTTTATTCTGTATGAGGCGTAGAATTACATGGTAAGGAAAAATGCATACTCAGTGTGCGCTAGTATATTAGAAAATTATTTTGTGAATAATTTATATAAATTACCTTAATTACAATAAGGATTTTTGAATTTGAAAGCAATAAAACAACTATTTACGGATTTTATCGCGATTTTTAGATTCCCGATGTTAAGAACCTCATTAAAATCATCATAAACAGCGATAAAAATCCAAAAAAGTTAATCCATATCGGTAAAATTCACGTACACATTAGAAAACAGATAAGGTTTTAATTATATAAATGAGCACAACTGAATTAGATGACGTTCTCGTGCAGCGGTCAGACAAGCAGGATGCGAGTAGCGGGACATTGGCCGTCTTAGCGTTCATCGAAAGAGCAGTGAATTGATATGGGCACACAGTAGTGAGCGTACGTGATCAAGTTACAGACACTCTTAATACTACTATACTGCCTATAAACTGTTTCTAAATCGAACTGGAATTATTATAACACAACCCTTCTTGTGACCAAAATCCATATACAACATTATAATGAAACACTTTTACGGATTTTATTGAGGTTGATTAATATTTTTTTTTCGTCGTTTCGGATATTTGAGCAATCGTAGTCACGGAAGGTTGTCGGGTAAACATTTTACAATATTGGCGTAGCAAATACACATGAGCCGGAGTCGTTAATACAATTATGGCTTAAGGCCCACGAGGCCTTGTCCATGTGTGCTGATATTTTGAGCAAAAAAAAAAGTAAATGAAAAAAAAAAATTCATTTTGCAGAGCTCGTTCCTATATCTTAGTCCTAGGTTAAAGTTAGCTCTAACATAAATCCGACAGCTGACGATCATTACGCTAGATTTCAACACCAAAACCGGTGGAAAACGAGGCTGGCCTTGGCCCTACGGCCCCTGCCCAGCCTGCCTGCCCGATGGCCAATAGCTTTGCCGTCTTGACGTAGGAGGTTCCCATGACGTTGGACGAGCTGTAGCCCTGGAAACCTCTGGCAGGCGGAGAGACGCCATGGCGGTGGTGCCGCAAGAGACCTGTGCGTGGCTGATCGGGGGATCCGGGGGGGTCGGGGGAGAAAGGTCTGTGCAGTAAGACGCCCTTAGGTGTTCAGGATGCCTTACTAGCGGAGAGTGCCGATGGGTACAGCGTCGGGGCCCGGAGCGGTAAGACTACAGTTCCCGCACCGGGCCCGCCGAACGACACGAGGCGTACACGTTGGGGTTTTAGTGCGGTGAGAGTTCCACATAACCACCAGGCTCCCCCGGGCCCGGTGTTATCTATTGGATTTCCTTTACAGAAAAAAAGCATTCAACACCAATAGTGGCGTTTGTATTATATAATAACGCAGAAAAAAAATGCATTCAGTATATTTTTAAAGTACTTGGCCTTAACAAATGCGTGTCAATGCGTGCAATCCTCAAATGAATAATTGCATATTCCCCTACGCACAAAACGGGTTAGTTGCAGTCACATCTTCCCAAACACCGGGTCACACGAGAGGTAACTTAACTTTTAATCTTAGATACATTTTTTTTTACTTTAAGTTATTTTTTTATCAAAACCTTTGGTACTATCTGTGCCGTGTTTTCATATCTTATATTAATATTTCAATGATTTATTTTTAATTTTAAGTCTTGTTTAATTATAATTATCTTCTATTAAAACTTTTTTACCATACTAAAACATATTTAAAGATGTTGGAACAAAAATAAAACTTTTTTTTGATTTAATTACCTTTGCCTTTGAGAATTATTGATTTATAATTTATATCTGTAACTTATTCTATGTATTGTTGTTTTATTATTTGTGTGCACTTAATTTTTCCTTCTTTAGTTATGCAATGAAATAACTTATAATTGCAAGCCACGTCAAGAGACGTCGTCATTATAATATACATTCCTAAATAAATCGAATAAACCTCTTAAATTTAAAGCACCAAATTCCGAATAAATACATCATAATATATAGAAAATATCTTTGTGAAAGCTATTTTCGTTTTGCTTAGTCAAAAATTATTGTCTTTTTTATTATTTGTGAACAATCCTAAAATATTATATGAATATAAAAACAATATTTAAAATATATTCCTTTTTTTGCTTATTATACTCCATTTTCTAATTATATATTATTTAGTCAAAGGCAAATGTAGGACATCTTACAATTTGACAATATCACCAACGTCAACAAAAACATTATCATGCAACTATTTTGTCAAACAAACGCTTCAAGAGAGAACTAAAACTTGTTCGGATACTCCGAAATCTGCAACTTGGATCTAGTACTACGTGTTTCCGAACGAAAAATAATATTATGAATTTGGAATTTTTAATATTTCAATAATTATTTCGTTAAAATATCGGAATGCTTAAAATCGTTTAACTGATTATTTAATTATTATTCCTTGCTGATTTCTAAATAACGATATAATATATTTTTAAATGCATAAGCTGTTTGAAAGAATTGCATAATAAAAAATGCAAAAAAAAATAATGAACTAAAATAACATATGTAGGGTTGCATAACCAATACGTTACCGTAGTTTAACCAAGTAGCTTTTAACAGTTTTGAAAATGTGAGCAGCATAAATGAGGCAAAACAAAAACGCATTGTAGATAGACAAATTAGCAGCATAATATGGTTTCAATCCCACTAGTTCAGGGTTTCTTAAACTCTGATCTAAAGGATCCGTAAAGGGGGTTTTAGGGGTCCGAGATTGTGAGGGGGATACGAGGAAAATACTGTAACTACTCAAACAAAAAAAAACTTACACCTTGAAAATGTATAAATCCGCCACTGCTCCCAAACTTCCAAATTTTTGAGTTAAAAAATGTCAGGGTCTGTCAGACATGCCCAATTTCAAAAGTAGTCCGTGACTAAAAAAAGTTTAAGAAACCCTGCTTTGATCCTTTTTAATTATCAAGTTTTGTCACATTCTGGTCTAGGCATTATTTTACTATTACTGGTAGATTCGTTACATTAATAAAATATTAATAAATGCCCTTATCATCAATACGTCCTCCCAGGACTGACTTCTTAACTATTCCTGGTTGACTTATCCATGAATCGCCTATGTTACTTAAAAGGTAATCTCGATTCTAATAAAATTATAATAATCTTCTTACAAGAAGAGACAAAAAAGGAAAATGATATTTGAATAACACAGGACGACAGTCATCAAAAAAAGGACGTGACATCTGCCCTGGCAAAGGGACTTCATTAAAATGGGGCATAACATTGGCTTTGATTGTAACGTAGCTATGCATAGTTTCGTCGAGATGGCGTGAAATGGAATCATGTAAATATTTCTTCCAAAAAATTTAGTAGAAAAGAGTCGGAAGGCCCAAACCATATTCCAACAAATTCTTTCAACCCACACGGAGCCAGAGGCAACACTTATATTATTTTATAATACAAATACTAGACAGAGTCGATGCAGAAACATAAACACGTAGTAGAAACTCTGGTTTATCGTACAATGTGAATTGCATAAAGAGCCGTTTCATACCTCATTTCAAGTCCCCACACAACTGAGCTTAACGTTCAATTGATATTCGCACTTGCTACGACACAAGAAAGGGTATTTTCCTTTGTATTTATATGTAAGAGAGTCGAGCAGATTGCCAACTGTATAACGAAACAGTGCCTCTTCATATAATTGAGTTTCAAGTTTTTGAATGTACATTTTCATTAAAACAATTTAACATTTTTTAAATTTGACTATTTAAATTGTAAGTAATTTATATGTAGTTTATATAAGAGGCCTTAAATACGTTACGTGATTTTTTTTGGTTCTGCATATTCTGCAATCATAAAATGGAAAATATAGCCTTTATACATAGCATTCGCAGAGTTTAAATCTGTACAAACATCATATTATAAACGTAGTAAAATAATGTAGGCTTTGACACGTGAGCAGGATCACCCCAGATCACATTAACTTACCATCTGAGAACTCCTGTCTCAACCTTAGTTACCATTTCTTATTTCAATGAACTTTTCAATTTTCAAAAACACCGCATGCTCATTTGTCATAAAAATACACCATAAAAGAAATTATTTAAGAAATATTTTCAAAAATTTGTTAAATTGTGAAAATAAGTTACATTAGACCGGTTTTTCGTTTATTTCGACTTAATTAAGCTTGTTAAGACCAGGCCTAGTAGTAGACCAAGCCTGCCTGCCAGCTAACCGGTTCATTGGGGTAGGCCTAGCGCTATGATATTTTTTGCTTAGGGTGCGAGAGGTCCCGGGTTCAAATCCAGGTCGAGCAAACCTCTTTTTATTCGTAATTAAATTTTGAATAATCCTATTTATTATTTTGCGTTAAAAGGCCTAGGGGAGCTAGTGGAAGCAATGTATTTTTATCGTTAAAAAATATATTTTATTATCAAAGAACGGTCACACAATTTTTTTATACATAAGATATGCCGCCAGCGTGTTTGTTGAGACATTAACAAAATGAAATTATAAATAGTACTAGCGAGTTGGCCTATTTCAATCCATTCAGCTAAGACTAAATAAATAATAGATCAAACAATTTATTTTCACATAATATATAACAGCAAGAAGTAGTACCATAACCATTAGTTCACTACGTTCTCTACGTAGTCGAATGCGAGTGAAACCATAAAGTAGAGCCAGTTGCCAGCCAGCATCAAAATTACCTTGGTACCTACAATGATTTCACCTTGTTACTTTTCAATTTCACATCACATATAATATTTATTACTTTTCTTCGTCTGAATTGTATAGGCTTCTTTGAAGCCTTAATAAAATGAATACTTTTGTCGAATATCAATTTGTGCCGACAACAGTTTTATTCCTATACTAGCTGTAGCCTGTAGCTTCGCCCGATTTACCTTAGTTATTAGATTATAGCCGTTTTTTCTTTAATGCCGGTAAATGCTCTGCATCCCGCGGGGGAGTGGGTCTCCCCAGGCGGGTGTGTGAGACACGCTGCGCCCGCATGGTGGTAAGGTGCGCGCAGCTCTACCCACTGAAACTCGGCGAGTGCCACCAATGCCGCCTTTGGTGAGGTGCCCCGGATGTAGTGAGCAAACAGGGCACTTCGACGGCTAGTCAGTCCCGCAAGGGACCGACGCCACCTCCATAGAGGGGTTGTCCCGCACCATAGAACCACCCCTCCCAACGTTGGGACGGTACAATGGGGTGAGGTTCTCATCCTCGCCCCTTGTCCCCCTGCTCTTTAGTCCCCTCTTCTTATAAGAGGGGTAAAAAGAGCCCTCTTGGCTCAATTAGCTTCGCCCAAGGTGCTGGGCTCACCCTAGGCTACTAAGCCCCACCGCCACGTGAAGGCTTGAACCATAGTGGGGATCAGTTTATACTTTATAGCCTATCACTCAGTGATAATAACAATTTATCATTATACTGATGTTTTTTTTATTATTCTCGGAGACTTATTCTGATCTCCACATTTAGATAGTACGGTCTGATAGTTATTATTTTGATACATGATGGCATCTCTAAAACTTTGAACCTACCTACAGTGAGGTTCTTCTATCATTATCCGGTGTTTTATATCTTTCATTGAACTTTGTCCGGTGGCAGGGTCATCAATACACGAGCAAAACTGGCAAAAGCAAAATCAGCTTGGGCATCTCCGTGCCGTTGAGCCCCTGTGGCTCAACGGCTAGCGCGTTGGCGCTCAATCCGGAGGTTGCAGGTTCGAATCCCGCCCGGGAGCAAAAAAGTTTTCTGTATTCCTGGGTCATGGATGTGTATTAAATATGTGTATTATATAAAATAAATCTTAAATATATGTATAGTTTAAAAAGTATGAAATATATTTCCGTTGTCTGGTACCCATAACACAAGTTCTTCGAGAAGTTACCACGGGACCAGATTGACGTGGTGTGAAAAAAAGCGTCCGAAATACTATCTAGGCACTACAACACCGGTTCTGTATTCAAATCCAGCCAAGGTCTAAAGTCTTATTATCCACTAGACTAATACATAATCAGTCAACAATTAGAACTAGAGCATACTTATTTTTTTATGCTATAAGGAGGCAACTGAGCAGTCGGAGCCTTTTGGTGACTACCGATGTCCATAGATATCCTCACAACCGAAAGTTATGCAAATGCGTTGCCTTCCTTTTTCTTCATTCGGTGTCTATGGATGTCACTGATAACTTATCACCTAAACCGTCAGTCCGTTGGCCCCTTCTTTTAACCTAAACCCCGAATACTCAAACGAATCTCAAATTTAAGACGTACTTAAACTCATGCTACAACGTGTCAGATTCAAAGAACAAAGAGGGACAACACGAGTTTAAGTACGTCTTTTTGAGATTCGTTTGAGTATTCGGGGGTAAGTCTCCTTGATGTTCTTGGTGATCAGTTCTAAATGCATTTTCTCTTCACTGTCAGTACTACTCTGTACCAATATTGAGCTTCGGATTACACACAGTAAGTGTGGCACTGACAGAACTAAGTCGATAGCAGTTTGCTCTTCATCCCCATCGAGTGTAATCCGCTTACCTCGTCCGTGACATGGTTGATGTTTGTGTCAGTCAATCATCTTGTAGAACTATTATTGTCAGTAGTGTCAATTAAACAAAATTTAATGTTTACTGTCAAATAACCACCAGATGGAAAGACGATCTCTGTGCAGTGCCCCTATTAGATGCGAGTGGCAAGAGATAGGCCATCATGGCGTCCCCACCAAGGTTCAAACTTTGTTGTAGCGGTGGGGTTCAGAAGCTTAAGCTGAACCCAGCACCTTGGGCGAAGCAAATTGAACCGAGGGAGCTGCTCTTTGTACCCCTCTTATAAGAAGAGGCGACAAAAGAGCAAAGGGACAAAGGGCTACGATGGGTACCTCACCCCATTGCACTGTCCCGACGTTGGGAGGGGTTGTTCTGTGGTGCGAGGTGGTATCGGTCCCTTGAGGAAATGACTAGTCGTCGAAGTGCCCTGTTAGCTCTAGATACGGGGCACCTTACCAAAGGCGGCAATGGTGGCACTCGCCGGGTTTTAGTGGGTAGAGCTGCGTCCACCTTACCATCTTTCGGGCGCAGCGGGGAGTCCCGCCCTCTCTAGCGGGATGTCTCAGAGCATTTCCCGGCGTAAAAGAGAAGTAAATAAAAAGGTTTTACAAAAATACAATATTTATTTAATAATATTATTCCTAGTAGTTGCACGCGCTCGTTATTATTTGGTTTTTTAACTCGGAAATATGTATTAATTTAATTATTATTGAGTAAACTTTTTATGGTCCAAAAAATTCGAACCTACTTATCTACTTCATACTGTGGTCCCAACATTTTGAGTTCTGGTTTTGTGAGTTTTGAGTGAAATAAATAAGTGAC
The DNA here is from genome assembly GCA_963853865.1 of Helleia helle. Taxonomy (NCBI): domain Eukaryota; kingdom Metazoa; phylum Arthropoda; class Insecta; order Lepidoptera; family Lycaenidae; genus Helleia; species Helleia helle. The sequence goes on from OY971419.1 coordinate 5,850,768, forward strand.
TGTGTAGTGTATGTGTGTAAAAGGATCTTACGCACTATTATCAAGTTTAATTGGCCGGTTCTTACACTACTCTACGTCACGCAATAAACGCAACTTTACATTGTACAGCGTTTTGAATATAAAACAAAAATTCACAGTTGCGCTAAATCACGCTCCTGCGCATCGCTGCATACGATGCGGCAGCCGGCGCAGTGTGAAAGCCCCTTAAAAGTAGTGACTACGCTGCATTTATGAATTGTACACACTACCAAAATGTCAAACAAAATTTATTCGATTTTCAGATTTACAAGTATGACGCACTCGCATTTACAGCCATTACAAAAACAAATTAAAATGGAAAGCCGAATACATGAGATATTGGCAACGTAGCCGATATCAAAGTTCTTTGTGGAGCTTGATACGACTCCCCGTTACATTCGACTGGCGATTGTTCGTTTTGATCGAAAATTTCCTTTGTTACCCTCAATGTACATTTTTTTGAATTAAGCTTAATAATGGTGTTATTTTGTACAAAGGCTTTCCTGGAATGTGTAATTTTATTAAATAAATATCATTAAAACTCGATTACTTGACGACTTTCAGTATTATGTGTACTTTTTGTTATCTTCATTTCTTTTCGTAATGTATCTTGTTAAGAAACAGTATAATTGGGTGGTGTAAAAAGTTACAAATTACGTTTGCATATATTTTATTTGAATATAGTATGTTGTATTTATTTTGTATGTTTCTCAAAAATAGACTTAGGAATCTTAAAATCCGAGGGACAAAATGGAATTTATTCGTGAATATAACTATAATATAAGCTTTTTTTTTTTCTTTAACGCCGGGAAATGATCTGAGGCATCCTGCGGGGGAGTGGGTCTCCCTAGGCGGGTATGTGGGACGCGCTGCGCCTGAAAGGTGGTAAGGTGGACGCAGCTCCACCCACTAAAACCACGGAACAACCCGTGCCAAAGTCGGGACAGTACAATAGGGAGGAGGTTCCCATCCTCTTTCCTTGTCCCCCTTTTCTTGTAAGTAATCTTTTGTCACCTCTTCTTGTAAGAGGGGTACAAAGAGCAGCGCCTCGGCTCAATTTGCTTCGCCCAAGATGCTGGGTTCACCTTAAGCTACTGAGCCCCACCGCCACGACAAGGCTTGAACCATGGTGGGGATAATTATCGTACTAGTGTTTATTGTTACCATATAATTTAATTTACTTAGGCATCATTTGAAAATATATTGATTACGATATAAAAATCTATTTATAGATACAAAACCACTTTCAATCTATTAATAAACTTGTAAGAACATGAATATTAGCAATAAAAATAAATTATAAATAATTAATATAAACGTCTGTATTCGTACAAATAATCTCTAAAGTAACGTGTTTGAAACGTTAAACGTCTCCAAACCGTATAATATATTTTATGCGTAGATTAATTCAATTATGTCAAGTGATTAGAGAAAATACACACGGTGTGTAATTAAACGTACGGTCTTGCCGAGGCAAAATACTCTCGTCCGTGAGAGCGCTGACGATCTTCATGCAGTTGCCGGTCTAAGTTAAATGCGAGTAGCCGAGGTCGTCGTGGATCCCCACCAAGGTTCAATCCTTGTCGTGGCGGTGGGGCTCAGTAGCCTAAGGTGTGCCCAACATTTTGGGCGATGCAAATTGAGCCGAGGGAGCTACTCTTTGTGGGGTACAAAGAGTAGCTAGCTCCCTTATAAGAAGAGGGGACAAAAGAGCAGAGGGACAAGGGGCGAGGATGGTAACCTCACGCCATCGTAATGTATCGACGTTGGGAGGGGTTGTTCTGTGGTGCGGGACAACCCCTCTGTGAAGGTGGCGTCGGTCTCTTGAGGGACTGACTAGCCTGTTTGCTCAACAGATTCGGGGCACCTCACCAAAGACATTGGTGAGGTCACATTGGTGGCACTCGCCAGGTTTTAGTGGGAAGAGCTGCGTCCACCTTACCTTTCGGGCGCAGCGAGTCTCACGTACCCGCCTGGGCAGACCCACTCCCCGCGGAATGGCTCAGAGCATTTCTCGACGTAAAGGAAAAAAAAGAAACTCATTCGTGTTTTGCCTCTCCTGAGACGTTACATGTTAAGTCGTTAAGTATGCACCACCTGTCTTGACCTGCTTTTCGGAACACAGCAAAGCTGTTTCGGGGAAGAAATCTGTGGAAGAAACAAGCAAGATGGTATTACCCATGCAGAAAAGGCGCGGGATAGCGCATTCTTTTCATTGGTAATGTCAAGAAATCTCGCGGTGTGAGATGCTACCTTTATATCTCTTAAAACATACATTATTTGTGACAACAGTATATCTTACTCGAGAGAACACAACTATTTCTTTGTAATGTGAATTTCATATGTTAAAGAGCATATAGCTGTTTATAGAAGTACACAGTACATAGTACATCTATATATGTAGGAGCTATTCTATACATAGATTGACTCATCACGATATCTCTGGAACTATAAGACCTACAGACTTGAAATTTGGTAAGAATATTACTTTTGCCATGTAGAGGTCAGCTAAGAACGGATTTTAAGAAATTCCTCCCCCTCCCCCTTTGAAAGAACGAAGTCTGTGCGGGCAGCTAATATAGTAATAATTTTATTTTTTGATTTGTCATTCAGATTTATATTGTATACTTGGTAAGAATATTAACTAACTGCTAACTGCTTGCTAACTACATCCATACTATAGTTAATAGTACATACAATATGAAACTGCAAGAAGTAGATTGGAAATAAAAAAGTCTTTTGGGCAAAGTTTACAGTATTTTGATTAACTAAAATAAACAATCCAAAAATAATTAATGTAGAATTTACATATTACGAGTATATTATTGTTGTATGTTTTTTTATCCTTTAAAAGTTTTCAATGCAAAAAGTCTTGCCTTAGATAATCTAAAGCTCAATTAGTATAGTAAAATAAATTACGTTAAGGTTGGACGTTCGCCATTATAGTAAAGCCAATTTAAGACAACAAATATAAAGGTTGAACAAGTCGATGGCGCGAACTCCAACAAAATTAATACTATCTCATCTGACATAGTGCGCGAACGTGTGTGCTAGAATGAAATGCACAATGGAATGGAATGCACAACGAAAGGAATGATTCATTCCTACAATGTCTTTTTATCAAAACAGTAATTATAGAAAAACTATTAAGTGTATCTTTTTAAAATAAATTTATTTCAACTTTTGAATAACTAAACTATGTCTGTACGGGCTTTATTTTTGAGCTTTCATGCTATTTATTTTTGCCCAAAGTTGAGCTAAAATCAATGTTAAAATACGAAAGTTTAGAAGCTTGTATTTTTAAATGTATATTTTTTTTACAATTTTGGGTACATACAGACATAGATAATGACGAGATCAATTTATATTATCCTTAGTTTTTAACGGTCAACGTCAAACATTGTTTCATTCGTCGTCCGAACGTCATTGCAAGTGGTGGCTGCACATCGTTTTATAATATTCTTCTGTTATCTTTGAGTAAAATAATAGTTCATAGTGCTATTAACCGTAGTGCGATATTCGTTTGTACACAGTGATGCATAACTAATAAACAATAATTGAAAGGGAAGTTAGCGGTTGTGACCTGTTTTAGTGGCACTGTTCTTACGGCGACACCTATTTGGCCCAGCATTTGACGAAGAGAGACAATATTATATTTGCAATTGCGTCTTACTGCACCGGCAATGTCATTGCAACGTACGCCGCCAGCTGTCTGCGCATCGAGCCCGGATCTACCGACATGCGCCGAGAAAACTGATTTCGTTAATATGCGTAAGCGGAAACAAATAGACTATGATGACGTTCTTGCCTCGCTGGAGAATAAATTTGAACAGCATCTAGGAATTTTTAATAGTAAAATAACACAAAATATCAATAACATTATTATAGAAGCGGTCAATTCGGCTTTAACTCAACAACTGTCAAAAATAATATCCTCATTAGAGAATTTAAATATAAATATGCAAAAACTTTCTACAGACAACATAAATATAAAGAAATCTCTTTCCGAGGTAAATGCACGGCTACTAGAAACTGAAAAATCCCTTCAATATTCATCTGAAAATGAAAAGGAGTTTGACAAACGAATCCAGGCCCTTGAAGATTCTATATCCCATTCTTCTGTCTCACAAGACCGGGTACTTGAACTCGAAAATAAAATATCAGTCATGGAACAGCAGGCGAGACAGTGCAATATTGAGATATCCAATCTCCCCGAAAGACGCGGTGAAAACCTAATACATATCTTGGAAAGCATAGGCAATGAAATCAAGATACCAATTCAACGTTCTGATATAATATCCATACACCGTGTACCACATGTGGATCAAAAGAACCCTCGGCCTAAGAACGTTATCGTTAAGTTTACTACGCGCGTAATTCGTGATAACTTCATCACAGGATATCGTGCGAGGCGAGGATTGAACTCAAGTCAGCTGTCCATAGCCGGCTCTCCACACATTATATATATTAATGAACATTTAACCTTAAAAAATAAACTATTGTTTCGGCAATGTCGAGAAGCTGCAAAAAAAAGTGATTATAAATATGTGTGGGTTAAGCACGGTACCATACTGGTGCGACAGACGGACATGTCCCCAGTTATTGCTGTACGTACGGTGTATGACATTGATAATAAGATTTGCCAATCCTTATCAAGAAAATAAGCAGGTCTGTTTCTTTATTTTATTGTATTTTCTGTTAGAATGCATAATAAAAAATAGAAGTTTTTGTTGTTACATAGTAATTGTTTTTAGAGTTATTAACTTGTTTGTGGTGAGCTTTATAGCTATTAGGTTAATGTGGGTAAATCTATCTACCGATGAGAAGTATTTGTTTCATAGGGAAGGTAATTTAGTATATTACAAAATACGTAAGAACAACACACGTAACCATGTACTTGTATGTTATAAAACTTGTTATAATATTGTTATAATGTGGGTTCTCATATTATGGAAACGGCATTTAGTAGCTCTAAATAACCGTGATTACTGTCCTTATCTTCGTGATTATTTTTACTGGCGATTGCTGTTTATGATTGAATACGAGTGTGCGATAGGTAAAATAATATATTATACACAGCATTATCATCTCAATAAGACTAATTTATTAATATAGGTAATACAGAACAGCTTTATAAAATGGATAATTCTAATAGTGTATTATCTGTATATTATCAGAATTGTAGGGGAATCAGAACTAAGTTACATATCCTATATATGAATATTTTGCTTCATGATTATGATATAATAATCTTGACAGAGACGTGGCTTCACGAAAATATTAATGATTCGGAATACATAGACGCACGATACAGAGTGTTTAGATGTGACAGAAATCGCACTGGCAGCGGGCGGCGGGACGGGGGCGGGGTGTTAGTAGCGGTACGGCGGGAGCTGCCCGCCGTACCGCGCGGCGCCTGCCCAACTCAGGTGCCCGCCTCGTCAGCTAGCGCCCGTGCCGCTGCGCCCGCATCCCCGTCTCCGCTTATCGATCATATTTTGATCGAATTAAGAATGCGAAATTATTGTTATGTTATAAGTGTAACGTACATTCCGCCTGGCATGAATTCCGAATTGTATGCTTCACATTTTGATTACTTGGAGAATATTCTTTATAGCCCCGATATAAATTCATTTATAGTAGCAGGTGATTTCAATCTGCCCAGTTTAGAATGGCGGCAGGTTAATGTACAATTGGAACCTATTATAATGAATACATACAACCAATCTAATATTCACTTAATAAATTTTATGTCTATATTGAATTGTTTCCAAGTAAACAAATTAAAAAATAGTAATGGTCGAATACTAGATCTTTTTATTACTAATATTAATGATTGCGGTCCCTCACTTGTTCCTATTTCTTTGCTGCCAATTGACGAACATCACCCGCCTTTCTATGTATTGGTACCAATTAATAAGCATGTTAAATCATTGCGAACTATTCCTAAAAAGCAATACAATTTTAAAAATGCTGATTATTCATTGATTAATAAAGAAATAAATGGTGTCGACTGGGTGCAGGTATTAAAGAATCAATCCGCTGAAAATGCGGTCACTATTTTATATGAAACTTTATTTTCTATAATCAAAAATTGTATACCTACAAAAATAGTTAAAAACTCTAAGTATCCCATCTGGTTTACGGCTGCCTTAATTCATATATTCAAAAATAAAAATCAATGCTGGATTAAATGGAAAGTGTATAAAAACCTGATGGATTATAAAGAGTTTTCTATGTACAGAAAGAGGTTTAAATTGGAGGTGCGTAAATGTTATAAGAAATATATGGATATGGTTGAAAATAGTATTCGTAACAACATTAATTATTTATGGACCTATATTAATAATGTAAGAAACAATGGGGGCATGCCAATTTCCTTTTCATATAATAATATCACTACTAGTGATCCTGTAAAGATATGTAAGCTTTTTTCCAATTATTTTCTATCTGTTTTTGAACCTAGTACAGTTGATGAAAATTATGATATTAATGACATTCCGGATAAAAATCATGATTCGGATCTGATGATTTGTGATATTATTTTAACCCAAGAAGAGATTATTAAAGAACTGCGCGCACTTGATGTTAGTAAGGGAGCTGGAGTGGATGGCATTCCTCCGATATTTTTAAAAAACGTTTCAGAATCTCTTTCTAGGCCGCTTGAAATAATTTTTAATAATTGTTTACGCGAAGGGACCTTTCCGTGTGTCTGGAAATCTGCTCGCATTGTGCCGGTACACAAGGGTGGAACTAAAAATGAAATTGAAAACTACCGCCCCATATCTATCCTACCTACTCTGTCGAAGCTTTTTGAAAGATTAGTCCATAATAATATTTACCCATCTTTACACAAAGTTATAATAGAACAGCAACATGGTTTTGTAAAGCGCCGCTCTACGACAACAAATTTATTAATTTATATTACTTATCTATTTGAAGCACTAGATCTTAACATACAAACAGACAGTATTTATACTGATTTTCGAAAGGCATTTGACAGGGTAGATCACAAAAAACTTCTCGAGAAACTTGCCTTCAATGGAATACGGGGAAACTTGTGGCGTTGGTTCAAATCTTATATAACTAAACGCACTCAAAAAGTAATAATCAATGGATATGAATCTGATTTCGTGCCTATTAGCTCTGGAGTGCCACAAGGTTCTATATTGGGACCATTATTGTTTGTATTATTTATTAACGACATTCACCAATGTTTCAAGTTTAGTTGCTTTCTGTTATATGCGGATGATCTTAAAATATATCATAAAATCCAAAGTTCAGATGACCATAGGAGATTGCAAGAGGACCTGGATAGATTCTCCACTTACTGCACGGTAAATAAATTAACACTTAGCTTAAATAAATGCAAATCTATAACATTTACAAAAAAAAGGACACTTAGCAGTTTTTCCTACATGTTATGTGGTGAACGTCTTCAGGTTGTAGAACACATCAGAGATCTTGGGGTCACGCTAGACAGAAAGTTGCATTTGAATATACACATCGATAACATAATCAGCAATGCTTATAAATTATATGGATTGGCGATGCGCACTTGTAATAAGTTTAAGCGAACTTCAACATATCTTCATATTTATAAATCGCTAATACGTCCGCAACTTGAATATGCTGTGCCTATATGGAACCCATATTATAATAAATATATAGACGCACTTGAAATAGTTCAAAAAAAATTCTTACGCTGTATGTATTATAAATGTCATTTTTCTTGTTTACCATATGTTCAACTGTTAGACAAATACAAACTTCCCACTCTTGAATCAAGACGTACATATCTGGAATTGATGCTGCTTTACGACTTATGTCATAATAAGTATGATTGTATTCCCCTAAACAATAAATTATGCTATAGGATTCCCACTAGAACACACTCTCGTAATCCACATTCCATATTTGCCACTGCATTTTGCAGAACAAATGCTGGTAAACGTTCACCCTTGTATAGACTTGCTTATGTTTATAATGAGCACTTTTTGTCGGTGGATATCCTATCCACAAGAGTGGCCAGGTTTAAAAAACAAATTTTTGAATTATTGCTGTAATAATATTGTTGATGCAATGATCTAGAATTTCGTTTATATATGAACGTAAATATGTTTTACTCAGTGAAGTAAACCAAGCATGTGGATATTATATAGTGGGTACCCCAGTAGTTAATTAAAACTGATCCCAAGATGTAAGTCGTAGGGCTGGGGTATACACATCGATCTAAATACACTGTGTTAGTACTTAGCTATGCAATGTAAACCACACAGTTAATGTTAAAGGACAATAATATTGTAAAATTTTCCTTTTTTGTATGTATTTCAGGCTTAGTTATAATAATAATGACTAGTGTTTTATTATACTTGCTATGGACACTTACCATTTCTTTGATGTTCATTTTACCAATACATATATATATATATATATATATATATATATATATATATATATATATATATATATATATATATATATATATTGTAATCTGGAGTTGACGGTGTTGGTGTCACAATCAATATAGTATTATAAGTCTGTATTTTCTGTGTAAAACTTTATTGTGAACACTGTTAGTCAACTTAAATAAATAAAAAAAAAAAAAAAAAAAAAAATTGTAGTAATTACTGTTCTGCGTTTGTATGGAAAGATGAGCGACTTATGTAACCTTAAGCAGAAAAAAACATTATATAAAAATTTTAATCGTTCTTTGATTATACACATATTTTTAGTTTTCATCCGTTACTTTTGTTCAAAAAATATTTGCTAAAGTTGCATTCGTCGTCACAAGATGGCGGCAAAAATTTGAAAAAAGAATATTATCATCTATTTCTAAAATCCAATCAACAGCGTTAAATCAACCCGACCCGGTAAATCTATAGTAATGAAGACGAATGGGGATCAAGGAAAAGTAGTTTATTGAGTGAATTGATTCCAGGTACATAATGAGCCGGCAATTAATATTGATTTGGGTGGCGCTGACCCTGATCGAGAGCTCGCAGGCGCACGCTCGGGTGTTCAATCGGTGCCAGCTGTCCCGGGAACTGCTACGGTACAACTTCCCGAGGGCGCTCATACCGAACTGTGAGTTGTTTTGTTGTTACACTATCTTCGCATGAAAAAGGTTAAATGGCCATATAAGTGATTGTTCATCATAAATTATCATACAATCGATCATGTTTTTCGTTTCATAAATATTTTTTCTTTCTTACTGATGTAAAACGTTGGCAGTAAAATCGACTGGATCCCGGACCGGACGGCAAATGGCATAACGCTGTCTTGTATGTTTCGTTGTAGATTTTTACTAATTATGAATTGTGATCTCGAAAGAGGTATTGAACAGCCGAATTGGGCCGGCACAACCAGAGTGCTACTTCTCGCTCACACACCGGCGTAAAGTGACAGCTATGCTGTCGCGTTTCATGCGGTTTGTGAGTTTCCGGTGGCCCATTGAGAGGATAGGGATAAGGAGGGCAACGTTTAAGCATGATCTCTGGTTATATGTGTATAGGCGCCGATAGTCGCCAAGGTTTCGACTGGTCGTTTGCCCTCCTATGCTATAAAAAACCCATATCATCATGACGTCATATAATAAGTTCATAAATATTAGTACTCATTATGCAACTACGCCATTAACTATTTTGATCCAAATGTCATCAAATATACCCTTGAATATATTTTAAAAAGTTCATATAATATATGAACTTTTTAAAATATATTCAAGGATCAAAATAGTTCTTGGCGTAGTTGCATAAGGAGTACTAATATTTATAACTTATTATAATGACGTCATGATGATATGGTTTTGTATACATTATTCGTATTAACCTTCGTATTATTTTAAGGGCATTTCCAACGATACTCCATAATGAATTCACTTCATACAACTTCAACATACTTTTATTCGGTTTATTATGAATTCTATCATATTACAAACTACCAATTAACATCAAAATTATATCACTTGTTATCGTTTAAAGATTACAAAGAAACTAAACCTTAAAAAATATAATATAATAACTTAATTATATTAATAAAAAGGAGTCCCTTTAGGCAAGGTACCGAAGATACTGGCAGCGTTCCCCCTTTGAATTGCTAGACTAATTCTTTGTCCGAGGTAGCTGCCAGCTCTTCGGTTTCCTGTGATGTCGACTAACCTTTTTGTTATTTCCTTAAAGAGGCTTAAAGCGCTAGGACCCCACGGACCAAGGGTCTCGACACCGAATGGGACAAAATCATATTCGGTGCCTAGACCCCTGTATTTGCATATTTTAGCTTTTTCAGCCGCTTCACAAGCCGCACCAGCTCTGTTGATGGTTCCATGTAGATGGGAAGGGGCCAGTGTGTCTGAACAGGTTGCATCCCACACCAGCACCCGGCCCATCTTCCATGGAATCAAACTCATACCGTCTGGACTCTTGCCATCGTCTCTTGCAATACCAGACGGCTCAAGTAGACTTGGCACGTTGACGGTGGCAAGGGACCGGCGTATGATATCGTTGAGTGCAGCATGTCTCGAGAAGCGGCCTGCACTTTTTTGGCATGACAGTCCATGATGTCCTAGCTTGTCGACATCACTGCCACAGGGACATTTATGGGGAGCGCAGACCGGAACCCCAAGCCGTAGACAGGTTGCGATTCGGAGCGAAAAGAAAAGTTCCTGTATTTGACGAAGGGTACGCGTGAAGCTAGTAGCCAGCCTCATGCGTACTACCTACGGCCAAAAGCCTAGCACGCGCCGGACCTGTACTACAGCTCAAAAGATTCTCAAAAGTCAATTTGCAATTTATGTCGTCCCAGCTCCTCTGTGAATTTGGAGAAAATGGAAAATTTTGACCTGGGCATGCAATTAATATATACCGTGACAACACTGGATATTTTCATTTGTACACTTCCAACCAATGAAGGTTAATATATCATTGCTTCCAACTCCATAGGTTCTTAATAACAACATAAATCCTGTTACATACAGGGTCCTTACAAACTTTTACGACTGTTAAAATATACAACATACATAACACCTAGAAATAGAACACCATAAATTATCTGGCATCTTAAATATTTTTTTTTCATAAGTCACAGGTTGATTATTAAAATAATCAACCTGTGACTACCTTTATTATTATTATTACATAATTATTTATTTACCTCGTTATTACTACGTACTTTGTATTACTTGTATTACTATATACTTCAATAGTAGAGTTCTACTTATTTACAATTGATAATAGAGAACAAATTCCATAGTTGTTGCCAATCGCTGACACCTATCGTAAGCTCAATAACAGATCCAGAACAAATCCAGAATGATTAAGTGGATTAAGAATACAAAGCTGAGCAAATGTTCCCAATGAAGTATGTAAATCCCCCGTAAACCTGTCTCAAGTTCAAATGTAAGACAAAACAGTCTTCAAGCTTCCCTTTATCATCCGATTTTATTGTTTTAAAGCCATAACCCACCCCGGGTTATGGTTTTAAAATTACCACCACCACCGTGAAGTACCTATGTTCCACTGTAGCGCTTACTCCATATCCGACTTCGGTGAAAGAAAATTGATTCGTTATAATATAGCCAACATTTTAAACGTTCTCAAAAAAGCGGTCGATCTCTTCTGAAGTCGTACCTTTTTTTTAGTTTTTACGTGTGGCGGGAACTATTTTTTTTTTTTTTACTATATATAAAAACTTGGAATTTCACATATCGAATGAAGAACAAAATTAGATCCTGTCAAAGAAGTATGGAAAGAAGCATGTTAAAAGTTAAAAAAAAAAAACAAAAAAATTCTCACAAAATTATAAGAAAAAAGACAAATGTTACTGATGCTCTGTCTTACTGTGAGAAATTAAAGTGGCGCTGGGCTGGACATATAGCTTGTCTGGCAGATAACCGATGGAAACATAGACTGACATCTTGGGACGAGCCATCAGGCATTAGGAAGAGAGGTAGACCAACTGCCCGCTGGACAGATGATATAATAAGAGTTGCTGGCAAACAGTGGATGTACACAGCAAAAAATAAAGAAACTTGGAAATCTCTAGAGGAGGCCTTCACCCTCGATTAACGAGGGGTTCTTGCTATTTAAATAAGTTAAATAAGTTTGTGCTAAAATTTATAGCATTAATATAAGTAGTAATAAATAGTAAGCATGTTTTTTGTAAAATAATTTTTAGTAAGAAATATAAGGCTTTTTTATTTTTATTTTATTTATTTATTATATAAAAAGTTGATAAAAAGCTAGCTTGACAAGGAAAGAAAATTAATATTGAACACTTTATAAAGACTAGCTTTAGAGCATAAAAAGAGCTTTGTTTCAGACTTCCATCTCACTGTCATCACCAGATAAACAAAACGCTACTTCTTAAAACCTGTCTTGGCTAAGGGCTTCACATGATTTGACTTTTAACATTTTCACGCTCCAAAATTAAAATTACTCCTACGCGGTTAATACATTTGATAAATGAAAATCATAATTTACAATTCAGAACGTTAAAAATAATAACAATATGTTGGGACAACTCACACACGGCCATCTGATCCCAAACTAGGCAGAGCCTGTTCTCTTGGTAACCAGACAACTAATATATACTTATATATTTCTAAATACATACATATTATAGATAAACTACACCTAGATACAGAAGAAATGATCATGCTCATCACACGAACATTTGTCCTGGGTGGGGATCGAACCCACGACCTTCTGGTTTAGCAGTCAGGGTCACTAACCACTAGACTAACAGGCAAAACAAAAGAAACTCTTCAGACGTCAGGAATTTGAGCAGAGAATCACTCAGACGCCTTATTCGATACAGATATTAGACACTGACAATCCAGATATCGAGAGAACCGTGCATAGAATTCGATTCTGAGATCTGAATTCATAATGCCTTTGTCGTAGTGGGAACCCAATTTACATCCTAATACGTCACATTCGCATATAAACGAGAATAAATGCATAGATATTATTAAATCTGACTGTAATTCGGTGATTTTGAATATTTGCTGACGTAATTCGACCTGTATTATTTAATATGATAATATTTGACTCTACATTGTATCTGTGTATAGGACCATAGTTGTAGCTAAGCTTAGATTTCTTGTGTATAGACTTACTAGCAGCGCCCAGCGGTTTCACCCGCGTACATCCCATTCCCGTTGAAGTACAGGAATAAATTATAGCCTATAGCTATTCTGATGTATCAAGCTATGTTATTGTAAAGTTTCATTAAAATCCACTCAGCAGATTTTGCGTGTAAGAGTAAAAAATATACATCTTTACATCCTTCATTCTTACAAACTTTCGAGTTTATCGTATTAGTAGGATATACTATATAACCTTTAAAAAATATATTCTTAAGATAATTACATTTTCGCGGTGTCTTTCACATTTTTGTTTAAAAAGTTATTTCTACATAATATTATACTCTACGTCATGATGAATATGTAACATTTTTCCGTTTATGTACACCTTAGTAAGAGGTAGTGCCATGCTGCTATGCAGCCGACTTGGCCCAGCACACCGGCGTGGTACCTCTCGCTCACATAAAACCGGCGTCATGTGACAGTGCTGTCGCGTTTCGTGCGGTGCGAAGTCTCCAGTGGCCCGTTGGATAGGGAAAAGGAGGGCAGCGAGTCTGCATAATCTCTAGTTGCGCAGATGAGTATGGGCGTCGGTAGTCTAAAGCTTCAACTGTTCGTTTGCCCTCCTATGCTATAAAAAAACACCGTTAGTTAACTTAAAATTGAAGCAGTGTCATATGAACCTATATTTACTATTCTTTTCCTACACTTTTAGCAGCTAAGTTAGTTAGTCGATAAAATTCCTTTCTAATGATTATTTGAACCATAGCGTGAAATATGACAGCTAAATACAGAAGGTTGCTAATCTAGAAACTTTATATATTAGATTTAAAGCACATTTTTACATTCGGGAAATTTGATTAAAAGTAAGATAAGCGAAGTGGAAAAAGCATCCAATTGTCCTTAAACGTCCAGAGACAGCAAATAGATGGAAACAGTGGTTCCAGGTAAAGAAAACAGAGCAGTTTGGGTGAAATGGAGCGTGACGAGCCAACCGCAGTCGCTACATTTTGGGGATTTAGTTTCATTAAAACTAATGTTGTAGATAAAACGAATTGGACGATGGAACATGTTTATAAAACATTTTATCAAGATTAGCCCGTTGTCGAGGGAACAGAACCCATGATCCATGATGAGCCCAGTCTTATTGAGAAGATATTCTTGATTTTTTTTATTAAATTATCTTTTGTCCTTTAAATTACATTGCATCTTTAATATTATGAGTAGCAAACGTATTAAACATGACCTAAACGAATTAAATAAAAATGATATATCTATGCGTCATAAGGCCTTGTCCTATTGTAAGAAGTTATCATAACAGCCTGCTGAACGCAGATCCCTTTTTATGAGCACTGAGACGGCCTGCGAGTGTCCTCGCATAAAACTTCGACCTTTTACACGAAAATTATTATATCATTAAAATAATGATTATCGAAGAACAAAGAATAATTCAACAATTTGAATAACTCAACAAAAAATAGTTTGAGAACGAATCCCTACGTCAATTCTTTGCCGGAGTCGGAGAAGAGCTGGGCCGCACGTTCACCTGTTTATTCCACCATCCTCTTTATTTATTCCGTGAAGCAGCTTGTAGTGTTTCAGAAAAGGGCAGGACAGGCACTGTAGTATTTAAAGACACTGAGATAACACCCAGACCTTCTTATTTAGGTTACCTTAAACTAGGCAGTGCTTGAACGAGTCGCATGGTTCATTTCCAGTTGAACTCGTTTATAGGCAACGCTGAGCACCATCAGGGAGCACATCTGCCATTTGGCCTATCTGATAAATATAAAACAAATAAATCCTATTTTCTACAATTCCAAAACAAACATCGAATGATAATAATGATCCCCCTAAATAACCAAAATCGATAACCGACTACAGCCAACTTTATTAATTTAAATTACCTTAAATACCTACTAATCAATTTAGCTCATAAATTCCAAATATATTCATTGATTAGGCAGAGAAGATGATGAACAATTTAATATAATTTCGCGTAAGTTAAGATCCCAGAGGCACTTGAATGCAGTACATGTAACAGATGCATTAGACTTTAGAGCACACAGAGTTAATCAGCAGATGCCTTAGTTTGGTTCTCCCGAGGCGTGTGACGGAGATATGTAAAATTATAATTATCCTTTGACTTGCGTCTTGTTTGCGTTGCATAATGTTTTCACTTTGAGGTTATGTTTACGTTGTCCTAGTTTTTACACTCCGTAGGGATGTATTTATAAGTGTATATATATTTTACAAAATGCAACGTTATAGTTTGTCCTTACTAATAGATATAAAACGAAATCTGTGCTGGGACGCATAGTAAAAGTGAAACTTCAACGGACAACTTTCACTTTACCCCTTCTCCGCGGCCGACCGTCACGCGACATGCAATAGATGAACGAAACAATTTGAGGCGAGGAAATTATGTCATAAAGAACAGGTGGTGAGATAATAGTAATAATTACTACCAGTCTGATAGTACAGTCTAAGGTTACACGGGATTTGTGAAGGACACTTATTAGTATAGTATAAAATATAAATATCCACCTACTATTATAATATGTCGCTTTTTCATTAAATTTGGATTTTTTGCAAAGGTGATAAATAGTTTAATGTAAATTTGTCATTTATGCATGCTGAATTCACCTCTAACTGAGACCACATTTTGCTGTGACACTTACTAATAATTGGTTGTGTAACACTCAAAACTATGTATATCTATCATAAAGTTTAAATGAGTACCTTGTTGGTAGATCCCATAACTAAATAAATATGGCATCAGAAAATCCAAAATACCTATCTTTCACGTTTGATAAAATGTAGGAATAAGAAGGCTATGAAGTACTCTATTTACTATATTTATATACCATAAGTATAAAATAATCTCATGGCATTAAAAAAAAATGTATTTTCATACGGCAATGTCAAAAATCATCTGTCAAATCCGGTGGGAGGGAAGCACTGTGCACCGGTGGGAGGGAAGCGCTGTGCCTCGCTCCCGGCTGCATGGGTACCACTATCTTGCTTGTTTCCCCCGTGAAACAGCTTTGCTGTGTTTCGGAGAGAAGGGCAAGACAGGCAAGACTGGCACCGAGACTCAACATCTTATGTCTCAGGATAGGCAACTCATAAATGAGTTGCCTTTTTTTATGGCATAGTAGGGCAATGAGCAGTCGAAGCCGTTTGGCGACTACCGACGCCCAAACACATCCGCACAACCAAAGATTATACATAGGGCGTTGCCCTCTTTTTCCCTAAAATGGGCCACCGGAAACTCACAAACCGCACGAAACGCGACAGCATAGTTGTCATTTGACGCCGGTGTTATGTGAGCGAGAGGTACCACCCCGGTCGTGCCGGCCCAATTCGGCTGCTAAGCAGCATGGCACTACCTCTTAACATACGCTCGTTCCAGGTATACTAGTCTATGTTCATTGGCGACGTCGACCACTTACCATCAGGTGGTACGTTTGCCAGTTTGCCTATCCAACTAACATAAAAAAAAAAAAACAAAGTACATACAAGATCTGTCTCCACTGCTTAGATTTTGTGATTATTTTCATAAAATTTGTTATTTTTGTGAAAATATCAAAAAGGCCATTTCGATCTGAAGCCAGAAATATTGTTTTCAATGTATATAAAGGAAGGAGAAGGTGTAAAGCAAACTCAATCATTTATTTTAAAGCGCGTCGTAGAGTTGACCAGTAAGTTGGAGTGAGTTGTTTTAATACTTTTAGTATTTTTTTCTTAGGTACATTCATAATTGTGACTTTTTTATAAAGGTTTTCAGTACTATACGGCGAATAGTAGCTGAAGGTACATCGAATGATCATGTGTTTCCTACGCCTGGTAAAAAGAGGAAAGTGGGAAAGAAGGAAATCAAGCTAGGCAGTTTAGATTTACAGTTTATCAGGAATTCCAACAGTAAATAAACTGTTACAAATTCTTCGATAAGATAGTGATTTCAACGGAGGGAGAGAATCTCTGAGGTAAGATAATATATATTTTTATTTATTATTTATTTATTTGATACGCCAACAGTGTACACATTAAAATATAAATTTACAAGTATTCAATGAAGTATAAGGTCTGATATGTACACCTATTAGATAGATAGGCGTATACAGCATTCACAAAATTCGCTTAAGGTTAAATTACATTACTTGTTACTGATAAGTGACACAATTACAGTTAAAAAATAATAAGTGATGATTATCACTTACTCGCTCTCGTAAGAGGAGGCCTGCTCCCTGCAGCAAGTTATATATAGACTGATGATGATGGTGATGAATGGCTAAGCTATCGTACGAGTAACTTGATAAATGTTATTTTTTTTTACAGAGATACCATAAGACCATTTTGATGGAGAGAGATAACATAAAACTACAAAAATACAAGTTTTTAAAGTATATAAAGGAAAACCATGAAGCTGAAGAGCATAATTATTTGGATGTTATTTATTAAAATTAGACATACATTCACGGTTGATGTTCTGTGAACAAAGCAAATATATTGTTTTGTTACTGTCCGGAAATCCACAACAACTCTATTTTTACGGCATTTTTTGCCTCGCACGACAACGATATGGAACCAGCTGCCACCTACATGGCTACGGAATTTCCGAAACGATACGACTTAGGGACCTTTAGAAAAGAGCATACTCCTACTTGAAAGCTGACAACGCAGCTGCTAATGTTGTAGCGGATGTCTATGAATGTCGTCATTAGATGTTACCATTAGATGAAACGACTGTCCGTTTACCCACTCTTCTATAAAAAAATATATTTAAAAAAACAGAAAAGCGAGGTGGATCATTGTAAACGCCTTTCAGGTCTACAGGTCAACAATTAGTGTATATGTAAACTACCACCACGATTTGCATAAGGACAATTTTACAAATTCGGTGACAGAGAAACTAGTTTCAAATCTTTAAAAAAAACCTAATCCTTGACCTGACCTTGAAATGACTTTCATTAATTGTTATGGATAATGCTAGCTATCATTCATTACATAATATGAATGAGCCCACACTAACCAATCATATCACTGATATAAAAGAATGGCTCAGTGCAAATGATCTTTGGCGTAAATGTCAACTACTTGAATAAGTGAAACAAAACATGTCTGCGCCCATGTGTGATATAGATGCTAAAATAGCATGATTACGAAGTTGTAAAGCTCCCATCTTATCATTGCACATTTAATGCAATAGAAATTATTTAGAATTTAATGTCTGTGTAAGAAAATTTGATGAAATAAATTATTACTATTATTATTATTACTATTATTATTATAGAATATAATGAAGCAAAAAGTTGATGATAAAATGTAAATAGGCCTGCGAGTGATATAAATTAACAGAAGAAGCTTTTTCATAAATTGGTGCAGAGGATTGGCGAAAATGTTGTAAACATGTAAAGGAAATTGCAAACGATTTCATCAAGCAATATAGATTGAAATGCTGGAAGAGCGATTTATAGTAAATGCGTCTTTATTTTCATCTTCTGATGAAGAACAAGAAAAGGAAGTAGAGTTCTTGGAATCGTTTTCTAGTTCTTCATGAGGTGATCAGTTATTTGCATGATTGAATTGTAAATAATAAATAAGTAATTTACGATTGACTTCATGTCATATTATTTCTATGTTAAGAACCCGATATACATATATTTCATGTTCATTAATACTAGGGATATTAATAAAAACTAAACAGTATTAAGATTGCTTAATCCAATTTCCCCAGTATGGCACACCACAAAAAATTATTTCCCCATTTGCCATGAGATTCAGGATCCCCGACAGACGTTGAATTATACAGAATGACAGATAAATAATTTAATCTTTCGTATATGTAAAGTTATCTCTAAGTCTTATTTCACAACCTATTGAAACTTTTTAGGATTCATAAAATTTCTGAACGCAAAAATGAATATTTGACAACCAAGTGACACTGGGGACCATTACATTCTCTTGGCTGGGACAAATCAAAGGACAAATGTCAAATTTTTGACATTTAGGAGCAGTTACTATTTTAGAATTTATTGTCCTGTACAAAAAATATTGTAGTTGAACGAATTGCAAATCTAAACCTTCTCTAATCCACTTGAGCACACACAAAAAATTTTACCAAGATCGGTCCAGCCGCATAGTAGAAGTTCAGTGACATACACATTTAGAGAATAATTATACAGATTGGCCCGTTTACAGTGGTCCAAAAAATTTTTTCAGCTTGAGAGCTTCATGAGTAAACATTCTAAACATACTTTAGTTAAGCGAAAACTTATGGTTTAGAAATTATGATTTTTTTTTAAATAATCCGAAGTTTCAATATTTTTGACACAAAACCACTCTGTTATGAAAACTACTGGACCGAATTGGATGAAATTTGGTATAAGTATAGCGCAATGACCTACCTATCGCGTTATAGGCTCATCTAGTGTAAATAATTAGACTACATTTTTTTATTTTAACTTTTACTGTAGTTTTTTTGGACTTTTCGGCAAAATATTGATTTTCGAAAAAATCCTGTGAAAAAAAAATGTACCGCCAAGGTTTTGCTGGCACTGCTAAAAAGTACCTTAATATAGGGTTATTCTTTACACAAAAAATCATAGTTGTCCTTCGATTGTAACATCTTCCATCCATCTCATCATCAACCTGTATAAACATAATAAAATACCAAAATGGTTACACTTTTTGACATGGTTTTTAAATTTAGTTCGATACCTCACCCTTATATTGGTAATAAAAAAACTATAACTTCTTACACAAAATAAAAGAGGTTCTCGTGGGACAAAGAAATTGTTTGTTCAAACTTTATCCTATTCTTTTTATAAACCATTTTACCTATCTTATCTTATTTTGGATTTTATCTTCCTTTTATTTCCTTCCCATTTTGACGAATCAATATAATTGTTTTCAATTAATTTTACTATGGGCGGGCTATTCGTGCAATTTACAAGTTGCCTCCCTATTCATCTTTGAGAGAAAAATTTAAAGAAATAGGAATTCTGACTGTCGCCTCTCAATACATCTTAGAAAATTGACTGTATGTCCGGAAAAACATAAATGAATTTTGTAAGAAAAGTGATATTCATAGTAGGAATACACGTAATAGACACAGGTTACATGCACCAATGATTAGACTTTAAAAAGTAAGCAATTCTTTTAAAGGCAACTGTATACGCTTTTACAATAGGATCCCAGAAAACGTTCAAAAGCTCTCCATAAAAAATAAAAAAAAAGTTATTAAAGAGCGTTTGTGTGGTAAAGGATATAATAAAGTAAAAGATTTCATAGAAGATACCACACCCTGGGAATAAGGCGTTCCTCCCGGGCATTTCAGGATAAGATGTTAAAATTGTTATAGAATATAAATATTATTTGAAAAGATTAGTTCCACTGAGTTTGTTTCGCCGGCAATGTGCTTACCTTGGAACCGTTGGTAGATTCAATTGACGTTCAAAATGATACTGTATTAGTACTATTTTGAATATATTTTTTTGATTTGATAAATATTCATAATTATGAACCTATTACCTATATTACGCAGATAAAACCAGAACGAACGCGAGTACTACGCCTATCAAGAAACTAAACTTTGTGACCGTACTAGGGTTATTGTGAAACAAATATAAACCAATGGATGGCCCACATTCTCGTCATATACATTCGTCAACCATAAATTCAAATGGTAGCCCATCCTATATATTTACTAACTAGGTGCCCAGTTCGTTAGGAAAGCCAGCCAAGGTCCAAATATTTGCGTTGATTGACGTCCATAGTCGAAAGCCACAGTTGCATACTTATAGTGTGAAAGCGTTGTCTATTGTCTACGTACATCATTATCATTGTTTCCCGTTTGATAATGGCAAATGTACTATGTACAGCTTGGCAAAAATGAGTACGGCGTGGTGGAACTAAATATTTTACTAAATGGAAACCTATGATGTTGACAATACTTGGCCAACAAATACTAGATTTTTAGTAAAGCTTAGTAGTTTTACATTTATTTTTAACGATTTGATTAAATTATCTTGCTGATTTTCCATATTATGATGAGACCTAAGTGAAAGTGGCGCCCTCATATTTTCCATACTCTTTTTTGCCAAGCTGTACGACAATTGCCAGGGAAAAAATCATCATTATCACTATTTTCCATCCACTGCGAAATTACCTTTTGTAATTTGAAACAACATTTAGTTTCAACTAGTGTCACATTTTTTTGGCATAAAATTATAATTCATTTTGTTTTTTATTAAGGTCGAGAATTTAATTAAACATTAATATATTATATGATTTTAAGTAAGCATGGTTATTTTCATAGCTAAAATTATTTAAAACGGGATATTTACCATGTTTAACACTTTTATTTCCCGTAAAATATATTCCGTTTTAAATAATTTTAGTAATAGGTTCTTGTATTAACGAACAATAATTGTGCCCTTAAATAATTAAATCAATGGTATCTTTATTTCATGAATATCAATTATAACACAACCGAAACGTGTAATATCAACCTCCAAGTAGGTACTCGTAGATGGGATAATAATTTACGTAGTCGAGATGGATAAGATGCAATATAGATATCCGCCGTCTTTGTGTTCATTGAGAGAGGCCTATACAGTACAGAGTAAAACAATATATACTAATAATAGATTAAGAAGCTACTTACATCTAAAGGGTCTCAAGCTGAAAATGCCTCCACACACCGACTCTGGGCCTGCCAGAACCTTTCTCCGAAAATAAATTTAATTATAGGTACGTTACATATTTGTTAACAATACTCAACACGACTTATAATAGACGTATATGTGTAGAACCTCCATGACTTTGCATGCAGGTATATGCATGCATGCGGGTGAGCGCATGCAGTTATATGCGTGCACTCACAAATACTCACAAACATTAAATATTATGTAGATTGCGGGGTTGGTAGAATTGCTTGTGATCAACCACACCGCAGTGCTCATTCCGCATAATGCATTTGTGGCCTAAGCGCTTAATTTTAGTGAAAACTAATATGATTTGCTTTAACAATTTCATCAAATTTATCCATTAACCAGATGGAAAGACGATCTTCGTGCAGTGGCCCGTCCGTGCTGAATGCGAGTGGCAAGGGATCGGCCCTCTTGGCGTTTATTGAAGGAGGCCTATGTTCAGCAGTGGACGGATAGAGGCTGATGATGATGATAATGGTGTCAATCTCGAATTTTCCATGATGAAGAAACGATTATTCACTGAGCTCTAGGTTTCTAGCCTTTTCAATTGTATCTCTGTGTCCTATTAGAAATACAGATTTTACCTCAACTATTACATGATTCATGTGATTTTTTGTGTGGAAAATCTATAATTGTCGCGCCTTGGCCGCTCGAATGATGGCAAATGTCATGACACTCTCATGTCGTGATGACGTAAAACTTTAAACTCCTTTGTATATTCGCACGCATATACTTTATTTTGTTACATATTTCGTTAGAGATTTAAATTAATTATGAGTTCTAATATTAATAGGCGTTTTATATCTGCCGTCGCATGAGGGCCGACATTTTATTTATCACGCACTCTTCCAGACTGGATTCTTATTCCTACCATAGTTCAAGCCATGTCGTGGCGGCGGAGCTAGCCTAAGGTAAACCCAGCACCTAGGGCGAAGCAAATTGAGCCGAGGGAGCTGCTCTTTGGACTCCTCTTATAAGAAGAGGGAACAAAAGTGCAGGAACCTCACCCCATTGTACTGTCCCGACGTTGGGAGGTGGCGTCAGTCTCTTGTGGGACTGACTAGCCGTCGAGGTGCCCTGTTTGCTCAACAGATCCCGAGCACCTTACCAAAGGCGGCATTGGTGGCACTCACTGGGTTTTAGTGGGTAGAGCTGCGTCCACTTACCAGCTTTGGGGGCGTAGCGAGTTCCACATACCCGCGTGGGGACACCCACTCCCCCGCGGAATGCCTCAGAGTATTATCGCCTCAGAGTAGTATTATAAATAGTTTATTTGTTACTCGTGTCAAAGAACTAATTTGCCCTTGTAATATAATATAACATGTTCCCTAACAACAACTATTTTATTGCGAAGATAACTCAAAATGATGATCCCAGCCCGTGACGAAACTAATTCAGTTGTACGGCTAGGAAATCGAGATGGGATTTATTAATATTGGCGCCGTATCTTGAATACCAACCGTACCAATCTATTCGTTAATGTACCTATTAGTTTGGGTTACGTCGTCGTACTAGCTTAACTAACTATATACGAGATTGTATTCAAATCACTCGTAATATTAACATATCAAAGTAAATTCTATATTTTAATCGTATTTAATGTAAGGTCATATCCTCTATCTTTTTTTTCTTTTACGCCGGGAAATGCTCTTAGGCATTCCGCGGGGGAGGGGGTACACCCCAAGCGGGTATGTGGGACTCGCTGTGCTCAAAATATGTTAAGGTGGACGGACCTACTAAAACCAGGTGAGTGCCACCATTACCACCTTTGGTGAGGTGACCCGGATCTGTTGAGCTGCAGGGCACTTCGACGGCTAGTCAGTCTTCCAAGGGTCCGTCACCAGCTCCACAGAAGGGTTGTCCACACCACAGAACAACCTCTCCCAACGTCGGGACAATGCAATAGGGTGAGGTTCCCAAGCTCACCCCTTGTCCTCCATATATCCTCTATCTACACTAGCAATTACTATCAAAATGAAATACGTAATGAGTAAATAAATATGACAGTAGACAGCAGCAACTATGGTATACATAACCATATTATATTAGTGATGAAAAGTTGAGAAAAAAATTCAAAATGAAAATGAACAAGTGATCTAAAGGATTCATGCATATTTTGTTTCTATTGCGACGGCGTCAAGTTCTAAAATGAAATTCAACGACTGTGAAGTACGTAATTCAAATAATAACATTAAGCCTGAAACCGGATGAATTGCGACCTCAATAAGCATCCGCGGGAAACTTGAAGAGATCTCCTATTTGCATAAAAAGGGGGCATGATTCAAATTACAAAACATTTTGGGATTGTCTTTCATTTAAGTTTAAAATTGTTAGCGCCAACGGAATTGATCGACACTAAGGGGACTCGGGTTAACCCTAATTAATTCTAATTAATACAGCCTCGACTCGAACGCAACGTTTTGCTGTTTAATGTTTGGTATTTATGAACTCTTTTGACCATACTTTGTTGTTTGATCAGAGTTATTATAGTTTGTGAATTTTGATAACGGATTCCGTACAAGTGTACGACGGATTTTTGAAGTGAAACTTCTTCGAGCGCATGATTTGAATTTTTACTGATGAAACGTCACGAAAATGTGCAACGTTTTTGACCAAGAAGAAGGAGAGAGTGATTGAGACCGATTGAGAGACAGTGAGAAAGGGCAGCGGTGGATACGTCGTAAGCGCAAACCCCTCACCTTCCGTTTGACACAGGTGCTCACTGGGCATGGTTGCTTTGGTGAGTACCTGTGCCGGACGGCCCGCAGGGAGCCCTTGACAGTGTGTCACGATTGTGGCGCGGCGGTGGACTCGGCCCAGCACACCCTCGAGGTGTGCCCGAGATGGGCGGCGCTGCGTCATGATCTGACATCGGTCATCGGAGGGGACTTGTCTCTGCCGAGTGTCATTACCGCGATGCTCGGTGATAACGAGTCCTGGACGGCGATGGTTTCCTTCTGCGAAGCAGTAATGTCCCAGAAGGAGGCCGACGAGCGGGTGAGAGAGGAGGCGCTACTTAATGCGCCTCCAGTAACGCCCCTGTGCTCGTGTCGGGTTCAGGATGGGAACCTGGGCCCAGTATGACCCGACGTTGCAAGGACTGTCTAAGCAGCCGGGCAGTCCCCCCTTAAGAGGAGTAGTCTGGCCTTCGCCGGGGCCAGCCTGTCGCTGAGGTGATCCTGTTGAATTCCAATCCGGGACCCTCAAATGAAAGCGGCTGCAGGCACTCGCAGTGGTTTTAGTTTACGGGTAGGGCAATACCAGGTGCGAGTCCCACATAGGGTCAGGAACTACCCGAGATCCTGGCTACATGCGCAAAAAGCATTTCCCTGCGATAACAAAAAAAAAAAGAAAAAAAAAGAGTGAGAAAGGGCGAACGTAGCATGAAGCACATAGTCATGGAGTGAGAGTAGGGATCAAGCGAGTGAGAAACATCGAGAGAGAGTGAGTGATATAGAACAAAGGTCGCATCGCAAGTCTCGAAAATGTAAAGCTTTAGATTAGTATAAATATAAACGAGATTTAATAATTAGTTTCCCAAATAAGTTTCACTTCTGACATGTGTACTTTGTACGCACGCACTTTTTTTAATGTTAGTTGGATAAGCAAACTCTGACGTACCCGGTAAGTGGTCAGCGTCTCATTAATACAAACGAGTTCACTTAAGACAAGCCCGGACAACTGTAATGCCTTTCCTAAGAGGTAGATAAACTATCTCTTTAATAAAGTTTCGTTGTCAGTAATTACTGTCTGCCAAGTGCTATTATTTCCGAAAGATAGACTAACCAATTTCATTTAGAAATAGGCAGCAAATATAGTACACAATCAGTCGCGCGTCACTAGCGTATCCCTGCCAATAGCAGAAAAGTAGCAGATGATTATCATACCAGATAAGCAGGATTGTTGCATCCATACAGTTGTATGATAAAGCGCCATCTCTATAGTAATACATTTAATAGGATGCATTGGAAATTTTGGCGTATTTTCAATTTATTTTAATAATTCCAAAACGAATGAAAACATAAGTTGGTGATCTTGTAGTTCGTGATAAAACCTTATTTTTTTAGTTTTCAAAATATGATTAGGTAACTTTTGTAACAGAGAAAAAAAATCATCATACCTCTTAAAAAAAAGATTCACATCTTATGGGCAAATGGAACCGGTTTAAGCCTTTAACTTTCTCCGTAGATGAGTCTATACATATGCTTTAAAATAGTAGAAGGATTTTTTCCGATTGTCGTTTTTAACGCAATAAAATAACAAAAACCATTTTGTCGTTTACATCCATTAATTAAAAGCTAGCGCGCGTATGGAGAGCCTCGAACGCTCAGGACGCTCAGTCCCCTCTGACGCATATCCGGTATTGGAATGATCGTTTAACAATGCGTCGCCTTAAGATAATTTTGTTTTTTTTTTTCGATATTCAAATTTTAAAAGATACGTTTATCTGTTATACTAATATACATTATATTTTGTACCACAGGGGTGTGCCTCATCGAGCATGCGAGCGGAAGAACCACGGACAAAGTTACCAACCACAACAACGCGTACACAAGTTTCGGACTATTCCAGGTATGTAGGAATTTAAACCACTAAATAGCATTAAATTTTCAAAGCGTATTCCACTCCTCCCGTACATCTAAAGAGGATTCATATTCATATAAAATGAGATTATAAACAACTGTTTAAAAGGATGGAATACAAACTTTCTAAATCTTTACACTTATTGTTATTCGGAACAGGGTTTTGTCTACTCTGCTTGTGACTCTCTCTGTATTTTTAACCGACTTCAAAAAAAAAGAAGGTTCTCAATTCGTCTGTATGTTTTTTTTTTTTCTTGTATGTATGTGACACGATATCTCCGCCGTTTGTGAATGGATTTCGATGGTTATTTTTTTGTTTGAAATCTGGTGTTTCCAATTTGGTCCCATATTAATTTTATTAAGATCTGACAAGCTGTTTTTTAGTTATTCCCAATAAATGCCTATTTGGTTGGTTTTGTTTATCTTGATGATATGATTATTTTATTACGTGTCAATGTAACAAGTGTATAGGATGCTTTGGTAGCACACCATAGTATGTCGCGGTCATCGTAATCATCATCACCATCACCATCACCATCATCATCATCATCATCTTCCTTTATGTCCATGTAACATGTATATGTCCGGTGTCAGCCAAGGTAGGTAGGTAGGTAATGTACAGCAACAAATACGACACCGACTCCAAAAGTAACTATAATGACGTGGTAAACGCAAAGTTTGTACATTAGTAGATGATTATGTTGATTATAGTTGTAAGCACAAACATTAAAGAAACTGTTATTTTTATTACTTTTTAGTTTAGTATTTTTGAAGTCGGTTTTAATTTTTTGTAAAATGTTTTTTTGTGAAATGTTTTTATCTAGCTCGTTTTTTGTCAAGAATAATTATTATCAGGTCATTGGACTGTTATTCTTAGTATAAGTAAAGAATTGAAAAATACAGTGTAGTTATGGTATGATAATGGATACATATATCCATACTATTAATTTTTACTCAAAGTATACCTCACTGTCAGCATGAAACAAACCGGTTTTTGAATTTGAAAAAATATTTTGTATTTTGATACATAAGGCTTAGTTCGTAGGGATCCGTTTGGCACCCTTTGGATACCCTAAAAAATTTTTTTTCCGCTCTTTACATAATATTCTGTCAAGTTGCTTTCTTACACCGCCCTAGACATACAATTATATAAATAATTACTTTTATAGAGCAACAATTTTATTTAAAATATTACTGTAAGATATCTTTTTCGTATTTCTATTTATTAAAGTAATATTTTCGTGTTCTCACAGGACACAAAAAATCAGAAAGGTTAAATATAAATTTATTAGTTAGAAGCCTTTATTCTTATATAGAGCATATTGAATATGTAATATCTTCTATACGGGATGAAAAGCAGTTCCCCAGAGGTTGTACTCAATTTTCATTCGAAAATACACGGGAAAGGATCTTACTATCTTCATCATCAGCTCAGCATGGATGCTGGCTGAATAAAAAACTGCCTCAAATTAAGACAACCATATATAGGTACATAGAGTTGTCTTTGAGTAAGTATAAAATAAACGAAAATGGAGCAATAACACAATTTACAGCAATATCTTTTTTTTTACACTTTTTAAAACACAAAAGTGTTCTTATTATATCTATGCTTAAAATATAAATTAATAATATAATTTCAAAATGTTTTCACGAACAATTATTTATTATTTTCTTGATAATTTCGCCGAAATAATTACGAATTCCCACAAGCGTTTGTATCGTCGCGTAATAATTTTCTCATCTTTCCTGCAATTAATTTGGAATTACTTATAAGGGTATAATGATACTCGACGGAAAGTCGTGAACATAATTCATAACAAATTTTGTTAATAATCATTCATCATCATCACCACTATCACGTACCGGCAGCCGCATGGAGACCGTCGTCCCGTTTAGCCGTAGGATGACCGACCCTCCTTCTTTTTAACCGACTTCAACAAAAAGGAGGAGGTTCTCAACTCGGCCGGTATTTTTTCATCTGAATGCTCGGGATAAACATTACTACCTAATATGGATATTGACTAATTTTATTTTAAGTTAACATGGTTATTTTCATTACGTAACATAACATGGTTATGTGCTCGTGAATAAGACATTCGTTGATAATGTCGAAATATTGAGCTCCGCGAAATAAAAATGAAAAACATGGTAAATATCCTGTTTTAAATAATTTTAGTATTGACTAATTTGTTGTAACATGTGTCAACATCCCTATTATTATTTCTTAGCACGTTTTTATTAGCTTCATCTATCTAAATATGTAACGGTTTTTTTTTTGCGCCGGGAAATGCTCTTAGGAATCCCGCAGGGGAGAGGGGAATCCCCAGGCAGGTATGTGAGGCTCGCTGCGCCCGAAAGATGGCAAAGTGGACGCAGCTCTACCCACTAAAACCCTGCGAGTGCCACCAATGCCGCCTTTGGCGAGATACCCCAGTTCTGTTGACCAACAGGGCACCTCGACAGCTAGTCAATCCCTTAACTTTTTTGACACAATTGAGAATCGGCTTTTAAACCGACTTCTACAAAAGTGTAATTTTTTTTCAGGGGTATGTAGTTATAAATGTATGTATGTAGATTTCTATGTTCCCTAGTAGTCTGGACGGCTGGAAGGATTTCAACGTTTAATGTCGTTGGATTTGTTTTGATAGCGCGAGTGTCAATAGGTAGCTACATTAAAAAAACAAAATGGCAGATTTTGAACGCTATATTGTGAGGTCCAAATTTTTTTTTACCAAACTCATCGAGCTGAGTATCAAAATGAATGGTTTAATGAATATAATATATAACTTTTAGTTTCAAATCAAAGGAACGATATATAACGTTAAACGAAAATTAAAAAATTGAACGTTTACCGCCTATCAGTTTAGTAGTAAAATGAATTTGAATTCAGCAACACATATTTATTTAAGTAATCAAATGACGAAAATACACGATCATCATCATAAGCTACATGAACTACACTGGATCGAGCCGTCGGCGCTGTGGACCTCAGACCTCAATTCACACATATTTATTTAAGTAATCAAATGACGAAAATACACGATCATCATCATAAGCTACATGAACTACACTGGATCGAGCCGTCGGCGCTGTGGACCTCAGACCTCAATTCACACATATTTATTTAAGTAATCAAATGACGAAAATACACGATCATCATCATAAGCTACATGAACTACACTGGATCGAGCCGTCGGCGCTGTGGACCTCAGACCTCAATTCACACATATTTATTTAAGTAATCAAATGACGAAAATACACGATCATCATCATAAGCTACATGAACTACACTGGATCGAGCCGTCGGCGCTGTGGACCTCAGACCTCAATTCACACATATTTATTTAAGTAATCAAATGACGAAAATACACGATCATCATCATAAGCTACATGAACTACACTGGATCGAGCCGTCGGCGCTGTGGACCTCAGACCTCAATTCACACATATTTATTTAAGTAATCAAATGACGAAAATACACGATCATCATCATAAGCTACATGAACTACACTGGATCGAGCCGTCGGCGCTGTGGACCTCAGACCTCAATTCACACATATTTATTTAAGTAATCAAATGACGAAAATACACGATCATCATCATAAGCTACATGAACTACACTGGATCGAGCCGTCGGCGCTGTGGACCTCAGACCTCAATTCACACATATTTATTTAAGTAATCAAATGACGAAAATACACGATCATCATCATAAGCTACATGAACTACACTGGATCGAGCCGTCGGCGCTGTGGACCTCAGACCTCAATTCACACATATTTATTTAAGTAATCAAATGACGAAAATACACGATCATCATCATAAGCTACATGAACTTCACTGGATCGAGCCGTCGGCGCTGTGGACCTCAGACCTCAATTCACACATATTTATTTAAGTAATCAAATGACGAAAATACACGATCATCATCATAAGCTACATGAACTACACTGGATCGAGCCGTCGGCGCTGTGGACCTCAGACCTCAATTCACACATATTTATTTAAGTAATCAAATGGCGAAAATACACGATCATCATCATAAGCTACATGAACTACACTGGATCGAGCCGTCGGCGCTGTGGACCTCAGACCTCAATTCACACATATTTATTTAAGTAATCAAATGACGAAAATACACGATCATCATCATAAGCTACATGAACTACACTGGATCGAGCCGTCGGCGCTGTGGACCTCAGACCTCAATTCACACATATTTATTTAAGTAATCAAATGACGAAAATACACGATCATCATCATAAGCTACATGAACTACACTGGATCGAGCCGTCGGCGCTGTGGACCTCAGACCTCAATTCACACATATTTACAAAGGGAAAAGTTTACGGGACTTACGTTACGTAAAACATTAGATGGACTAGCTATCATTAACCCGAAAAAGTTATTGCATCGGCCACATGACCAAGATTCTATAGAAGAGCTCCATAGTTTACGGAAAGTTAACTCAGTAAGCGTTTGAACCACCGTCCACATAGCCCATGGGCTATATTTTATCTAATTCACTTTTTAATACAAAAATAATATTCATTTCTCTAAGCGAAAAATAAATTACAATATTAGCAATTATGAGTAAAACAAAATCTTAGAACCAATTTTCTGCGTTTAACATTGCGCGTGTACAGGAACTAATTTCTGGGAAGTCATTTTAAAATGTACTTATTTTATGATTTATATTGTGATTGATATAGGAGTTGTGTATACGTTAATTACGTAATTGCTTATTGCAGATCCATGAATGCGACGCATGTACCAGCATGAGCATATAATGCTCATAATTGGCCGTAGAATGCTTTGAGCGCATTTCGTCGCAAATTAGTTCGTATGTACTAATAATCAGCTTAGCTTGTCACAAACATTTTACGCTCTATTAATTATTTAATAATTCTGTGTTTTGCTATCATGAACATGATATTTTTATTATATTATATTTTGTTAATTTATCATGATAATATCACTTAAATCGTTCTCAACTGTTGCTAAGCCTACCGTGAGAACAATGTGTAAGCGCTACAATAATATATCTAATGTAATAGACTACCTACAAATAGGTAACTTATTAGGTACGACCCGCACAAACGTAACTTACTTCATCATGACTTATTTTTTTGTCTGTGCCTATTGACTATTTTACGTTATTAATCCGATGGAAATCATCACCATAAAAACATTAAAAATAGTTGAATTATCATAATACTTTCATTTCATGAAAGTTATAAAATTTCAAGTAAGTCGTTTGCCTACAGGCAGGTGAGCCACCTGAAGTGGTCGACGTCGCCTATGAACATAGCAAGTTTATCTGGAACTAATCCAGGCAAGTAATTCATCACCACCATGGCTCAGTAGCCTAAGGTGAACTCAGCACCTTGGACGAAGCTAATTGAAACGAGGGAGCTCTATTTTGTACCCCTCTCATAAGAAGAGGGGACAAGGGGGAATCCTCACCCCGTTGCACTGTCCCGACGTTGGTAGGGTTCTGTGGTCCACACCATGGTTCAGACCATGTCACGGCGGTGGGGCTCAGTAGCCCGAAATAGGGCCCGAGTAGGGCGAAGCAAGTTGGGCCGAGGAAGCTGCTCTTTTTACCCCTCTTATAAGAAGAGGTGACAAAAGTGCAGGGACAGGGATGGGAGCCTCACCCCATTGTACTATCCCGACGTTGTTTTTTGAAAAAAAGTTTCGGTGCCAGTTATAGCACTGCATGTCACGCCTTCCTTTTGGAAATATACCAAACCTGTTTGACGAAAGAAACAAGCAGGAACTCCTGTAGATAGCCCGGCGCATCCCTCCCACTAAGCCCTCAAAATATCGTTTCTATTTCAAATCGCATTCGATATTCAATCTAATTCTATATCGTTAAGCAAATGTAATCGCCATCAAATTGTCTAATTAGGAATGATTAATGTGACGCTGTACCCTGAATTAATTGAGTTTTCACTGATAACGGCTAACATTACCCCGCGAGCGTAGCCATCGTGATCATTTATAACCAGGAACACGCTAATATATACCGAACTTTCTAGAATATTTCATAGGTTCCATCTTAAAAGGTTTAAGTCTTAAACTTATATTTGCTAAGATTTATATCAAGATTGATCACAAATAACCTTTCCTGGTAGTAATGTTTATAAACATTAAAATTACAAATAATGAAATTTCCACTGGTCTTTCCGTGACAAAATTTGCTGTTAAGTATCCGAAACGTCGCAAATTAATGAAAATTAATCTTAATATACCGCGATTAAATCGGTAAAAAGTCTTCATTATAATGAAAATAGTATTTATACATTTTCTTCATATTTCACATTATTAAATCATCAGCCTTCGCTAAATTATGTCCTTACGATATAGAAGTAGGTGACACACTTTCAGCTGTACCGATTGAGCTTAAAGGTCATCAGTCTGAAAAGTCTAGACCTTCCGAAAAAAAACACTCAGCTTTCCGAATTGTAAACGTTTATACATAATCATTTACTATCAATTGTATGCTCGTTTGTAAAATTACCACTTTCCACTTTCGTTTGTACCAAAATATATTCCAAATTCCAAAAGAAGATTTGTCTGACTGTACTACAGAAATAGAGTTGCCTATAAAACACTTTGAATGCTCTTTAGTCAGAAAAAAAACTAAAGAGAGGTGTCAAGGGACACGAAGTTCCTTTCGATTAATTAGTGAAGGAATTGTAATAAAAAACAAAAAAAGGTGTAAGGAAAATAATTATTCGGGTAAGTATAAATTTTTTATGATTTTTTTATCCATAAAAATCAGAGCATCTCCCGGCGTAAAATAATAAAAAAAAAGTAAGGTGGGATTTGAACTGGGTTTTTTTTACTAAGCAGCCTCAATAGTGTAACAAAAACAACTACCGACGCAGTACTGTGTCAATCAAATAGCCGCACGGCTTACAACTATAGCAAAAAGTGTCGTTCCAACTTTTCATCTTAATTTTTTCCGTCTAGCCCCCTTTTGTAACGCGCGATAAGGAACTACGTTCCAAAAATATGTAAAACTTTTGTCAGACAAATGATGGACTTCGTACAATACTCAATTTTCAGTTTTGATATTGAAACAGGACGACCGATTCAGCTCTAGGCCCTAAAACTTATAATACAAAGAATCAGGCTTCAAATATTCATGATTGCCATAGAGGTATTATAAAGGGTCATTGTTCAGTGATAATTATAACATAAGCATTAACGAGTATGATATATCTATTTACATTATATCGTTAGATTAAGGCCAACTGATTGCACACACTACAGCTTAAAATTGGAACACCACACACCATTCACGTTTAAATTACCGAATTTTGCTGCATTCACGCTTTGAAATTTTAAATTGGTAGCCATTATTACGCGGGATTAGGGAATAAAACTGGAGTTTGTATTTTCAATAAAAACTCCTAACTTTCCTATTTCTGTGTCCAAACGTATTTTTGAAGTGAAAACTTCTTTAGGCGCGGTACGCATATTTTTAGATGAGATAAAATCTCTGGATTCGCGACACCGTTACCACTGTTTTTGAGACGCTATTTGACGTTTATATGACGTTTGATTTATTTATATAAGATTATGCAATATTTGTTTACATAACCAATTTTCAAAAAGCCGTTTAAATTGTATAGGTTTTCAAAATCTTTTACAGCCTGTATTATAGGTAAGCATTTCAATTTCTTTGTTTTATTTTCACTTTTATCGGCAGTCCCTGTGACTGGTTGGGTTAGTTTTTTTATTTATAAAATTTGGTTGCATTGGTATCACATACTTCCAAAATATTCGTTGCTATGTTTACGCAGGACGAAGGAATTATGCTGGTAAGAAACTTAAATTAAAAAAATCTCATTTACTTGAGCTGTACATTTACTCTTATTTTGTATCCCAACGTGTTGTAAAAAAATTCAATGTCATGTCATTCATTATTAACAAATAGAACTTACGATTTTTATGGGTTTTTTTGTATACAACACTTCCAATCATAATATAAATTAGGTAATGGTGACATTTATGCTAGTTGTGACCGAGTTCTACTCGGTATTCGTAAAGCTTAAGAAAAACTTTCCAAAGCTCTTTCTGATTGTGATTTAAGGAATTCCATTTAACAGTATTTTTTGTTCGAACTACTCTGGCTTGAATAAATGTCTAGACTTATTTCAACTATTTCTATGTATCTATACGGTATTGAATAGTTCCAAGTTGTTGTGACACGAACTATAGTACTATCATATCATGTAAGTACTATAGAAACTATAATACTTACATGATTACAGTTTATAACTGCGGATTATGAAAAAAAATCTACATAATCCGCAGTAAAATCAGCAAAATAGTATTAATATATTCTCTAAATATCATGATTTCAATGATACACTAATATTTAAAGCATAGATTAATGGTTCTCGTATTAAATTGTCATTAGCAGCGCGTCCGTGCCTCGTTTACAAAAACAAATGCTTGGCTAATATTATTTGAATATTACACACAAAATCCCAAAACACCATTTAATTAAAGTATTTTATCGTTTACGTGGTAATTAAATAAAATTTACTTACACAAAGTCATAAGTTCTAATCAAGTGCTAATGAATAAGAAAACCTAAGTTTGTAAAGGGTAGATCTGAGTACCTACATTAAAAACCTTCATAATATCATTGTTACATATTAACAAATATTTAAAAGATTTGTGTGAATTAAACTTGAATACATTTTGTATGTCCTTAAAATTACCTTTCCTTTTATCCTTATTTTTGCTTTTAGGGAATAAACAACTTAAAAGTAATAGTGAAGTCAATATTGGCAATGAATTATGTGGTCTCATCGCGGAAACCTTACATGCTATAATAAAGACACATTTCAGTATATACTGCTAGACACAATTCATTTACGACTGGACAGAGTCTCTTGAAATGGCTGTCAAGATAGCCGATCCTCGATACTGGCATCTAACTAAAACGGCCTAAGCACCTAATACTAATTGATCGTCGATCAACCTTAATTTTTTTTCTAAGTGAGCTCCAAAACCATATCGGGAAAAATGTAGTAAATGGGCAGCCATTAACCAAATAGTGATCAAAGTCGCCTTCAAAAGCGCTTTTACTGCATAGCTACCTCATAGGTATTAATTATGAAAGATGAAACTTTTACATTTTATATTGAACTAGCTGTTGCCTGCAGGTAGCGAAGCTGCAGCTTCGCCCGCGTTAATCAACTCCTATATGTCACAGCGTGATGTTATATAGCCTATAGCCTTCCTCGATAAATAGGCTATCTAACACTGAAATAATTTTTCAAATCGGACCAGTAGTTCCCGAGATTAGCGCGTTCAAACAAACAACCAAACTCTTCAGCTTCATAATATTAGTATAGATTTGTTAGCGATGGTGTTAGTACCGACCAAAGCATACTTAATAATAAGTTATAAGAGGCGCATTTACTTGATTTCAATAATATCATATCAATTTCTTTTACGCCGGGAAATGCTCTCATGCATCCCGCGGGGGAGTGGGTCTCCCCAGTCGGGTATGTGGGACTCGCTGCGCCCGAAAAGTGGTAAGGTGGACGCAGCTCTCCCCACTAAAACCCTGCAAGTGCCAATGCCGCCTTTGGCGAGGTGCCCCGGACACCTCAGCTAGTCAGTCCCTCAAGGGACCGACGCCACCTCCACAGAGGGGTGGTCCCGCACCACAGAACAACCCCTTCCACTGTGGGGTCATTACAATAGGATGAGATTCCCATCCTCACCCCTTGTCCCCTGCTCTTTTGTCCCCTCTTCTTATAAGAAGGGTACAAAGAGCATCTCCCTCGGCTCAATTTGCTTCGCCCAAGGTGCTGGGCACACCCTAGGCTACTGAGCCCCACCGCCACGACAAGGTTTGAACCATGGTGGGGATGATATCATCATATTTTAAGGCACATAAACTAAATGTAAGGACTTAATTACAATATTAATATATTGGCCTGATTTTCGCAACTGTAGATGATAAAGGATCAGCTGGCGGATACTCCAGGCCCTGTTAATCTGACCGAAAACGTACTTAAACTTGAAGCTAACTTTAAGTTAGTTTAGTATCACTTGTGATCACGTACGGTGTCTAACTCAAGTTGCAGCTAATTTATATCACTTTTATTTATATTTGTATAAACATCTATATTTCAATACAGATAAATAAAATTGGATTGTTTGTTTGAAATGCATAATATGGATGTATACACGGTACATATACCAAACAACATTTTTTACAATTTTTGTCTGTCTGTCTGTCTATTTGTTCTGGATAATATCTGAAACGGCTGGGGTTATTTTGACGGGACTTTCACTGGCAGATAGCTGATGTTATAAGGAGTAACATAATATGTCATAAAAATAATCCTTATCAATCCGGTTACAGCTGTAATCTAAGGTAACGCCAACGAATTAGTAAAGGTATGGAAACATAACTCTCTTACAAAGCTCGGAAAAATATGGTTCCAAACTCACACTACTAAACTGATAATACTAACAAGATTTGCACACGTGCAAAACAAAATACTCTGCTAAATTTAATATGTGCACATGAATTCGTCCACCTATCCATATAAGGCGCAATCTAATTTAGGAGGATAGTGATAGAATGAAACTGAAATATCAAAGAAAGTGAGTGCGAACGTGACGGACTATTACGCGACATGTACAATGACAATGTCAGTTGAGATGTGGAAGGATGATATTATGCATTAGTCTGACATTTGTTAATTTTATTATAAAGTAATTGATTATATGAATTAATGTGGAAACCTACATTTATTTTGTCTGAATATGAAGAGTAATAAAATGACTGTTTTTAACCAATAATTATTATCAAATTGAGAGTAAGTCATTATTTACTCACTATACAGAATCTGTCGATATTTCCTATATTTTTAAGCCTTAGAGTAGTTGACAGTCTGTTGTAACCTTGTTTTTTATTATTAAAATGTCAATAATGTTTGAAAAATGGGAATGGGGCATAAAATAAAAATCACAAGTCAAAATAGTTGTATTTCTCTTTAGTAAGAAATTAACATATTTTTTTTTTCAAAATAGAACCATTAAAGTATCTTTTTGAACGTCAATTAAATGTACCACCTGTTCCATGAGTACTGAGAAGAACCTCCAAAATGTATACAAGACACTCTACTGGCGTTAGTCGGTAACCAGTCATCTTGTCTTCTTTCTAAGCGGACTGCTGCAATCCATTGTAAACGCCGAATCTCGTTTATGGGGAAACTAAAAGTAAATAATTGATAAAAACATAAATAAGGAATAAAAATATAAATATAAAAACTCGGTACTCAATGTAAAATTTAATATAACATTTCAGTATATAAAATCGGCTGCCTGCTGATTGCATAATACTGACCACAAAAATTTATATGGAGGTTATTTAAGCGTGAATAAAATACGAAATTATTAATTTACCTGTGATAAGTTATCCCAGTTTGCTTTTTACTTCCTTCTTTTCGTCTCTTACACCATTTTACAACACAGGAGGTCATTTTTGTCTCTGGGAAACGATTTTTTCGTCAACGCAACGGTCGTCTACACTGTCACAGTACGCGCAGTAGACTGAGAGACAAATTGATTGTACTTTTTTGGCCCCGCCCACTTGATTGTAGTTTGCGAGGAACCGTTTTTTAGCGCAGTTCGTATTCCATACCTTTTCTAATTCGTTGGGTAACGCAGGCGAAGCTCCGGGCAATAGTAAATATATGATATAATTTGCAACTTCTATATTTAAGGTTCTACCGTATTGGAGGATTATAAAATAAAAAATAACATACGTGTTTTTAATATACTTACAAAGCTAACCTTTACAAAGGCTTAGAGTATACATAATTATGTACACTCTAAGCTTAATACTATTCTCTTTGGACATTGACATGTCTTATGTTCATATTCAACATTGTCCTCTGTTTCCTGTCCTATATTAGGTGAAGGTTGTCAGTCAAAACAGGTTGATCGATTAACAAATTCTAGAACTACATATTAACAAATTCTAGAACCATATATTAACAAATTCTAGAACCATATATTAACAAATTCTAGAACTATATATTAACAAATTCTAGAACCATATATTAACAAATTCTAGAACTATATATTAACAAATTCTAGAACCATATATTAACAAATTCTAGAACTATATATTAACAAATTCTAGAACCATATATTAACAAATTCTAGAACTATATATTAACAAATTCTAGAACCATATATTAACAAATTCTACTATTGTAGTAGTGAGTTCTATCACTACTATGATTACTTACATATTGTTGCACTTATATAGACTGTCATTACTTGAGAGTTCCGACTGTAAAAACTATAATGGAACTTAAAAAAAATTATAACAATATCTTTGGTGAAATTAAAATTAGCCTTCCTCGATGCCAAAAAAAGATTACGACGAATTGATAACCTCCTCCCTTTTGAAGTCAGTTAAAAATAGGCTTTTTCCTAGAATAAAACTTTTTATGCCATAAGGAGGCAACCGCGCAGTCGAAACCTTATGGTGACTACTGACCTGCATAATCTCTGGTTGTGCGAATGTGTATAGGCGTCGACAGTCCCCAAAACGCTTCGACTGCCCTCCTATGCTATAAAAAAAAGATATCGATACAACCAAAAGTTATGCAAATGCGTTGCTCTCCTTTTCCCTATCCCCCCCTCCCCAATGGGCCACCGGAAGGCGAAAACTCACAAACCTCAGGAAACGCGACAACACATAGCTGTCACTTGACGCCGGTGTTATGTGAGCGAGAGGTACTACGGACTACCCCGGTCGTGCCGGCCCAATTCAGCTGCAAAGCAGCATGGCACTACAACTTATATGAAATTTTTAAATCCCTAGCATAAAATATATGTTTAGTAATTAAACCATGTTATTTTATGCTCAATATAACAACTATTATAGCAAAACTTTTGCCATTTATTCGTGTCTCGAGTTAAGCTAGAGGCAAATCAGTATTATTCTCGTTAGCGTTAGCGCGACCTTTCAAATGTCTATATCATGTGACCCGGTCAAACAATTGGGAATACATTTAGCCTCAAGTCATAAGTCCCTAATGACCCCCGCATGTAATATCGGGTGAAACGGTCAGACACATTCGGTTTGCAAAACTTATAATGTAACTTATAATGTTTTATATATAAATGGATTGCTATAAATCTCCCTTTAGGTTTCTATACAACTTAATTATATTAGATGAAAAATTATGTACACCAAAGAAAGTTACCAAATAAAGTGCTTTTGCGTATAGATAACAATGTCCCGATTTCTTAGGTATATTTAAATGCTAACCAAATACACGTTTAGAGAAACACTTGCAGCGCGCACGTAAAAGAGTCCCGTTCCGTCTGAGCCTGCCAAACTATAGAAAGGCCTATGCCTTGGTTTAGAAACTATTATTTATAACAAATCTTGAATACGCGACAACGTGTTGAGTGTTTTTGTGTCTATTTTTACAATTTAGTAGCAGATTTTCTTTTTCCTCCTTAATTTTCAGTCTAATTTCATTTTGCTCACTTCAATTAACTGTTTTTTTTTTCAAAACAGCGGCAAGAAAGGTGTAAAACTATCGTCCGTAAACCGACTTTACAGACAACCATTTTTTTTTGGACAAATAAAGCACACACATCGATCAACTGCAGTAACTCGCTGGAGTTATAACATTCTCTCAATTTCAGGAATCTCAACGCTCTTGACAAGTTCTCAAAACAAACTGTGAAATATCTTCATATTTGTTAATACAGTTCTCCATTAACAGCGAAGCGCTGCATTCAGTGCTTTTGATTACTTTCTATAGCGTACCTGACTTCAGTTGCATTTCAAACAAACACTTAAAAATGCAACACTGGACTGTCCGGATTAAAGGGGAAATTCTAATATTAACTGGCTAGGAAAATGTTATTTAGCCTACTTTATCATTATCATCTGCTCATTAGTTTTCACATTGTATACTCTCTATAGCTTAGTTAAAATTGCTCGACAATTACGGTGATAGATATCTTATTTCTTTGATATTGACATTCTTTCATAGACTAATTTGCAGATGACTATTTTTACAGATGTTGATCAACATGTGCAGTAATTACACTCTTTTCTGTATTTAAGTTCGGAGTTCCTTACCACTTTGTATGAAAAACAAAATGGTAGTGTAAAAACCAATCCAGGCGGAGGCACCACAAAACGCACCGCCCTCTTCATAAAACTTTACTATGGTTCT
Organism: Helleia helle; assembly: GCA_963853865.1. Taxonomy (NCBI): domain Eukaryota; kingdom Metazoa; phylum Arthropoda; class Insecta; order Lepidoptera; family Lycaenidae; genus Helleia; species Helleia helle. The sequence goes on from OY971419.1 coordinate 5,891,431, forward strand.
AGTGTTTTATTCTCGATCATTTTATCTATATTATTTTTTACCAGTGGAAGGATGCGCTTGTGCTGCACCGTCAGCATAGATACCGCCATCTTGCTTATTTCTTTTGTGAAACAGTTCAATACTCAATAGTTTATAACTTTATTTGCAAAATCATAATGTACCTTGTCGGGAACTCAACCTACAAGTAAGTAGAGACTGCTGTACTTCGGCAAGTCAAGCAGTGTAATTACTAGCACCAAGACTTTCCATTTTCCACGGATAAGCCAATAAGGTTCAAGAATGGAGGCCACGTTTAGGTAGACGGAGTGTTGGTCGGCCAATAACCAGATGGGAAAACGATCTCCGCGAGGTGGCCGGTCCGTGTTGGATGCGAGTGGCAAGGGATCGGTCGTTTTGGCGTTCATTGAGGCAGGCCTATGTTCAGCAATAGACGGATAGGGGATGATGATGATGATGAAGACTTTCCATTTTACATGATACACAGTACAATATTGAGTAGGGCTAATTCCAGGTGAACTCGATTGTGTTCATAGACAATGTTGATCACTAATAGGCTAACGAGTCACTTTATCCTATTAATTTATCTGACATACAAAATACTATCAAGTACTAGCTCGCATAAAACGCGCTAAAACTATGAGCCGCCAGTGATATATTTGCATGATAGCGCGCTAATCACTCTGGTGGAATGTGATAGCTACAAACGGTTCTGCTAAATTACAAGTCCGTATTGATTCATCTCTGTCCATTGAATATTCAAATCTGTATATATATCAAGTCAATCCCCAAAGTATGAATCTAATTTGTATGGCTGGCTTCATGTTATTTGTTCTACTTCAAAATTCCATTTACCTACACGGTTACGTACGTCTATTACTACAGCATTATTTAACGCCAGAATAATTTTGTCCTTCATCATCATCATCATCATCATCAGCCTCTATCCTCCCTAAATGAACGCCAAGATGGCCCTTTGCCACTCGCATCCAACACGAACCGGGCCCCGTACGGAGATCGTCTGGTCAATGGCCGACCAACACTTCGTCTACGTAAATGTGACCTCCACTCTAGAACATTATTGCCCCATCGACCATCCGTTCTCCTGAGTGTGTGACCAGCCCACTGCCACTTCAACGAGCTTATTCTTTGCGTGATATCAGTTACCTTTGTTCTCTGGCGGATGTCTTCGTTTCGAATCTTATCTGTCAAAGAAACACCCAGCATAGCACGCTCCATAGCACGTTGAGCTACGGAAAACATACGGACCAGTCTTAGATTAAGAGGCCACGTTTCAGCCACATAGGTCATCATTTTCGTCCTTGACTATTTGATCAGTGATTACGCTGACGATGACGAAAACTATTTTTATTGTTACGATTTGCTAAGATTAGTTTTGGGTATTCAAGTTTATGACTTACGTTAAACTATTATCACACAGGCTCTTCTATAATAGTTTATGACTTACGTTAAACTATTGTCACACAGGCTCTTCTATAATTGCTTATTTCGATGGGAGAGTTGCACTGTTCCACGAGCTCTTCTGCTTGTATACCACCATCCTGCTTGTTTAACAACAGCTTTAATGTGTTTCGGCGAGAAGGGCAAGACAGGCAGTGTAATTAGCCCCACCATGGTTCAGGCCTGGTTGTGGCGGTGGGGCTTAGTAACCTAGGGTGAGCCGCTGCACCTTGGGCGAAGCTAATTGGGTCAAGGGGGCTCTTTGTACCCCTCTTATAAAAAGAGGGGACAGAAGAGCAGGGGGCAAGGGGTGAGGATAGGAACCTCACCCCATTGTACTGTCCCGACGTTGGGAGGGGTTGTTCTGTGGTGCGGGACAACCTCTCTGTGGAGGTGGCGTCGGTCCCTTGCGGGACTGACTAGCCGTCGAGGTGCCCTGTTTGTTTACTAGATCCGGGGCACCTCACCAAAGGCGGCATTGGTGGCACTCGCCGGGTTTTAGTGGGTAGAGCTGCGTCCACTTACCACCTGTCGGGCGCGGCGAGTCCCACATACCCGCGTGGGGAGACCCACTCCCCCGCGGGATGCCTCAGAGCATTTCCCGGCGTTAAAGAAAAAAATAAATAAAAAAAGGCAGTGTAATACAGACAACGTCCTATGTAACGTCCGTTTGTAGCTATCACATTCCACCAGAGTGATTAGCGCGCTATCATGCAAATATATCACTGGCGGCTCATAGTTTTAGCGCGTTTTATGCGAGCTAGTACTTGATAGTATTTTGTATGTCAGATAAATTAATAGGATAAAGTGACTCGTTAGCCTATTAGTGATCAACATTGTCTATGAACACAATCGAGTTCACCTGGAATTAGCCCTACTCAATATTGTACTGTGTATCATGTAAAATGGAAAGTCTTCATCATCATCATCATCCCCTATCCGTCTATTGCTGAACATAGGCCTGCCTCAATGAACGCCAAGACGACCGATCCCTTGCCACTCGCATCCAACACGAACCGGGCCCCGTACGGAGATCGTCTGGTCAATGGCCGACCAACACTTCGTCTACGTAAATGTGACCTCCACTCTAGAACATTATTGCCCCATCGACCATCCGTTCTCCTGAGTGTGTGACCAGCCCACTGCCACTTCAACGAGCTTATTCTTTGCGTGATATCAGTTACCTTTGTTCTCTGGCGGATGTCTTCGTTTCGAATCTTATCTGTCAAAGAAACACCCAGCATAGCACGCTCCATAGCACGTTGAGCTACGGAAAACATACGGACCAGTCTTAGATTAAGAGGCCACGTTTCAGCCACATAGGTCATCATTTTCGTCCTTGACTATTTGATCAGTGATTACGCTGACGATGACGAAAACTATTTTTATTGTTACGATTTGCTAAGATTAGTTTTGGGTATTCAAGTCTATGACTTACGTTAAACTATTATCACACAGGCTCTTCTATAATAGTTTATGACTTACGTTAAACTATTGTCACACAGGCTCTTCTATAATTGCTTATTTCGATGGGAGAGTTGCACTGTTCCACGAGCTCTTCTGCTTGTATACCACCATCCTGCTTGTTTAACAACAGCTTTAATGTGTTTCGGCGAGAAGGGCAAGACAGGCAGTGTAATTAGCCCCACCATGGTTCAGTACTGGTTGTGGCGGTGGGGCTTAGTAACCTAGGGTGAGCCGCTGCACCTTGGGCGAAGCTAATTGGGTCAAGGGGTCTCTTTGTACCCCTCTTATAAAAAGAGGGGACAGAAGAGCAGGGGGGCAAGGGGTGAGGATAGGAACCTCACCCCATTGTACTGTCCCGACGTTGGGAGGGGTTGTTCTGTGGTGCGGGACAACCTCTCTGTGGAGGTGGCGTCGGTCCCTTGCGGGACTGACTAGCCGTCGAGGTGCCCTGTTTGTTTACTAGATCCGGGGCACCTCACCAAAGGCGGCATTGGTGGCACTCGCCGGGTTTTAGTGGGTAGAGCTGCGTCCACTTACCACCTGTCGGGCGCGGCGAGTCCCACATACCCGCGTGGGGAGACCCACTCCCCCGCGGGATGCCTCAGAGCATTTCCCGGCGTTAAAGAAAAAAATAAATAAAAAAAGGCAGTGTAATACAGACAACGTCCTATGTCTCAGGACAGGCAACACATAAATTACTTGCCTGGGCTAGTTCCAGGTTAACTTGTTTATGTTCATGTATGACGATGACCACTTACCATCAGGTGGCACGTAGGGAATGCAATCTCGATCCCGCGAGATCTCGCCTCATTTTACGAGATTAATCCCGTAGCATAAAATTATGAGATCTCGGGCAAAATTATAACATAAGATGCCGTTTGCCAGACAGCACTACTATAGTACTCTTTGTTTTTTAAAGAGCTATTTCTAAAATCACTCTTAGAATTACTTATTTCTACTTTCTATAATTATTTTTGTAGTTAAACATACGAATTTCACTTATTATAGTTAAAATACTTTTACGGATAAAGTTTATTAAGATTTTAACTATTTTGACTTTATTTATTTTTAGTTGGTTGTGGTTGTTGCGTTATTTTTGTTATGATTATAAAAGTGTGATATACCTATATTTATAAAAATCCTCTGATACGGCCCGATCGATTTATATGATTTTTTAAATAAATATTTGGTAGAATGGGTCATGAAGCATGTTTAATTGGCTACGTAATTAGGATAAAAAAATCAAATTTCCCTATCCAGAAAAAAAAAACTATATTTATCATATTGTTTTCTAATATAAAATAATTTTACGGATTTTATCGCGGCTTAACCAAAATATTCAATAGAAATAATTTATACGGCAAAACTACGTTTGTCGGGTCAACTAGTATAATTATCGTTTTTAATAGATGTAGTTTATAATGAATTTAATCCTAAATTTAACTCTCGACAACCTTTACCTGCCCTATTCACTCCGTAGCTGTAATAAAATATAACAATCTGAGCATCCCGCCAATAACAGACGAGTACTGTCGGCAAAAAATCGTCGTAGTAATATCGGTCTAGTCATACGCAAAATAATGGTCTCTAATTATTTTTTTAGGAGATAAAGGCCTGCCTTACTGCTCTTCATTATGATAACAGGTCCTGTGGTCTCTAATTTCACTCTACTAGGACTGTTGTCGTATATGTGTTTCAGGATTCTGATGTATTTTGTCTCAACATTTTTGCGACTCTAAGCTTCCCATATTGATAAATGATATTATATAGATATGGAGGAGGCCTTTACCCACAAATAGAGGGGTTCACGGCTCACGCAAGATATTCCTCTAATCAAATATATTTTAAGTAATATTATATTAATAATAGAATAATAATATTAAAATAATTTTAATGTATTATGTAATTATTGATATGTTCAATCTGATTAGCTATCTAAGTAAAAAAAAATTACTTAATTAAATAAAATCTTGATATGTGCTAAATACCTATTTACTTAAACGTTAAAATTATCTATTTAATAACTAATTGTGATGTAATAATATAATGATAAATAGTATTTATTATGCATGCATAAAAATCAAATTAAAAAAAAAACAATATTTAATTTTTTACTGCTTATTTATATTATTATTAAGCTATGTTTTCTTTTTATTTGTTAACCAATTTAATTATGTCGTGAAATAAAAAGGCTTTTTATTTTATTATTTATTATATACGCAAAATTAAAGAATTTATCGCATTATCAGAGTTAAAATAATAATGAAAAACCCAATAGAAGTGAAAACAAAACAATTAAATTCAAATACCTATAATACTGCCTGTAAAGTTTATGACAACCTATACAATTTAAACGGTGCACAAAATGGCCGCATGGCATAATTTAGAAGCAACACAATTTGCAAAACAAATATTGCATAATCTTATATAAATCAAACAAAGGTCAAACTACGTCTCCAGTGGCTCGCGTGGGGTGTCGCGAGTCCACGTCACATAAACATGAAACTGCGTCTCCAGAGTTCCGTGTGCGGTGTCACGAGTCCACGTCATATAAACGTCAAACTGCGTCTCCAGCGTTTCGTGTGCGGTGTCGCGAGTTCAGAGATTTTATCTCATCTAAAAATATACGTACCGCGCTAAAAGAAGTGTACACTTCAAAAACTATTTTTAACATAGGTGTTTTTTATCAAATGTGAAATTCCATGACTATTCATCTAGTATAGTAACTATTTTAATACATATTATAATATTTTCTAGTTGTATGCATCATAGGAATATGCAAAATGATATAAGTTAGAATAGAATCATATTTGTTACTAAAACTTATATAAAAACATCAAAAGGCTAAGATGCCTTTTTTCGCAATTAAAAGTGTGTACCTGTAGAAGCGTTCATAACACATCGCACTTCAGGAATTAATTATCAATAGCTTTGTTTGTTACGATCATACGAGTGTGGCTGTGCTTTAAAAAGAAAATGGTTAATCATTTTATTTGCTGATGGTACAAAAACGGATGAGGCGTATTACAAGCAGATTTACTCTTGTTAATTTAGATGGAACGAGTTAGTGCACTGACCCCACGCTATCTGGGGCACGAATTTCCTTGCTCTTTGAATAAGACTTAAATTCCATTCCGAATATTCAATGTCTTTTAATTAAATCCAGGTAGAAGATATTTTAGTGTATACACCTATTTACTTTATGAAATATAATTCTGGATTCAGACCGTATTGGGTTTGCTACAAATAATATAATTGGAACAATAATTCAACTCGCTGTTTTGCTTAATACTGGCTGAAATTTTATTACTGAAATAAAATATTACCTTTGAACCAATATTATATGGCTTCTTAATAGTGAAACAATTATTATTAGAGTTGATTTAAAGAACTCTTGGATTTATGGACAATCAAATTATTTCTTTGTATAGAATGTAGGTATAGAAGTCTACTAATACACTATGTAAGTGAGACCTGGTAAATTGGGATTTGGGACATGGATATGTGAGAAACCGCTATCAATGAGAATTGCAATGAGGTCCCGGCACTTTTTTATCGAATTACCTCTGGGACTCGTTGAACCTGGTTAAATGAGATTTGCTTCTAGGTTTATTTCGATGTTTACCTCTATAATTGGGACTCTACCTGTATAAGTAAGATAATTTATCTGGTTGAGACAGGTTTCGACATGTTTTCCCACCATGGTTCAGGCCTTGTCGTGGCGGTGGGGCCTCTTCGTATAAGAGGGGTTTATAAGAAGAGGGGACAAAAGAGCAAGGGGCAAGGGACGGGAACCTCACCCCATTGTACTGTCCCGGTGTTGGGAGGGGTTGTTCTGTGGTGCCGGACAATCCCTTGAGGGACCGACTAGCCGTTGAGGTGACCTGTTTGCTCATTAGGTCCGGGGCACCTCACCAAAGGCGGCACTTATCGGGTTTTAGTGGGTAGAGCTGCGTCCACTTACCACCTTTCGGGCGCAGCGAATCCCACATACCCGCGTAGGGAGACCCACTCGAAAAGGTTTCGACACGTTTGTTAACAAACATTTTAATTTCTTTCGCTCTGGCTGAATTGGATAAATGAAAACCTTTTTAAATGGTACAAAAATGAGATTCCAATTAGCCAGGCTTGACTATATAACATAGACTAGAAAGAGTGGAAGTAGAGTGTTGTAAGAGGTAGTGCCATGCTGTTTTACAGCCGAATGGGTCCGGCACGACCGGAATGATACTTTTCGCTAACATAACACCGGCGTCAAGTGACAGCTGTGATGTCGCGTTTCGTGCGGTTTGTGCGTTTCCGGTGGCCCATTGGGGGGATAGCGAAAAGGAGGGCAACGCAACTGCATAATCTTTGGTTGTGCGGATGTGTATGGGTGTCGATAATCGCCAAACGGCTACGACTGCTCGTTTGCTCGCCTATGCTATTAAAAAATTATATTAAATTATTTATTTTGACGTCACCACAGAACAAAAGGATCTAAATTACTTTTTACTTTGACTACTTTTTTCTGAGAAACATCGTTCCCTCGGAAAAATATAAAAGCACACTCATAGGTTTTCAAATCTCTTATCTAGACACCGTTTGCGGACAATAACTAGTAAATATAAGATTCGATAAAACATTTCCGTTCTATAAAAACAATTTATACGTTTCTTATCCTCGGCGTGGATATATTCGACTTACGTTTTCAATCACCCAAGATATCTCAATTGCGGTATCAGTAAACGTGCAATGTTTATTCTTATTTATGTACTCGAGACTCAATATCTTGTAGCTCATGTAAATGCGGAGAGAAAATTAAAAACGTAACGACTTTTTACCGAAATGTTATTTCCCTAAACACAAAGACATAGTACCTGTCTCCATTCTTGATAGTAGTTGAATGGTCGAAAGTATAAAAAGCAAAGATAGTAGATTATCTATAAATGTCCTGTCTAACTTGAAATTCAATACCCCATTTTTTTCTGGGGAAATCTTAACGGACCCGGGGGAGCCCAGTGGTTATGAAGGACTCTCATCCTAACTAAAATCCTAAAGTTTTGTCCTCGTCGTGCTGGCCCGGTGCGGGAAATGTAAAGACTGCCGCGCCGGCCGCGACGTGCTTGTCAGCACTCTCTGCACCCTGCACACTGAGAGCGTCTTACAGCTCCGACCTTCTCACGCGCGCGCGGTAGATCAGATTCAATCCCTGATCCGAGGGAAAATAATATAACCATCACAATTGATGGCAATCAACTTTAAATGTATTTGTTACAACAAAACAGACTTACAAATTAACAAAAATATACTTTTAAAATTAATCCCATGAAGATCTCTCGTTAGGTCCCGCTGGATTTAGACAAGATTAGCGTTAACGAACATGAAGCCGTGTAGCTTACTGGACTAGCAGCAGCGAAACAAAAGATAAGGAAGGATTAAGAGCAGGACATGTAATCATCATGTAATGTACAACTCTCTAACTACTTTGGTGACGAATATAATGACCCCGACTTAGCTGCAAATTGCCTGAAAAGTCATCTGATAGTATGACGTCGTCTGAAATGTACACGAGTTTAAAATCTAGCGATTTTTTTTTATTGGTTGTGAATATATTATGTCATAAATTCCACGCTTCTTGACTTATACGCTAACTAGTGGCTAAGGTCATAAAAAATTTGAATTATTTATTAAAAAAAATTCAAACGGATCAATTATGAATAGCAAAGTAAATAAAAAGAAATCCAAAGATTAAAAAAATAGTTTTAAATTGCACAGTACCTAATATTTTTTGAAAATCTCCAAGTGAATTTGATTCACATATTGTTTTCTAATGTTTGCGCGAATTTCACTCATTATAATGAAACAATTTTTACGGATTTTATCGCGGTTTATTAAGATTTTTACAAGCCCGACGTTTCGGATACTTTACAGCAACCATGGTCACGGGAGGACTGAGGTGACAGATGTCCTAATGTTACAAAGTTATTCGAAACTACCCTATGATACATCATTATTTTAATAAGTCCTCTCTACGCAGAAAGTGCTAACTGCATCTTTAATCTGTGGCATATTATGCTTGGTTTTTGATTTAATTATTTTAATAATGGGATCCCAATTTATGAATTTGATTATTTATTACTTTCGTAATAAATAAATAAATAATATATTTATACATTTTTCGACGTTCAGTTCAATGATTTTTTTAAGTAAAACTTCTTTAGGCGCGACTAGAGTAAATTCAGATTTTTATGAAGTTTTACTTCAATCGCGCATAAAGATTACACGCACACACTTTTTGTAAGTTGGAACCTTATGGTAAGTGGTCAGCGGTGCTCATAAACATCATCGCAGACTAGCCCAGGCAACACGTTCATCCCCACCATGGTTTAGGCCTTGACGTGGCGGTGGGGCTCAGTAGCCTAGGGTGAGCCCAGCACCTTGGGCGAAGCCAATTAAGCCGAGGGGGCTCTTTGTACCCCTCTTATAAGAAGAAGGGACAAAAGAGCAGGGGGGACAAGGGGATGTGAACCTCACCCCATTGCACTATCCCAACGTTAGGAGGAGTTGTTCTATAGTACGGGACGACCCCTCTGTGGAGCTAGTGTCGGTCCCTTGAGAGACTGACTAGCCGTCAAGGTGCCCTGTTTGCTCAATAGATCCGGGGCACCTCACCAAATGCGGCATTGGTGGCACTCGCCGGGATTTAGTGGGTAGAGCTGCGTCCACCTTACCACCATTGAGCAAGGATGCCTCGGAGCATTTTCCAGCGTAAAATAAAAAAAGACCACTATGCGTGTACATAGCGGTCAAACTTATATCACCCATCATTTTGCGTCGGGGGTAAAATACAATAATCTCTCAGCACACATATCTGTCTATCCAATCGCTCAGGCGAATGAACGATATTGTTTTTGTATATATAAAATACTGTGGCACTACCGCACTAGATACGCACGCTCGACAAACCGATCGGAGGACGGAGGCGGGTCGGGTCGGTAAATAGCGATTGAATACTTTCAGCGATTGCTAATCTCAAATCCCTTTGTGATCAGCTTTGTGATAGAAACTTAAGTTCTATTGGACTTTTATTATCCTCCTTTATCAATGTCGATGTATGAATCCAATTATTAAGATGACATAATATTTTGACAGTTGTTTCATTAGATTATACATTTGGAAAGAAATAGGCTTTTTATGCAAGAATATATCGATAATCCTGTAATGCTTGATGGTTTTCTGTACAATTGACAATTTTGCAGAAGTTACCTACTTTTAGCCAAAAGATGAGAGTAGTGAGTGTAGTCCTTTTTTCTTTAACGCCGGGAAATGCTCTGAGGCATCCCGCGGGGGAGTGAGTCTCCCCGGGCGGGTATGTGGGGCTCGCTGCGCCCGAAAGCTGGTAAGTGGACGCAGCTCTACCCACGAAAACCCGGCGAGTGCCACCAATGTCGCATTTTGTGAGGTGCCACGGGTCTATTGAGCAAACAGGGCATCTCGAAGGCTAGTCAGTCCCACAGGAGACCGACGCCACCTCCACAGAGGAGTTGTCCCGCACCACAGAACAACCCCTCCCAATGTCGGTACAGTACAATGGGGAGAGGTTCCCGTCCTCGCCCCTTGCCCTCTGCTCTTTTGTCCCCTCTTCTTATAAGAGGGGCACAAAGAGCCCCCTCAATTCGTTTCGCCCAAGGTGCTGGGCATACCCTAGGCTACTAAGCCCCATCGCCACGACAAGGCCTGAACCATGGGGGGGAGTGAGTATAGTCCTGTCTTGTACCTTGACCATATGAAAGCTGTCCAAAACCAGTTACAATAGATCTTACGAGTTTTGTTTTATGCGGTCACTACTTATTTTATTTATTTAAAAATTAGCAGCATCATCATCGCCATTAAATAGGGCTCTCTTAATGAATGCCAAGATCTCCCACTCGCATCAAGCTTGGGCCAATTAATTATTTTCAATAAATAACAAAATATAACGTTTCATCCACCGCTTGCGAAGAGGAAAGAGTGGAAAAAAGATGTTAAATAGTCGTGCCATTAATCATATTATGTAAGCATTGGCGCCAAAGGGCAATCCATTTTATTGGAAAATAGATTGTCTTGGCCTAAACTCAATAAGGTAAAAGTAGGGCCAAAGGTCAAACGCCTTCCACCCTGAATACGCAACAACTCAATCAACGCGACCTAACAGATAACCCTGTGAATAACTCAGCCAATACAAACAAATAAGCGTATTAATTAAAAACGTGTTTGCGGCCAACATACAAAATGCAACGGAATTTACATTTTTATACCGCCCCTAACAGGGAGCGTATCTGACATGATTTGAAAATATGGCTAATTGTTTATGCCACGAGATCTGAATTTTTAAAACAATTTACTTGATTAATATTTACGTTATTTTATATAGGTGTATAGCGAGGTGCTTTGTATTATGTAGTTATATATAACAAAAAGATAGATCGATACCAAAAAGAGTACCCAGTTTTACGTATTTCGTTGCAAACACTAGATTCGTGCTATGCGATGTTTATTTGAATCTGAATTAAAAATTTGAATTTGAAAAAGCATTGAAAATAAACTATCAATATCATAAACGATTTATTTGAACTTTTTCTTTTGGCCCCATAAGGTAAAACTTTTTTTATATTTATTTAAGCAGGGGCTTTTGTTCAACAAGGCACATCAACCCCATTGAGCCTACTCTAAACAATACACAAAATACTCTTTAAAATTATGTAAAAGAAAATAATTAAACACATACTTCAGATGTAGGTTTTGCTACAGTATATATAATTAGTGTAGCTTAGTACACTGGGGTTGATTACAAAATACCTTTAACATCATCATCATCATCATCATCATCAGTCCCCATCCACTGCTGAACATAGGCCCCTTTAATGAACGTCAACGTTGTTTAGATTTTGGCGTTTATTGAAAAACTAGTAGCATATAACGCCTGCAGTAGATGACTGAAGTTCGTGGGATACCTATTTTTTGGAGATGGCAAACGGAGAGTCAGTTCATCTGACGGTAAGTGAAAGTGACATCCACAGACACCTTTTTTTTTTCTTTTTTTTTTTTCTTTAACGCCGGGAAATGCTCTGAGGCATCCCGCGAGTATGTGGGACTCGCTGCGCCCGACAGCTTGGTAAATAGACGCAGCTCTACCCACTAAAACCCGGCGAGTGCCACCAATGCCGCCTTTGGTGAGGTGCCCCGGATCTAGAAAACAAACAGGGCACCTCGACGGCTAGTCAGTCCCGCAAGGGACCGACCCCACCTCCACAGAGGGGTTGTCCCGCACCACAGAACAACCCCTCCCAACGTCGGGACAGTACAATGGGGTGAGGTTCCCATCCTCACACCTTGCCCCCTGCTCTTCTGTCCCCTCTTCTTATAAGAGGGATACAAAGAGCCCCCTCGGCCCAATTAGGTTACTGAGCCCCACCGCCACGACAAGGCCTGAACCATGGTGGGGACATCCACAGACACCTGCTACACCAGAGGGTTAGCAGGTGTGTTGCCAGCCTTTCAAATATGAGTATGCTCTTTTCTCAAAGGTCCCTTCGTCGTTATACCTATAAAGCCTTTGTTGTCATTTTCATCGCCTAAATATAGAAATAGTAATTGATATTCCGTTTCTCCATGGAAGTGTTCTACAAAAACTGTCCAAGAAAAATAGTATTTCTTTCATTATTATTTATTCGCAAAAACCATAATAAAATATTATCACTTTAGATAAGATTCTTTATTATCTTAAGTAAGTATTTTTAGCAACATTTAAGCTATACAAGCTTTGGAAGATCAGTAAGAAGAGATTATTCTAATAATTAGACTAGTTCTAATAATTTGCGAAGCTTTATAAATAAATCACGCAATAATTATATTACCTATCAATAAATTTTACTGTTTTCGGCAACCATTGTCCTAGCAATTATTTCGATAAGTACATTCAAATATTCCGTTGGTGCAAATTTTAGATTTTAGAGCCCGTATACAATTTAGTTAAGCTAAAATTCCCTTACACAATTTGATCATTAAAATTGTACATCATATTGTGATATTAACTTTATATGATATTAATGTTATAATATTATTTTATATTGTATTTATTTGCATTATATGACGTTATAAACTTTCTTACTAACGTTTAGTTTAACATTGGCTTGTGTACAAGGTTACTGTATGTTCAAATATTATTTCAATTGTCCCAGAATACTATTCCACCACAAAGACTAGAGTATGAGGCTTTTCAGCGCTTTCGTCTGCTTTGGTATTTCTTCTATCTCGCTTGTTTCTTCCGTCAACGAACTTTCTGTTCATAATATGTCAAGTTTTTTTTTTCTTTAACGCCGGGAAATGCTCTGAGGCATCCCGCGGGAGAGTGGGTCTCCCCACGCGGGTATGTGGGACTCGCTGCGCCCGACGGCTGGTAAGTGGACGCAGCTCTACCCACTAAAACCCGGCGAGTGCCACCAATGCCGCCCTTGGTGAGGTGCCCCGGATCTAGTGAGCAAACAGGGCACCTCGACGAGTAGTCAGTCTCCCAAGGGACCGACCCACCTCCACAGAAGGGTTGTCCCGCACCACAGAACGACCCCTCTCAACGACGGGACTACAATGGGGTGAGGTTCCCATCCTCGCCCCTTGCCCCCCGCTCTTTTATCCCTTCTTCTTATAAGAGGGGAGGGGAGCCCTGTCGGCTAAATTAGCTTCGCCCAAGATGCCGCGGCTCACCCTAGGCTAGTAAGTCCCACCGCCACGTCAAGGCCTGAACCACATATCCCATGTGTCAAGTTGCCTTCAGGTCTGCCTACTTGTACGATATAATGTACGGATTCATGAACAGGATTTTTTAAATTATTAATTATATTTTCAGATTATACTCATGTTTCTTATATTTTACTTATATTTTCGTTTTTTTTTACTCAATCCACGCAAACCTCGCCAACTAACCAAAACTATTTACGTCGTCAATTGTATTTGTCTCTTAAGCGCAATTTATATAGACACAGTTAAGTGTGCAATTTGTTTTGTTTCAGGAAAATATTAAAACCAATATTGTTATTACCTGTAGTAACGTAATATAACTTTACATGTAATAAAATATCCAACTTTACATGTATAATATTAATGAGTTACAAGGGGCATGTACAACGAAGGTCGTGGTTAAGCAATTAATAGCAGGGAGCTTTAATGAGTGGCAATTTTTCCACATATTCCATGTGAAAAGGCAGTAAAATACCAACACGCCACCAAATGAGGCAGTAGTTGTACGATGCTATTTTGAATAATTAAATTAATTCCCCCTTTTTGTGGTGGGGTTTTTTTTTACGCGATGGCGTTTTAATTCAGACAAATTGGCAGATAAATTCAGATAATGCTTTTTTTGCAAGGATCACCGTAAGAAGCCGGACGATCAGAACGTAAATGCTTGAAAATTGTCCTACTGTACCCGATTCAGGGTATTATATCAATACAATATTGATTGTTACCAGTAAATACACTTTCTGACTTGCCCTTCAATGGGGAACACATTATAGCTTTTTATTGGAAGAGCGGCTAAACGAACAGTCGTTTTATAAGTGACACCTATAGACACTCGCTATACGTATACGTAGCCGGCCTTTCAAATATGAGTATGCTCTTATTTTTAAGGTCCCTAAGTCGTATTGGTTCGGAAATACCGTAGGAGGAGTTCAAATAAGCTTGAGCTGGTTTTAGAGCTTTGTGTTCATGGGTGACGCTGACCACTTACCGTCGTGTGGCTCGTCTTTGTTTCTCGGAAGGGCTAGACTTTTCGGCCTGATGGCTTGTAAGCTCAATCGGTACAGTAAGCGAGCTCACTTAAGAATTAATATCGAAAGGGGGACGCTCCCAACCGCGCCCCGCAGAGGGCGCGACCCATCGCGCAAGTGGCTCGTCCGCCCATTTGCCTAATCCGACAAACATAAAAGAATGCAATAATATAATAAATATTAACAATTGCTTATGGCTTCACTGACGTTAGTTCAAACGTACAGTCGTATAGGTACGAGCACGATATGATGGCTTTGATTAATTTATAGAATATTTATAAATTGGTGATGGAATGACGATTGGTTGGACGTGAGAAGCCGTTTTAGAGTTCTTTAAAAGAGGCCTACCTCCAACAGTGAACGAAAAAAGATTTATAACGATATTGAACATCAAAAACCTATTGTATTTTGCGATACAAAACGGAAGAACCTTTTTATTTTAATCTATGACTTCCACATAAAAATCTATCTGGAAGTTTTCAACTGTCTATTGTTCGCGTCTAATATACGTCAATAAACCGGGCACCGAGTGGCAGCCTCGTGAAATGAAAGTGCCGATCCCGGCGCTGCGGCGCTCAGCAGACAGGCGCGGATACTACTGTCGTATAAATGTCATCCGTGAAGATATTGTTTCATACTTTGGAACACGAAATCCTACTAATATTATAAACGCGGAAGGTTGTATGTACGGATGTTTGTTACTCCATCACGCAAAGACTACTTAATGAAACTTTACAATAGCTTATACATCAGGATAGCACATCGTTTTTGAAGATGTTGTGTAAATTATCCAAAATTTAATCCAGAACAAAGTCGTGGGCACCATCTAATAGGTACTACTACTTTTTGGCGATTAGTGACATTCTGCCAGTACGGAGTAAAATTAAGTATTCCAATACAAATTTACTTCCTCTTTTATTTTTTAACCGACTTCAAAAAGGAGGAGGTTCTCAATTCGTCGAATATTTTTTAAAATTTAAAAACGTAGGTATAGAATGTCCGCTAAGAAATATATGTATTTACTCAGTATTAATTACTTCAGGTGATATTAAAGCGACAAGAGGTTTTTGTTTCGTTCGTTTAGTTAACTGCTAGTACCTTCATTTTATGTATTAAGATACATATATTTGTTTTAAGTTATCTGTTAGTTTGAACTAACAGTATAATATAATATTGAATAGTCAACGTTATCATGAATAACTGGAGATAATATAGTTAAATTTATATAATATAACTTTTATTATAACTTATATTTATAATTTAATTTACAGATTAATAACAAGGAGTGGTGTAAGAAAGGTAAAAGAGGCGGTCAGTGCAGCATCAAGTGTGAAGGTACATAAGAGTTAAGACATCAAAATAATAATTATATATATAATAATATTTCTATCAATTTTTGACGACCTCTGTGGCTCAGTGGTAAGCGCGTTGGCGCTCAAGCCGGAGGTTGCGGGTCGAATCCCGCTAGGGAACTGGTTCCTGGGTCATGGACGTGTATTAAATATGTGTATTATATAATAAAAATCTTAAATATATGTATAGAATTAAAGTATTAAATATATTTCCGTCTAGTACCCGTAACACAAGTTCTTTGAGCACTTACCACGGGCCCAGATTGACGTGGTGTGAAAGCGTCCATAGATATTATTATTATCAATAGCCTATCTTTTCTATAATCTGATGAAGCTACTAAAGGTATGCTTTTTTTCCTTTAGCGTTGGGAATTGCCCTTACTGCTAAGGCATCCCGCGGGGAAGGGGGGACTCCCCAGGCGGTATGTGAAAGGTGGACGCAGCTATACCACTGGCTCTACCCACTAAAACCCGGCTAGTGCCACTAATGCCACCTTTGGTAGGTAGGTGTCCTGGATCTGTCGAGCAACAGGGCACCTCGACGGCTACTCAGTCCCCCAAGAGACCGACGCCACCTCCACAGAGGGGTTGTCCTGCACCACAGAACAACCCTTCCAAACGTTGGGACAGTGCAATGGGGTGATCCTCGCCACTTGTCCCCCCTGCTCTCTTTTCCTCTCTTCTTATAAGAAGGGTACCTACCAGATACAGCGAAAGCATTCCTTTCAACGCTACTCTGGTATCATATGGTACATACCAACTCCTTTACATTGAACATGAGGATAATTATTTGACGACTTTGTGGCTCAATGGTTAGGGAGTTGGCGCTCAAGCCGGAGGTAGCGGGTTCGAATCCCAATAGGAAACAAAGTTTTCTGTGTTTCTGGGTTGTGGTGTGTAATATGACTATTATATAATAAAAATCCTAAATATGGTACAAAATAATTAAATATATTTCCGGGGCCAGATTGACGTCTATAGTTTTTTTTTTTTTTAATCTATGGACGCTAAGTCCCGTGGTAAGTTCTCGAAGAACTTGTGTTACGGGTACCAGACAACGGAAATATATTTAATACTTTTATACTATACATATATTTAAGATTTTTATTATATAATACACATATTTAATACACATCCATGACCCAGGAACACAGAAAATATTTTTGTTCCCTGGCGGGATTCGAACCCGCAACCTACGGCTTGAGCGCCAACGCGCTTACCACTGAGCCACAGAGGTCGTCAATTAATTAATAAAAATAAATTAATTTTACATATTATTCTATTTAACTGGCAAATGAAAACATTGTGAGGAAACCTGCATGCCTGATGAGATTAAGTCTTGTAAGGTGTGTGAAGTTACCAACCCGCACTGGATTAGCGCATTGAATTATGGCCGAACACCCTCCTCGTCTAATTTCGAGGACACATGTTAAGCACTGGGACATATAAGGGTCGATGATGATAATGATGATTTTATTTAATAATAAACCGGCCAAGTGCTAGTTGGACTCACGCACAAAGGGTTCCGTACCATTACATAATATACAACAGTAGATACTTTAACAAAAATTAAGGTTTATGTTTATGGAATTAAATGTTTTTTATATATTTGAGTTGATTGCATAAAAGGTAAATTGCGGTTTACGATTTATGACGTATAAAAAAACTACTTACTAGATCTTGTTCAAACCAATTTTCAGTGGAAGTTTGCATGGTAATGTACGTCATACATTTTTTTTAGTTTTATCATTCTGTTATTTTAGAAGTTACAGGGAAAAATGTTTGTCACACACATTTTTCCACTTTGGAAGTGTCTCTCGCGCAAACTATTCAGTTTAGAATAAAATGGTATTAGAAACCTCAATATCATTTTTGAATACCTATCCATAGATACCCCACACGGATGGGTTTGATGAAAAAAAAATTGAATTTTAGTTCCTAAGTATGGGGCCCCGAAAATTTATTGTTTTTTTCTACTTTTGTATCAAAATCTTAATGCGGTTCACAGAATACATCTTCTTACCAAATTTCAACAGTATAGCTCTTATAGTTTCGGAAGAAAGTGGCTGTGACATACGGACGGACGGACAGACAGACAGACAGACATGACATGACATTTGCCATTTGGCTACGGAACCCTAAAAATGAAAGGAATTTAATAATTTTAACGCAGAAAAAATCCAATACATTTTTCTTTTCAGCTGACATGTAATTTAATACATCAAATAAACCTTATTTTACTTTACTTCCAGTACTATCTTGTATCTTGCGGCTATTTAGAAGTCTTACTTACAATTCGCTAAGAATGACAGCTGTCAAACCAATACAATGTCTTCTTCTTCTTTCATCTTCATTTTCAGTCTCCGTCCATCCACTAGCTAGACATAGGCCTCCTTCAATGAACGCCAGGACGGCTGATCCACCGCCACTCGCAATTAATCAAAATGTGAGTGGCGGGATGCTTCTTCATTACTTGGCCAAAAATATAAAGGTCAATGTAATTAAACTATACAAGTAGTTTTAGGACTATAGTGTGGTCTACCTAGTAAGTGTGTTATTCCCACTTATTTTGAACATCTCTAATCGATTCTAATTTCAAAATTTCAGACCTCCTGAACGAGGACCTGGCCGATGACGTCAGATGCGCTAAACGTATATACGACCGCGTCGGTTTCAAAAACTGGCCGGCCTCATACGCATACTGCAAGGAGAAGAGCCTACCTGATCTCTCGAGATGCTAATTTTGATACTGTATTTGTATTTTTATATAATCTGTAGATTAAGATATGTTTTTTTCAAGTTGCTGGATAAATTTCTGTAAAAAAATGAACAGTAAATTACTGGCAACATTTAAAAAACAAAAGAGAATTATTAGAATTATTTAAATCTTAAGAATGTAACGAACACTGCCATATATGATTTCAATTATAACCTAAGTATAGTTATAGTTTAATTTTTAATGTAGATGTAGTTTTGTTTGTCATTTTTATAATTATTAATAATAAAGAATGATTCAATATTGACACATTTTTATTCCTATAATTATAAGGGCATCATTCCAATGCCGTAAACGATTTGGGAAGGTCTGAATTGAGAGTCTTCATATTGTGTTGGTGAGAAAGAATTTAAATAATGAAATAAATTCCGTATCAATTACCAGTTAATTGTTGCTTTACCGATGAGAGGGATAGTACTGACTCCGAGACCTAATATTTCTCATTCGGTAATAGACTGATAGATATTTTCGATTAGCTCCTTGGTGAATTTAATTATTATATTTAAGGCCAATGTCAACCATTTACTATATGGTCGCATGTGTGCCGGTTTAATTAATTATCTAAATAACATTAAAAAGACTTATATTCACACCTAAACAAATCTCGTTCCGATGGGCCTACAGCCCCCCATAAAACCCTAAATGGTCTTAAGAATAGTATGTCTCGACTTGGGCCTAACCCCTTTTTTTTCTTTTACGCTGGGAAATGCTATGAGGCATCCCGCGGGAGAGTGGGTCTCTCCAGGCGGGTATGTGAGACTCGCTTCGCTCGAAAGGTGGTAAGTTGGACGCAGCTCTACCCACTAAAACCCGGCGAGTGCCACCAATTCCGCCTTTGGTGAGATGGCCCGGATCTGTTGAGCAACAGGGCACCTCATCAGCTTGTCAGTCCCCCACGAGACCGCTGCCACCTGCAAAAAGGGGTTGTCCCGCACCACAGAACAACCCCTCCCAACGTCGGGACAATGCAATGGGGTGAGGTTCCCATCCTCGCCCCCTTTTTAACTCTTTTGTCCCCTGTTCTTAGTTTTGTCTTCTTAGTTTTGTCAGCAGTTCAATTGGCTTCGCCCAAGGTGCTGGGTTCACCTTAGGCTGGTGGTGAACCGGTATCCGTCTGCTAATGAAGATGGGTTTCTCCTAAATCACACCATTTCTTCTTGTCCATTGTAATTCGACATCCATAATGATCTCTTGCTATCCGTTTAGGAGTAAATGGTGTTTTTCTTTTGTTATACCCTCCCATTATTTTCGCTAAACGATTAAATAATAAAAGATTAAATCATCATTAGTTGTTTCTAATTTTGCAAACTTAATTACTGCTAACGAACCCAGTTATATTACACTAACGCCTGGTTTAATTTACCTATAATTTTACGCAGATGCTTATTATTGCTATAAGAAAACGTACAGGCGCATATGAATATTACAAAGTTTTAGAATTAAGATTTTGTTATTTCAATTTTTTTTTATGTTAGTTGGATAGGCAAACTGGCAAACGTACCACCTGATGGTAAGTGGTCGACGTCGCCCATGAACATAAACTAGTATACCTGGATCGAGCCCAGGCAACCCATTTACGTGTTGCCTATCCTGACACATAACATGTTAAGTACCGAGACTTACCAGTAATTACACTGCCTGTCTTGCCCCTCTCTCCGAAACACAGCAAAGCTGTTTCACGGGAGAAACAAGCGCAGCGCTTCCCTCCCACCGGTCGAAACCGGTCCCTTTTCCTATTTATGGAAATACGAAAAGTACATTCTACATTATGAAAAGCAGCACACATTTTTGCCTGTATAATGGATCAATTTATTAAAGTCAAGGGTTTTAGGAAATAAAAGATATCGTTTCTACATTACACATACATTTTCAGCAGCAATAGAAGATTCAGAATAGAGCACGAATATCTGCCATATTATACTGATTACGTGCTTTTTAAATTGACTGATGAAATAACGGCCGGCTCATTAGATCAGAAAATTAGCTCAAATCAATGGACACATAGCGTTGCGGATTTTTATAATAGGTACCTATACCTTTAAAGTTGTATTTAAAGTAAAGTTAATTGATTTTGATTTGATCCGGCCGATTTCGGCCATGGTGACTGCTTCAGCTCGTCTGCTATGTATTAAACATATTGATATAAACATACATTTATTTGCGTACTTTAAATTCAACAAAAGCTAATAATAATCTATACTAATATTATAAAGCTGAAGAGTTTGTTTGAACGCGCTAATCTCAGGAACTACTGATCCGATTTGAACCATTCTTTCAGTGTTAGATAGCCCAGTTATCGATGACATAACATCATGCTGTGACTAACAGTACTTAAGTTGAGTAAGTTAACGCGGGCGAAGCTGCGGGCAACAGCTAGTTAGTACATAAAAACGAATGACAATACATTCATGTCATAACAGCTTTAGGGTGGTCTTTGCTATCGATTAATCAAATGCAAGGCATGTGTCATGTAGCACCAGAGGTGTAGGCGATGTCATGATAAGAAAATACAACTTCTTTGATTACAATCTACATTTAAAACATTTGTTAAACTAATAAACAAACCATGTTTTATCTCTTACATAAAATATTTTATATCTAATCGCAAAAATCTTTCACTGAAACAGAAAAACATCACTTAGATTTAAAAATAAATTATAAAACGATAACAATTCAACATTCTTGAATGTAGGAACTTGTATTTTTATTTGTATTTTTTTAAATATATTAGTTGAGATTTGTACTAAGCCACCGAATGGTTAGGAACCAACCTCGGCTTTAAACATAAATGAGTACATCGAGCATATAGCCGGAATAGAGCGCTAAAGTTATGTATTTTGTACGAAAACAAATTCCGACATATTTGTGCTGCGACGCTGCGCCGGTTCTGTGCTCTGATTGGCCAACAGATGATCATTGATGGATGATTGGCCAATAGGACGTATACACAGATCACTAATTGGTTTAATTACTATTACGTCAGTGACAAATCACTGACCAGTTTCGGAATTTTACAACCCACATTACTACTATCTGATTATATGCTCGATGAATAAGTACAACTAACTGATTCTAAGCTTCTTAATTACACTGTCTATCCTATTCTTCTATCCGGAACACAATACAGCTGCGACGTGGACAAAAAGCAAGATCAATCCATATTGGTTCCGTTTTGTACCAAAACACGACCCTACGGTTAGTCTGTTTCTAAATATAAAAAGAGACTAATGTGAGTCGACAACGCCAGGATCTGCTGAAGAAGACATGTCAAGGTTCTGATAACTGAATTTGAGAGATTCCAAGGAGAGGTAAAGGTTGGAAATGGCACAAAAGATCCCACAGGGTCGAGATGCTGGGCCGAGCGAACGATGAAAAAAAACATTTCGGAAAAAATATTATTATTACAAGCTTTTATTTAACTTGCAATGTATAAATGTTTATCCGGGCTGTTTGCAACTTAATTTTGAAGCAGAAATCTTGAACCGATTGAGCTGAAATTTTGTATACACATTTAGTTTGGATGACCAGTTAAATCACGCAACAAGCTTTCAAATTGTATAAATTGTGTAACGAAACGAAACGATTTACCGGTGGGAGGGAAGCGCTGTGCCGCGCTCCCGGCTGCATGGGTACCACCATCTTGCTTGTTTCTCCCGTGAAACAGCTTTGCTGTGTTTCGGAGAGAAGGGCAAGACAGGCAGTGTAATTACTGGCAGCGAGACATAACATCTTATGTCTCAGGATAGGCAACACATAGATGAGTTGCCTGGGCTCGTTCCAGGTGAGCTGGTTTATGTTTATGGGCGACGTCAACCACTTACCATCAGGTGGCACGTTTGCCAGTTTGCTTATCCAAGTAACATTAAAAAAAACGAAGTTATGAGTTGATATTAAAAGTTTTAAAGGAAAAGTTTATTTTATTCTTTTAGCGCATTTTAATATAGGCTTGTTTTTTAAATTTATCTTTACTTTTGTTTTTTTATCTCACTTGAACTTGAATTGTTTTTAAAAGTTGGCTGTCAAGGGTCTACTGACAGATGCGGAACATCTGTGTCAATCACAATTCATAATTATCTAGGTACTAGCTGTTCCCCGCAGCTTCGCCCGCGTTAACTTAGATTTACAGCCGTAGACGGATTGATGATGATTATTTTTATATCCTAAGTTACTCCTTAAAACATCAGCTTTCAGCAAGTCCCATCAAAATCGGTCCAGCCGTTTCTAAGATTAGCCGGAACAAACAGACAGACAAAAATTGTAAAAAAATGCTATTTTGGTATAGGTACCGTATATACTGCATTTGCTGCATTGCATACATATGGATATGTTTACTGCATATCCATATGCATTTAGTAAAAGCTGTTATTTTAATGTTACAAACAGTACAATTTTATTTATCTGTATAGATGTATAGATAACGCAAGATGGAACATAACAACGTAATACCGTTGGCTGTCACGAGTCAAGTCGCCAAGGCGCGAAGAGAAGTATCACAATAAAAAACGACATCAAATATTCAAAAATATTTTCGAATCCTGGCATTAAACAAAAATAGCTTTACAAATTGGTATAAATCTAATGAACAGCGTGTTTCACTCGACTGTAATCTCACAATCGAAGCCTCGCTATTCAAACACTTGATAAACAAACGATATTTGTACTTTCATTTTTAGCTTTTTCTTCGCTGAAACGGAATTCTGATTGATACTGATTTATGCTGAGCGTAATTGAATTTGTATACTTCGGAATTTTGTATACTTTTAGCAAATAGACGTTCTCATCGTGTTTCGAGATCTGGTGGGATGCAATAATCATTATTCATTAGATACAATGTAAATGTAATGTTATAAATGTAACAGTTTCTAAGTTTAATATAGGACTCAATGGAGTGGATACTCCACAGCATAAAATCAGCACTTTTTGCGTAGATAGAACTAACCAAAATATTGATGTATCATAGGGTAGTTTCGAATAACTTTGTAACGTTCGGACATCTGACACCTCAGTCCTCCCGTGAGTCGTGACCGTGGTTTCTGTAACGTATCCGAAAGGCGAAACGTCATGTAAAACGTTTGTTGTTTGTTTATCATGTAAAAGGATTATCTTGGTTGAACATCTAATGTCTCAACAGATACGCTGTCATCAAAATAAATGCTACTTTAAGTAGAGACAAAGCCGCGTACAGAAGCTTTGAGATAGTATTTCTGAAGACGTTTTTTTACCTACATTTGTATTGACTTTTTCTGACGTATTTGAAGTGTACAAGTTGTTACCTACGAAATAAAGATATTTTGACGTGACAATGTCTTATAATTCGATGGAGCCGGCTGCAAGAACGAAAAAACATGACGCATGCGGCGTTACCTCGCTCTGAGGCGTTCCATTTTCTTATGACGTTGTCACGTTCAACTATAGTCAGTAAACAGACTTTACAGACAACCGATTTTTTAATTTGATTTGAGTCGATTAAAAAGTTCCAGTTCTAAGCGTTATTCTCTGCAAATACATTCATAGTGGAAATTTATATAATGGAAAGTCTTGTTCAGGGCCCTCTTTACTGCCTACCACCGCTAGATTGTACGGATGCTGCTGCACCTGCACGAAGCTAATTGACCCGAGGGGGCTCTTTGTACCCCTCTTATAAGAAGACGGGACAACGTTGGAAGGAGTTTTTATTCTGTGGTGCGGGATAATCCCTCTGTGGAGGTGGCGTTGGTCCCTTGGGGGACTGACTAGTCGTCGAGGTGCCCTGTTTGTTTATTAGATCCGACCACACCGGCACCTCACTAAAGGCGGCATTGGTGGCACTCGCCGGGTTTTAGAGGGTAGAGCTGCGTCTACTTATCAGCTTCCGGGCGCAACGAGTCCCACATACACGCGAGGGGAGACACACTCCCCCGCGGAATGCCTCAGAGCATTTCCCGGCGTTAAAGAAAAAAAAAAGAAAAAAGAGATTGTACGAATACCTGAGGATATAACCCTCATGATGATAGAGTAAATTCAATCGAAAAAGATTCGTCGACCGTATCGGATTTGACTAGTCTATATTCTGTATCCTGTATAGCGCTCGCGATGAGCCACGCCCCCTGCGGGTCGCAGCCGGCCTCAGGCCAAAAAGTCTAGCCCTTCCGAAAAAAGCCTACCACATACTTCCTAAGTGGTAGGCTTTAGTTTATCATTTAACGTGGTGTATATTATTTACTCACCATCGTCACGCGTTTCCGTTCGATACGGATTACACAGATTTTAAAAAAAGTCAGTTTAAGCTTTGATTTGTTGCTTTTTTCCTTACTTCAAAAAACTTACCCGTTTCAATGCATATACGCGGCTGTTGACTGTTCTGCAAATAGAACATCATTTACCTGCAAAAAAAAAAGGTTTAATTTAGGTTCATGCGATCACTTTTCATATATAAATTAATAGTACCTGGATGACCGAGCTTTGCTCGGTGTTTATGTTTAAGTTGATAAAACACGAATAAAATGACATTTTCTAAAAATGATTCCTAGCTAGATCGATTTATCGTCCCCGAAACCCCCTATATACTAAATTTCATGAAAATCGATGGAGCCGATTCCGAGATTCCAATTATATATATATACAAGAATTGCTCATTTAAAGATATAAGATAATACCGAAACGGCATTCACTATCAATGCACTACCGTAACATCAGGACTCAACTACTACACTGATAAACTATATAAACGCCGTAAGATTATTTCCTCGAATAAACATCTAGAGTGAGGGCAACACTAACCGCCTTATTCCAAAACGAAGACTAAACATAGTACCGAGTTTAATACCAGCTTTAAACCATGGTCTAATATAAATGTTATTACAAAAACTAGTTTAACGCTAGTACCAGGACTATCTATGGTAATAAAGTTAGACCACCGTGACCCCTAGTTTAACTTCGGTACTAACCTCAAAACTTTAAATTATCAGATGTCTTATGCGTTGAATTTGCGTTTTTTCGTATTAATTGTATTGAAAGGTAATTAAATGAACTCGATGTGGACAAAATTATTGAATTGGACTAACATTTAAAATAATTATTCTGCGATCCTAATATAATATAACATTCTATTTCTGTAATTTTGTTGTATTGTATTTTGTCATTGATATACATACCTATTTTATATCATATGTAATAATTCTAATTAACTCTGATATTTTTCATGTATGTTTGGATTAAATAAACACTAACCTTTTCTTGAGAAGTCCAATTATCATCCCTTTTTTCTTTTGTTGATACATTTTACAACATAAGTAATGTTCGTGGCACACAAATTCACAACAAAAAATATTATACTATTCTTATGAACAACATACCGTCTATTTAGAATCAAAGAACAATAATGGCTGTATTGTAACTATTGGTAAGTGGTAACTCGACTTACATTGCATTAACTAAACATTAAACAATAAACATTTCGATGACATTAGAACTACGCGCGCTTTGTATTTTATTCCCTTATACGCTAGCTATATAAACAACTTAACAACGAAATATTACAATATTTGTGTGTAATAAACAAAAATTTAAAACACACTACCTCAAAGTACAAAGTAGTAAAGATTTCAGATATTTTATATAACACAATAAATTTTATTATCAAAATATTGATGTATTTTCCAAATTATATTTAATTATAAAGAACCTGGATGACCGAGCTTTGCTCGGTATTTTTTTTTTTTTTTAATAAAATGACATTTTCTAAAATTGATTCCTAGCTAGATCGATTTATCGCCCCCGAAACCCCCTATATACTAAATTTCATGAAAATCGTTGGAGCCGATTCCGAGATTCCATTATATATATATATATAAGAATTGCTCATTTAAAGATATAAGATTAGCGAGCTTTGCATAAAATGGAACGGTGTACCGAACTAATCAAATATTGAACGAACAAAATTAATGATATGTTGCTCAATAATCTGTGGATACAATTAAACCAGGGACGATCTTTGGTACTACCTAGACCTCGGTTGGTCCTCGATTTGTAATAAGAATGAATTTTAGTCCATGGACTAACGTTAATACCGTAACAAACCTGGACTTTTCAGTCTTGGTTTAATCCCGGTACTAGATAAGTTTTTTGTAATAAGGCGGTAAAGGTTTCCATAAGCGACCTTGTTTAACAAGTACTAGTTCAAAAATGACCACTCTTTCATTGTTCCAGAAAAGGTACACACTCAATACAGGTTAACAAATATTCTAAGAAATAATGATACCTACTACCTACCTGTTTATCCTGCTCATTTTTTTCCATCAAACAGCTCTGCTGTATTTCGAAAAGAAAGGCAGTGTGTGATAACGCATGATTGAGACTAGCCTAGACAGTTCATGTCTAGGCTAGTCTCAAGTAAACTTGTACATGGTCGTGGTCAACGCTGACCCCTTGCCAGCTCGTCTGCCTGTTTCCCTGTACAAGTAACTAAAAATAACATAGTTCTATATACCACAACAGGAATCAAATTAAAAAAACAACATGGCTGACTCACATAGACAAAACTTTTCTAAACAAACCGTCACGCCTCCAATTTTAATATCACTTGGTACTTTATGATATTCACCCAGAGTTACGTGGTGTATCTAATCTGTACCTAGAGCTCAGCTGCACTAAAACTTTACGTTACAAAATATCAAAGCCAGTGAATATTACTCGTACGGCGGCTAGGATTTGGTTTTATTTTTATCTTGATTAAATCCGTGTGGCTTATGTTCTACCTGGTTTAGTGAATTTGGTAGTTCATCATTCTGACGTAAAGATGATCATCACAATTGATGAGGAGGTACGGTTTTATTGCAATTATCAATCGAGGTATCAACTATCAATCGTTAGTAAAGTTTATGCTAATTTGAGAGAAATTAACTACATAATGTCTTTAGTGGGAGGAACGAGATACGACCTCTGTGGCTCAATGGTTAGCGCTTTTTTTTAGGTTCGAATCCCGCCAGGGAACAAAAAGTGTTCTGTGTTCCTGGTTCATGGATGTGTATTAAATATGTGTATTACATAATAAAAATCTTAAAAACCTATAGTATAAAAGTATTAAATATATTTTCGTTGTCTGGTACTCGTAACACAAGTTCTTCGAGAACTTACCACGGAACCAGATTGTTATGGTGCAAAAGCGTCCATAGAAAAAAAAGATGGGATAATTAAATCAGCTGGTAAATATGGCATAGAAATAGCAAAAAATAGACTTGGATTTAAATTTTAACGAACCTACCGTAGTTTAAATTAAATATTACTAAATATTCAAGTATTTGGAGACGAGAGCAATTTATATTTCTATCATTGGCACTCAGCTCTTGTTATAAACAATCTGATCTGATCTGATCTCCCGTGGCTTTTTAATAATGAAAACAGATTAAACATAACATCTTTATTTCATGAATATAAAATATCATAAAATAACATCACCTACAACTTGAAAGTTAAGTACATTTTTTAATTAAAGAAAGCATTAGAAACACAGATTCCCCTTAAAAAAATAGCCGGTCAGTAAAGTTGGTTTGCGGACGATAGTTTAATGTGACCACGTCATAATAAAACGCAAGCGTACAATGAGTGTAACGGGACATTGAGCGTTACGGGATAGTGAGCGTTACGGGACATTTTCGTGTATGCAGCCGGCGTTCATCGATTTATTAGACGTTGTCACGACAAAAATCAAAATAATTTCCAGGATTCCATTAGCCTATATGATTGTACGACATTATTAGATTGTACGACATTATTGTTACTAATCCTCCCTCCCTCCCCCCCCCCAACGCACAAAATACACACAACCATTACCACCATCCAAATTCTTGTCCAAAGTCCTCTGACGGATCAGCAGTACCTACTAGAATAGAGATCGTCATGATAGTACCCAAACGGGACTTACAAAACCGCATTCGACTAAATGAAATGAAAATTTTGTTTGGGCGCGGGGTTTTATTCGTCAAAGAGAAGCGGATTAACGTTTATTTCAGACTCGCATCCATTCGCAAAAATAATTTCAAAAAAGGATTGATATAACATTAAAAAGGCTCAGTCTAAATTGATGTGACTGATGGGTATATCACCAAACCAAAGATTTCAATAAAAAAAAAATAGAGATAGGCTGAATTCGTCGAGCATATAACCGGATAGAGTAGTAATGTGAGCCATACAATTACGAAACTGTTCTGTGACTTCTAACTGAGGTAATAGCAATTCAACCAACCAGTGATTTGTATGTATGTCCCAACGGCCAATAATCCTTCAATGGCTATCGGTCGGCCAATCAAAGCGCAGAACTGGCGCAACATCGCAGCACTTTGGCGGAATATGTTTTCATACAAAACACATAAAAAATTAAAAAGTGCGTGCGTTTGGCGTGCGTACAAATATTTGGCAAACTAATTTATAAATCTCGTTTACATTTATCTAAAACTTTACATTTCCGAGACTTACGATGCGACGTTCGTTCTATCTCACTCTCTCTCTCTCTCTCTCTCGATCTTTCTCACTCGATTGCTCCCTACTCTCCCTCCATTGTTATGTGCTTCATCACTTCATGCTACGTTCGCTCTTCCTCACTCTCTCTCTCTCTCGATCTTTCTCACTCGCTTGCTCCCTACTCTCCCATGGTTATGTGCTTCATCACTTCGTGCTACGTTCGCTCTTCCTCACTCTCCCTCAATCGGTCTCAATCACTCTCTCCCTCTTCTTGGACAAAAACTTTGCACATTTTCGTGACGTTTCATGCGTAAAAATTTTACCTTCATGCGCGCAAAGAAGTTTCACTTCAAAAATTATAACTGCTGGTGATGATGATTAGTATTTGCTGCATTAATTAGCTAGTTATAGTCTTGGTCCGAGGAACTAATAATTAAAGACTATTAACAAAATATTGGTGTATTTAAGAAAAGCAATTAATAAAGATCAGAACTGTTACTCGGGTCTCGCAGGACTACTAAAAATTATCTAAAATAAAAAATAACAAAATACACTTGACGCAAACGTCTTGATTCATATTTTAAAAAATAGAATCCAAAAAGTATTACATAATTTAATAAATAAAATTAAAAGAAAATTGACTAGGGTTAGGGATATGCTGTCACCCTAGTGTTGTGAACATTTCGTATTAGTCGAGCAGACGAGCGGGGACACGACGCACCCTTGTGCTACGATTATACGGCTCTACTACTATGGGTGCTATACAGTAAATTATATCGTCGGTCCAGCGAAAGTCGGCCTCGCACACAATGTGTTTGTTACTAACTAACTACTGTCGAACTATCTTAGTACATATCGAGTAATAAAAATAAAAATAAAAATAAAAAAAACAATATTATTTTCTGTTCGGGACCTCATTTAATTTTTACTTTTATTTTCATTCTCATAATATGCATACAAGACAGCTACATTCTAGTGTTTACCGACACCCATGATGATACCACGTGATGATTAGACGATTAGACGTCATCTTCGATATGTCTCCAGGCATTATCCACTCTTCTCTCTTTAGCTAACTTCTCTTAATATTCGACCCTTATTTTTTTTCTTTAACTCCGTGAGATGCTCTGAGGCATCCCGCGGGGAAGTGGGTTTCCCCAGGCGGGTATGTGGGACTCGCTGCGCCCGAAAGCTGGCAAGTGGACGCTGATCTACCCACTAAAACCCGGCGAGTGCCACCAATGCCGCCTTTGGTGAGGTGCCCCGGATCTAATAAGCAAACAGGGCACCTCGACAGCGAGTCAGTCGTCCAAGGGACCAACGCCACCTTCACAGAGTGGTTGTCCCGCACCACGGAACAACCCCTCCCAACGTCGGGACAGTATAATGGGGTGAGGTTCTCGTCTTCGCCCCTTGCTCTTTTGTCCCATCTTCTTATAAGAGACAAAGAGCCCCCTAGGCTCAATTAGCTTCGCCAAAGGTGCAGCGACTCACCCTAGGTTACTGAGCCCCACCGCCACGTCAAGGCCCGAACCATGGTGGGGTTAATATTTGACCCTAGAGTTAGCATATCTTTAGACGTTGAAAATTTATGGCAATCTAGCCATTAACTAAATTATTACCTTACCTTAATAAAATAAGTTTATCAATTTCGTCTGTATAAATATAAAATCTTTTTGCATTTTATTTCAATATTTTTATTTTTATTAATTCGGATTTTTTTAAAAGATTAACCAATAACTGTCTGTGATATAAAAATATCTCTTATAAACAGCTCTGCAATTGTGTAAATATTTTCCACTGAGAAATATTATTTACATTAAAGAAAAATATTTTCTTCTGAGAGCTGCCCACACATGAATGTAGGATATAATAAATATTTTTAGACACAGTGTATCATTGAACAGGACTTAACGAAGAAGTTTCTAGGTATTTTTTATGTGGGAAGGAATTGATCCCCTATTTCGTAGACGTGGCTTCAACCCCACCATGGTTCAGGCCTTGTCGTGGCGGTGGGGCTCAGTAACCTAGTGTGAGCCCAGCACCTTGGGCGAAGCTAATTGAGTCGAGGGGGCTCTTTGTATCCCTCTTATAAGAAGAGCGGACACAAGAGCAGGGGGCAAGGGGCGAGGATGGGAACCTCACCCCATTGTACTGTCCCGACGTTGGGAGGGGTTGTTCTGTGGTGCGGGACAACCCCTCTGTGGAGGTGGCATGGGTCCCTTGCGGGACTGACTAGCCGTCGAGGTGCCCTGTTTGTTTACTATATCCGGGGCACCTCACCAAAGGCGGCATGGGTGGCACTCACCGGGTTTTAGTGGGTAGAGCTGCGTCTACTTACCAGCTGTCGGGCGCAGCGAGTCCCACATACCCGCGTGGGGAGACCCACTCCCCCGCGGGATGGCTCAAAGCATTTCCCGGCGTTAAAGAAAAAAAAAAGACGGTACATAGGTATAATAAAATTCATCAACATAAATTGCTTTGTTGAAATTCATTAAAATTATTTTTGTATTATTTTCCAAGTTTTCGTTGCTAATATTTAACGGAACATTATTCACAGTATTTCGCACACGGATGGTCTTATGTTGTCAGGTCAAAAACGCTGAAATATTCCGGTATTCTGACTCCTGAGGTTGAAGACGTGATTGTTGACTCCATTAAAGACATTTAGTAAGTAAGGAGAATGTTTAGTATGTGTTATGTGAGTGTACTGTTGTGTTTATTTTTAAATTAAGCGCAAAGCGATCAGTAGCCAAAGTAATATCACACATAAACTAATATTATAAAGCTGAAGAGTTTGTTTGAACGCGCTAATCTCAGGAACTACTGGTCCGATATGAAAAATTCTTTCATTGTTAGATAGCCTATTTATCGAGGAAGACTATGGGCTATATAACATCACGCTGTGATGAATAGTAGTTCAGTTAAGTTAGTTAACGCGAGCGAAAGCTGCGGGCAACAGCTAGTAATATATAATATGACTAAAGGTGACGCATTGTTCTAATTAGTGATGGCAATAACGGCTGCTTTACAAAAATAAATTATCCTGTTGTGTTTTTTTGTAACAACTGTTGTTCTAAACTGCTGTCTGTTATCCTGTTATGTTGATTTATAGACGTTGAAAAATATGAATTGTGACAATAAGCAGGTCATTCTGCCTATTGCGTGCCTATTCTTACCATTGCGTCATCGTTTCAATAATGACAACTGACAACAGGATATAGTTATTCTTTAATAACGGATTATTCATTATTTTCAAATAACGCATTACTACAAGTGTTGTCGTAATAATGACCACCACTAGTTCTAATACCGGATACGCGCCAGAGGGGAGTGTGCGTCCTCCAGAGCGGTGCGAGGCTCTCCATACGTGAGCGAGCTTATAACTAAAGGACGTAAACGACAAAATGTTTTTGTTATTTTATTGCATTAAAAACGATAATTGGAAAAATTCTATTATTTTAAAGAACATTGTATAAACTCTAACCTACGAAGAAAGTTAGAGGCTAAAACCGGTCCCAATTGTATATACATAAGATGTGAATCTCTTTTTAAAAAGAGGTATGTGTGATATTTTTTTCTATGTTACAAAAGGATTTTAAAAAATCATGCATTGAAAACTAACCCCTTTCCATTTAGTTATCAAAGAACGAACGAATAAAATGAGGAATGCAAGTTTACCATTAATAATAACAATAATAATAATATCTATGGACGCTTTCACACCACGTGAATCTGGTCCCGTGGTAAGTTCTCGAGGAACTTGTGTTACGGGTACCAGGCAACGGAAATATATTTAATACTTTTATACTATACATATATTTAAGATTTTTATTATATAATACACATATTTAATACACATCCATGACCCAGGAACACAGAAAATATTTTTTGTTCCCTGGCAGGATTCGAACCCGCAACCTCCGGGCTTGAGCGCCAACGCGCTTACCACTGAGCCACAGAGGTCGTCAAACCAGTAATATCGCCACTTATATGAGAGCTCGGTATATGACATTGTAAAGTATCCTTTTTTTCCTTTTGTTCTGCAGCTGAAATTTGCAGCCCAAACCATAGCTAGGACCGGGGTTGGTTTTAAACCTAGCCGTGTGTGGGGTTCGCACTTGGGCAGTGTCGTTACCCACTAAAACCGCCGCGCTGCAAGCGCCCTCCGCCGCCTTTTGAGGGTCCCGGATCTTGCAACAACACAGGACCCTCGGCGACAGGCTGGCCCCGGCGAGAGGATAGACTCCTCCTCGAAAGGAGGGACTGCTCGGCCGTTCGTTTTCACGATACTTTTAGCAGTCCCCGACGACGTCGTGCCTATCTGGACCCAGGTTAACCCCAACCTCGGCCCGACACGAGCACAGGGGCGTTACTGGAGGCGTATTAAGTAGCGCCTCCTACGCACCCCTGTTCGTCGCCTGCGGGAGGAGGCCTCGTCGGCGGCCTCCTCTCTCACCCGCTCATCGGCCTCCTTCTGGGACATTACTGCCTCACAGAAGGAGACCATCGCCGTCCAGGACTCGTCATTGCGGAGCATCGCAGTGATGATGCTCGGCAAAGACAAGTCCCCTCCGATAACTGACGTCAGATCGCGACGCAGCGCCGCCCATATCGGGGACACCTCTAGAGTGTGCTGGGCCGAGTCCACCGCCGCGCCACAATCGTGACATACAGTTGCCGGCTCCTTTTGGGCCGTCCGGCACAGGTACTCACCGAAGCAGCCATGCCCGGTGAGCACCTGTGTTAGACGGAAGGTGAGGGGTTTGCGTTTACGACGCATCCACCGCTCTAGGCCCGGACGCAGGGCAACCGTTAGGCGTTTGCCATACGGCTCCCACGCCAGGTCCTCTCCCCACCTCAGCATTAATGCCTCTTGCCCTAGTCGGCGGACCCGCAGGATACCGTCCAGCGTCAAGCTCTCGCCGAGAGACCTCCTATCCGAGACATAGGACCTCAGCAAGAACTTCCGCCACGAGTTCCCACGAGGGGTCGCCGGCTAGGGCAGTTGCTGCTGCCCACGATTTCGTACGATACCCCCGAATCACTCTTACCGCGATGACCCGCTGCGCCGAGCGCAACTGGGCCCTACTCCGCGCGATAAGGTGACCCGCCCAAATGGGAGCACCGTATGTCGCCATACTCCGGCAGACCCCGGAATATAGCTGCCTGCAGGCGGCGCTGGGTCCTCCGAGGTTCGGGAGGAGTCTGCCCAACGCACTCGCCGCCTTTACGACCTTCGGACCCAACTGTGCGAAGTGTGGGCCGAAGGTCCATCCTCCGTCAAGAATGAGCCCCAGATATTTAATATGGGGGCTCATCCTGATCCTCACCCCTCCGATCTGGAGGGCAGCCCCCGGTGGGGGTCCTTTCCGCCCAGTCCCGCGGAAGAGAAGGGCTTCGGTCTTAGATGGTCTGACCCGAAACCCTAACCTATCTATGCGGCTGATCACGAGGTCGAGCCCGACCTCGGCCAGCTGCGCCGCCTCCTTGTAGTCTCGTCCCTGGGCGTAGACGAGGGTGTCATCTGCTATTCATCCGCATAGCAGATGACACCCATCCCGGGGAGGAGACGGCCTCGCAGGACCCAGTCATACCCGATGCCTCACAGGATTGGACCAAGAACCGATACCTGCGGGACACCGCAGCCGACTTGCCACCACTCTACGGACCCACACCGGTTCTCGCAGCCCACCCTCCTGTCGGAGAGGTACGTCTCCAACAGCCTCCTGAGATAGGGAGGCACACCAAAGTAGTTCAGTGCCTCCCGTATCACACTGTGCGGGAGGCTGTTGAAGGCGTTCGCGATGTCCAGGGACACCGCGACCACCACCTCCCCTCTGCGTTCCGCCTCACCCGTCACCGCCCGTAGGCGTTTGAGGGCGTCGATGGTCGACCGGCGTGCCCGGAACCCAAATTGGGACTCTGAGAGTCCCGGTCCCGGGCCCTCCTCCAGGTGCTGAACGAGCCGGGAAGCTACGACTCTCTCCAGAGCCTTCCCAGTCTCATTCAGCAGCACCACCGGTCGCATCGACGAAGCCCAGTCCGGGGGTCGCCCTGCCTTCGGAAGCAGACAGAGCCGACCCTCCTTCCATGCCCTCGGGAACTGTCCGGACCGCAGGCAGCGATCGAACAGCTCCCGAAGGCTGTCGCCGAGGTGCCCTAGGGACAGGGCCAGAATCTTCCCGTGCACCCCATCTGGACCCGGCGCCCTCTTCTTACTCTGGAGGCGGGTCAGAACTGCCTCCATTTCAGCCTCCGTCACGGGTGGCGGAACACCCTCCTCGTCCGGCGTCTGCCGAGCCATCCTGGGGGGCGTGAAGCCCCCAGGTGTGTCGGGGAAAAGTTCCCCGACAATCCTCCCCAGTTGGCCCGGCTGGAGCGTCTCGGTGATAGGGGCCGACTGCGGAACAAGCTCCGCGCCCATTTGTACGGTCGGCCCCAGGGGTCCCTATCGAGACCATCAACGAGCTCCAGCCAGGCCTCCTCCTTGGCTCGGCAGATGGCCTGTTTCAGGGTATTGACCTTGTCAGTGTAGACACTGTACAGGCCGTCGTCTCTGTTGACATCCTGGGGGCGCCGCCGCCTGCACCGGGTATATTGCCTCCTTGCCCGTTGGCAGGCGGCCCGGAGGTCGGCTAGTTCAGCCGACCACCAGTAGAGCGCCCGCCGCGGGGGCGGACGTTTCTCGCGCGGCATGGCCGCTCCGCAGACCGCAGTGAACGCGTCGCAGAGCCGGTCAGCCGCCTCGTCCACCCCAAGCTCCGACAGCGGCGGTAGGCTCCACCGGCAAACGATTGCCGCCTCCTCTGCTAGTTCCCGGTCGAGCTTCGCGAGGACGATCATATTGAAATATCGACTGTTTAGACTTTAGACGAATGTTTCAGGTGTTATATAAACGAATGAATACATTAAATTGGATATGGTTTTTGAATTTACGAAATGAAACGTAAATATTCGCTTTTTTTAAGCGCATACTCATTGAAATCTAAGAATTTGTTTTTGTTTTATAGATTAATAAAAGGATTGTGTGGTTTCGTGAAACAACGGTAAAAGTGAAACTTTTTTTCACATAATAGACATTTTTTGGAATAATATTCCATTAAGGGTATAAAAATCGCTTTATCAATCTTAATTTTATACTTGGAAAACTTGGCGGCGGACCGTCACGCGACATGCAACACACACGAAAATGTTTGAGACGATGTAATAAAAGTTTCACTTTAAAAATGGAAATCTCGTATTATGGGCGTCGGTACCGTAAGGCTCCGACTGCTCGTTTGTCCCCTTATGACATAAGAAAAATCTTGTTGCTTATGTTGGAATGAAATTTATATATTTATTGCCTGATTGATTTACCAACTTACTGATTTCTTACGTCAAAAAAAATCAAATGAAATCTAGCAGCACCCATTTTTTTATGTCACCTATTAAAAACACTTGTACTAATAAGACGAATCTAATGATACCTTAATTAAAGAAATCCATTTAGTGGTTTTGAAGATATATGAGGGAACAAAGAATAATACAAACAAAGATAGTCACGAAAAACATAATCCTTTCCTTGCATTGAGCCGAGAGAGCTGTTCTTTGTATCTTATAAGAAGAGGGGACAAAAAAGCAGGGGGACAAGGGGCAAGGATGGGATCCTCACTCCTTTGCACTGTCCCGACGTTAAGAGGGTTTATTCTATGGTGCGGGCAACCCCTCTGTGGAGGTGGCGTTAGTCACGTGTGAGACTGACTAGCTGTCGAGGTACCCTGTTGGCTCAACAGATCCGGGGCACCTCACCAAAGACGGCATTGGTGGCACTCGCCGGGTTTTAGTGGGTAGAGCTGCGTCCACCTTACCACCTTTCGGGCGCAGCGAGACCCACTCACCGGCGGGATGCCTCAGAGCATTTCCCGGCGGAAAAGAAAAAAAAGGTTTCAATGACTAAAATCTCCTAACTCACATTGAATACATCGAGCAAATAACCAGTTACAGTAATAATGGGAGTCATAAGATTCCGAAACTGGTCAGTTTTTTGTCACTCACGTATTCAAGCAACCAGTGATCTACGTGTACGTCCCATCGGCCAATCATCCATTAATGTCAATAAGTCGGCCAATCAGATCGCAGAACCGGCGCGGCGTTGCAGCACAAACTTGGTGGAATTTGTTTTCATACAAAACACATAACGTTACGGCTCTATTCCGGTTATTTTTTCGATGATTTAATATAATTTCATTGAACATTTTGGATTTAAAAGTACCTACAAATTATTACTGAGAATACTCGAGGAGTATTTGAAATATTTAAAGACCTATATTTATTTAACAACTAACCATCGCGAGGTATTGCACGACAAAAAGCGAACAATGTTAACATGAAGGGCCGTATTCCCACGTAAGGTCATCGACATCAAATCGATAATAGTTTTTGCAATCGATTCCTGAGACAGGCTCGGATGCCATCACTAACGAGGTAACTCTTTGTTTATATATAAATGCCTCGAAGGACGTCACTCGATTTGGACGTGAAAAAACTCGACAGTTTTAACTTTGGAGCATCTCGGAGAAGATTTATTTAGGAGCCATATAAAAATATTTATTCACATGTCTTCACTTGAAGCAATATGAATACCCTTGGCAGTATAAAATGAATGTCACAGTACTGTTTGTGAAAGAATAATTAATAACGGTAATACAAAGAATTGGTGTGTGTTTTTAACTACTTTTTTTCACAGAAGAGGAAATGGACTGTCGTTTCACCTGGTGGTAAGTGATAAGTGTTACAAACTACTGGCAGAACAAACCTCTCAACTAAAGTAATTGAAATTATATACTTCCGGTGGCGCCAAAAGGATGTGCCAATCGTGAAGATAATATTAATTAACAATTAAAGAATAAATCTAAATATGCGTGACTAATCACTATAATAATTAATAATGTATTTACAATAATTATTTATAATATTACAGTCATATTTATTATAATAATTAGATTTGGTTTAAAAAGACGCTAATGGCGGTCTTGTGATGCATTCTACTAGTATGCATTGTGATTTTTTTTTTCTTTTTACGCCGGGAAAATTCGTGGGTAGTAAGAACCAGAGTAGCGTAAGGTCCAAAATTCAAAAAAAATTTTTTTTCACCATTCGCTTTTTTAATACCCATATTTTTATGTGCCAAAAAATTTGAACGATGTAGTGTATAGATTGCTTAGTACAAAAATAACATATCAAGAAATTTGATTTTCGTTTACTGCCAGAGTGAAGTGTTTCTACTTACAATAATTCTGACATTATTTTGTCAAAAAAGTTAAGAGCACAACGATCGAAACTCGATTTACAGAGCGAATAGGACACTGAAGATGCCTTGAAAGTAAACGCTCCAATAACGTATCTTGTCATACGTTTTTAACGCAGAAAGTTTGATTATGTAGCCAAAGCTTGTTTCATGCCAAATAAGCGTAAAGGTACCGTTACTGCTAAAGGGACCTTGTTTCCTGCGCTTTTGTGATTATTTTCCCTGCCAAAAAAACGTAAGGGTGTGTAATATGCTACTATGGTACTAAACAATTAAAGTAATGAAATCAATTTTTACGTCAATAATGGTGTAAAAGCTATGTACGTTCTTGTAGCACGTAATAAATCTCTATTGTTCTGATTCACTTTCGCGTCTAATACGGTCTGTACGTTAATTTGACACTTTGACGGATTTTATCGCGGTTTATTAAGATTTTTACTTTTTTATGTTGGTTGGATAGGCAAACTAGCAGATATGCCACCTGATGGTAAGTGATCGACGTCGCACATGAACATAAAACTAGTTTACCTGGAACTAGGCCAGGTAACTCATTTGTGTTGCCTACCCTGAGACATAAGAGGTTAAGTAAGAGGTAGTGCCATGCTGCTTTGCAGCCAAATTGGGCCGGCACGACCGGGGTTGGCACCTTTCGCTCATCTAATACCGGTGTAACCTCTGGTTGTGCGGATATGGATGGGCGTCTATAGTCGCCAAAAGGC
The DNA here is from genome assembly GCA_963853865.1 of Helleia helle. Classification (NCBI taxonomy): domain Eukaryota; kingdom Metazoa; phylum Arthropoda; class Insecta; order Lepidoptera; family Lycaenidae; genus Helleia; species Helleia helle. Next base: position 5,930,715 of record OY971419.1, read on the forward strand.
CTCGATTGCTCGTTTGCCTCCAATGCTATTTAAAAAACCTGTCAAAATAAACATTTTTAGCTTATTGGTTTTCATAAGCCATGGAATGATATGTGCGATTAATGTTTTGCGTATGATAATATGAATGATTAAGAGAAATAAGTCAAAAAGGTGAACATGAAGCTCATTTACAGAGAAAATTACAAGCGAGAAGACATAGAGATGAAGCTGGTCACAGTCAGATTGAGGTTGATAACATTCACGCTACTATAACAGAGCTGTCCATGAAATCAATACCACTTTTTGATCCGTCCATCCGTTACTTCACTAATATTAGGACTGCGTCAAGAATAAATCCTTACAAAGTATAATAAATGGGACTGGAAGATTTTTTGATTTGAAAAAACTGAAAACTGTTATGATTAAACAGACACTGATGAGGAGCTGTACATTGTTTGAAAATCAAATTTAAGGTATTCAGAAGGGGCAAAAGAGCAACCTCGTCCCCACCATGGATCAAGCTTTGTCGTGGCGGTGGGACTCAGTAGCCTAGGGTGTGCCCAGCACCTTGGGCGAAGCAAATTGAGCCGAGGGAGCTGCTCTTTGTACCCATCTTGAGGGGACAAAAGAGCAGGGAAGCGGCAGAACAAGGGGCGATGATTGGAACCTTACCCCATTGTACTGTCCCGACGTTAGTAGGGGTTGTTCCGTGGTGCGGGACAACCACTCTGTGGAGGTGGCGTCGGTCCCTTGAGGAGCTGACTAGCCGTCGAGTTACCCTGTTTCCTCATTAGATCCGGGGCACCCTACCAAAATCGGCATTGGCGGCATTTGCCGGGTTTTAGTGGGTAGAGCTGCGACCACCTTACCACCTTTCGGGCGCAGCGAGTCCCACATACCCGCCTGGGGAGACCCACTCCCCCGTGGGATACCTCAAAGCATTTCCCGGCGTTAAAGAAAAAGAAAAAGAAAAAACCTCGTCAAGAGTTATTTTTCAAAAAGCTTACAGTGGTGACATAGCTATATCAGCAGATAAGTACCATGATTTGCAAAAGCTGTGTCGATCTGGAGTTATTCCTCCAACATATTATCACGATTTTTCCAATTTTTTTCAAGTCAACCACGAATAGTTATAATTTTTAATTATTATTAATTTTAGAAGATTTTTGTTATTATTTTAAGGCCATTTTAACGGAAGTTCCGTTGCATTCCCTAAATTATTAAATTTATATAACAGCCAAAATAACGTATGTCAACCTTTTTTTGATAAATAAACTTTATTAAAATAAAAACGTTTTTTAACTACCCAAAAAGTAACACTATTCTGTAGCCGATAAATAAATCTTTATTATTAGTAAAAATCATATTTCTAACTACCATAGATTTTGACATAAAAGAACTATAAGATAACGAGAGGTAAATTTGAGTTGTTTTTCGGCTCTCCTGTAAAGTTGTAATTTTGCCCTTACGCTACTCTAGTTCTTAACCCGCGAAATGCTCTGAGGCATACCGCCTGGGGAGTGGGTCTCCCCAGGTGAGTATGTGGGACTCATTGCGCTTATTATTATTATTTTAAAAAAAAAGTTGCTTCGCCCAAGGTGTTGAGCTCACCCTAGGCTACTGGGCCCCACCGCCACGTCAAGGCCTGAACCATGGTGGGGATACATTGTGAATGGCGTTACTCTGCCCAAATATATTGTGATCGAGAAGATTCAAAAATTGTTTTAATTAGATATTCCTGCTGAGAGTCTTTACATAAGCGGCATCCATAGACACCCGCTATCATTAGCATCTCTTTGCTTGATAATCTCTAAGTCATATCGGTTCGGAAATACCGTAGATGGTAGCCGATTCCTCCTCCTCCTGCCTCGCCGATATAGTTATCGTGCGAGGCAGGAAATGCTGTAAAATGGATTTCTGGACATCAAGATGGTAGAATTTTGAATAACTCAGGAACATGTACATAGATCCAAACTATCTGCGATAAATCGTCTCTTTTACGTAACACAATGATAACATTGTACTTTGTGGACCTTTGCAACAAAAGTGTAAGAACTATCTCATCTTATACGTACTGTGCAATGCTAATTATGATAAACTACCCTCCTCGCTTGATTTCATGAAACGTGCCCAGCAGAGACGTATAGGGGTGGCGTAAATTGTGTAAGTATTTTTCATTCTGTTCTCTCTAATTTACATCGAAATAAAAACTGGCTTCACAGCTCAGTCAAGTAATGAAATAAAACAATTTGGTGGTAAAAAGTAATTAATATTCAACCGACTCAGTTGTACAACAATACGACCAGTAAACCTAATAAACCTTAACATTTGTTAGGTGCGTCTGCGTCGTAAAAAATTAATAATTAATTATTTATCGAAAAAATACACCATGTTATACTAGTATTGTGGTAAGGACCCCACCATGGTTCAGGCCTTGACGTGGCGGTGGGGCGCAGTAGCCTAGGGTGAGCCGCTGCACCTTGGGCGAAGCTAATTGAGCCGATGGGGCTCTTCCTACCCCTCTTATAAGAAGAGGGGACAAAAGAGTAGGGGGCAAGGGGTGAGGACGGGAACCTCATCCTATTGTACTGTCCCGACGTTGGGAGGGGTTGTTCTGTGGAGCGGGACAACCCCTCTATGGAGCCACCTCCACCGTCCTTTGGAGGACTGAGTAGCCATCGAGGTGCCCTGTTTGTTTATTAGATCCGGCGCACCTCGCCAAAAGCGGCATTGGTGGCACTCGCCAGGTTTTAGTGGGTAGAGCTGCGTCCACTTACCAACTTTCGGGCGCGGCGAGTCCCACATACCCGCGTGGGGAGACCCACACCCCCGCGCGGTGTCTCAGAGCATTTCCCGGCGTTAAAAGAAAAAAAAAAGGATTCAATAAATGGAAACATATCTAAGAAATTAAAAGTAGTCGTGAACAAAACATTGATAGACCATGTAGAAATATCGAGCTCCGCGAAATAAAACTGAAAAACATGGTAAATAGCTCGTTTTAAAGTTTTAGAAATATTTATTTAAGGAACTAGCTGGCGCCCGCAGCTTCGAAAGTGGAGTCCGAAAAAGGAGCTTTATATTATGTATTTCATTGCTAGAATAAAATAATAAAAAAAAACAAATAAGTAGTGGAACTCCTTACTAATATTACAAAATGCAAGCGAGTGTTAATGTCTATATATTATTATACCTCTATATATTATACTTTATTGCAAAACTTGTGCGTTCGGCCAGTACTTACATTTTTTTTATGTTAGTTGGATAGGCCAACTGGCAAACGTGCCACCTGATGGTAAGTGGTCGACGTCGCCCATGAACATAAACTAGTATACCTGGATCGAGCCCAGGCAACCCATTTATGTGTTGCCTATCCTGAGACAGAAGATGTTAAGTCTCGGTGCCAGTAATCACGGGTCCAACAAGCAAGATGGTGGTACCCATGCATTCGGGAGCGCGGCACAGCGCTTCCCTCCGACCGGTAGCGCTTACATAATATTATAATCTCGTCGTTTTGGATATTTATATAGACTATTGACATAATTAGAATTACTAATAAACATAAGGCAAATGTAATTCCCGTAGGAACTTTGAATTTTTTGGGATAAATTAATGTAGTTCTAATCCAAGGTTAATATCAATATTTCAATTTTCAGCCAAATCGGTTCAGCCGAGTGCCGTGAAAGACCAACATACTTATAAACTTACAAACTTTCGCACTTGTAATATTAGTAAATTAAAAATGCGAAAGTTATATGTATGTAAATAGAATAGACATATTGTATATAAATATACATATATGAGGCCCCCTATACAGACTTTAATTTTCATCGTATTTAAACTTATCCGGCAGTATCAGGATTTGAACACGCGACATTTGTGTCATAATAACTTGACCACTATACCAGCTACATTCATATTATGTATTATTATGTACTATGTTCATTTATATGAATGCGATTACAATAAAAATATAGGCACTGATAGATCATAGATCACCACACAAAATAAGACATTATAAGTACACTGCAGCAATTATTAACCAAAAATACTAAACATAATTAACTTGATAATATATACATCGAATTAATAATTCGAATTAATTTTCGCGCCATCGCATCGCAATTAATTCCATAATACCTGGATGGTATTTTTTTTTTTAATAAAATGACATTTTCTAAAAATGTTTCCTAGCTAGATCGATTTATCGCCCCCGAAACCCCCTATATACTAAATTTCATGAAAATCGATGGAGCCGATTCCGAGATTCCAATTATATATATATATATATATATATATATATATATACAAGAATTGCTCATTTAAAGATATAAGATAATTCATACAAAACTGCCCGCTATATCTAGTGTTAAAACAAGACCTTAATTTTTCATTTAAATTCCAAGAACGTTCAACAAATATATTTTCTCTAGTTGGCTCCCGCGTATGTTATCTTTAGTCAGATATTTAAGTATTCCAGGCGCTATGTGAGTAAAGTAGAATATCGAAAAATTAATCAGCCCTTATCAACCCTTGGAATTATTCGACTTATTGAGCCATTTGTATTTTTCCGTGACGTTGAGAAGCAAGTATATAAAATCGTCTGTTTTCTTTTCATATATAAAAAATCCGGATCCGTATGTCAACAAAACTAAAAAGGTGCCTTGTGCCGTAATATTTATAAGAGCTTTTATATATATATTTTCCTCAAGTTCGCAATGAGGGTGCCACAGATTGTTCCCGACGTTTCATCATCATCAACCTTCATCTGTCCACTGCCGGACATAGGCCTTCTCCAATAAACGGCAAGACAGTCACTCGAATCTAACTAGGACCAACCGGGTAAAAAGGGGGGAAGGCTTATGCTATTTATTTTGAACGTTTTTTTTTTTTAAATTTTGGGGTTGCTTCCAAAGTCATAAAACAATTATGATAAAACGAAACCATTTTGGGCGCATCATTCAAATTGTGATATTTTAAACTAGATAAATAAGAATCAAAGTATTCGTTCCTAAAATTATTTTTGCTTCAATGTTTATAAGTGTTCAATTTACTAGCACTTAAACCTTTTTAATTAATTAATTATGAAGTTTGTATTGAGTCACTAGACTATTTCATTGTGATATACGATCACATACCTATTTGTAGTACTGCTCTGATTATCTTTTATTATTATTGCGGTGAAACTTTATTTTTTCTTTAACGCCGGGAAATGCGCTGAGGCATCCCGCTGGGGAGGGGGGGACTCCCAGACGGGTATGTGGGTCTCGCTGCGCCCGAAAGATGGTAAGGTCCTCTAACCACAAAAACCCGGCGAGTGCCACCAATGCCGCCTTTGGTGAGATACCTCGAATTTATTGAGCAAACAGGGTACCTCGACGGCTACTCAGTCCCTCATGGGACCGACGCCACCTCCACAGAGGGGTTGTTCCGCACCACAGAACAACCCCTCCCAAAATTGGGGCAGTGTAATGGGATGAGGTTCCCATCCTCGCCCCTTGTCCCCATGCTCTTTTGTCCCCTCTTTTTATAAGAGGGGTACAAAGAGCACATCCCTCAGCTCAATTTGCATCGCCCAAGACTACTGAGCCCCACCCCCACGACAAGGCTTAAACCATGGTGGGGATTGCGGTGAAAACTAGATATAATATTGATGAAAGCTTTTTTATGTAGCATAGTCAAATTAGTTTGTAAAAGTTTTCACAGAGCATCAATTAGGCAGCAACACCCACGTCGCATATTCTAATATTGTCGTTGGAAGAACAACATTCAGCTCGAATTGGAAAGTAAATGCGCTTACAATTTACAACCTCACACTTCTCACACGATATGAATACAGGCAAATTTATGCATTATCTTATATAACAATAGTATCAAATTTTAATGAATCCATTTGATATTATCATAAATGTGTTCCGTCGTATGGCTACACCCACATCTGCGTGGGCCATGGAATCTACAGCGTGCTTGAGATTGTTTACCATGGAGAACGGTCGCAACACACGCATGAGCGGAGCGGGGACTTTATAGACATTATTCTTCTTTATTTTACATTTTGAATAAACAAATCACTTTACGATGTTTCGTAGCTAACATCAGGCCGGTTAAGTTGTATTACACGCAGTGCACTCATCGTATGGAGTACAAATACCTAAATAGTTACCTTAAATAGTACAAATGAGAACTGATTCTGTTATGTAATAACTTTATTATTTTTATATCTCCGTTATGATAGAATAACACTAAAATGTCTTAACCATTTTTTTAATTTATTATTTTATGGTCATTAAAGGTATAAGGTAAGTATAAAATGTTTATGTGTAAATATAAGGTTAAAAATAACCTAAAGGTTGGCTTTACAATAAATAGAAGTGGGACAACTTTACTTCACTTCTGGCTATCTTAAAAGGTAACCTCAATAAGATGTCAATAACCCTTTCTTTGTGACATTTTTTTTCTTTTCTCACACGTAATTTCTTTTGAACTGCTAAGTATAAATATATTTTTAATCATTAATACGTATAACCTGCATCAAAAAATAATCCTTATTTATCCGTGTTACCTTATGTAGGTTTTACTTACATATTGTCCACATAAAACACGCTTATCTCACTAACATGGATTAGGCTTTAAGTAAATAAAATTTATAAGCTATTATTTAAAAATGACAAGTTTTATCCGACTTATAAAAAGTCCATTGCATGTAGTCCGACACCGTATATGGAGATTTTCATGCATAAATTGACCAAGCCCCTAAACTGGTTTTGAACTTGGAATTGAACTTGAATTGCTGTCTAGTCGTTAGAAGATACAAAGAGATAATGGTGACGAATTAAAAACAATGAAATGGTCAAATCAAATCAAATTAAAATATTTTAATTTCATAAGGCCTGCGCAGGCGATAGACTTTATCCTCATGGGACAAAAACCCCTGAATCGTGTAAAGATGTCCACCGAGTACTTGTCACTTGTCACGGACGACTCAACCCATATGGTGTGCGGTCATTTGTTGGCCGGAAATTGAGTGAAGCGCAATTTTGGGGACTACGGGGTAATTTTAGTCTTTTGTGTGCTTTATTTGATACATTTTATATGAGATCTATATTGATGGACAAAAATACCCGGGAAACAGTACCTCGTCTGCACAAGCCTTTATATAGGTTAAATTGAAACGCGTCAGAACAAAAAAGTAGGTATTAAAAAAACTATGTTGTAATCTGCATTCCAAGCCTGCGCTCCCATTAAGAAAAATGAAAAAATATATTATAAGTAGTTTAAAAAAACCTAAAAACACGCTTTAATAGCAAACCTAAACCTAAAAACTAAAAATTTGAAAATTATTTTTAATACAAGAATTAAATGCATAAAATCCTTTAATAAATTATAATTCCTATAAAAAATTGCCTCACTGCTGACAAATTGACGATTGCAAAGTTAAACCTACTATCAATACTTACTTACTGCCTATTCTTCCTTTTACAGCGAAGTTGCATAAAGCTGAACCACCAGAATAGAAAATATGTGTTTTTTTGTGTTATTGGAATTAATTGAGGGAGGCCTATGTAATATGTTCAGCAGTGGACGGATAGAGGCTGATGATGATGATGATAATAATAAAAGTAGTTAGTACAAAATATATTTTAATCGTGACTTATGACGATTTTTCTACATATAACATATTAAGCACATTTTGGTAAACTTTGAAGCGCATGCATTTCCTAAGATTAGCTTATGCTGGTTTTAGGATCCCCTACTATTAAAATAAGACATTGCCTCAAATTAACATATAAGTCTGGACTTTCCAAATAGTACGTACTAATGATGCAATATTATTCAATATGACGATGCTTTAAGCCATTTATCATAGATCGTGTTGCAGGAAAATGGGGCGAAGCGTCAAATAGATTTATCGATACATTTAATAGATATCGAATAGATTAATAATTATTATCATGCCAATTCTAGTCTTATGTGGCGATTATGAGCATTAACATAACAATAATCGAGGCGGAGACGAATTACGAGAAACACCTACATCACAATATAATATATTTTAACTGTCAAATAGCATCATGGCAGGGTTGCCAAATGTGAAAAATGTTGATGAAATCTGAAATTAAGGTTTCTTTTTTTGAGCTAATTGGAGTTTATTGAGTTTACTCCTTAGGGTATACATAAAATATAGAGCGCGCGTCACTAAGTATGAACTGTAAGCACAGGTATGAACATAGACAAAACCATTGTCCTGCAGGGCTAGCATGCGCGCACGACAAAATTTTGTCTACTCCAGTCTACACCTTTTGTCGTATTAACTGTATGAAATAATACGAGAAAAGGGGTAGACAAAATTTTGTCGTGCGCTCATGCTAGCCTTTCTGGAAACGTTCAATCAGTGTCAAAACAACACGCGCTTTTCATCATGTTTGTTTTTATGTTAAAATGGTGAAATATGAAGTGCCAATCAGTAAGAATGATTCCTGGAAGCAAAATAAAAGAAAGCCTTTTCTGTTTGTATGGGTTTCTAATCACTTGATTCCGCACTCTCGACAGTTGAAACCCATCATCCCTATTGAAATTAATATATTTAGTAATTTCGATAGCTTCTCGTACCACTCGGGGAATGTAATGGCGTTCTGTGGCGATTATCTGAGCATTATGAACTCAATCCAATGGTTCGGTCCGATTCTTAGTGTCGTTGTTTTTCACTGCCTTAATGTGTTCGTTAATACGACAAGATACCGTACGTTTCGTCTGTCCATCATATGATTTACCACAACTACAATCGATCGGTTCTTCCAGGGGAAAGTTATATTTAGGCGAACGCAACATTAGCCATATTTTCTTGAAAGGAGTGAAGATAGTCTTCACTTCTTAGATTTTAGTAATGAAAATAACCATGTTAACTTAAAATCATACATTGTACCTACCTAGGTACCATAAAGTCAAACTTTTTCTTCAAATTTCCTCCCGCATTATACATCACGTAAAATTTCTGTAAACGAAGAGCTTCTTCGATTTGCATAATAATGCGTGGATAATAAAAAGTTTCCGAAAATTTGAAAACGACGTTTTTTACGATCGACCGGTTGTCTTGAACGTGAAATATTCTGTGTACATACAATTTGTGTAGACTTTCTTACCGTTTAAAATGTATGATGAATTTCAAAATCTTTTATGCGACGTCGGTTGGCATGCATAATTTATATTTACGTAGTAAATTTTATTTGGCGTTTGCTATATAAATATATAATGCATTCCGTCATTCATTATGTATCTGTTATGTAGATACTCCATAATTTTTATTTCTTTTATGTGATGTACGTTTTAGTAAGATATCACCCATCCTGGGGAGAAGGCGGCCCGCAGGACCCAGTCATAGCAGACGTCCTGCGGGATCGGACCCAGAATCGATCCCTGTAGGACACCGCACCCGACTAGAGGCGGAACAGAACCGCCTCCATTTCAGCCTCCGTGACGGGTGGCGAAACACCCTCTTCGTCGGGCGTCTGCCGAGCCATCCTGGCCATGAATATAAGCCTGAACTGGGCCACTCGATATACGCTATCAATCTTGAGACGTAATTGTCTCGGTACCAGTAATTACACTGCCGGTCCTAATCCGGCGGTATTCTCCTCGTTGTGCTGGCCTGGTCCGGGAACTATAGTAGTCCACACGGACGACGACGGTGTTCCTAGAGGCACTCTTCTCCGGAGGCAGGAGTGGTGACGTCCCCTCCTTCTATTCCGCTTGAGGCATCCCGAACACATAAGAAAACATTGTAGCCCGGACGTTAGCGCGCCCGGCGGATCCCCCGACCGCCGTACAACGTCGGCTATACAACGTCCCGTCACTGCCGCGTACCGCAGGTCCGCACCCACTTCAGCGACAAGTCGCGCCCTTTCCTCTGCCCAAGCCGCGGAGTGCCTCCGGCAGGATGTGTCCTGCAGTGTCTTTACTGATATCGCAGTTAGCACCCCGGCGACACTGCCTGCCCTCCCCTTACCGGAACACAGCACCAGGAAGCAGAAAGTTATCGTTATTGGCTCAACTCATCTCGCCCATAACTTACTTTAGTCAATGTTTCACCAATACGTGGAAGTTTACAAGATAATTTGCATCAATCAACTAATATCACGAGCTCATCACACAAGCCGCCCACTAGCATACAATAGCGAGGGATCGGCCAGACCTACGCTGCAGACATCCATAGCCTGTAATAACTGCGAGAGTAGGATGAACGCCCCAACAACGGTAAACACCTGCGAAAACCATCAGCCGCTTATTTGAGGGTCCTGGATCTGCAGGCAAAGGGAACACCTCAAGCGACATGCTGACCCCGGCGAAGGCCAGACTACTCCTCGTAAGGGGGACTGTCCGACCGCCACAAAGCAGTCCCCGCGATGTCTTGCCTGAACTGGACCAGGTTCCCATCGTGGCCCGGCACGAGCACAGGGGCGTTACTGGAGGCTCATTAAGTAGCGCCTACTACGCGCCCCTGTTCGTCGCCTGCGGGGGAGGCCTCGTCGGTGATCTCCTCTCTGACCCATTCGTCGGTCTCGGACATTACTTCCTCACAGAAAGAGAACATCGCTGTCCAGGACTCGTCATCACCGAGCATCGCGGTGATGACGCTTAGCAGAGACAAGTCCCTCCGATGACCGACGTCAGATCGTGACGCAGCGCCGCTCATCTCGGGCACACCTCGAGGATTTGCTGGATCGAGTCCACCGATGGTTGATTTGAAGCACCAGAAACAAGAGCAATGTATTTTTAATATTGTTTAGATAAGCAAAGTGACAGCTGACCTGGTTGTAAGTAGTGATGGCAATAACGGCTGTTTTACAATAATAAATTATCCTGTTGTGTTATTTTGTAACAACTGTTGTTCTAAACTGCTGTCTGTTATCCTGTGATTGTTTATGACGTTGAAAAATATGAATTATGTGTGATTTTCGAAAAATTAAATTAAGCAAAAAAAAGCAATTATATTGCGTGCCTATTCTTACCATTGCGTTATCGTTTCAATAATGACAACTGACTACAGGATATTATAGTTATTCTTTAATAATGGATTATTCATTATTTTCAAATAACGTATTACTACACTGTTGTTGTAATAATGACCACCACTAGTTGTAAGTAATCTATGTTGTTTACCCTAGACAAGGTAAACGCCAAGAGTCAAAAGCCTCTTTTATGCCAGACTTAGGTTATTCATCCACACGTTCCCTATCCTGGAGGCTAGATGGTAATTACATCGTATATCCTAGCCGATTTTACCAAAATATACCAAAGCAGATCTGCGACGAAAAGTTAATATATATAGGGATACTGAACGAATGGTGCAAATCTCGCCCTGCTTATTTTTATCAGCTCTGCCGTGTTCTCAGAAGAGAAGGACACTTACAGTAATTCCAGGCATACCTACCTTACATTTTGCATTGATAGGCAACCCACTAATTAGTCCTACGCGTACGCCTATAAATATTATACTGCCAGTTTAAATTGTTTTATTTCCCAATTGATTATTGCACAATTATTGAGGAAAGGTTTATTGAAGATGCGGGTAATACTGCGAGGAACATTCATTATACACTGGGTGAATTTAATCATAAATATTTTGATTCGCGACATTAGCAGTCTAAGCATTAAATGTTGAAGAAATTAAATCAACCTCATTCGTGATTCCGCCCACTTTAGAGAGCCTTTGTAACTAAACTAAACTTATTACTAAAACTTTTGGTTCAGCTTATATAATATATATTATATAATACATATTATATAATATGTATATCAGCTTATATAAAGAATATTACGAGTCGATTTATCGTTTTTCAGTACAAAATGTATGTAAAATGTTTTAGGCGTTTTCTGACATTTCTAGTACTCATACCTTAAATGGTCCCATAGAGCATTTTGGTCCCCATATGAAGTAGGATCGATAGGTACAATTTTTTTATTTTTTTATTTTAGCATTTTTTCGCTGTTCGTACATTTTATAGAAAATCTGTAAATGCAGTTAAAATATCTTAAAAAGTTATAGATGGTCGCCTAGGAACATCTCAAAAATTCACCGGTATAGGTACATATCTATAGATAAAATATTATTATATCATATTATCATCATATCGCCATCAGAAAATACACTAAATTAGCATCTGGAAAAAAAACAACTTCACATTTAGTTCCAAAAAAAGTATAACAGACTAGCAGCGCTAGTTTCACCCGCGTACTTCCCTCTCCCGTGAGAATACAGGATATAGATAGCCTATGTTTTATGTTATTATGATTTTATAAGCTATGCCCTTGTAAAGTTTCATTAAATTCCATTCAGTAGTTTTTTCGTGAAAAGGTAACTAACATACATCTATAATACATCCATACATCCATACACCCATACACTCATAAACTTTCGCGTTTATAAAATTAGTAGGATAGCTATCAGCTTGTGAGTAAGGCTGTCTACTAGTTAATACGACGACGATTTTGAACCATCGCTTATCGTTCAAATATTTTTATTCAAATAATCTCGTTCAAATATATTGAAATGTAAAACATACATTCCATGTATTTGTCCCGATATGTTATCTATTACTTTCTAGACAAGTTCTATCATTAAGAGCATATTAAAAATGACTATCAATCAGATAAATAAGATATGTAGGACGATGGTAAGCAGTTTCACCATGCAACCAAGATGAATGACGTACCATACATCGCCCACGCCAGGGCTGCCAACACGAAATTAATTTATGGAGTGGGTGTCAATGTTATACTGAATATCTTTTATTCGTATATTTTATAGCGAAATAAAATAACGCTTGATGCTTTTAAATTATATTATATCGAGTCGATGCATGGGAAAAGAGGTGAAATTCTACGGTTCGTAAACATGTGGGACTCCCCGCTGGTATGGTATAACGAACGTTTATGTGCAACTTATTGAAAAATGTACCGTTCTGATGACATTAACGAAATCAAATTCATAGTTAAATGTGTATTAAATTAGTGATTAACATACTCAATTATGATACAATAAATAAATCATTAAGAACATAATCATTAAGAACAAGAGAACTTTGTTAAGAGGCTGTTTTATTATAGAAAGGTTTTCATTTTGTTTAGCTTTCTGAATGGGATAATATGTATTGCATAACATTTTAATATGTATGAAATATAATAGAATACAAACATCACAAGATTTCCACAAATATATTATTTTATTCAATGAAATTAATAAAGCGCTATGTTGTCTATTTTATAGAATCCCAAATTGTTTGCTTTGGCTATAATTTGATTTGGAAATCTAATAATAAAATAATCTAAACATACTACATTTGTAAACATATGCACTTGTGTACTTACACATAATTGATATTACGAATTAGATTGAACTATTATTAACTATCAAGATAATCATGTAAACAATATAATTACCCCCTAAATATCTATTGACATTCCTCATCAAATATTATGTACATACATTAGTCCATTATCATCATCATCATGATCATCAGCCTTTATCCATCCACTGCTGAACTTAAGCCTCCTAATAACCTATACTTATTGTTTGAGTTACTAATTGTAATAGGTATGATAAGATGTATACCCATGATCTCGTCCGTAACCATCTTCACAACGTACTAGTGGTACTAACCGGTTAGAGAGCCCTCTTTTCAGAACACAAAGCTACTCATGTGTACTAATATTATATAGGTATAGAGGCAATGTTATTTTGGATGTATATTGTGTTCAGTTTTTTTTTGTTTTAGTTCTGATAAATCTGATTATATCTGATAAATCTGATATATTCTGTTCTGACCTGTCTTTGAAACTATTTATCAGATTTAAATAGTTCTTTCACTAGTATAACGCTGTGTCAATTACCATGCATACAGCTCGGATACAGCTGTGCAGCAGAAACAGCTTGTATTGGTAACACTCTGTAATATTAATAGATAATCACAATATACATCATAGACTTGTTTGGTTTAAAACGAATCACAATATTTTCAATTACTGTGAAGGTTCACCTTGAATTTGGTGATATTTTAAGTATTTTTATTAATTAGTTATTAAAGATAAATGCCTTAGACTTCATTAAAATATTCCGCCCTGGTCTAATTCAAATACAGGGGTTACAATACGTATCAACTAACATCTAACTTAAATTTCATACTGTATTTTATATTCACTTTAAGAAAAATCTCCAAATTTTTTGTTGTTTTCAGACTAACGCCAACCCTGCATACAATTAATATGTGTGAATTAACCTCTTTATCGCCGCCACGGCTTTCGGGTTAAACATCTTCCGAGAACCTTAAGTACACAACATCAACTACATATTTTGAACTTAATGTCACAACAACAAGGTTCATTTTGATATTCATAGGTATTTCAGTATAAGCACAGACAACAGATGTGAACTTCCTTCAAACTCCGTAAAGCCTTCTGCATGCTTAATTTAAAACTTTCAAAAATTAAACTCAACTAACTTTTCTTTCCAGCAAATATTTACAAGTTTCTGAACTTAAAGCAATATCGTAGAATACGACTGTTCAACTGTCCGTATCTTAAAATTTAAAAAATAAACATGTTAACCTCTAGAGGAATATAAAACCGAGTTTAAGAGTTTGCAAATTTGGACAAGCCGTCTTACCTACACCACGCGTCATAAGGAAAATATTTTAGGAAAACAAAAAACACCTTACATGAAGCCTCTTATTTAGTTTGAGACCAGAAAATTATAGTACATTTTTATTATTTTGGTACTATTGGAAAGTAGGTTCCAATATTAATAAGGTTATACAATACAATTATATTTGTTTGATAAAATATGTTTTCTTCTGAATGCCCACAGTATAGACAAACAAAATAGGAGAATACGTATAAAACATTTCCACAACGACACGTCCATTTTCCTTTCCGCAGGGTATACAATAGGCTGACACATCCGCCAGCACCGGGAAGGGTTAGACGGATACGTTATATCCTGATATTATCAACAACGGCACCAGATGGGCCCACTTTATTAAATATAGACTTACAGTCCACGCGGACGGTCCAAACGAACTCGAGAAAATATGCTTAAGCCTTTTTAAACCTATTTGAAGACTCTAAGGAGCTCCTAAACCCGGAATCTATGAAAAAAAAAATAGACGACGCGCTCAAAATTTTAAAGTGCTTATCATATAGTGCACATGCTTACTGTGGCAAACAACATTCAAGACATATTTTTATTTTAGCAACTGCCGTGCCACCTTCCACCACTACCACCACTGCTCAGTTGCCTATGATTATAATCGAATTCGATAGCCTCATGTCCCCTCTTCCTCCCTCGTCCCTCGATTCAACTGGCTTCGTCCAAGGTGCTGGGTTCGCCTTAAGCTACTGAGCCCCACCACCACGACAAGGCTTGAACCTTGGTCGGGAATTTCATGATTCTGTCTCAATGAGAAGTTAGAAATATAAGAAATACCTAGGTTTTGGTTTGACATACCGAACGGCGGACAACGAAGTGCTCCTATAATGGTAGCGTTTTGTCATTTTGTGGAGCGGAACCCTACAAAATATTACACTCCGGCACAAAATAAATAATAGTACTACAGTAAATATGTAAGAATGTATAACGCTATAACTTACAAGTCTGTAGGTTCGTTCACGTTAGTTTTGTGTAGGAAGATGGAATCGCGGCCAACCGGAAACAACCAACAGATTCATCATAACCACAAAAAAAAATATTGAAATTTGGTATGAGGTGACTAATTTGTAAAGTAAAATATTCTAAAATAAGAATATACTCGTGTACTCAGCTAAGTCGGGCCTTTTCCATAGCTATGCTGTGAATTAAGGACTATCGCACATATCCGACTATCGTAATAAGCTAGTTGCCAATCCGTTTTGCCGGAATACTAGAATGTTGTCGCTGCTTTGTGATGTACTTAAAAAACAACTACTCTGCATTCTGCAATGACTCTGCATATACCCATCCATCATACTGCATTCTACAATTGCTTTTTTACAGTTCAGTCAATAATTCTGTGGAATGCTTTGCTAGATAGTATTAGGGAGGCTAAAACTATTTGCACTTTTGAGAAGTTTACTGAATTATTAAACCTGGACTGGAATAGAAATTTAAGTTATTTATTAAAGTGCTATAAATAATAATTATTTAATCTTATAATTACAATGAACCGTTACCTTGTGTTGTATGTACGTGTATTAATACGATAAAACGACATTTATTTATTTAAAATATATTTTTATCTATATTATTTATTATATTGCTTAGATTTTAGGAGCCTCTTTGTTTTAATTTCTATTTTCTTTTGCTATTTTGATGACCTACTCAACTATTATTTTAAATTCTCCTCTACCCTAAGGTTGTCTGGAAGAAATCGCTTTCTTAGCGATAAGACCGCCTTTGTCCATAATATTATTCTGTAAGTTTTATTTTAAGATGTAATTGTTGTTTAAATATGCAAAATAAAGTATATTTCTTCTTCTTCTTCTTATGTTAATGATAAAAAGGTTACATTTAGAAATAAATTATATATAGAACTAAAATAGCAGAGACTAGACGGGTAAAGACTAAAGTCACAAGTCAATCACATACAAATCAGATAGACAAATTATTATTTATGGGCCTGGAGTGGCTAAATACTAGAGCAGACACCGCGTTCGGGAATACCAAAGATTTTAAACAAGAATTTAGACTTTACCGAATTAGATAGACTATTTCCATTGATACATTCGAGATTTGGTGCTTGGACGCTTGTTAAGAACTCCGTGGACTGGGAAACGCACCAATGCATCGATCCTTTTTTTTCATTAACGCCGGGAAATTCTCTGAAGCATCCCGCGGGGGAGTGGGTCTTCCCGGGCGGGTATGTGGGACTCGCTGCGCCCGAAAGCTGGTAAGTGGACGCAGCTCTACCCACTAAAATCCGGCGTGGTGAGGTGCCCCGGATCTAATAAACAAACAGGGCACCTAGACGGCTAGTCAGTCCCCCAAGGGACCGAGGCCACCTCCACAGAGGGGCCCGTCCTTGTCCCGCACCACAGAACAACCCCTCCCAACCTCGGGACAGTACAATGGGGTGAGGTTCCCGTTCCCTCTTCTTATAAGAGACAAAGAGCCTTCTAGGCTCAATTAGCTTCGCCCAAGGTGCAGCGGCTCACCCTAGGCTACTGAGCCCCACCGCCACGTCAAGGCCTGAACCATGGTGGGGCAATGCATCGATCCTGATACAGCCTCAAATAAGAGCTCGCTTGTGCATAACATTCCAAGTGCCAACAACGCATTTTATATTTTTTATATATTTTGGTCACACAGTGCGCAGAGGAGACGAGAGCTTAGAAAATTATTATTAGTAATAATAATTATTATTATTTACAGTAAAGAAATCAAATGGACAGTTGGTTCATCTGGTAGTAAGTGATCACCGACATCCAGTGGTAGGGTTGCGCTGTGCCGCGCTCCCGGCTGCATGGGTAACACCATCTTGCTCGTCTTTCCCGTGATGGAGCTTTGCTGTTTCGGAAAGAAGATCAAGACAGGTAGTGTAATTACTGCCGCCGAGATTGGCACTCACTTGTATTTTTTTTAATAAGAATATGCTCTTTTCTTGAAGGTCCCAAAGTATCAGTTTATATTAGGATAAGAAAACCATATTTCCACAATTTGTCGGACGCACTAAACGGAATATACACAAAGTTAGTGTTTATGTGGCAACTAATAGTCTGTACAAATTAACATATAACCCAGTAATGTGGTCATAAAGCTTTGTGGGCAAACGTTCCTATCACCCTAAATCCCATGCTATACATCTTTATGACGTGCTTTTTACGATATTGACGCTTTAATATACATGAGTTTATTCTCATTTGAATATAATATGTAAATAGCTTGTTTAGTTACGTTTTAAGACTACCAGAGTCATTATCATTATAATCAACCTTATTCCACTGATAGACATAGGCCGTTTTCAATGAACGCCGAGATTGCCGATCCCTTGCCACCCGCATCGTATCAGGACCGTACCCTTCATCTCCCGAACGTGGCCTTACTTCAAGAGTCAAATTATAAGTAGATAATATATTATGCTATTCTCTATTAGTCAACCGGCTACCGGTTCTTCAAATCAGGCTTTATCAGACTCATCACCATCTGCAGCCTCTATCCGTCCACTGCTGAACATAGGCCGCCAAGACGGCCGATCCGTTGCCCTTATCAGACTCACAGAATAATATGTAATCCTTGCACCGCGGTGGAGCTGCGCCTTTACTTTGTTTACAGATGTATTTAAGCTTATAATATAAGCATATATAAGCCTAATGTTCCCTATGATATAATTATGTAAGTATATCTTATCAATTTATTACGCAAGAATTCTAGTAGAATCAACAAAACAAAACTGAAAATGTATTTACTTATTTTCTAGAAATGCTAATTTATATCTAGACGTCAGATTGTAGAACGCCCGAATCTATCTGGACCATTTCCAAAATTCATTGAAAACACCAGGAACTCACTGAGATAACGAAGTTCAGAACAATCTTATGTTTGGTAACGCGACTCACGGGTGAAACAATAAGGAACTAGACTTTAAATTTCACTCTATTTTACCAGAACGTTTTTCTTGTTCTTTTTATATTTAACTAAACAATGATAGTTAACGGATGAAAAATATTGTACAGTCACGAAATCTTAGTATTAATCTATACAAACTTAAGTTCATAAAATTGAAATGTCTATTTATAGTTTCAAATTAACAGCTTTCACTAAATGCATATGAAAGTACAAAAAAAGAAAGAAATGTCGGTCTGTCTGTTTGTTCCGGCCAATCTCTGAAACAGCTGGACCAATTTTGACAGGACTTTCACTGGCAGATAGATAATGCACTCCTTAATATGAGCAGCTGTTATACATATTTATTTTAAAAAATAGGGTTCCGCGAAAACAACGATACCAAAATCAATACACAAAAACTCTGTGATTTTCTTTTTTTTTCGGATGGACTAGACTTTTCGGCCTGATGGCCTTTTAGCTCAATCGGTACAGTAAGTGAGCCACTTAAGAATTATTCGAAAGGGGGACGCCCCCCTCCGCGCCGCGCAGGGGGCGCGGTGCATCGCGCGCGCTGCTCGGGAAAGCAGGATTTGGACTAGTAAAATCCGATACGGTCGACGAATCTTTTACGGTTGAATTTAACCTATCATCATGAGGGCCAGCCCTCATCCGTCCCTCTGGAGAGGGAGGCAGGTCATGCGCGGTGCAAAGCAATCTAGCGGTAGCGTAGTGCTAGCGCTGTTTGCGCGGTCTGGGTTTGTGTCTACTCGTATCAGATTCGAACCTAAGCATCCGCGATCGATCCGGAAAGTCTATGAACGCATGACGTGTAATAGGCGAAGTGCAATCATTACTATCAGATGCTTTGATACTCTGTTTTTTTTTTCTTTTGTACACTTTAAAAACACATTTGACACTTAGATGGATGCAGGAAGGTGTTTAGTATGTGGAACATATAGCGTAACAATTTCACTCGTAGTAGGAGCCCATTCAAGGTTTGAAGGTAAAATTGTGCTTTCACAATAATGTGAATACTAGGCTAACATGATTTCGGCGAGTATTATTCAAAGTGTCAACACAGTTGGCTTTGCTCTGTGCAGCTTGGTGTTGCATTAATCCCCTGAACGAGATTGTTATGAAAATGTACCTGTTCATTTAACATTCAGCGCCGCTATATTTTAGCTCTAATAACAATTTGAAGCATCATGTTTGGAAGAACTTGAAAATATATATTCAGTACATTCTTCATAGAGCATATAACCGGTATTAATTGTTATGTGTTTCGTATGAAAACAAATTTCGCTAAAGTGCTGCGGCGCTGCGCCGGTTCTGCGCTCTGATTGACCGACTGAGGCAATTGATGGATGATTGGCCGATGGGACGTCCATACATGGGGTTGGTTGAATTTCTATTACGTCAGTGACAAACCACTGACCGGTTTCGGAATTTTATGGCTCACATTACTACTCTACCCGTATATATAATGCTCGATGAATTCTTACTTATATTCGCTGTATTTTATCAGTAGGATGGATGCGCTGTGCGGCCCGGTGGCGTCTGTACCATTAGCCTTCCCAGTTCTTCCAAAAAAAAAACAGAACAAGCAGGCAATACTTGTACATTTTATTACTACTGGTACCGTATTCTCTTTAGTTGACCCCTTTTTTCGCAAGGAAATGCTTTTTACGCATGTAGCTAGGATCTTGGGTTGATCCTGACTCTATATGGGACACGCACCTGGGAGTACCCTACCCGTAAACTAAAACCACTGCGAGCGCCTTCGGCCGCAATAGGATCACCTCAGCGATAGGCTGGCTCCGGCGAAGGCCAGACTACTCCTCGTAAGGGCTTCCCGACAGCTACTAAGCAGTTCCCGCGCCGTCGTGTCACACTTGGCCCAGGTTCCCATCCTGAACCCGACACGAGCACAGAGGGGGCACTGGAGGCGCATTAAGTACTGCCTCCTACGCACCTCCGTTCCTTGCCCACGGGGGGTTTAGTTGACCTCTAACATCGGTACTGATAATGTAATAATGAGTCAAACATAAATTGAATGAATCAATATATGAATGAATGAATTATTAATGAATATTCGTTTGTATAAATTTTAAATCCTTTATTTATTACCTTACTAATTATTTACGTGCATGTACCTAATAAATATAATCTTTTATCTAAATCTTTTATTATACTAACGCCAAGAAACATGATGGAAATTTAAGCGAATTTTAGAATGGAGCCTGCTCTAGCAAGGACCTGTTTGCTAAATTGATTTGAGTAGCCGCAGAGTCTTGACGTTATAAACAGAACGCTTTCTTCCGAGTCCGATTAAAGATTCAAAGCAGAGTCTCCCGTTTTCCACCCGGGACCTGGTGATATAAGTAAAAAAACCCGCAACAAAAAAAGATGAGTAGCAGAGTCTCCAAATAACCACCAGTTTCCACCCGGGTCTCGTGACGTTAAGTGGTCAGCGTCGCCCATGAACATGAGAAAGTTAACCAGACCACCTGAGACTAGCCCGGGCAAATCATTCATGTGTTGCCTATCCTGAGTCGTCTCTGTATCAGTAATTCCACTGCCTGTCCTGTTCTTCTCTCCGAAACACAGCAAAGCTGTTTCACAGGAGAAACAAGCAAGATGGTGCAACCCCCACCGGTGGTGTGTGAAAGATAATGGTTTCCGCGAAAATATAATACATGGGTTTCGACCGAACAATACACAACTATAGCTTAATCCTTATCCAAACAATCTGCGTCAACATCAATTAGATAGGTACTAACGGACACTAATCACAAAAGACACGTACACGTAGGCGTAAGACCTAACTTCTAATGAGTACATGGATGACCTGGAAATGACTGAATTTTAATTACAAACACTACTGTCGGATTGACGCTACACATTACCATATACAAGAACACGACACGCATGTTCAGGTATGCTGGAAGTTTACAAAAACTGTTAAGGAACGCAGAGCATTAGAAAATATAAGAATATTCATTCATTCCTCAGATACTTATAAATAAATAGTACTAATTAGTTTTACCACAAATATAAGGTTTAGAGACTATTTATTATATTTGAGGGACTGACTAGCCGTCGAGGTGCCCTGTTTGCTCAACAGATCCGGGGCACCTCATCAAAAGCGGCATTGGTGGCACTCGCCGGGTTTTAGTAGGTAGAGCTGCGTCCACCTTACCACTTTTCGGGCGCAGCGAGTCCCACATACCCGCCAGGGGAGACCCACTCCCCCGCGGGATGCTTCAGAGCATTTCCCGGCGTAGAAGAAAAAAAAGCCGGGTAACGAATCTATTGACACCCTTTATCAAAACTTAATAAGTGGTTTAGGCGCTAATCAGTTCATACAAAACTAAATACATAGACTGAGGTATTTATTCACAATGATTCCTTGCGGCTTTGCTGTAGTCAGGTACTCCCATTGAGCATAATATAACCGGAATTGATAGATATGTATTAGTTTAATTTGTAATGAAACAAATTTTCACGAATGTTATCGCGGTTTATTAAGGTTTTTGCAATACTAGCAACAACTCATCGGCTACTTACAGCAACCATGATCAGCTGTTGTGTATTGTAGCTATCGAGCTCTATGGGTACTTCTAAGACTTAGTGCCGTGGACGCTCTTAGTAAGATGCCAACGGCGCTGTGAAAATGACCTTTTTATGTTCGGTATAATATTTTAAAAATAGATAAAACTATTTGATAATTAAGCTAAAAGCCAAGAAAATGTTTTTCATTTTCTTATTTATATACTGCAGATGTTTCTGAATTCTAACAAAACACTATCATTATTTTTTTTTGGTTTCGCTGGGGAATGCGTTTAGGCATACCACCGGGTCCGGGGGGACCCGGAGGTTATGTGGGACTCTCTGCGCCCGAGCAGATGGTAAGGTGGACGCAGACTCTACCCACTAAACCCCTGCGGTGTTCTTCCCATCGTTTGGGTGACCTGGCGCGAGAGCTGTGGACGTCCGTACCACAGCTCCAGGACGTCCAGGCCACAACGGTGTGCCGTATGACACTCTTCTCTGGAGGCAGGGGGTGGCATCCCCTCCTCGTTCTCCGCTTAAGGCACACTGAACACACAAGGGTGCCTTATAGCTCGGACCTTACGCGCGCGCAGCAAATCCCCCGATCGGCCGCGCACAGGTCCCTCACGGCGGTGCGACCGCCTGTCGCCGCCGTGCTCTTCTGCGGGAAGGGGCGCCAGTGCGCTCCCTCTCCCGCTCCGCCTCCTGCGAGGACGTGATGTCGCAGAAGGAGAAGACCACCTGCCATGTGCTCTCACTGACAGTCATCACTCGGATGACCGCAGGGAGCGACAGGTCCGCGCCAACCTCAACGATAAGGGGCGCTCTTGCCTCCGCCCACGCTGGGCACTCCGCCAGGGTGTGGTCTGCAGTGTCTTCACTGCTGTTGCAATGATGACACCCTGGAGAGTCCTCTGCCCCTGCCACCTTCCACAGATACCTTCCGAAGCATCCGTGCCCCGTCAGGATCTGCGCAAGGTGGAAGGTGATGATGCCGTGCCGCCGGTCAATCCACTGCTCCAGGATTGGACCGACGGCCAGCACGGTGCGGTATCCCGCAACGCTCGGTCCACCCACGTTGGGGAGGAGACGACTTAACGCTCGTGCAATTCCGAGCAACCTCGGGGCGAGACGCCGGAAATGTTCTCGGAAGTAACAAAACACTATCATAGTAAAATAAATGAAAGCCGTCATAATATTTTCATCTCGGTATATAAAATTTCATGTGTATGTATACCGCCAGCAAAATATACTTGAATGCGAAAAATAATACAATCTCCATACAAATAGTCACGTACGGCCAACACAAACATGCATTATTTGAATGGAAGCGTGGGTGAGTAGACCGGGCGACGCTTCGCCTTCGGTATCTGTCACCCATGCGGTTTATGAGCCTTAGCCACATGAAAATAGGACACAAAATTATATAATTCATTTGAAAACTAATTGCTAGTGGCCTCGTAATGAATGAATACATTTTCGAATAAGTCGTAAGTCCGAATTCTTTTAAAACACGTGGAACTTTTAGCTAAAATACATACAAACAGAAAGTGTGAATTTTGCATAGGTCCAAGTGAATTTGAATAAAACATTGTCAAGTGCTTTCTCGAACATGGGACGTAAAATTCCATAACATTCTCGAAGTAATATTTTAAATTAGGTTTATTTGATGATTTAAATATTATATATTATTATCCTTTTATAAAATATGTA
Source organism: Helleia helle (assembly GCA_963853865.1). Taxonomy (NCBI): domain Eukaryota; kingdom Metazoa; phylum Arthropoda; class Insecta; order Lepidoptera; family Lycaenidae; genus Helleia; species Helleia helle. Next base: position 5,954,527 of record OY971419.1, read on the forward strand.
GTAATAATAGTGAAAGACTAAATTTGGACTAAATATTATAAGTATCTTATTAGGTTGACATTCAATTTTTAAATATTTACTTACAATATGTACTCAAACGAAAAATGCGGTTATCGCGCAAGACGATCGGTAGCTATACATTTTTATAACATTCAAATATACAGAGTGGATTTTTGAGACGGGTCAGTAAGGTACCTGACCTTAAACGTTATAGTCACAGAAAAATGTTCCTAGGATATTATGAACTGCATTCACAGATTTTTGATAAAATGTACGGCCAGCGAAAAAAATGCTAAAATATAAAAAAAACTTTTTTATGCCAATCGATCCTACTTCGTATGGGAATCAAAAGACTCTATGGGACCATTTAAAATATAAGTAAGTACTAGAAATGTCAGAAATCGTCAAGAACAGAGAGATCAGCCATCTTAGCGTTCATTGAAGGAGGCCATCCAGCAGAGGACGGAGAAACACAATATCAAGCTGATATCCATAAACAAATCACACGAAACCGCATCACATTGATTTCGTAAAACACACACCGGTGATCCGGTGAATATACAACACTCTCGGAAGATTGCGGTCCCTTAATATGTATGAGACAAGAAGTGGGGAGGAAAATGCCGGCAATACATGTACTCGTCTATATTACTTTGTGCTCTACTATAATGTGATGTCTCCATGATGACTTTTACGACTTACCCAACGACAGCAATAAAAAGCTATGCACTACAATTTCTATTAACTCTATGTGCATATCCTAAACATTTTATGTACTATTTTCATCTTCATTAATACGGCCTAAACTTGTCCACAAGATTCAAAACCCGCTAGTTCTCGTAAGTACATCTATAATGTAATAGTACGTTACAGCTAAGACTAAAACCGATAGGACATAGATCATTTTATCGATCAGCCACCACACTATTTAAGTAATGAAGAGGTATATTACCATTTCTACCGGATATTGCTAAATAAATCTTACAGATGAACTACCCTCAATTATTCAACATCTACCGAACGACGTATCTTTGTCCCGGTTAGAAGAGGCAAGCCGCCAGGGAAATTACAAGCCTGATATCCTCTGTAAAAGGATACAATTAAAGTGTTTTTAAACATAAATAATATAAGAAGATTTATTTAGCTCACGGAAAACACAAACAAACGATCAGTTTAAGCGATAATTGTTTTGTGTTCGTTTGAATAAACGTCAGCTGTTCAGAGTTGTCACAGTAAGTACATCCCTATCATTCTTACCTTTCTAGTCTAATGATCGCGCATTGTCAACAATTGACGCCCACCGAACCGTAGAGCACACCGGTCACAACACTATGCATGACGTCACATAGAACACTCCATTCATAAACATTGATCACCAATTTGTCATTGACGACACTAGGTATGTTCGAATTTTCTCGATAAAACACAATCACAGATTATAAATGATCGGACAATCGATGGGAATGATTGAACAGGTTTTTAATTTAAAAAGATACTTTTATACTTTCATTATTTTGTGACTTTTTTTATTACAGCGCGTGTGTATCGGTCGCCGCGCGCGCACGTTTAAACGAAGCCTCCCGTGATCGCCCCCGCAATTTTGGCGCGTGGGCGCCTCCAGCCGACGCTGCCTCCCAAAGCGAATTTGCGTAATATATTTCAATATTAAATACACTCTCCGACACATCGACCGTATATGTGTCGAAAGACGACCGACGACAGCAGGGGATCGCAGTAAAATGGCGAGCTCCTTTATAAGTTCATGTTAGAATTTTAAATGAGTATCGAATAATGTATCAGACATAAAAAGCTATCGTCGGCGGCTAACAATATTATGTGAGCTGGTGCGTTGGGAAGCGACTTGTCGAGGAGAGCCATGTATGGAGAAACGAGTTCGTCTGCAGTCCCACACGTTTCGACTTTTTGCCGCGCGCTGCAACCGAGTGCTAGGGGCATCTTCGGCCGGCGTAACTTGAAACTCGGATCCCCCTGAGTGCATAGACTAGGAGGATATCGATTGGGTGAGGATAGTTATGGCGGGTGTCTTCTTTTTTTGGTCAGCATTTGCCGAGAAGGAGCATTGTACGTATGGGTCGTGTGCTTGCGAACCACGTCTTGGTTGGCTTCATACATACGTAATGAAATCGTTGCCTCTGGAGTCCTAATTAGACGTCTCCGGCCAGGTCCGCGTTAAGGTTCATTTAAACGTTCAAAATGCCTTGGGATTTCGTTAAATTCATTAATTAAGGACGAAAGTAAAATAAATGTTGACTTTACGGGAATACTCTCCATATATTGATTCATTTAAATGAAGTTTTTATGGCCCTTGGCCATATCTAATGAAGCGGTTCTTAACGTTTTGTGTAAATTGTTTCCAATTTTGTTGTTATTTATTTCATGATATAAAATAACTTAACTGAAGTTTGTTTTATGCGACTCTTTTTGTTATTACTGAAATATTTTAAACGGGTTTTGTACCCGGGTGTTTCGCTCAAATTGTTATCTCTGTCTAGCGGTGAGGATGTGTTTTGACCTGAGTCTATTTCTAGCTGTGAAGTGACAAACTAATGGGGATTCGATGAAGCCAAAAATCCAGAGAATCTAAATCTATTATTTCAAGAAATATTTATATACTTCATATAATATTATCTATACGAATCCTTACTAATATTATAAATGTGAAAGCGTGGATGTTTGTTACGCTTTCACGCGAAAACTACTTAACCGATCATCATGAAACTTTGTACACATATTCTTGGAGGTATTAGAAGTACATAGGATACTTTTTATAAAAAGAACTAAAATCTCATCCTGCGCAGACGAAGTCGCGGGCACTAGATAGTTATTATAAAGCTGCAGAGTTTGTTTGTTTGAACGCGCTAATCTCAGGAACTACTGGTCCGATTTGAAATATTATTTCAGTGTTAGATAGCCCATTTATCGAGGAAGGCTATAGGCTAACATCACGCTGTACTAACAGTAATTAAGTTGAGTAAGTTAACGCGGGCGAAGCTGCGGGCAACAGCTAGTTTAATATAGGTAAGCTGCAAGTTTTGTTTTGGTTAAATCAACTATTAGCTAGATGTGATTTCAAGTTAACATGGTTATTTTCATTACTAAAATTATATAAAAGTGAAAAACATAGTAAATATCCCGTTTTAAATAATTTTAGCGACTATTAGCATTAGCTACCTGAAATTGTTATGATCTAACGCGCGCGAAGCTGCATGCGATAGGTCAGTTATGATATCTGTAGGACGTTTTTCACTACACTATCTACTGGAATCTATTAACTGGGTGGACGGCGGAACACATTACGCCATTCCACTGGAGCTGTATCCACCTGCCCGGCCGCCGTGGTTCCGGTCCTTTTATTTGTATCCATAAAACAATGTTACCAATGAATTGTTTTGATAAAAAGAATACGCTTAAAGATCGAACCGAATTTGATAAAAATGAATTTAAAGTGAACTTTAGCACTACCTCTAACTGTCTTGAAAAACAGTTAGAGGTAGTGCCATGCTGCTTTTCAGCCGAAGTGGGCCGGCACGACCGGGGTGTAATTCTTGCTCACATAATATCAACGTAAAGTGACATCTACACCGACGCGTTTCGTGCGATTTGTGAGTAACAGAAGGCTCATTGGGGGGATAGGGAAAAGGAGGACTACGCATCTGCTTAACCTCTGGTTGTGAGGCTGTGTGTAGGCATCGGTAGTCACTCCGACTGCTCGTTTGCCTCCTTTTGACGTAAAAAAGACAAATCTTTATATCAAAATATAATTCTTCTGTACGTGTGTTGATGAATTTTTTTGTGTGTGTTCAAGTGGGTTCGAGAATGGCTTAGATTCACCAAAAAAAACCTAAATACATCGAGCGTATAACCGGATAGAGTAGTAATGTGAGCCATACAATTCCGAAACTGGTCAATGATTCGTCACTGACGTAATAGCAATTTAACCAACCAGTGATCTGTATATAAGTCCCATCGGCCAAAATCAGAGCGCAGAATCGGTGCAGCGTCGCAGCACAAATTTGGCGGAATTTGTTTTGATACAAACCACATGACATTACCGCTCTTTTCCGGTTATATGTTCGATGCCTAAATCTATACTAATATTATAAAGCTGAAGAGTTTGTTTGTTTGTTTGAACGCGTTAATCTCAGGAACTACTGGTCCGATTTGAAAAATTCTTTCAGTGTTAGACTGCCCATTTATCGAGGAAATAAATAGGAGTTGAGTAACGCGGGCGAAGCTGCAGGCAACAGCTAGTATGAGATAATACATCAAATAGTCGTTTGTAAGTACCAGGGACACCATTTTTATACTTTTCCTTCGTAAAGAGGTATTTTTTTAAATATTTCACCTCAGAAAACGAAAAACATGGAATTTATTTAGTAAATTTCATTTTGAAGTTATCTCATAATCTCGAAACCATTGTCATAACTTTGAATGTCATTTGAATTTTTTCTGGAAACATCTCCAAATTCTTCCAATTCTGTTCATCCCATCACGTTCTTGGCTACTCAAAATTGGCATATAAATGAGGAATCCAATGCGCGTGCCACATAATCACACGTCGTGGGATGCGACCTTAGCCGCATTGTGCCACATTATTTCTAAGGCCGGCGAAAAAACGAATATGTCCAAACTGCCTCAGATATGCGAGCAGTATTGATATGGCTTCTATTCCCAGAAGCAATTTTTTACTCACAAGGTCGGTTCAGGGATTCTTCGTCAGTATAGCATTAGGCCTATATTGTATGCCATACTCGGAAATACATTAACTTGCTTACAGCGAAACGGGCATCTGGCATACCGACTGACGATATGATCATCGAAAAAATTGTATTAATCAATGCAATAAAGTTTGATGTTGGTATACTAACGTCCCATGTAAGTAGTCAAATTCGACCAAACAAATTCACTTCTGACTATCCATTATCATGTCACCGTTTACCGGTGGGAGGGAAGCGCTGTGCCGCGCTCCCTGCTGCATGGGTACCACCATCTTGCTTGTTTCTCCCGTGAAACAGCTTTGCTGTGTTTCGGAGAGAAGGGCAAGACAGGCAGTGTAATTACTGGCACCGAGACTTAACATCTTATGTCTCAGGATAGGCAACACATAGATGAGTTGCCTAGGCTCGTTCCAGGTAAACTAGTTTATGTTCATGGGCGACGTCGACCACTTACCATAAGGTGGCACGTTTGCCAGTTTGTCTATCCAACTAACATTAAAAAAAATGTCAGAGCCAGGACTTACTTCTTGCCTTCCATTTCTAAATAACAAAATGGCTTTTGGTTTAAGTTGTTGACTAAGTTAGAACGTCCTTTCGACGCTGGCACGCTGGCAGTGTCATATAGTAATACCCACAGATCATAGACCATAGAGTGGTAAAAATACCTTTCTTTTTTTCTTTAACGCCGGAAAATGCTCTGAGGCGTCCTGCGGAGGAATGGGTCTCCACAGGCGGGTATGTGGGACTCGCTGCGCTCGAAAGCTGGTAAGTGAAAAAAAAAAAAGAAAGCTCTTCCCACTGGCGAATGCCACCAATGCCGCCTTTGGCGAGGTGCCCCGGATGTGTTGAGCAAAGAGGGCACTTCGACGGCTAGTCAGTCCCCCAGGGAACCGACGCCACCTCCACAGAAGGATTGTCCCGCACCACAGAACAACCGCTCCCAACGTCGGGATAGTACAATGGGGTGAGGTTCCCTTCGTCGCCCCTTGCCCTCTGCTCTTTTGTTCCCTCTTCTTAAAAGACACAAGACACAAAGAGCCCCCTCGGCTCACCCTAGACTACTGGGCCCCACCGCCACGACAAGGCCTGAACGGTGGTGGGAAGAGTGCTAATACTTAAGTAGACAGGAGAACTAGATAATTTCTGGGAAAAACCACTGCCAAACATTCATAGCACGAACTCTATGTTCCATCATCATCAGGCTACGTCTGTCCTTGTTTGGTATTCGGTACTTTTTGCATATCCAACATAAAAAACCACACTTGATTAATCTTGTCAGTGCTCCATCACGAGATTATTGTCGGAGACTTATATACCAATTAGCCAAACTAGGAGATATAGTATAGTATATATCTCCTAGTTTGGCTTATTGGTATCATGGGACATTTATGGACATCATTGGCCCATAAATGTCCCACTTGCTAGCCATGGCATCGGCGTTAGGTGTTGTTGGGCCATAATCAGTCCTGGATTTGTCGATAGGCCGCATAGGCCGCGGCCTTTTTTTTTGCCCTTACCCACTAGACCATCCTCGCTCCTTTTAATATGTACTATACTAATAATGCCCAGCTGCTTGCGGTTATTGTATTGTTAATGGCTTTTATTACGGTAATATAGTATACAATGTATCTACGCTGCAAAAGCAAACGCTTGCAATTGAAAAATACGCAAGACTAAAACCAATTGTTGCTGTATAATGTTATGCTGTTAAAAGGTCTAAGCGGTGTAATAAGAGATTTAAAACAAAATGGAAATGTACTCATCATAGAGTAGGTATCTCGATAATATTAGTCAATAGTTTATTACAAACGCCTGCGAAAATGTAACATGCAATCACCCCAATGTAACGACGACCAAATGTCTGATCGACCTAAATTGACGAGGAGACCTGTGTCATCACTGGTGCCTACCTAAAACTTTTGTATAATATACAGCTGTTTAAATAAAACTTTATAGAGCAAAGAAAAACACATTAATCTAAGTTAAAAAATATATTTAGAGTAGAACACAAATATTAGCTCTACCGTCTGAGAAATATTTACATATTTTTGCCAGAGCTGATGCTCAAACATTTCATTAAAGTCCCTGGTCTCCAGTTTTACTTTTTATACTGAGTCAAACATGTAAAAACATTTACTTATATAAGTTTTTTACAAAAAAAGACATTTCTAATTAGCACCGGGCTTGAAGTTTTCTGGGTATTTTAAAAGATTCATAATATGTCATACATTTTCAACGGTCTGTTTCAGTTACACCCTAATATATTTAACACTAGCTGTTGTACGCAGTCGGCCGCGTGTACAGCTGTACAGATAATTAATTATTACTTCTATATCCGACTAGCTGTTCGTCCGGGTTAATTAGACTTATAGACGTGGCCCACCCACGTCTATAAGTCTAAGTCCTGGTGCTGGCTGCCGGTGCCGTCGCCTGTACATAGCCGTCTGCAGCCCATGGCGTTATACGGCGCTCCCATCTGAACGACTACCCTGAAGGCGGAGAACGTGGCCGTGTTGAGACGTCAACAACGGGTCATTGCCGTCCGTGCGTACCGTACGACCTCATACGAGGCTGCGTGCTTACTAGCGGGTACTACGCCATGGGACCTCCACGGCATCCTGCTGGGGAGGGGGATTCCCCTGGCGGGTATGTGGGACTCGCTGCGCCCGAAAGATGGTAAGCTGGACGCAGCTCTACCCACTAAAACCCGGCGGTGTTCTCCTCGTCATGCGGGAACTATGGTCCTCCACACCAGCGACGGTGTGCCTAGAGGCACTCTCCTCTCGAGGCAGGGGGGTGGCGTCCCCTCCTCCTACGCCACTTAAGGCACCCTGAACACTATAAGGGTGCCTTATAGCCCGGACCTAACGCGCGCGCGGTGGATCCCCCGATCCGCCGCGCACAGATCCTCTCACGGCGGCACGACCTCCTGTCGCCGCCGTGATCTCCAGCGGGAAGAGGCGCCAGTACTCTCTCCCGCTCCGCCTCCTCCTCTTGCGGCATCACTACCTCGCAGAAGGAGAGAACCGCCTGCCATGCTCTCTCACTGACGGTCATCACTCGGACCGTCATGTCAGTGAGAGAGCACGACCACCTACCATCGGGTAATTCGTTTTTCTATCCAACTTACAAAGAAAAAGTACCAAGTAATTTTCATTAAGTACTCCAAACCGGAAAATCACCATTTTGCACAAAGTGCAAGTGATACTTTGTGCAAAATGGTGACATTTCCCGTTTATCTTATTTCAATTATTTGCCAATTGTTTAGCAAATTACCAAATGTAATGTTGTTTGTATGTGCAGCTTTTTTATTTTCATCATATTGGTACAACAATTACGCAAAACAATTTAATCAAGTCCGAATTTTCAATTGAGCTATTATTTCATTATTTCGCGTCAAAATGGCGGTTAATATAATTACGTGTATGCTTTTATTACCTACCAGTCGTGAACAATATTTGTGATGCTGTTAGTAATTATGGAGTCCTGTAAGTGCAGGTTTTAAATATTAACTATACTATTTGGGATTATGTTTATGCAAGGGATTAGTGTATTGATTTTGTGTTGTTTAATAATTTTATGCCTCTTCATTTAGAATTTTAGAACAATCACACGACATTACCAGGAGACGCGGTCAACTCTTGCCATTAGCGACTTTGGACAAATGCCATATATTTCTTCCGTGAAGCATCTTTGCCGGAAAGGCAATGTAATAACATCGAGCCCGGCGTGTTTAAATAAGGACAATCCCGGGATTACACATCATTTTGTACGCGTGTTTGTAACCTAACTCTTTGAGTGAGTTCTTGCATAAAAATACAGTTGGAACTGAGTCCTTGCATGAAAAACAGATTTGTTGAACATTTGTCAATCTTCATATAAATAAACATTGAAAAAATGTATTAAGTAGGTAAAAATTCAAAAAAGTTGTTAAAGAGCGTTTGTGTGGTAAAGCATATTATAAAGTAAAAGATTTCATGGAAGATACCACACCCTGGGAACAAGGCGTTCCTCCCGGGCATTTCAAGATAAGATGTTAAAATTGTTATATCTATCTTCTTCTAATATATAAAATTTCCATGTCACAATGTTAGTTACCGTACTCCTCCGAAACGGCTTTACCGATTTTTACCAAATTTTATATGCGTATTCAGTAGGTCTGCGAATCGGCTACTTTCTATTTTTCATACCCCTAAGTGATAAGGGTGGTCAACCCCTCAAATTTTAAAAGTTAACGCGGGCGAAGCTGCGGGCAACAGCTAGTATAATATATATTATTTGAAAATATTCGTTCCACAGAGTTTGTTTCGCCGGTTCTTCTCAGTGGGCTTACCTTGGAACCGGTGGTAGATTCAATTGACGTTCAAAAAGATACTGTATTAGTACTATTTTTAATAAAAAAAAATGATTTTGATTTTGATTGATTGTACTGTCCCGACGTTGGGAGGGGTTGTTCTGTGATGCGGGACGGCCCCTCTGTGGAGGTGGCGTTGGTCCCTTGGGGGACTGACTAGCCGTCGAGGTGCCCTGTTTGCTCATTAGATCCGGGGCACCTCACCAAAGGCGGCATTGGTAGTACTCGCCGGATTTTAGTGGGTAGAGCTGCGTCCACTTACCAGATTTCGGGCGCAGCGAGTCCCACATACCCGCGTGGGGAGACCTACTTCCCCGCGGGATGCCTCAGAGCATTTCCCGGGGTTAAAGAAAAAAAAAGAATGAATAGTAGTACTACGGTATTAGTTTAGTTTGTAATGAAACAAATTTTCACGAATGTTATCGCGGTTTATTAAGGTTTTTGCGATACTAGCAACCACGATCAGCTGTAGTGTATTGTACCCATCGATCATATAAGCGGAATAGAGCGGAAATGTTGTATTTTGTATGAAAACAAACTCCGCCAAATCTGTGCTGCGACGCTGTGTCGGATCTGCGCTCTGATTGTCCGACTGATGGATAATTATTGGCCGATGGGACGTTTAAACAGATTACTGGTTGGTTGAATTTCTATTACGTCAGTGAGAAATTACTGACCAGTTTCGGAATTTTATGGCTCACTTACTACTCTATCCGGTTATACCCATGTTCAGTGATTGTAGCATATTAAAATTTCGATAATACTAAATTTCCTCGAAAATTAGTTCGTATAAGATAAAATTGACTAACGCGGTCAAATGTTATCATGATAACGTCACATGAATGGTTGACAGATTATTAATTTTATTGTCTTTGTAATTGTATAATTTATACGGTGGGGCTCAGTAGCCTAAATGAGCCCAGCACCTTGAGCGAAGCCAATTGAACAAGGGACAAGGATGGAAACGTCACCCCATTGCACTATCCTAACATTGGGAGGGGCTGTTCTGTGGTGCGGGACAACCCCTCTGTGGAGGTGGCGTCGATCCCTTGGGGGACTGACTAGCCATCGAGGTGCACTGTTGCTCGACAGCTCCGTGGCACCACACCAAAGGCGGCACTGGTGGCAATCAAATGTGCATATATTGATGTTTATTTGTGTCTGATGGCTTAACAAGTTTTTATACAATTTGCCAGGGAGATAGGTTATATCATAGACAAGGGCAAAAGCTGTTACATATAATAGTGATTATTAAGATTTAAGGCTATAAATTTTAGTGAACGGGAACAAATCTGCGGGCACCAGTTACCATTTTTTTGCCAAATTGTTCGTCTTCTAGTACTGAATCGATTTCAATTAAATTTTGCACAACAACAACACAATTGCTGTTTGGTGCATTTTCAGAGATTCTTTCGGACACTAGGCAGCGTTGTCTGGAGGGCGACTTGCCCTTTATTTGTCAGTCTTCACTGCACTACTTGTAACTACTACTATTTTGACTAGCATCAAAGGAACAAATATGACAAAATGTATGTGACTTACCTTAATGAAAAACTAACAAAGAAGTCAACAATAAAAACCTTTTTGACTACTTGGACGTAAACGATAATGTCCTGACTACTGAGCCGTTGTAAACATGTTAAATTCACGTAGAGCGCTCATAAAAAGAGTTGATAGAATTTTATATTGTGACAATATACGGGAAAGCCTCGTCAGAGCCTTTGTTCATTAGCAACTCGACTATAATAAAACGGCTGAACGCCTCCAACGGATAACTAAAAGCTCCTAGTTTACACAAGATCGATCTTCCTTTACTTTTAAATCAAATATTGCTGATGTGCAAAATGGTGGATTTTGTATCACAAAAATAAGTATAATAGACGAACAAAAGATGATGTAAAATATCTCAGCCGTCTTGTCGTTTAATTAAAGTGTCCTATGTCCAACAGTTAATGGAATGAGGCTGATGACGATGATAATAAACAGAAGGATTTTTAATATTTTTTGGATACGATAACTTACTTTAAATCTATTTTAGTAGGTACATTTGTTTAACTTTTTTAGGTTCCGTAGCAATAGCAAAAAACAGAACCCTTATAAATTCGTCATGTCAGTCTGTCTGTCTGTCTGTCTGACAAAAATTTATAACCTACTATACTTAGAACTGAAACTCAAAAAAATGATATTGAGGTTTTTCTAATACCATTTTTTTCTAAACTGAATAGTTTAAGCGAGAGACACTTCCAAAGTGGTAAATGTGTGTGTCCCCCCTGTAACTTCTAAAATAAGAGAATGATAAAACTAAAAAATATAATACATACATATATGATGTACATTACATTGCTAACTTCCACCGAAAATTGGTTTGAACGAGATCTAGTAAGTAGTTTTTTTTAATACGTCATATATCGTTAACCGCAATTTACATTTCATTCAATGAACCATAAACAAACCATATTTTTTGTTAAAGTGTCTAATATCATGTAATGGTACGGAACCTTTCGTGCGCGAGTCCGACTAGCACTAGGCCGGTTTTTTTTATTAATGTAAAAGATTAATCAAGTAGAAAAAATATAACATACAATCTCACTTGTAATTTGGCTCCCTAGCACAATAAAATAATTTCTATAAAATGTTACATTTTAAACATAATAAATACTATTCTAATAATTGCCAAAATTATCCTATCTCAGGTCACATGGTCAAAACTGCACAATTTTTTAGTCAAATCTGTTTAGATTACATCGAGGGTAAACAACGTGCTTCGAAGATTGCATATACAACGATATATTATTTTATCCAATTGTTTATTTAATATTGACATATTTTCCTATATTGCGTTTGTTCTCCGGAAACCAAGTATTGCTTATCTTTTGTGTAAGTATGCGAGCTAGCAATTGATGTGAGAATGGAACTACGATCTCCGTCCAGAGGCTGGGCGTTTGATGCAAGTTGTAGGGATCAGCCATCTTGGCGTCCATTAAAAAAACATATCTCTGGCAGTGGATATAATAAAGTTGATGATGATTTAATACAAACTGTTTATGGATTTCTGTAGCCTGGGGTCAAATAAACAATCCTCTAATTGCAACAAAACATTGTAAAAGTAAGTTCCTTCCTTTTTGTTGCTTCCCTTTCCTTTCCTTAAAGACGCGACTCCACCGCGGCGCACGATGAGGCTACGCACGCGTGTTAAGCTTCGCTTTGCAAGAAAATGCACTACAGTGTCGTAGCATTTTCTTGTAAACGACGTGTCCGTGGGTTTAAATTTTTTTTTATATCATAGGAGGGTAAACGAGCAGTCGTAGCCGTTTGGCGGCTATCGACGCCCATATACATCCACACAACTTTTTCCTACCTACTACTACTTTGCCCTACTTTTCCCTATCCCACCCAATGGGCCACCGGAAACTCACAAACTGCACAAAACACGACTGCATAACTGTCACTTGAGGCCGGTGTTATGTGAGCGAGAAGTACCATCCCATGCAGAAGTACCCCCCCCCCTCCCCAAAGCAGCATGGCACTACCTCTCACAGTGGACACAAACACATACATTTTCTTGCAAAGCGAAGTTTAACAAACGAGGGTATAGCCTATTCGTGCGCCGCGGTGGAGCCGCGTCTAGATTTTGTAACAATATTTTTCATTTCCCCTAGTCAAAAGAACTAAAGAAGCCACGGAACCTCGTCAACTACCTAATCATCCAGTTTTTGTTAAAACAAACAACAAAATAACAATATTTAAAAAAGGAACAAACAATCAAATAAATTGTTTAACAGGAACCTCTAGCAATTGCTCATTAATTATAAACTCATTAACTAATGAATTACTTAAGAAGAAAATAAGTTATTAGTATAACATCTACTAATGTGACGAATAGTATTGTTGTTCAATTAACTAAATACTTATGAATGATCATTTTTTTAGATTCATCATCATCATCATCGGCCTCTATACCCTGCTGAACATAGGCCTCCCTCAATGAACGCCAAGACGGCCGATTCCTTGCCACTTGCACAGCAAGAGGTAGTACCATGCTGCTTTGGAGTCGAATTGGGCCGGCACGGCCGGGGTGGTACCTCTCGCTCACATAAAACCGCCGTCAAGTGATAGCTATGCTGTTGCGTTTCGTGCGGCTTGTGAGTTTCCGGTGGCCCATTGGGGGAGATAGGGAAAAAAGGGGAACGCATCTGCATAACTTTTGGTTGTGCGGATGTGTATGGGCGTCGGTTGTCAACATAACTCTCTCTCCGACTGCTCGGTTGCCTCCTTATGACATAAAAAACTAGCATCCAACACGGACCAGCCACCGCACGGAGATCGTCTTCCCAAAAGGGTTTGAGCCAAAATAAATGTACATTTCTCATATGACTCTTGTGAGAAACATTTCTCACGTTTCTCACAAAAATCAAAAACGTTTCTCACATTTCTCACAAAGATGCGTTCACATAGGTAACTTTTTACTGATGAACAAATAGGTACCTATGACATGTTATGTTTCAGATGTACAGGAATAAACATAGGATTCAAATATGTACATTGTATTTTTGTGTTTAGTCTAAGGAAGATATTTAGGCCAATATAATGTGTATACGTATACTCATATAGATATGTTGTATGTTGCGTCAGAATTAGGGTTAAAATGTAAATATATATTTTTGAGCGTATGTATGTGTGTATGTCTATTTCTTTTTCACGCCCTACAGTCCATACGGCACGATGGATTTTAACATAATATGAGGTGTCGTTAGATTTGTTTTGATTGTAGAAGTGTCATTAGGCTAAAATTAATTATGAATATCAAATGGTGGATTTTTTTGCCAAAATTAGATGTCATAATTATTTTTTTAACCTAACCTGTGAAGTAGGGTATCATTTAATAGGTAAGTATTTAAAATATTTTTTAGTTTTCTTATAATTCCCATTTTTCATTTTTAAACGACCATTTCGGACCTATGACGGTTTGAAGTAGGTTAGCAAAGCGGGCAAGTCGCGAAGCGCTCTTTTTTTGCTGAGTAAACGCTCGCAAGATACACACAGCCGCACGTCAGACTACCCCACTTTGACCTTGAGGCCGCCTCTATTCCTTACACAATAAAAGCTGTTTTCGTAGTTCAAATGGGTAACCTGACGTGCTGCCGTCTCATCATCGATCATTATGTATGTACACATAATGATCCCTACGATAAAGAAATAAAAAAAAATCGTACCAATTTATATTATATTATAACTAATAATTATCAAAAAAACAAAAGTAATTGTTTTCAAAAAATCAAAAACCTAACTGCTAAAAGAAAACAAGATATCCATCCAATGCGAAATACTTAACGATACAACATGTAGGTATGAACACTTTAAATATAATTAAAATCAGGTAAATTATTAAATATTAGTGCGCCTGTATCATGAACTTTGGGCTCTTCTAATTCACACATTATATGCGTTTCTGTTATCGTATCCTCTTCTGCAATCCTGACTTGGTGACAACGGGACCATCTGTAAAGTATATCTGTATACCCTTTCAAACAAAAAACGAAATTTTCAAATCTGTTCAGCCTAAACGCGAGATAATACAGCCAAACATACACACATACATACATACAAACTGAGAATCTCCTTTTTTTGAAGTCCGTTAAAAATATATTACATTCCGGTCATTTTTATATAAGACACAAAAAAGTACGTAAATACGAGTATAATTAAATACTCTGAGAAACGGTCATGTGAGAAATATGACCAGTATAAACGTGCCTTAGTTTTACATTTTTGTTCGACCGTTTCTCACAGGCATACCAACATGCAACTTTTAAATCGCTTTATTTGATTATAACCTAAAAATCAGATACTACGAATGCGTGACCCTGTTGTATCGGGATCACTTGACTATCAAAATGCTTTGCACTAATAATAAACAAAAATATTACTTACTTTTCTTGATGTTACTGCGTTTCTCACAGGATTTTTTCACAAAAAATATGGACGACCAAAATAAAATCAACAACACACCAAAACACAGAGGGAGACTGACACTTTTTCTTTTTAATAAATGATGTCACATGTTGTCAGCTTTAAAAAATGTAGAGAAGTGGTAGTTTCTATAATTCTACAGGGGTGTAAATAGCGTTTCTCACAAATTGTTTCTCACAGGGCGAAATCTAGGATGCTCTCATAAACAATTGTTATTTTTATTATTTGATAAGCTAGGCGGTAAAATATCCATAAAAAAGAAGGCCAGGTACTACACGAACCTTTTATAAAATTCTAATTCTAAGCTTCCTAAGAAATTTTGGAAATTTTGAGCTATTATCGTAACGAGGTAGTGAAATGGACATGTTTCATTTGTATGGAGAAAAAAAATTAAAAATAAAATAAATTACTATGTAAAAAAAACTATGAATGTTGGTGTAAAAAGGACATCTAATTTTTAATATACATGGTCCGGTGTAATTAAAAAAAAAAAAAAACATGTTTAATGCAATAAACATAGCCACAATTATGGGTTGAAGGCGGTGGACACGATATTTTTTACTCATGTACATTTATTTTGGCTCAAACCCAAATAACACTTAATCTACCAATATTAATAATTAATAAACATACACAATGTAGATATAAATTAAGCATCTTAAATTTTCATTTAGTAAGCAGTGTTGCAAAAGTTCCCGATTTATCGGGAGATCTACCGATTTTGGTCACTGTCTCCCGATATCCCGATTTAGCAGTTATATCTCCCGAATTATTGAATTTTCAACTAATTAAAAATAATTTTCTTATAAAAAATAGAAAATACAATATAAATCTGTAACACAAAATCAATGCACGGGGATTTCGTCTCAAAAATAATTCGTTGAAAGATTTAGGGGCTACCCGGAAAATGTCAAAAAAGGTAAATAGTACCAATATGTAAACAATCCCCCAATTTGTCAGAGATCAATGATTATCAAAAAATTTACACATGTTTGCATCGTAATATGAAAGTAATAGTCACTCAGTGTGCAGAAGAATTTTGGACAAGCGCGAGTAGTATCAAAATATGTGTTGATGGCTCACGCATGGTTGAAAACGTTTATTCTTTTGTTTTCAAAGTTTTGAGTTTGCTACATTTATCTGCAAATGTAAAAACATTTTTTTCATCCATAAATTTAATGAAAACTAAACGACGGAACGCATTATTCACATAAAATACTTTTGTTTGATTCGTAATAAAAATCGCCCGATTTCTCCCGATTTTTAAGTGCCAAATTTAACGATTTTTAATTTTACACTTTTGCTACACTGTTCGTAAGAGGTAGTGCCAATCTGCTTTGCAGCCTCTCGCTCAGATAACACTGGTGTAAAGTGATAGCTATGCTGTCACGTTTCGTACGGTTTTTGAGTTTCCGGTGGCTTAGGATAGGGAAAAGGAGGGCAACGCATCTGCATAATCTCTGGATGTGTATTGGCCTCGATAGTCGCCAAAAGGCTTCGACTGCTCGTTTGCTTCTATGCTATAAAAAAGGGTGTCGATGATCAGCTGCCATTAGTTGAATCGACTTCCTCTTCTTGTATATAGGTACAAAAACACAGCTTGTAGAGCAATATAATATACACAGTAGATAATATATAATATAGCTTGGGTTATTTGTATCGTAATAATGTATACAACTTTAATATAAACTAGCTGTTGCCTGCAGCTTCGCTCGCGTTACTCAACTCCTATATGTCACAGCGTGATGTTGTATAGCCTATAGCCTTCCTCGATAAATGGGCTGTCTAACACTGAAAGAATTTTTCAAATCGGACTCGTAGTTCCTGAGATTAGCGCGTTCAAACAAACAAACAAACTCTTCAGCTTTATAATATTAGTATAGATTTAGGCATCGAACATATAACCGGAAAAGAGCGGTTTTTTTTTCGAATTGACCTATGCTATGGTCCAAAGACCTTTATGCGAAATCGGAAGAGTAGGAGAGCTGATGGCTTCTACCTAAAACAAAAGAGCGGTAATGTCATGTGGTTTGTATCAAAACAAATTCCGCCAAATTTGTGCTGCGACGCTGCACCGATTCTGCGCTCTGATTTTGGCCGATACGACCCAATTGCATATTAAACCCGATCAAAGTAAACTTTAATGACTTGTCTAGGATTTAAACCAAAAATGTAACTATACAGTGGTCGCGGGTTTGAATCTCGCCGAGTGCAGATTATATGACTTTATATATATATATATATATATATATATATATATATATATATATATATATATGTTGGGACAACTTCACACACGGCCATCTGATCCCAAACTAGGCAGAGCCTGTATTGTGGCAACCAGATAACTGATTTACTGATATATACTTATATAATATGTCTAAATACATACATATTATAGATCACCCAGACACAGAATAAATGATCATGCTCATCACACAAACATTTGTCCTGAGTGGGGATCGAACCCACGACCTTCTGGTTTAGCAGTCAGGGTCACTAAGCACTAGACCAACAGGCCAATCAGGTCTGCACAGGTCATGAGTTTCTCCCCACCAAGGTTCATGGCCTTATCGGACTAGACCATATCGGAATTGGGTGAAATGGTCCCGCTGATGAAGACTGATCGCCCGTCTGGCCTCGCTGGTGTCCCCACCCTTAAATAATAATTATAATAAGGTTCATGGCCTTGTCGTGGCGGTGGGGCTCAGTAGCCTAAGGTGAACCCAGAACCTTGGGCGAAGCAAATTTAGCCGAGAGAGCCGCTCTTTGTACCCCTCTTATAAGAAGAGGGGACAAAAGAGCATGGGCACAAGGGACGAGGGTAGAAACCTTACCCAGTGTACTGTTCCGACGTTGGGAGGGGTTGTTTTGTGGTCCGGGACCACCCCTCTGTGGAGATGGCGTCGGTTCCTTGAGGGCCTGACTAGCCGTCGAGGTGCCCTGTTTGCTCAACAGATCAGGGGCACCTAACCAAAGGCGGCATTGGTGGCACTCGCTGGGTTTTAGTGGGTAGAGCTGCGTCCACCTTTAACCACCTTTCGGGCGCAGCGAGTAAAAAAAGGGTCTAAAAAGGATTAAAAAAAAGACTTTTATTTCCTAGTAATACAAGTTCATAGTATGATCTTACCACTGGAGAACACGTTGCGAAATTGTTAATTTGTATACATTTATTAATTAATAATCCAATCGATTAATTTGCCCGGTTTCTACGAAACCTTTCAAGAGCATAACCCTTCAACATCATTTCATTTTGAATTAATTGTTTTGAATATGTCAATTTGTTTCCTATTTACGATTCATTGATTTAATTAAAAAAAGAGCCAAGGAATAAACCATTCCCCTGATATATTTGAAAAATGGCGGTATCCAAAGTTGTTGGAAATTTAATTTCCCACAAGTTTGGTCATTATCATTTTTACGCTAGGATCAATATTTGCAAATTTATACTATCAAATTTATCACAAAAATCCTAATGGGTGGAATTTTATTTTCTTCAACTTTGGTTCTCGCACTTGATGCTCGCAACAGATTGGGGTTGGAACCGATTACAACCATCGCTGACCCAGCAGCGGAGTCTTTGCTCAAATTAATTTGCAACAAATGCAAATCCAAGTGCGGAAAGATGTGCGGCTGCCGTAAAGCGGGCCTCAAGTGCTCTGTTTTATATCTGCACTGCAGCGGAGAGACGTGTGAAAATGTAACAAACATAAGGGATCTCCTGCTGGAGAAAGACTACGATATTGATCCTAGCGTAAAAATGATAATGACCAAACTTGTGAGAAATTAAATTTCCAACAACTTTTGATACTGCCATTTTTGCTCTAAAGTTGGAAATTTACGAGATTTTCAGAAAACCAAAAAAATTGAACTTTAAAACAAGATGGCGGCGAATCCTTTACCGGGATTAGTTAGAAAATCGAGATTTATACTTCCACGACGTTTATAAAAAAATCGCTCGCCGGAGTTTTTTCTATTTAAATGTCTGCCCCGACTGGACTATACGGGAAACGTCGTGAATGTGAAACTCTTAATAACCCGCGATAAAACCCGTAAATAGTGACAGAAAAGAAATTCGCATGAGAAAACAATGTAAACGGTTCGAAACTCGTTAGATTTTTTGCTAAATCCTGACAATCATTCGTTCATATTCAATTGCAGCGTGTGTCACATTACATTGAATCGCAACTACAGCTGTTTCCGTCAGGCACTCGTGTGCGTTCCCTAACCGTTTATCAGCGCGATGTTTGTTCATCAGACATTATTCTATACCCATTGGGCGGGTAAGATAATTACACGATAAGTTGACCCCAGGGCGACCCACAGATACCGCGTTTACTCATTCCGAGTGTGACACTCAGACGGACACGTCGAAATGATTCTGTGATGATGTATTGGTGTGTGATATTTGTGAGTTTGTGCGTCGTAAGCGTCCACGCTTCTGGGAGTAAGTTACATCATATCCTGTTAATATTGTTATCAATCCGTTCAATATCCTTTCATATATTTACTAGTTTGCGGAGTTCGCTTTCTATATTGTTTCTACATTTTGTCACAAAAATTTTGTGCCCTATCTATGTGGCTAAAGGACCTTAGCCATCAAGGTCCAAGTCACATAGGTATTTTATTATAAACATGCATTCATGATATAATTACAAAGATATGGTATATGTGTTTGTCTTTTTATATCTCTGAAACAAAATATCTATGTATTTCATTTTCAGTTTTTATCATCTTAAATCTATATAATAATTCATACTTTTATCATTTCCATCCACTTAGCCCAAGTATTTAGGGTATTTAATCTTTGGATAAAAATTATGCTCGTGTCCCGAAAATAAAGATGGATCTACCAGACTTTAGGTTTTTAGAGATAAAAATATTTCTATAGATTTAATGTCGATGTAATATCTAAAGTTATCTGGCATGTATATGTTATAACGGTAAAAGTTCGCTAGGTCAGTGCTGGGTACAATAGACGGGATCTGGGGGGCCCAAGGACGGCCCCAGTGCTCTGGCGCCTCAGTAGCTACGCCACTTGATGAACCGGCCTTCAGCACGGATATAGTTCTACTAATCTATAGTTAGTAAACATTTGTAATGTTGTGTTCATATACAATTTATGTCGTCACAACACTAATTTCTTGATCTATTCGTCCTGTTTCCCGTACGCTTTTAATTAGAATTTGAAGCTTATGATATCTTAAATTTATTTGAATTTTGAATACAATTTCGCCATTTGCTCGATATTCAAAAACAATCCAAGTTTCGTGCTACTGTCATAGATTTCATCATCAATAGATCCACATGTTATCAATGAAGTAACCATCTTGCCATTTTCAACTTTTATTCACTAAAAATAATCGAGCTCGATAAATAAATACAGATCTTACGATTATAATAAAAGACGAAAGTTTGTAAGTGTGGGTGTTTGGATATTTGTTGATCTTTCACGGCAAAACGGTTGAACTAACTTGCCTGAAAGTTGAAATGGGGATGGCTTATACCTTGGATTAGGACATAGGCTATAAAAGTAATCATCATCAATCCGGCTACGGTTGTAAATCTAAGTTAACGCAGGCGAAGCTGTGGGCACCAGTTATTATGCTATAAATCTTACCTGTTTACTATAATATGTATATCGGAACGGAAAAAAAAATTAAGTTAGCTATTTCTCGTTAATATGTACCTACATCAATACACAGACTTAACTATCAGAATCATACGAAAATAATTAAAAATATACAGTTGTTATTGGGTTAAACGACTGTACAGGTATATATAAAAATCAATAGCAACGTTCGTAGAACTATTTTAGATCATAAAAAACAACATAAACGATGACCTCTGTGGCTCAATGGTTAGCGCGTTGTCGCTCAAGCCGGTGGTAGCCCGTAGCGGGTTGAAATCCCGCCAGGGAACATATAGTTTTCTGTGTACCTGGATGTGTATTATATAATAAAATACTTAAATATAGTATAAAAGTATTAAATATATTCCCGTTGTCTGGTACACGTTACGCAAGTTATTCGAGAACAAACCATATTGACGTGGTGTCCATAGATATTATTGTTATCATTATAATTTGCTCTGCGACTTTGGACACATAGTACTCAATAGTTACATTTTTTTTAATGTCCTGTCATGACATTTGTAGTTCTATGTTTCATTCATAAATGAAAGAACGGCGCACGCTCGCGTGCATAGAGTTATAATAACGATAGATTTATATAATATTATAATATGTAGTAGGTAGTATGGTAATATATTTTCCGCGTGCATAGCGACTAGCATAGTAGCGCTCTATCAACCACATGGTAAAAGACCGTAATCATACCTATTACCGACATAAACGATCGATGATTCTAACGTTGGTCTGTCTGTGGTGTAGAAACTCTGCAACTGCTTTTAACTATTTATGTTATGTTTTTTGTACCTCGATCGAGGGGATCGAGGTACAAAAAACATTTAACATTTATAATAATTAATATTAAATGGGACACTATCGTTCATCAGCGTTTTAATACAAAATAAATTATTTTGTGGTTTTAATGTTTGAATTTTAAATCTATACAGATAAATAAAAATGGAGTGTCTGTTTGTAATATCAAAATAACCGTTTTTTATTAAATCTATACTAATATTATAAAGCTGAAGAGTTTGTTTGTTTGAACGCGCTAATCTCAGGAACTACTGGTCCGATTTGCAAAATTCTTTCAGTGTTAGACAGCCCATTTATCGAGAAAGGCTATAGGCTGTATAACATCACGCTGTAACTAAGAGTAGTTAAGTTGAGTAAGTTAACACGGGCGAAGCTGCGGGCCACTGTCAGCTAGTGATAAATAAATTTAAAAAATGTTTGGATACATATCTAAATTTCAATAACATTGCTGTATTCCACATGCACAGGCACACAGGCAGACGGGGGATAGCATTTTAACAATAATAATAAAAAAAATATCTATGGACGCTTTCACACCACGTCAATCTGGTCCCGTGGTAAGTTCTCGAAGAACTTGTGTTACGGGTACCAGACAACGGAAATATATTTAATACTTTTATACTATATATATATTTAAGATTTTTATTATATAATACACATATTTAATACACATTCATGACCCAGGAACACAGAAAATATTTTTGTTCCCTGGCGGGATACGAACCCGCAACCTCCGGCTTGAGCGCCAACGCGCTTACCACTGAGCCACAGAGGCCGTCAATAACAACAACATAATAACAATAAGAACAATAAGTACACACTTTGTTTACTACAAATACAATATTTATAGTTAGCTTAACAGCGTGACACGAAATGTTATATGTATATAAAGATAGATAATGATCGTTTATCACTTATACAGCTAGAAAGTCCACTAAAATCAACGAATTATTAAAGGTATGGAAGCATAACTCTCTTAAAAAGCTCGGAAAAATATAGTTCCAAACTCACACTACTAAACTGATAATACTAACACGATTTGCACACGCGCAATACAAAATACTTTGCTAAATTTAATATGTGCACATGAATTCGTCCACCTATCCATATAAGGCGCAATCTAATTTAGGAGGAGAGTGATAGAAAGAAACTGAAATATCAAAGAAAGTGAGTGCGAACGTGATCCACTATTACGCGATGTACACTGACAATGTCAGTTGAGATGTGGAAGGATGATATTATGCATTAGTCTGACATTCATTAATTTTATTATAAAGTAATTGATCATATGAATTAATGTGGAAACCTACATTTATTTTTTCTGAATATGACGAGTAATAAAATGAATGTTTTTAACCAATAATTATTATCAAATTGAGAGTAAGTCATTATTTACTCATTATACAGAATTTGTCGATATTTCGTATATTTTTTAAGCCTTAAGAGTAGTTGACAGTCGGTTGTAACCTTGTTTTTTATCATTAAAATGTCAATAATGTTTGAAAAATGGAAATGGGGCATAAAATAAAAATCACAAGTCAAAATAGTTGTATTTCTCTTTAGTAAGAAATTAACATTTTTTTTTCAAAATAGAACCATTAAAGTATCTTTTTGAACGTCAATTAAATGTACCACCTGTTCCATGAGTACTGAGAAGAACCTCCAAAATGTATAGAAGACACTACTGGCGTTAGTCGGTATCGGTAACCTGTCATCTTGTCTTCTTTCTAAGAGGACTGCTGCAATCCATTGTAAACGCCGAATCTCGTTTATGGAGAAACTAAAAGTAAATAATTGATAAAAACACAAATAAGGAATAAAAATATAAATATAAAAACTCGGTACTCAATGTAAAATATAATATAACACTTCAGTATATAAATTCGGCTGCCTGCTGATTGCATAATACTGACCACAAAAATTTATATGGAGGTTATTTAAGCGTGAATAAAATACGAAATTATTAACTTAACTATGGTAAGTTATCCCAGTTTGCTTTTTACTTCCTTCTTTTCGTCTCTTACACCATTTTACAACACAGGAGGTCATTTTTGTATCTGGGAAACGATTTTTTCGTCAACGCAACGGTCGTCTATACTGTCACAGAACGCGCAGTAGACTGAGAGACAAATTGATTGTACT
This sequence comes from Helleia helle, assembly GCA_963853865.1. Classification (NCBI taxonomy): domain Eukaryota; kingdom Metazoa; phylum Arthropoda; class Insecta; order Lepidoptera; family Lycaenidae; genus Helleia; species Helleia helle. The sequence goes on from OY971419.1 coordinate 5,978,174, forward strand.
TTTTCGGCCCCGCCCACTTGATTGTAGTTTGCGAGGAACCGTTTTTTAGCGCAGTTCGTATTCCATACCTTTTCTAATTCGTTGACTAAAATACTATAATATATTTAATCAAGAATTATTTAAATTCCACGTTATCAATGAAGATTTTTATTTATAACTAGCTGTTACCCGCAGCTTCGCCCGCGTTAACTTAGGTATACAGCCGTACGCGGATTGATGATGATCATTTTTGTAGCCTAAGTTACTCCTTATAACATCAGCTATCTGCCAGTGAAAGTCCCATAAAAATCGGCCCAGCCGTTTCAGGGGTTAGCCGGAACAAACAGACAGACAGACAAAAATTGTAAAAAAGGCTATTTTGGTATATGCACCACAGTGTATACACGTATACATTCATATGCATTTAGTAAAAAGCGGTTATTTTAATCAAACAGACACTCCAATTTTATTTATCTGTATAGATAAGATGAAATAATAAGCGCCAATTTCCTTCAATATAAATTTTTTATTTTTATTAAAACCTAATATAAATTATTACTTAAATAAAATATTATGATTCACATAACATATTATTATTAAGGTTATAATATATGGTTTAAATTAGGCTGCGGGTAGAGCGATACAATTTTGTCTATCTTGTCGGTGGAGGATTCGAACGTAGGTACCTTCTTCTTGATCTGCTCTATATTACTTCTCCTCGGTCTACCTTTTCCTCTCTTTCCTACAATCCTGCCTTCTATGATACTTCTTAAAAACGGGTCAAATCGTATTGGGTGGCCAATCATATTACCTCTTTGGTTCACTATGTTTTTGCTACTTTTCTCTTTTACAAAGGTCTTTTACAAGTTGGTAAAGACCAAAGCTCTATTATTTGACATCATTTTCGTTCAACTTATCCCCTCCATCCTTCTCCATTTCAAATGTTTTAAATGAGAACTTAGATCAAAATGAACAAAACTATCTGACGTTAATGAGAAAGGTCTTATATTATTATATAAAAGCCATAATACGATAAATAAAAGTATTTAGTCTTTAAGAGGCTACCTTTAATTAAGTTCTAATGGGCTCGCAACTTAGCCTTGTTACGTAACACTATCGCTCAAGTAAATTATCTGAAAGTGATCTTCCAGTGACAAGGGTTAGACAAGGATCTGGGGAACTCGGACGGAGAGAATTTTGTTTTATATGCCTATATAAAACTATATAGCTATTATATGTAGTTGTTATTGGTAGCGTCTTCGATCTAATCTATTCTATACATACAGATAAATAAAATTGGAGTATCTATTTTTAATATTAAAATAACCACTTTTTATTAAATGCATATGTATTATACACATACATATATTTTATTTAGAATTTTTATCTGTCTGTCAGTTCCGGCTAATCTTTGAAACCGCTGGGCCAATTTCGATGGGACTATAAAAATAATCATCATCAATCCGCGTACGGCTGTATACCTAAGTTAACGCGGGCGAAGCTGCGGGCAACAGCTAGTTTAAGCTAATAATCGCAGGTTTAAGTCAAAACTTAAACCTGCGATTATACGAGAACCTACGTTACTTGTGGACTATTATTCTGCGTCTACTGTCTCAAATAAAATACATTGTCGCACAGAAATTCTTGTTAAATACACAATGATTGAGTATTGAGCTCCAATGGTTCGAAATAATCCGTGGCATGCAGTGTGCGTAGCCTTAAACGACGGCTATTCGAAATATTAATGGAATATATTATTACGTTCTCTAAAATGTTCTTATTTAAATCATTTGAAATGTGGCGCTGGAGAAGGATGGAGGGGATAAGTTGAACGAAAATTATGTCAAATAAAAATAATCATCATCAATCCGGGTACGGCTGTAAATCTAACTTAACGCGGGCGAAGCTGCGGGCAATAGCTATCAGTAAGAAAAACAATCACAAGGTTATGGTGAGCACCCCGTACGTACTTAACCTTCATTCATGACCCCGTCATGGCTCTTAGTATATTTTGATTGCCCAGCCTAGGCGGGATTTGAACTAGCGACCTACTGCACGTTATTTGACCACTGCACCAGCCATGACCATATTAGCAGTATTATACTATATTATAACTTTAAATTATTTAAATTGATCGATTTAACTAAAGCATATTCCTTTTGTGAGATAGGCAAACTAGTTATATAAGCCAAATGATAATTGGTCAACGACCTCTACGTACATAATCAAGTTTACCCGAGATTGGTCCTAATTCTGTCGTTTTTCTTCCTGTCTTTGTTTAAAAACCTCATTGGTCGGAACTCGGGGAGTAAGAATGTAAAGAAAGAAAGAAGTACAAAAGCCTTTGCCTTTTGTCACACCCCATCTCGTTAATTATATGGTCAATATCACTTAGCACCTTATATAATATAAAAATGAAATAAAAAAAATGATTTAGGAATTTTTGATTATTGATGATCGCCAACTGTTTTTTTTTTTTGTAACTGCTTAATGCCTAAATTACGTATTATTTTTATTTTATTTTCTGACTACCTACTGTTATAAACTTATATCTTTCTCATATATTTTAAGCAACATAGTAAGTAGCCTTTGTCTGTATCCCATCCTTTCTCAGGTTCATCAGCCTCTATTTCAAATTTCGAGATAATCGCCTTAGCATTAAAGGCGTGAAATTCACATCAGTAATTGACTTCAACATTTATTATAGGTGTAGGTAAAAGTAATGATGATGCCATCCAAAACATAACTTGTAAAAAAAACAAATCTCGCATCTCAGTTCGTCTACTGTAAAAAGTTGTGATATCTATGTAATACCAAGTCGGATAATTTATTTAATCCCTACTTAAGGGACCTTCTGTCTTAAGTTATTACGTAATTAGCTATCCTAATTCCTAACAACATCATATTTTTATTTATTATATTTAATCATTTCTATTACTTTTACTATAAACATATTTTAACATAATAATAAATTAATAATAGGATGTTCACATATCGTATTTCGTAATGATTGTGCTAATGTGTGTAATTAATGAGTGCTGATTTAAAAAATATATAAAAACTTTTTTTTTCTTACAGATTCGTTGAAAGATCCATTTATTTGTGGGCCACCAACATGCACAGGTAAATGAAATTGAGGTTAATAATTATTATATTTAATCAATTAAATTTACTACCAATCTAAAGTTATTCTACGTTCATCGTCTAGAATTTATTGCAACAGTTATTGGAGTATATTTATTTTTATATTTATATAGTTATATAAGACGAGACCAAGAGCAACTCTTTTCGTTCTTGTTCTAGAGAGTTGTCCATTCAGTACCTACCTACTCGTATAAAGGTAACATTAAAAACCAGGCGTGTAGCTACAGTATCAACCGTATCAATTATACGGAGTCCGGACTAAAGGGATCCCAAAATGTGTAAGCAAAATCTTAAAATTATTCAGAATCCAATCTAAAAAATGTGCCGGACACGTCGATACGGTGCCTCGCTAGAAAGATCTACGCTTCTTTCAAAAAACTATTGCATTTTTTTAATCGTTTGAAACGACCTCTGTGGCTCAATGGTTAGCGCGTTGGCGCTCAAGCCGGAGATAGCTTGTTCGAATCGAAAGATGTTTTCTGTGATCCTGAGTCATGGATGTTTATTAAATATGTTTATTATAAAATAAAATTCTTAAATATATGTATAGTATATAGTAATAATTATTATTATTATTAATATATTTCCGTTGTCTGGTACCCGTAACACAAGTTCTTCGAGAACTTACCACGGGACCAGATTGACGTGGTGTAAAAGCGCCCAAAACCAGAGACCCAACGTCTTATAATATCGCAAGATTTGGAAAATTTATTAGAGCAACTCATAGAGCAATAATATATATATATATATATATATATATATATATATATATATATATAGTCTGGCGAGAATTGTCAACGAGTCTTTTTTTGACGTGACAACGTCTTATAATTCGATGGCGCCGGCTGCAAGAACGAAAAAACATGACGCATGCGGCGTTACCTCGCTCTGAGGCGTTCCATTTTCTTATGACGTTGTCACGTTCAACTATCGTCAGTAAACCGACTTTACATACAACCGATTTTTCTTCTTTTATGCTACCATATGACTGAAAGCGTTTAAATGTGAAAAAATTGAATATTTCCTTAGTAATTTCTAAATTGTCAGAATTTAAAAATAATACCCTATTTAAAGGAGTCACCTTACTTTTTCCAATTGCAAATTGCCGGATACTATAGAAAAAAAAATACAGAGGATGGCGGGAAGTGTCATTGCGTGCGGTGCGATGTGTAATTGTTATTTTGTGTTTTATTCATTCGGAGCGGTTTCCTATAGTGTTTATTTTAAAAACTTATCTGTATAATATTATGATAGGTTGGCGAATATTGTCGGGGATTGTTCTGGAATTTTCCATAGTAAAACTGTTCTGGTCGTTTTCTATAGTGTTTGTTATAAAAACATTAAATCTGTGTAATATATAATGTGATTGGTTGGCGAATATTGTGATGGACTGTTCGGGGTGTATGGAATGGGAAATTATAGTTGCTTGATAGTAGCTAGAGGGGCGGAGCCGCACTCCTTGACATTTCCCGCCAGTTTTTAAAAGCACAGACAAAATACTGTTAACACGACAGACTTGGCAGCATGGACTTAGCCGGTCTTAGCCGGTTCGAACAGGAAGAAAACTTACAAAAAAAATACAAGTTTGTTTACGAGGAATGGCGGGTTGGCTTAAAGGTCTCGTAACCAGGCCATAAAATATTATTAAAAAAAAAAAAAAAAAAGGAATGGCGGGAAGCATCGGGACGCGCGAATGTGTTTTTTTGGTTTCCCGTTAATTAATTGTTATTTTGTGTTTTGTCCATTCAGGGTGGTTTTCTATAGTGTTTGTTTTAAAAACTTTACCAGTGTAATATATAATGTGATTGTTTGGCGAATATTGGTGGACTGCCATGTGTGGATGGAATCGGGAATGATAGTTGATTGATGGGGGCTACAGGGATGAAGCCGCGCTCCTTGGGGTTTCCCGCCATTTCTCCGTATTACAGACCGAATAATTGTATTTTGTATGGCTAATAGCCTAGTAGCTAATGCCTTTAAATGAAAATAATAAAAATACAAGTTTGTTTACAAACAAAGGCACAAACTGTGTGTACAGTGTAATGTGTATTGCAAAGGTGTATTGTGTAAGCTTTACATGTTAATCACTGCTGTTAGTCCTTTAATTATGAAAAAACAAGCTTCAAGGAGTTTACAATACTGTCTTATATTGAAATGTTCACACACTACCATTGATAAAGAGTTAAAACTACAACGCACAACTGAAGTGTACCGGTGTATTTTGGTTTTTGAGATAAACGACAGATGTTTACAAATTTTATGCTTCGAGGCTTCGGCTTCTTGCGAATATATTTCGAAGAATGTTCAATGTATGAAGAATATTGTGACAAACAAATATCTATTGATATATGTACTTACTTACCTTGTGACATTTTAAATGTTATTTGGATGTACCTACAGCTACTATGTCTAGATTTCGGTCTCAATTTGTAATATCCAAATACAAATGGGTGAATTAAATCGTATTTTTAAAAGCCTGTATATAATTAGGGTTTTATATATACCAGTCAGCAGCCTCCGCCGCTCCGGCTCGCCCGGGTCTGCGTAGTGCGTTTTGTTACAGCGGGCTTGGGGTAGGGCAAACAAGACTATGGGGTAGTCTGATTCGGTTCTGTGACCATTTTGATCCCCAATTTTGATATCAATTACTATAACCAAAATTTCATTTCAAAAACAGTCGGATTATATGCTATTAAATTTTTGCTATACTATACTATAGCCAACCCTAAAATTCTTTGCTACTAAGAAATCTTGCCTGATTGGATCTGAGACTTTATAAAAAAACCAACTATTTTGTATCCAAATAAACATGTTGATTATCCTATTAACAGTGGTTACTGCTTAAATTAATAATAGTCCTATTTTACTATAGGATTATATAGAATGATATGAGTTTGTTTTATTTTCATCGCTTCCGTGTAAATTGTCTTTTACTTGTGTAGATTATATTAATGGACTTCTGAATTTCTATAATGAGCCAATTTCAGACTGCAATGAGACTATAAAAGATAGAAAATGCAAAAGTTTCAGAAGATAGTAATAGACACCTTTATAAGATAACACTCTCTTATGATTTTCGGATATGAACCCCGCTTGTTATCAACTCATAACTACTAACTCTTCATGAGTATATACTGTAAAAAGTTGTTAAGGATTCTGAAAATATAATTTAATCTTAATCTTAATGATCTGAATATCAGATGCAGAGAAAATATATCATTTGTGTAATGTGTACCAGTCAAAGAGCAATGATTCCACACACAAAGTGGATTCCACAGACCCTATTATAAAAGTTACCTAGGTTCTATGTATTTATTTATTTTTTATTCTAAATAATACCACATATATATTTCATTATCATCAACCCCTACCATCCACTGCTGAAAATAGGCCCTCTTCAAAGAATGCCAAGATAACCGATCCCTTGCGACTTGCATCCATCATGGACCAGCCACTGCACTAAAATATTATTGTTACATTTTTCTATTGAAATTATTGTCTGAGATGTGTGATAATTTGATATGAGGTTTCTAAAATAAAAGGTGTTTTATTATACCATTATTTTAAAATTTTGGTAATCCCTAACAGAGTTTCATATCAAGCGGTGCACTATTGGTGCCATACATTTAATAGTATATCTATCATTATAACCCTTAGCTTACATTTTTGGAGAAATATAATTGTTTTATGTTTCATAGTGACTTTCTGTGTACATAAATTGTTTTTAACTAAATTTAAGTTTTAACATAAACAATACCAAAAAATTGTCTCTTGTCTCTTATATCTTAATACAATACTTGTATCTAAAAAATATTATAAACAGTCAATCATTGTATGATAATTTTACTATTACAGAGTCCCTCAAGTTCAAGTACATGACACCAATTATTTATCGGTATCGGTATAAAGTAAATGTGGAGTCATATTTTGCTGGTTCAAGTAACAATCGCTCAACTTTAGATATATCTGCTGATGTGAGTATTTATTGTTATTATTACGATAATTAATTAAAACAAAAGGTGACGACGAAGTTTGTGGCATCACTAGTAAGACGACACCTGAGTCATACACCTCTAAATCCAGGAAGGATAGTTTTAGACCATAGTTTGTCTATATACTGTACCTATACATACATAATGGCATGTGTCACTCCCTTACATAGGGTAAATTAATTGCTTACTCACCATTTAAGGTTTAATAAAATAAAATCAAGGTTTAAAAAAAATTATGACCTCTATGGCTCAATAGTTAGTGCGTCGTCGCTCAAGCCGGAGGTAGAGGGTTCGAATCCCGCCAGGGATTAAAAAGTTTTCTGTGTTCCTGGGTCATGGATGTGTATTATATAATAAAAAAATTAAATATAAGTATGTATAGTATTAAATATTATATTTCTGTTGTCTGGAACCCGTAACACAAGTTCTTTTAAAACTTACCACGGGACCAGATTGACGTGGTCTAAAAGCGTCCATAGATATAATTATAAATACAATATTGTTATAGGTTGTGGTCCAATTCTTCAAACCCTGTGAAGGTCTCTTGCATTTAACAAACGTTGTACTTATTGACCAAGATGAAAATTATCCAGTGGAGCGAGCAGAGCAATTTATACATGCCGTGTCTCTGTATGACCTCAGGTAAGTTTTTTTTTATATTAGATAGGCAAGCTGTGCCACGTCAGCGTCGCCCGTGAACATAAATGAGTTTACTTGGTACTAACTCCACTAACTAATTCATGTCTTGCATATATGCATGGTAAGTCTCAATGCCAGTAATTACACTGCCTGCCCATTTTTATTTTTTATTTTTTTATTTTTTTTATAGAAGAGGGGGCAAACGGAAATGCCCATATTTCTGAAACTCAGTAAAGCTGTTTCATGCATGAAATAAGAAAAGTGCTAAGTGTGAGTCTTATCAACTACTCTATCACGTTTGAATGGAATTTGCACTCGCTGTTCGTATTTCAGACGTAAGTCGTTTAGTAGCGCTGCTTCAATTCCATACAGATTTGAGTTGACGTAAACGCGATCGAGTAGGTGAAAAACTCGCACTTCGTACTCTGGATGACAGTACCCATGCAGATGAGCGCTCGGCACTCGGCATCCTGGTATGATAAACATGAGAGTAAAGTCAATTAATCGTTGTTTCGATCACGTGCAAGTCAGCTGCAAATGAACGCGGTATCTTGTTTACAATAATTTAATAATTACTGTTGTTTTGTAGCAGTCTTGAACTATTTTTGGACAAGGTAGTTTCACTTATCGACCGCTAGGGGCGCTGGTTCTAATTTTATACGAGTAACGTTTCACCAACCACTCGTTCCCACCGCTGCTACTCCTGTGTAGCCAGGATCGATACCGGTAACCACCAAACCTTTTATACAATCACAGGGATCCCTAGGGTTCCCTGAGATCGTATTTTAAACTAAACTGCAATTTTTTAAACTGCTTTGGAACCCGCAACGAATTTAATCAGAAAAGGGGATTAAGGGGAGTAGGAAATATTTCCCGAAAATGCTATTACCCAGAGTTCTGCTCGCGTTAACTTATATTCATTACTTGTCTGTGGCGATATTCAAATCCCCAATCCCATGAAAGCGTATCAATTTGGCTAAGTACTGGTCAAAGCATAGGTATATAAACAGAGTTATAGCTATTTCGATTCGACAAGAAGAATATGGAACTACTACACCACTACTACACATCTGATACTTTCAGGTTTTCATTTCAAGATGGCATTATATCAGAAATATGTCCAGATCAGGAGGAAGAGGATTGGGTACTCAATTTTAAGAGAGCCATCTTATCTCTGTTTCAAAATAGCATGAAGCGATTCGACATCCACTTCAATGGAGTTGAGGTAACTAAACTAAAAATTTCATGTGATCAAAATCCAATGTTGTTTATATTTGAATAAGCAAAATTGAACGAATTAATAAACAGAATGGATTAGCATCATGCTTCCCATTCAATATCCATGTAGGCAGGCGCACATCCCACTAAGCACATCTCTTTTTGAAGTGAAAACTTCTTTTGGTGCACCGCACACAGAATTTTGTATGTTGTACGTTGATGTGAGTGAGGCTGATCCGTCACGCTCTGAAGTGAAAGGCTCGATCGAGTAAACTCGGGACCGCCGAATATGCTCGAGCGAGAAAGACAGTCAGCTGCTCTATCTTACATGAAAAAAGAGACCATTACTTTTTATACATATATGTCAGTAGCAGTCCCTGTGACTGGTTAGGTTTTTTTGTGTGCGATGAAACACTCGGCTCGGAGCCCTTCCCGAACTAAAAACTCCTCGGGGACATTCAGCTGCCTATATTGAAATGTTCAGACCTATCGGCAACAGTAAGAGGTTAAATTATAATTTAATTAGCAATAATCCCGCAAAACACGCAGTCTTTACTGCAAATGTGTGAGTGCACGCATATGCATGCATATAGCACCGCCCTCCTTTCCCACACTGCATATGCGTACACTCGCATGCGTATACCCCACATGCACCACAACCACAGTTAAAGACCACCACCACACAATCTACGCACGTTTCGCCCCGACACCGAGGCATCCTCAGGATGTAGACTCTACGATTAGCAATCGTTAAGTGATTTAACGATAGTTTAACGATTTTATTCCTGATTCTATTAACTACAGTAAGAGGTAGTGCCATGTTGCATTGCAGCCGAACTAGGCCGGCACAACCGGGGTGGTACCTCTCGCTCACATAAGACCGGTGTCAAGTGACAGCTATGCTGTCGCGTTTCGTGCGGTTTGTGAGTTTCCGGTGGCCCATTGGGGGGAAAGGGAAAAGGAGGGCGGCGCATCTGCGTGGCCTTGGTTGTTTGGATGTGTATGGGCGTCGGCGCCGTGAGGCTCTGACTGCTCGTTTGCTCCCTGATAACATAAAAGGAAAACAGAGTACGTCGGCGCCTGACCGTTTCTTCAATAGGGTCCGGACACTTCTATTTAGAGGTGCACCTCTATAATGTAGCTGACCCTCTAAGCACATCCCTACCGGTAAAAAGCGATCGTGTATATAATGACGACAATTTCGTCAAGTACTTTTCATTGCTTTTGGCGTGTATTGTACACAAACCATGTGTTTACTTACAGCAAGACATACATGGTACATGCAACGTGGAATACGCGGTCCGTGGCCAAGAGAACACCAGCCTCATATTGATAAAGACTCGGGACCTGTCTCAGTGTACTGACAGATACAAGTATATGTCCATACTGCAGACTGTTCGCTACAATTTCCAAAGTGTAAGATTTTTTGTATTATATAATATTACTAGTATATTTCATATTTTTCCGTCTACTAAGAGAAGAAAGATTCAAAATAATAAGACAATTTTAATTCTATAATTCAAAGGCGCTATTTTACTTTTTAGGGAATAACCCATTTATGACGCATGAAACGAAATAGGGCTCGCCAAGCGCCATCTTCTAATGTACACATTTATCACTTTATTAAATTGAGATTTAGCAATTTTGCCATTAAAATACCTACTCAAAAATGTTTAAAAATGGTGGTCAGTGTTATAGGCTGGTACGAATCCCTTCATATATTAGCCCTACTCTCATTTGGTTGGGTTTTTACCAGTTTGAGGTACCGATTATTATATACCGATACCGATATTTTAACGTATTTTTAAGTCTTTATTTTAATTATTCCAATTTCACAGCCCCTATAGATAGCCTCTGGCAGTCTACTATAATTTTTGTTACAGAAATTCCAAACGTGGCCAGTGCTAAAGTCGGACAGCAAGTGCCGCATAACCGTGGACCACAACATCTACGTGGACGTGGCCTGCCGCGAGCGCCACCTGTTCGAGCCATTCTCAGGCAAAAACTCGGGCGCCATGACCACCGTGGTTCAAGACCTGAAGCTGATCAGCGAGGTCAATAGGACAGGCTCCGACTCCATGCACACCGAGGATAAAGGTACGGTACTTCGGTGAGTGAAGTGCGATCAAATCGTCCGAATACAAATTAAAATCAAAATATATTTTTTTAGTAGGTAACATATCGGTGACACTTAAACGTGTGAAAGAAGCATAAAAGTCGATTATAGTGCTACCAAAGAAATTTTTTTTTGGATTTAATTGATACGAAAAAAAATTAGGGATGGTTCTTTAACCAGCTATCCAGGGTATAGTTCACACAAAGTTTTAGGTCAGTATTCAATTCATACACGAGTTGTCTATTTGGGTCGCAAGATGTTAGGTATTGAAAACAGTAATTCATTCAAAACAGTCATTTTAACCGAAACACATCAAATGTGTTTCACGGCAGAAAAAAAGGAGGATTAAGTATAATAGTAAGCCATCTTATTTTACGAAAGAATAATACCCATTTTGGTCCATAATATACGTACGCCTCACCGGTCATAAAGCCTATTATTATATCTCGGAATATAGATAGCACATTGTCTTGCAGCGTGGTCGGAGATCCAGAGGCGCGCCAACATCCTGCACGCACACACGCCGTACTACGGACGGACGGAGACCGGGGAACTCAAGTCTGCCAGAGACGTGCTCAAACTGCTATGTCTGTGAGTATAGTGTACTAAAATAAGAAACAATCCACTTTCACAGTAATAGTCTAAGTTGGGGATTAGTGAAGTTAAAAATTCTTTAGATGCATTTTATTTATAACTAAATGAACTTAAATGATAACGTTTTTTAGTCCACCGTAGCTTCTAAACTACAATTTTTATGAATTAGGTGTCAATTGATTCGTAAGGCTCAAGAGTGCAACCGCGTTTAGCTAGATGAAGTGTTGGTCGACCATTTACCAAGCGGAGAGACGATCTCCGTACAGTGACCGGTCCGTGTTGGATTCGAGGAGCAAGTGATTGGTCTTCTTGGCATTCATTGAAGGAGGCCTTTGACTAGCAGTGGACGAATAGACGCTGATAATGATGATGATTTTTTATTAAGGTCGGAATGACTGACTGACTTAAAAAAGAAGGGTTCATTTTTTACGTAATCTGAACACATTTTTTAAACTCTTTTTGGCCTTTCTTTGGCCGAAGCTTCATAAATCATATCCGCTGAAAAAAAACAACACGTTCAAAGACATTGTGTGAACAATACTTACACATATGTATATGCATATTATATACACGTTCACATTAATAACATATTTAGACGGAAAATGGATTTACTTGTCTCTACTCAATATTAAGCGAGCTCAAGAGACTGAACTGAATCGTGTATACATACCTACTTGATGACTACGTGTACTGTATCGTCATAATGACTACTTTCTAAGACTACTCTAGTTATTTGCCGGGTGACTAAATCCCTACAAATAAAATATGATCCCAATAATGATCTTAAGAATATGCCTCGGAGTTTCACTGAGTTTGTTTCGCCGGTTCTTCTCAGTGGGCTTGCCTTGGAACCGGTGGTAGATTCAGTTGACGTTCAAAAAGATACTCTGTACTATTTTGAATAAAATAATTGATTTGATTTGCCTACCCCTACCTAAATGTTCTATACCAGCGATTTCCATTTGGTGGGTCGCGACCCGGTACCGGGCCAAGAATAAAAATACCGATTCGCACCAGACACCAGTGGCTCCTTAGTTTACACAAGACTAACGAGACAAGAGACAAAAATAAGCAGCTTTATATATTTTTCACTAATTATTGTAATATAATATGCATAAGTATACTTCTATTTGCAATAAATGTATTTTTATTTTATATATTATTTCAGGGGGTTTAATTGTGTGGGGATTCACGAAGGGTATTGTACGAAATTTACCGGGCCATAGCAGAACAAAGTTTGGGAAACCTTGTCTATACAGATAAATAAAATTGGAGTGTCTGTTAACCACTATTTACTAAATACATATGGATGTACACGTGGTACATATACCAAAATAACATTTTTACAATTTTTGTCTGTCTGTCTGTCTATCTGTTCCGGCTAATCTCTTAAACGGCTGGGCCGATTTTGACAGAACTTTCACTGGCAGATAGCTAATGTTATAATGAGTAACTTAGGCTATAAAAATAACCATCATCAATCCGGATACGGCTGTAAATCTAAGTTAACGCGGCCGAATCTACGGTACAGCTAGTAGTCAATATTATTATTTCCAGCGTGAAACCGAGCACGGACGAGGAGCCGCTGAGCGTGGACGAGAACATGGACAGTGGGTCGATCGTGGGGCTGTGGGGGCGGCTGGTGCGGGCGGCCCGCAAGCTGCACCACCCCGCGCTGGCGCAGCTGCTGGCGCGCGCGCCCACGCTGTGTCCCCCCGCCACGTGAGTAGTGGTGATCATTATTACAACAACAGTTTTTGAATGCATTATTGGAACGTAATGAATAATCTATTATTGAATGATGCGTTATCCTGTTGTCAGTTGTCGTTATTGAAACGATGGCGCAATGGTAAGAATAGACACGCAATAGGGAGATGGAATAATAGAGGAAGATTATTGTTTCTTCTTTAATATTACTACTAAGCTAACACGTAAAATATCAACTGTTATATTCGATTCTACATTATAATTAAATCGCCTAAACGCTTTGCTTGTTTAACGTTCTACAAAGTAACGTCTATATAAAAAATAACAGCATAACACACAGCCGTTTAGAACAACAGTTGTTACAACATAACACAACAGGATAATTCATTAAAGTAAAACAGCCGTTATTGCCATCAATACACGTAAGTGACTACGTCGCGAGGCAACAGCCGGCAGATGATCACAATAATGTTATCTAGTTTCCGATTCAATTATAAGATATATTTAGACTTAATTCGACGATTGTTGAGTGTATCTACTTCACGCGGTTGGCGGCCCGCTGGTGGAGTGTAGGTTACTGACTGTTAATTTCTAAATTTCTTGGTATGCATACAAACGTTAAAATTTTTGGAGTTAAAACTGCATGCGTCTGATTTGGAACCTATAATTTTAATAATAATCAATTAATTTCAATTCAATATTTTATGTGTTTTCATACGATAAGTAGGTCCCTCGCCTACTAGACTCACACGAGTAAATGGCGTGATCTTTTTTTTTCGGAGGGATCTATGCTAATGGCCCAAAGGTCCTAATGCTTCGTCGTATTAGTGTGAGCTCATTTGGCTCACTATTGGTTTGTTAAAGTAGGGAGTTGCCACCCGCCAACCGTGCAGTCTGCGACCACACGGCCTCCTGGCGTCGGGTTGGTGGCGTGATCTATGTTTGTACATGTTCCAGGAAGCACATAATGGACGCGCTGCCGTACATCGCCAGTCCGGGCTCCGTGGAGCTCATCAAGAACATGATCGTGGCGGGACAGGCGGACGGCGACACGCGCCACGAGTGGCTCATGTCCATGGCCATGATACCCAGGTCATTACAGGATATATTATGAACTTTTTGTAAGAAAATGAAGAAAATGAATTTTTTGTAAGAGGTAGTTCCATGCTGCATTGCAGCCGAACTGGGCCGGGACGACCGGGTGGTACCTCTCGCTCAGACAACACCGACGTCAAGTGACAGCTATATTGTCGCGTTTCGTGCGGTCAATGAGTTTCCGGTGGCCCATTGGAGGGAATTGAGAAAAGAAGGGCGACGCATTTACGTGGCCTTGGTTGTGCGGATGACATAAAAAAAGAACAGGAGTAACGGTACTTGATAAACGGTACTGAATAAACACATGTTGCCTACAGCTTCGCCTGTTACTTTGGTTTAAAGCCGCGTCCGCTCAATCATCATCCATCAATGGCCATCAGTCGGCCAATCAAAGCGCAGAACTAGCGCGGCGTCGCAGTACAAATTTGTCGGAATTTGTTTTAATACAAAACACATAACATTATCGCTTTATTCAAGTAATACGCTCGATGTTTCCCATAACAGTAATAATAACATATACGCTCTTATTTTTGTTATTTATTTGATTATAAATAAAGATTTATGCTTAAGGTTGAACTAGTCGGTGGCGTGAACTCTAACAAAATGATTGCTATCTCACCTGACATACTGCGCGAACATGTGTGCTAGAATGAAATGCACAATGATTCATTCCAAAAATGTCCTTTTAGCAAAACAGTTATTATAGAAAAACTAATAAGTGTATCTTTTCAAAATATATTTATTTTATCCTTTGAATTACTAAACTATATCTGTACGGGCTTTATTTTTGAGCTTTATATATGTAGTGCTCGGTATATTATTTATTTACGCCCAAAGTTGGGCTAAAATCAGTGTTGAAATACGAAAGTTTAGAAGCTTGTATTTTTTAAATGTATATTTTTTTTACTATTTTGGGTATATACACTCATAGATAACGACGAGATCAATTGATATTATACTTAGTTTTTTATGGTCAACGTCAATCATTGTAGTAATTACTGTTCTGCGTTTGTATGAAAAGATAAGCGACTTGTGTAACCTTAAGCCAAGTATTCACTATTCATCAAAAGTATAGACATTAATTAACCTAATGATGGTGAAACAAAGAAATCCCAGTCATAAAATAAAACAAAAAGGAAATTTATGTTACCAGGCCAAAGATCGACATGTTGAAGAGCATGCTGGAGTTGTTGCAGAAACAAAAGAACGATAAGGTGATAAGTTTCACGGTGTCGTCTATGGTGCACTCGTATTGTAAACACAGCGGCAAGACGCGTGAGTATACAAACTATGTGTTGTAATCACTATAGCTACTATAAAATTAAAAACCTTTTTTCCCACCTTCTATTATAGTCGAATTTCTTTTTAAATAATGATAATGCCAAAAAATTACGCGCTATGGAATTGTAGAAATAATATCGAACTTATTTTATTATTATAATCAGAAGTTAATAATAAGAAGTATTCATATTGTCATCTTCCACATCCATTCGGGCTATGATGTTCTTCTCTCGATTATTTTCACTTGCTAAAGTGACTGATTCGAAATTGTTTATCAGTTCGGGAATGCTGCGAGGAGACAACCCCGAAACAGATACTAGAGGAGTTTCAATCCATTGTCAACGACGTCATCGCAAAGGGAATCGACAAAGCACCAAGAGAAGATAGAGACAGAGTAAGCTTACTGTTTTTCTATGTAAGTTTGCGCGAGGAAGTGCGGTAGTAAATACGCTAGTGGTAATTGTCTGAAACTACCACAATAACATTAATCACCAAAAAGGACCAAATCCTTCGAGCATAAGGAAGTTTAATAAGTATTAATTACAATCACATGCTAATCTCGCCCCGTGGTAAACTCGTAAGAACTTGACTGAGTACTAGAAACAGTTCATAATGCGATGCAGAAAAATAAAAAATATCTAAATTTGAAGCGACCGCTATAGGGGGTCCATTCTGTCCAGTCACCACACAGAAAGGCTTTTTTCCAAACGGATCTGCGCTTTTGGCCTTTCGGCCTTTAAAGCTACATCTGTAAGAATAATAAAAGCAAGTACGAATGTTGTGTACTTGCAGCTGGTGGTCGCTATAAAGGCGCTCGGCAACATCGGTGGGTTCGGGCCGGAGGTAACGGACGCACTACTGGGCGTGGCCGGGGATACGCTGCTGCCCGTTCGAGTGCGCGCCGCCGCAGTCGACGCCTTCCGGCGGACGCCCTGCATCGACACACGGTCAGTACTAGAAACGAGATATTGTTGATTTTTTTTTAAGTCGACCGGCACGGGCCGATAAAATCATCATCAGGAATCGTCTATGTTAATAAAGAATTCATATGACATAAAAATAACAAAAATATATAATGACATAAAACGACAAAAAATATACAACACGAACGTACACGAAATAAAGAAATAATAGCGTGACACCGTTTCTGACCTCGGCATTCGAATAAATGTTTTTGACATATAACGCCTTGGTCATCCAATGAACATCATTCATTGGATGACCATGAAATATCACCAGTCTGTGTAACAACAGGTCAGGCTTATGTAACTTTGCAATCTAATAAAAAAAGGCACAATCCATATAATTATGTATATAGTTATAAATATGTACGAACGGTCACACTTAACTCATTCGAGCTCCATGGTAAATAAGCACGAAATGATGCCCTTGACGGTATGCAAGCTCTCGACCAACTCATAGCAAACCGTCAGGTAATCTTATACATCTAGTCTTTTGTATTGCACAAAATGCAACCTTAATAGCAAAGTATAACATTAATAAAAATAAATAATACAACATAATTGGTAATATAAAATAATTCGTTTCGTTATCAGAGAGTTCTTCTTGGAGCTGTACCGGCACCACCCGGTGGACGTGGAGATCCGGATCGCATCCTACCTGCAGGTGATGCGCTGCCCCAACCTCGCCACCATCCGGAAGATATTCCACACGCTGCGGAACGAGCCCGTTAACCAAGGTAAATAACGACTTCCCCCGACGCCACCTCCACAGGGGCTGTCCCTCACCACAGAACAATCCCTCCCAACGTCGGGACACTACAATGGGGTGAGGTTCTCATCCTCGCCCCTTGTGCCCCTGCTCTTTGGTCCCCTCTTCTTATAAGAGAGGTACAAAGCTCCCTCGGCAGAATTTGCTTCGCCCAAGGTGCTGGGCTTACCCTAGGCTACTGAGCCTCACCGCCACGACCATGGTGTGGAAGGAAAATAACGACTGTCCTGAAGTTATTAACAAGAGAAATTGTTACGCAACTCACTAGACCGATCTAATACAATTATAAATTACTTATTAATATAATAAAACCATAGTTAATTATTTTGCTATCAACTCTTGTAAGCGACAACGGACAAATCTATTCTAATTTTCCGTATTGTAAGTTACCATTGCACTGTTTCCAGTGGCTACGTTCGTGTGGAGTCATCTCAATAACCTGGGACACTCATCCCTGCCTTCCCGGGTGGAGATACAGGGCTTACTCTCCGGAAATACCATGCCGCAACTCGAAGATAACCCGGATTTCAGAATGTTCTCGAGAAATTACGAAGAGAGTGTATTCTTCGATCAGTACAACGCAGGTACTCACTTCGTTTTGAAGAATGAGGTATTTTAGTCTGATTTAATAGTCAGCTGAAGTAGCTATGTATTTTTTTATTTGACATTGTTATAGACTATAAAAAATATGAATTTTATTTCTAGAAATTATTACTAGAAATATAATAAGCTTATTCCCTAAATTACTTGCTTACACGTCTGAATACGTGTATACGATCTTGCGTGCGTAAATGCACGTATGCGTGTGGATGAGGGCGTGAGTATTGTGAATCTTTGAGCTTTAATCGACTCAAGTAACAAATTAAATGTGAATTGCCTCTGTTGAGAGGGTTGTATTTCCTATTGTTTTAATATTTCAGGCGGCAACTACGAGGCCAACGTCATATTCTCTCCAGACTCGTACATCCCGCGCTCTGTGTCACTGAATCTTACCATCGACATGTTCGGGGAATCGATCAATTTGTTTGAGGTATATAATAATTGAAACATCCTTTACTGTAAAAACCTAAATTTTTAATTATATTAAGTGCATGAACTGAGTGATTGACTCTTAATCATAGATCTGAAATAATCAAAAATTAACAGATAAAAGCGCGCGGTGAAGGTTTCGAGACGTACTTCGAGGGGCTGTTTGGGAAAGAGGGGCCGTTGAACAAGAACAAAGTTATGGATAAAATAAACAAGTTCAGGTTCACGAGGTCCACCAACGAGACTGAGGAGGTGCGGGCGAAGATCGACGCTCTCGGATACGAAAACCAAGCCCTCAAGCACCGAGTGGCCATGGCGGAGTTGAGCTTCAAGGTGTTCGGGAACGAAATATCCTTTTGGAGTGCCGAAGGTGACCACGAGATCAGAAAGTCCTTGGAGAGGTTGGACCCCAAATTGAGAATACTGGAAATTCTGTCTGGAAAAGTGAGTATATCTTTGAATGTATAAAAAACTTTAATTTTCAGTTATAAAACACCATGTCTTCACCGTTCAAAACCACTCAATCGATTTGTATCAGTAAATCAAAATATGGTGGCGCTATTACCAAGAATAACCAAATGATGAATCAATTGCAGTCCATACAGCCCTTGCGGGCTATCAGTATAATAATATATAAATTTCTTTAAATTCACCTTTCCATGTATCCGGGACACAAGTTCTCCCGAGCTTCCCCGGGTCTTAAATTATTGTTCGTATATATTTATGTACGTGGTACTATCGTGATGCAGGAGATATCGTACAACAAGGCGTCACTTTTCCTGGACACGACGTTCTCGGTGCCCACAGGCTGCGGCCTGCCTCTCAACATGAACCTCATGGGCACCAGCTATGTGGACACCAAACTGTCCGGCACAGTCCTCGACACCGTGTCGCGCTCCGGGAACCTCGACTTCGAGGGGAAGATCAGACCTAGGTAGGCCAATCCTTCTAATTCAATTCGTTGCGGGTCCCGAGGCAACTTTAACGTATCCCTCGGGCTCTTCTAATCAAGTTCTATTTCTAGTTCTAATCAAGAGACATTTGGTTGCATCGAGCATATAGCCGGATAGAGTAATAATGTAGGCCATAAAAATCCGAAACTGATCAGTGGTTTGTCACTGAGATAATAAAAATTCAAACAACCAAAGATTTGTGTGTACGGCCAATCATCTAATAATGACCATCAGTCGGCCAATCAGAGCGGTGAACCGGCGCAGCGTCGCAGCGAAAATTCGGCGAAATTTGTTTTCTACAAAACATAAATTACCGCTCTATTCCGAATTGTAACTTGTGTTGGAAAATACTCTAATACTACTCTCGCACAAATTTCGAACTTGTACAAGTTTTAAAAAAGTTAAAAAAAACGATTCCTGACTTGTTCAGACTTGCGTTTGCGCAAGTGTACTTGACCGTGTGTGACAGCATTAATAATAACGACCCGTGTTCCCAGCGTGGCCGTGAGCGTGGCGGCGACAATGAGCGTAAATGCGGGCGCGCTTGCGGCGAGCGGCGTGCGGCTGTCGGCGCGCCTGTACACCGCCACGGCGGTGGGGGCGCGCCTGGCGCTGCGCGGGCTGGGGCACGCGCGCCTTGACCTGTCGCTGCCCAGGGACAAGCAGGAGATATTCGCAGCTAAGTACGCACACACGCAAACATACTATAGCCACGCCCATTGCGATTTGCGAAAGTTACATTAGATTTCTATATGTTTATTATTTAGTGCTTCAGATTGCGTTTTCAAATCAATTTTCAAATTGTGATAACCATCCATTAATTTTGTAAATACATATATTATACATTTTAATAAATATTTTGAAATTGTTTAGATAATTTTATACATATAACAATAATTTCTAATCGTAGTAGGGTAACGAGGATCTAGAGTACGTTTTAGCAAATAATATAACCCTGAGTTCATTTAATAGAAGCACAAATAGGTATGAGTGAATCCTTCTTCAATCTTCATCACACCATCATTATCACCAGGTCAGAGCTACTAGTCCTGCACGGAGACGAGGAGGTACCTCAGATGGGTCTGAACAAGAACAGGATAGAGCAGAACACCTGCAGCTGGACTACCTTCGACAAGGCCATCGGCATCAAGGTGTGCGCGGCGTATCAGGTGCGTGGTATTCTGCGACAAAGATGAAAATCTCAGTGGACTTGATAGCTAATGTAGTTTTGAAAATATTATCTCTCTCCTTATCAAATTTGATCAAAATTTGATCAGCATATGAAGGTTGAAAAGGTATAGGGATCAAATAACTGGGAACGCTACGCAGAGGTCGCGGGATGGTCCCGGCAATCTGATTCATTCATTTATCAAGTAGGTATTGCAGCATTTCTAACGCGATTACCAAGGCTGAGATATGATTATATAGTTTTATAAGCTCGAATCATGGGTATCTTACGGTCAATTTATCTTGGCTACATGTATGCAGCTGCAAGTTGTAACGGCTACGCAGAAAACAATTTCAGCCTATGTGTTCATGTAGCAAGCATAATTTGTCTGTACTTTATTTCTTCACACATGTTGTGAGACTTAGTTCCTTGCTAAATTTAATAATTTTATGTCTATGACAACGGAGTGATCCTAAGGGCTCCGTTTTGTCATTTTGAGGAACGGAAACGCTAACAAAGTTGTGTATGAACATGTTCCCGTGTCCAGTTCCCGAACATGACGAGCCTGCGGCACGCGCCGTACTTCCTGATGAGCGGGCCGGCCAAGTACATCGTGTCGCTCGAGAAGGCGGACCGCTCGGCGCGCACATACACCTTCCGCTACCAGTGGGACCGCAACGACACCATCGACCGCCTCGAGCTGTCCTACGACACGCCTAATAGCACGGTGAGCAGTTTACTCCCAGAATAATGGCCAGAAGTATTACAGTTTTAAATATCACGCATCGCATGTTACGTAGAAAAATCGCTTTGTTACGTCACTCGTGGCTAACTTCAATCCGGTCAAAATAAATTGCTGTACTGTACTTATATGATTTATACATGTACATTTTTCATTGGTTGGTAGGGATGAGCTATCTCCCACGCCCATCTGCATGGATTTCGCCACACTGCTTATTTCCACCTTGAAGAAGCTTTCTGTTCGTCCTTAAAAATACGCAAATATTACAGGAGAAACGAATGTTCAACGCGCTCCTGAGTTTCTCAAACACGTCGAGTATCGCCGAGCTCACCATACAGTCGTCGGAGAACACCACGAAGGCGAAGGCGCAGTACCGCAACCTGCCGAAAGACAAGTCGCTGGAGGCCGTGCTGGACATCGACGGGCGCAAGCAGTTCGACACCGTCATGTCGGTGAAGCGGCTCGACGTCAAGTACGGCTACGTGTGGATCCCGCACGCCTACTGGGTGGTCAACGACGAGAAAGTCGCTGAATTGTCAGGTAACGACAGTGTACGGGTAATTTGACTTGACTGAAGTTAGGTATGAGTGACGTATCGTATGCGTATACGTATTGCAATGTGGGCGGGGCAAAAAATTCTGAAACAACAAAACAAAAACACTATACTTTCCAGATTGGATATGGCCGAATCATCATTTGAAATTACATCAGTTCTAAACTTATGCAAACGATACTCGTTTTAATTAATACGTTACTTTAGCAGTAGTATTGTGAAAAAATCTTTCTCGGTTCGCCATCAAGATTATACAGAACAAACCTGTAGAAACCTTTCGATCACGAGTAATTAAAATTATATCATTTTGCAAATCATGAGTGATAAATCACGACTCGTAATCGTTACCTTACGCTTTTTTTTAGTTTACAAGTTTGTAGTTTTTTGAAACTGCAATAAGACTTCAACACGATATGTTTTTTCAGGTACTTGTAAAGTGAAAACAAAAGGAGGAGTCACACAATGGGACGTAGACGCTGAGTTCCAAACGAAGCAATTGGCTAGCCGTCTCATAGGATACTACACCGTGAACGGGCCCACGCATAGCACCAAGTTGCAGCTCGACTACCAGTTCTACAAGACCCCCAAACAGACGATCAAGGCGGAGGGAATGTACAGCGAGCGCTCCATGATGTTCAGACACGACGTGTACGGAGAATTGGCTGTGGAGCTGACCGCGTACCCGGGGTATAACTTCTACTCTGTCTTAAGGAATATGGTAAGTTCTGGAAGCTTTAATTCATATATGTTATTGATATGCAGACAAAAATATAATAATAATAATTGGCGCTCAAGCCGGAGGTTGTGGGTTCGAATCCCGCCAGGGAACAAAAATATTTTCTGTGTTCCTGGGTCATGGGTGTGTATTGTATAATAAAAATCTTAAATATATGTATAGTATAAAAGTATTAAATATATTTCCGTTGTCTGGTGCCCGTAACACAAGTTCTTCGAGAACTTACCACGGGACCAGATTGACGTGGTGTGAAAGCGTCCATAGATATTATTATTATTATATAAAAGAAAATTCAAATCAAAGAATTATTATAGAGATGCTCGGACTACAATTTTTACGAAACTAAATTGTATCACAGCTAATGTCGTTGTATTTGTTTTAGAAAACTCAAAGTCATTACGACATCGGGTTCAACGTCAGTGCGTCAAAGGAGCTCAAAGCGGACCCGGCCTTCGTGTTCTTGTTCCAGACGGTAGACAAGATGACTGGCGTGAAACTGAACACGGAAATATCGCTGAAGAGACCGAGACCTGTAATTATGAAATTGGACTACGACCAGGTAACGTAACAACAGCAAGGACTGTAATAAACAATAAATAGGTTTTCTTGGAGGGTAGAAAACGAAATCTACATATTTCCCTAAATACTCAGTTAGCTAGTGTAGTCTTAAACGCAATCTTTATTAGAATGACTGTTATGAGGCTTTAGGCGTAGCGAAATGCAATCGGTGATTGGGGAAATAGGAGAAAACTATAAGCAATATATGTAACATAGGGAAGACTTGATAGCGATGGCACTAAATAAAGTAGGGAATAACTTTGCAAGTACCCTGTGCCACCCCCGTGATGTGCTCTGTGTATAGTGCTCCTCATATGGAATTTTAATGGTAATTTGTAATCTTGAATACTACGAGGAATCCACTACCAGACCACTGTAACATATTGTCCAGATGTCTAACATATGATGTTCCACAGACGGGCCCGAAGTACTCTGGCTCGGCGCTGCTGAACTTCAACCCGCACTCGCGGCCCATCACGCTGGCGGGCCACGTGTTCGCACCGCCTGGCACGCAGCTGTACGTGGACGCCGAGCTAAACGTCACGCTGCCCGCGCTGCACCCCGCCACTGTTCGGGCTAAGATACACGAGAAACGGCCCAACGACTTCCAGGTAACTGGCACCACGACTTCCCGGTAACTGGCCTAACAACTTCCAGGTAATGTGCAGGCATCACTTCAGCGACCACTATTAACACCAATCCCATTTAAAGCTTACCTCAAATAAAAAAAAATATTGTCATTTGAATACAAGTTTCAACCTGTAGGTTAATGCAGTGGGCATGTGGTTCACCGGCGTCGACTTCAACATTGACGCCGTGTACCAGGATCAATCAAAAACCAATATGGCGTCCCATAGACTCAAAATACTGATAAATAGCAGCCACTTCAAAGATATAGCCATGGATGCGAGGTTCACGCAGGACAATCGGCAAATCACGTTCATCGCTGAGGTAAGAACGATATTTTAAAACACTCATAATATTAAACGAGCAGTCGAAGCCTTTTGGCGACTATCGACGCCAATTTTTATATAATTATGCAGAAGTGTTGCAGTCCTTTTCCCTATCCCCCCAATGGACCACCGGAAACTCACAAACCTCACAAAATGCGACAGCATAGCTGTCACTTTCCATCGGTATTAAGTGAGCGAGAGGTACCGCTCCGGTCGTGCCGGCCCCATTCCAGCCAAAGCAACATGGCACTACCTCTTACTTATTTTTTTTTATTTGGTTTCAAAGCGAGTTTTTTTTAAACTACAATTATTATATTATAATTAGAAACAGCAAACCATTATGAAAAGTTGTTATTTTTGGGTAGTTCACGGTCAATTATGAAAATACATAAATTACAGGGTGAATACGATGCCGACACTTACAAGTCGTTAGTGAGATACATTCTCATATCGGAACAGAACTTCACGACGTACGCGGAGATAGACATAAGCGAGCGCGTGTACAGTCTCAACTTGAACGCAGATCTCAACAACAATACGGACCTCAGTATGGACGTACACATCGACCAGTGAGTAGTACTTACTTTTATATATAATATATAATTCGGATATCAATTAAAAATATTAGTTACAAATAAATAAAGTTTTGGCGTTCCGCAAGGTAACGTCTTGGGTTCAATTCCTTATACATATTTAATCATCATATCAATTATATTTGCACGATGTTTACACCTTAAAAAGAAGTAATTCTTTACGTTTTGTTTGAACCACCATTTCTTCCCGCAGGAGTAACGCGTTTAGTACAAAAATAATATTATATTTCTCTGTATTAAATAACTATTTATTTATTAGATATCGCGACGTCCATGTTTCATATCAGCGTACAATAACAGACCGTCAGAAGAGACTCAGCGCCTCGTTGAATTGGGACGCCAATCGAGACCCTTCGCAAAAGATCGGCATCGACGCTAAACTCGACCACAAAGGAGATTGGAACCACGCCGGTGACGTCACCTTGCACTACCCCGGCAACGTCGTGAACGGAGAATTCGATTTTCTGCTCAAAAGTAATTTATTTTATATCCTATATTATAAATATGAATATAGACGTCTAGATGTTTGAAATTTCTGATTTTCGTGTTTAGGTGTTTGTTATTCAATCTCGCAAAATGACGTCAAGACTCTTTTTTTAACACATACTTTATAATCTGGATTAAAACAAAAGACACTTCTTATTCCGAAAACTATCAACAAATGGACTATGGGATGTACTTGTTTGATATTTGGAACCTGGATAGTACATAAACTTCATCTTGAAAGATGTTATAATCCTGTGGGAATATAAAATCGACCGGATGATATGGAGTATAGACTATGGATACATCCTATTCTGTCCTGAACGAAATCGCCAGTAAAAGCTAGTCCATCAGTCCGGAGTATAAAGCGTGCAAGCAGGCAAAGACAGGCAACATTTAATATATTAATACTTACATTTGTTGAGACTGGTCATTAATACGTGCATTAATTAATACGTGTACACGTTCAGACTGGTCAATAATACGTGCATTAATTAATACGGGTACACGTTCAGACTGGTACTGCGAGTGGGTGGCGCGCGTGGGCTGGGCGGGCGCCCCGGCGGCGGCGTGGCGTGTGAAGGCGTACTCGCGCGCGGCGCAGCACACCGAGTACGCACTTCTGTCGCACCTCACCACGCCCTTCCCCGCCTGGCGGGACAACAGCCTCGACCTCGTGTAAACACATTTTATATTATTATAATATCAACCCTTATATGTCCCACTGGGCACGGGTCTCCTCCACGAAATCAGGCGAGGAGGGCGTTGGGCCATCAGGCATGCAGGTTTCTTATGTTTAGTAGTGGACGGATAAAGACATGATGATGATGATGATGTAGGTTTCCTTCACATAGAAATTAAGAAAAAACCATTTCAAGGCACGACATGGGTCAGGTTCGAACCCGGACCTCTTACTCAAAAGACCGAGCCCATACCGACCACCGACGCTCACATTTTATATTACTGTATTTATGTTATTCTTAAGTGTCAACGGAGGAACGGAAGTATCAAGGTTTCGCCGATGATCCTTCCAGTAGTCGAAACTATTGCAGTTTTTGAGAAAAAATAAAAACTAACAAAACTAATAATTATGAGGACTTCATTCGAAAAAATTGTATTTCTGACGTTTTTTGCTCGATCTTAATAATATCTTACAAATATTGGAATGTTTTGTGTCAAGTAACTTTGAAACTCTACAATGTTTTATCAATATGTTATTCTAGAAAGTTCTCTGCCACTCTTTCCCAAACTAGTCAAATCAATAATTTGGCATATTAAACATGCCAGTTAATAAATCAATGTAATATCTACGCTAGATGGCGCTACCAGGACAACATGCAATCATTAAACGGCAGCATGAAGTGGCAAGAAGACTACCTGGCCTTCAATCTCCTGGCCGACTATTTGCTGAACAACAACAAGTTCTACGGAGAGATCAACGCGTCCGTCAACTCCACCATACCGACCCTCCCCAAGGCCGCTGCGGTCGCCAAACACACGGTCGTTTGGAAGAAAAGTGCTGATACACTTTTGAGTTTCCAGGTACATATTAAATAGATGCAGGTGGTTGCATAGATTTATGTGTAAAAAAGTGAGAAGTGAAACTTATTTGGCAAACTAATTTTTTAATGTCGTTTATATTTATACTAATCTAAAGCTTTAAATTTCCGAGACGTTCCCTCTATCTCACTGTCTCTCTCGATCTTTCTTACTTGCTTGCTCCATACTCTCACTCCATGGCTATGTGCTTCATACTACGCTCGCCCTTTCTCACTTCTTTCATTCGGTCTCAATCACTCTCTCACTCTCCTTGGATTGTTGCACTTGTTGTTGTTGTTGCGTTGCACATTTTCGTGCATCCGTAAAAAAATACCCTCATGCGCGCAAAGAAGTTTCACTTCAAAAACGTATGCAATATGCGTGTGTATATTTTAGTAAAAAATTACAGACTGTCGTGTACGTTGAGGACGAAATTAATGATTGAAGTAGAAAAGGGTAGAAATAGATGATAATAAATAATGATAAGGATAGAAATAATGGGTGGATTTAATATTTCTATATTTGGAAACGCCTAAAGATCCATACACACAGTTTATAATTTTGCATATACATTAGTGACGCCAGCTCTTCGTCATCATCATCATCATCATCAACAGCCCCTATCCGTCCATTGCCTGAACATAGGCCTCCCACAAGATAAAAAGCTAGCCCTTATCGTGCTAGAATTAGTGTTTATTTTTCAATTCACTCGTCGATGTTGTATCTATTCTGAGACGTATGAAAATCTCGTCGGCCATTATTATATAACCAAGGGGAAGACGATCTCCGGACAGTGTTTTTTTTTTATGTTAGTTGGATAGGCAAACTGGCAAACGTATCACCTGATGGTAAGTGGTCGACGTCGCCCATGAACATAAACTAGTATACCTGGAACGAGCCCAGGCAACTTATTTACATGTTGCCTATCCTGAGACATAAGATGTTAAGTCTCGGTGCCAGTAATTACACTGCCTGTCTTGCCCTTCTCTCCGAAACACAACAAAGCTGTTTCACGGGAGAAATAAGCAAGATGGTGGTACCCATGCAGCCGGGAGCGCGGCAGAGCGCTTCCCTCCCACCGGTGTCTTTACGTTCATTAAAGGAGGACTATGTTCAGCAGTGGACGGATAAAGATGATGATGATGAACCGTGCCAACGGCCGCAACATTTATGGTACTCTATGTAATACTAATCACTATCGCCTCTTGTAGTATAACGAAGACGGCATGATTATGGTAAACTCATCGTGGGCCCTGGACAAGGGCGCAAAGGAGACTAACATCACGGGGCGCGTGATACTCGTCACACCGTTCCAGGTAAACGATTGATTGAGTTTTAATCGTATTATTGCTTTCGATTTACAGTTGTAACTGAACTGATAATTAGTTCCACTGAGTTTGTTTCGCTGGTTCTTCTAAGTGGACTTGCCTTGGAACCGTCGCGTTGATAGATTCAGTTGACTATCAAAAACATCTGTATTGGTACTATTTTGAATAAAAAAAGCTTTTGATTTTGATTTTTTATTTTATTTTAACAGCATTTCTAAATCCCCTTACAAATCCCTTGACAAATTTTACTGAAATTAATCAGTGGAAAGGCGACTTACAAAGTACTTACTTAGACAAAGTATCAGTCGTATATAAGTTCCTTATAGATAGCCTTTTCTCGTAATATGTTCGTATTTACCAGTCAAGTTTTATGGAACCCATCGGCTTCGGTTTCAAGCAACAGCCTGACAGAATAAGCTTTGTAATATAAAATAATAAGTATAATATGTTTGTATAATAATGAAATGTTATGTTTCAGGGTTACACTAAAGGTTTCCTACGGACGGAATTTATTTTGGGCAACAAAAGAGACATGAAAGGCATCACGTACTTGGATTTGGAAGACAAAGTTGTCAATATTTATGTGGACGGTATGTTTATGGCAAAATTGCGATCCTTGCGCCTAACTTTATTTATAAGATGGTAATCATGCATGGGATCTTTGTGTACATTGAGGAAGGCCTATGTTCAGCAGTGGACGGATAGAGGCTGATGATGATGAATCATGCGTTAATTTCATACCTATCATATAAATAACTATTTTTACAATACAGTTTATGGAACATAGTCAATACACTCATTAAAGTACATTGTAGCCTTATAATTTGTTAAAAGCATAAATAAAAAATCAATTGTAAAACATTGTTGTAATCCAGACAATAAAATTCAAATTTATTTATAGGAGAGAGGGCAAAAAGACAGTGCTCATCTGTAAGCGATCATCGACCCATAGACATAATGAGTTCTAGAAATTTCGACAAGAATACAACCCCCAATCGGGCGTGGCTATCGCTGTATCAGCCGCATCAATCATGCCGCCTTCGACCGGCTGTTTATACAGGGCCCGGCTAGTACAAGCTACGCCACTGATCCTATGTAAGTTGCTATGTGCTCGGCAGGTTACATGCGGCGCATCACCAACTGCATGCTGACTGTGAACATCAGCAGCCCACTGCCGCAGCTTGCGCAGACCACCGCGCGCTTCGGCTTCGTGGAGGCGGACCGGCATCTCGTCGCTATGGTCGTGACGCCCTCCACCACCATGGGTGAGTACACCGTTCATCCAAACCTGCGTCCTGGTAGTGGGTTGCAGTTTCGAACCCATTCAATTCAGATGTATATTGAACACAAAATATGTCAAATTTATCTCCGTTATCATATTATGGTAATCGTCATATAAACAGAGTATTTCCAAAGTCAGAAGCAATTTTTAAAGCTCACTTGGTTTATCCGGCTCGTAGGACCACACGATGTACAGGTTACAACATATTATACTGAACGACAAACAATAAACTAATAAAGAGAAGAACGTAAGAAAAAAGAAGATTCAATAGCTTTAAAACTGAAACAATTTTTTTAATAAGGTGCATATTATTTAGCAGCTTTAATATTTATATTTTTTTATGTTTCTACTGCTATTTAATTAGTGTATATATGTGTAATTTATGTAAGACTTACCATATTGTCAATTACTTGTCCCACCAAAACTAATAAACCCTTTTTTTGGCTTGGTACTTGTGTATTTATGCATTATTTTTTCTTTAGGCATTGAAGTTCTTTTGAAGTTGACGTCTCTGCAAGACTTCCAAGTGTTTGGTCACGTCGCTTTACCCATACAGTACTTGAATAGGGCGATGATAACGGCGAAAAGAGCTTCGGAAGAGGTGAGATATAAGACTTTTGCTTATAAAAATCCTAGGCCTGCAGAGACAAGTATATAAAAAAGGAACTGATGACCTTGGACATGTTGAATCGGTTTTGATGAAATATGTCTATAAAACCTGGTTTTAAAAAAACCGCATCCACATCGGTTCAGCCGTTTGAGAACTACGATGCCACAGACAGACACACTTGATGTCATTTCAAAATTGTATGCAATGCAACTTGAATTGGTGTTTGACCTTACAAAATGTCTACCCCACAAGTGGCTTTTGCGTTTCGACACATTGTTGAAAGCGATGTCAATCTCATACATTGATATTTATATTCTTTTCTATAGCCTGACCAAAAAAATAAAAATACTCGCCATATTGCGGAAAATTTTGGAACTAATTTCTGTATGGACGATACTATGTGTTTACTAAGATCAAGTATCAATAGATTTGACAAGCTAATAATAATACCGTATTGGAACGAGATAACAACATACGAAAAACTCCAAGAGTGACAGAGACATAGACACTTTCTTTTGTCTTTGTCAGAATATCACTCTTTGTTTGTTGGGCACAACAAGGATGTGCCCAACAAAAAATTATCGACTAAATTTGAATGCCATACAAACATTCTCACTCGCGAACAGTTTGTCAAATATGCCGCCATTTTGTAGTACTTTTTAATTTGGTCGGTTTATGTAAGTATGGTGATACCAGTTTTGTTATAGGCAGATTACCCAAGAATGTGGTATTATGTGGAATTTTCGAAATAAACACAATAAAAACAAATATTTTTATTGCTATCCTAAAAGGCTATGTACTATAGATCATACATATTAAGACGTATATAGCCTTCTTTTTTAGTATTTATGTTTATAGCGGTTTGTTATTAGTCCTTACATAATATTTTCGATAATCCGGAAAAATGCAGCTGTCTAAAATTACAATAAATGTTTGGTTAGGGCTAATGATTATAGTTATCTATCAACCTTTACCAGTTTTTTTATTATTTTAAATTCACTTGTTTCAAGAAAATAAGTAGTAAAATAAGTGGTATCCCTGTAAAATATGCCTGTCCCTTTCGGGTATACGCGAATGTCAATTCCATATGATACTTGTTCCTAGTGTGTTTACGTAAAAAGATACAGTGGCGACACCACGCAGGGTTTATATATTTCTGGTCAGGCTATATATATAAACATAAAAGCCAATTTTCTAGAGGAGCTGTTTTGTCTACTCAATGTTGCCTTTTATAAACGACATTAATTTCAGGTGGACTTCAGGGTAGGGTGGGGTAAAATGGACTTTGGATGCACGGGCATATGGCACTACCGGTCGTTGCTCAACTTCGTGTACGTGTACAAGCTGTACACGCCGCTCGAGGGTTTCGAGGAGAACGGGCTCGTGCTCAAGAACGTGTACGGGGACGGGCTCGACACGGAGCTGTCACTCAGGCTCTCCAAACACAAGGTTAATATCTCTTTCGGCCCGTTTCAGCCTAATCTAGGACAGACAAACTATTATAAATGTTTGATTTCAAGTTAACATGGTTATTTTCATTACTAAAATTATTTAAAACGGGATATATACCATGTTTTCACTTTATTTCGCGGATCTCGATATTTCGACATTATCTACGAATATCTTGTTCACGAGACTGAAGTATGAGGGTAGATGTTGACGGCAGTAGAGGTGTCCGTATCGTACCTCCTTTCTCGTACGTTTGCTGCGTAAACACTGGTCACTACTACTATTGTTTCTTTATATATCCCGTTTTAAATAATTTTAGTATTATAAATGTTATGTAAATAAATGTGTTTAATAAAAAAAAGAATATAATTATTGTGCGCCTTACCCGGCAGATGTCGGCCTCTCACATATAACAGTGCTACTGATAGTATCAGAAACAATTCTATTTTTTATTGCCCAAGATATTATCTCGGACAAACAACGTGACATAAATTTTTGATGTGAAGGATCTTAGATCTTAGAAGGATTATTGCGCGCTTTATATATCTATATGGCAGTTAAATCAACTCGAATGTCGTAACGGCAAAAAGCATGACGTTGTCTTATATATCTATTTCATTTCATCGATCACTAGATTTTTTAACAATTAATTCTAATAATAACATATTTTTTCCCGTCTGACGGACAACGTTTTAATATAAACGAGATTGTACGTTTCATTGTTCAGTTCGGTATCGCGATCCTGCTGGTGGACAACGGAAAGGGTCTGTTGGAGGTGGTGAGAGACCGCTACCAGCACCGCCCCGCCAACCCCGACATGCTGGTCGAGAACTTTGACACGGAGGCGCGCGTCACGCTCGACACGCTCTACTACTCCACCGTCACCTTCCATGCGCACCTCATGAAGGTTTTTTAAATAATAATAATATAATCCTTACTAATATTATAAATGTGAAAGCGTGGATGTTTGTTACGCTTTCACGCGAAAACTACTAATCCGATCATCATGAAACTTTGTACACATTCTTGAAGATATTAGAAGTAACATAGGATACTTTTTATAAAAAAAAACTAAAATCTTATCCTGCGCAGACGAAGTCGCGGGCACCAGCTAGTATTATAATAAAATAATATCTATGGACGCTTTTACACCACATCAATCTTTTAGTTACTCATAGGCAAACTGGCAGTTCTTCACGTAAGTTGTTGAGTCTACGAGCCAGTAATTACACTGCCTGTCTTGCCCTTCTCTCCGAAACACAGCAAAGCTGTTTCACGGGGGAACAAGCAAGATAGTGATACCATGCAGATGGAAGCGCGGCACAGTGCAACCCTCCCACCAGCATAATGTTAGTTGGATAGGCACACTAGCAGACTTATGGTAAGTGGTCAACGGCGCCCATGAATGTTCACCCGGGAATTGACCAGGCAATTCGTTTATTCGGAAAACAGGAAAGATGTTTCACGGAAGACATATTCAGAATGGTGATGTCGGGGAAGAAGGGCACTGTCAGAAGCGCTTCCTTTCCACCGGCTAACGCTTATTGTTTGTTGGGTAGATAATCTAACACACCAATCGTCTGGTATCACCAATGGTACGTTTTTTTTTTCGGAGGGATCTATGCTAATGGCCCGAAGGCCCTAATGTTTCATCGGATTAGTGTGAGCCCATTCGGCTCACTTTTGATTTAAAAAGTGGGGGGGTTGCCCCCCGCCTACCGTGTGGTCAGTGACCACACGGCCTCCTGGCTTCGGTTGTGTTTCATTGGCGGGACTGTGCCGCGTCACCGTCGGGTGGACAATGGTACGTGTGGCCCTTAAAATGAACGAATTTATCCTGGACTGTTATTGTTCCTGTCCCAGATTACTCTATAGTAGGTCCTAATGCGCAAAAAGGTGATACGGATTTAAGCGAATCCCACTCACAAATAGTAGCAGGTCAAATTAAAAATATTATTGCTTAAAAAAACTTAATCGCAGTTCGTAGGCCCCCAAGAGGAGGAGATGATAGAAGTCAACGCGACACTACACCTGCCCGACAAGCCGCCGATCGTTCTGACTGACGTGTTCATACTCGAGGTAGACCTACTTTTTACATCACACTATTGTATGACATTTTTTTAACAAATAAGTGCCGAAGATTTTGACTGCGTTGCTATTAGTCCAAAATATGAATAATCATTATATTATATCACGTAATCTTATTGGCGTAGACAATGACCCATCTGACTCTGTCAATATCTGGAATGTGCGAGAGCCATACTCAGTACTTGTTTCTTAAAAAAAAACAGACTCTTCTTAGACTATAAAAAACAGTTAGTTACAATAACTAAATTTGTAATTATACTGTAAGTCTCTCAATCGGATGCTAAACCTGTGATCAAACATTTTATTGCCGCTATTTCAATAATCATTTAACAATCATTGTATTTGAATGTTCTGGTGTTGGGCGTGTCCGATGTAATACATACAGAGATTTGTCAAATACAAACAATGGTTAGCTACGACTGCTGTAAAATCAGAAACCGAATGGCCCCACTCAAAAAGTGTAATAAGGGAACGTGCAGATCTGTTGGACGAAAATTAGGCCATAATTCTGAGGTGTGGTCATAAAAAGTTGGCAACCCCTGTTCTAAGTAAAAATTGATACACAATCTTATGAATTAAAGAAGAATATAATACACGTGTGCACGTTGTCTTATACATAAGGAATATACGTTGATGCGGAACACGTTGAACCTGGTGACTCCGTTCCAAGCCATCAAAGAGCTCAAGTCCGTGTACACCGTGGACATCATCATCGGAGAGAGGTTCAACGTCACCTGCGTCGCCCTGCTCTACAACGGGACCTACTGGCATGAGGTATGTCTATATATTTTCCTTAAATACGTATAACACATAAGTTATACTACCACCATACCATATATTTTTATACTTATTATATTTTTACATCACTTATCCGTCGCCCGTATTGCTGTTTATATAACACCAAAATTATATTTTTGTTCAACTTTAAGTTCACTTTATATATCATAATGCTTTTTTCGTTCACTGATCATAAGGATATTTTCATCAGTAAGACATTGTAATAACCCGTAAGTTTGCTTGCGCGGGTCGCTACTGTGAAATACTTCAACTATTCAGCTATTATACGAAAATTGTGTTCGTTCAAAGATTTCGTCGAAAATCTTCTACACGAACGAGATCGGCGAGGACGACGCGTACCGCGCGCACCAGGCGTCGGTGGCGATCGCCACGCCGTTGGCCGTGCTGCCGGCGCTGGAGGCGCGCGTGTCGGCGCGGCTCGAGGGCGCTCTGTGGAAGCTCGCCGCCGACCTCGCCATGCCATCGTTTAGCGTCACGGCACGCGCACGACTCGAGGTACATATACGCGCACGCTAGCATACAAAAAAAAATGCACGCACACTCGCACGAACTGCGCAAGATTTGCGGTACATACACACGCACGCTCACACACAAACATGCATTTACGCACACTAGCACGAACTGCGCAAGACTTGAGGTACATACACACGCACGCTCACACACAAACATGCATTCACGTACACTAGCACGAACTGCGCAAGACTTGAGGTACATACACACGCACGCTCACACACAAACATGCATTCACGTACACTAGTACGAACTGCGCAAGATTTGAGGTACATACACACGCACGCTCGTACAAAAACATGTATTTGCTCACATTAGCACGAACTGCGCAAGACTTCAGATACATACACACGTACACACACTGAGAAGAACCGGCAAGAAATACTACACGAGAAGCAGCATTCGTCATGCTCCGGCAAACTGCCGTGTAATGGTAGGTCGGTCTGAAGTTGGCAATATATCAAATAGATAGAGAATATAATGTGGAATAATAAATAGGATTAAGTACGCTTTTACCAATGGCTTTCATTACTAATGGTAACATAAAATGGTTTGGTGATGGCCATTAGTTTATATGGTCATTACTGACTATATAAACTATGAAGTAGTGCATCAAACATGTCGTTGCAGTTAGATGACCCCTTCGTCGAGACCTCTGGCAGTTTGAACCTGACATCACCGTACCTAGAAGATTATTTCATAAAAATGGAGTTCAAGAAAGACTTCTCTGATGTTGAGAACGTCCTCGGAGGTGGCATTCAAATAGAACAAGGCGACCAAAATAATTACGTAAGTTTTACCACTCGTTTTGACTTCATTATAGGATTGACTATGACTCTTAAGCTTAACTAGAGCTCTCGGTATAGTTCTACTTTTAACTTGTTGCACGTGGCACGTGGCAAAGTTATTTCATACCGTCTTTTCCTTAAGAGGGAACGAAATACGAAGATATTTCCGTACTGTCGTTCAGTATACTACTGCTGGTATAGTATACTACCGCTGGTACTGGACATAGCATAATTATCATATATGAATTGTAACGACAAACCATAGCAAATATTAGATCAAAGATGCCATCCTCTTTATTTTCATTCCAAAGGGTCTAAAATATTTGTGTGGCCAAGTAATATGAATGGGAATATAAAATACCTCTAAAATGGAATAAGACGGCTCCAATCTATTGGTGTATTCTTGAATTCAGAGAAGCTCATACAATGTTGTAGTTGGATATGGTACAGGAGCCCGCTCGGACTCGACATCGAGTGACCCGTGCTGGTGGTTTTACCTGTCCAGCCACCGTTATTGTACAGCGCTTAACATCTTATTACCGCTCCATTTAAGCCGCACATATACCCGTATCTCATCATTACAATGCCTTTGCCAAAAATTGTGCACTTGTTTCTTTTCCTCTTAATAATTATTTAAAGTGAGATAGAGCTGAAACTGTTGGAAAACATTCCACTCCCATAAACATAATGTGCTATTCCCAAGGAGGTGTCTACCGCATTTAAACGCTTTATAGAATCAGCTGCCCACTGTATTTAAGAACCAATACAATTTTGGAAACTTCAAGAAAAGAACCTACTTTTCAAATGCAACGCATCTGAAAGCCCTCTATCTTTAAATATCGGTGTACGACTGATAAAAACGTTATTGCTAAAGTATGTTCTATTGCGCAGGTATTCGCGGACGTAGTTTGGCGACCACCACCGTCCCGCCACATCCGATTCAAGGCCCGCGGCGCTCTGGTCCCGGCGCTGTCCCCGGCGGAGACGGCGGTGTTGTACAGCGAGGAAAACAACCAGAGAACGTTGACCGTCGACTTCAACAGCGAGGAGAACTACTACTCCCTGAAGGCAGACCAGTGGCCGGCGTCTATCAGTGTCGCCGTCAGCAGCCCGCACAAGGGTCTGAGGTCAGTATATATGGTAAACCTGTCCAAGGAGTAAGAGTCTTAAAATCATGAACATATGTGTGTGCCTACCTGCGTCGGTACTATCATCCTGCTTATACCTTCCTTCCAGCTTTGCCACAGGGCAGGCAGACACTTTTGTCTAAAGACAAAAAACCCAAAAGATAACAAATCATTAAACCATAATTAAAATTTCTAACAAATATAATTCCCATTTTGTAACAGAGCTATGAAAATCTTGGGTGAATTCGCAAATGACGACATCAGAGGCTCCTTCGTCTCTGACAATTTGGAGTACAGCATTACAGGAAAGGTTCTCAACCGAAAACCGTTAGAGGTTAGAACACTATATAATGGTCGTTATTATTTTATTTGTTAACAAGTATTCTTGTACTACGTAATAGTTCTTATTTTGTTTGTTGTGTTGTGTTACTTCGTTACTGTGTTGTAAATTTCATTTAAAAAAAAAGTGTGTGTGTGTGTACTTATGTACACGCGTTAGAAGTTATACTCCTTAAAGAAAAATACATAGTACAATTTCATTTCACTGTTACCTTTTTACTTATCGTGTAGTTAAAAACTATATCTTCTTCTTACGTTTATACTGTCATTATGAGAAAATTGTTTTATAGCTAACTTCATGGTGTCGGTTTTTTCGTGTCTATGTGCGCGCGCATCGTAAAAATTTACTATCATCATTTTTCCCAAACGCGCCAATAGAAGTATAACTTCAAAAATCCATATCATGTTCCAGTTTTCGCTTAACCTGGTGCCCAAGGGCCAGGGACAAGCGGTGTCGGTGCGCGTGAAGATGTCGTCGAGCGACACGCAATACAGCGCGTCCGTGCACGTAGCCGCGCCCGTGAACGCCACCGCGCATCTCCGCGCAGAGCTGCAGAATAACTTCACGGATATATCCTTCAAGGTACTATATAGAATCAGTATTATGTTTTCTTTTATTTTTATTTTTTAGGAACACAAACAGTTAAAATAAACACATTACAATTAAAGTTACAAACATAAGCCATAAACCAAAAGTGTCCACAAATAAATTTAACATAATCAGCTTCCGCTGAAACTAAAAGAGGGAAAAAAATGCATTTATTAGGAAAAGAAAATACATATTGACAATATTGATTAAAAAGACATTAAAAACGAAAAATAAACCTGGAACTACCAAGAGTTGCTGCAAATCAATTCTCTAACCTTACTCTTATAACAATTAAGGGAGCACCAGAACTGGTCAATAGTCTGAAAATGTAAATTATAAGATGAGGTTGCACGTGGAAATAATGCGTCACCCTGTCTCACCACCATACTTGATTTTAGATATATTATTATGTGTTATAACTGTTGACGTCCGCCTATTATGGTTGGAAAATGAAATCTAGTATAGTGTATTCACAATATTTATATATTTACCGGTGGGAGCGATGCGCTGTGCCGCGCTCCCGGCTGCATGGGTACCACCAACTTGCTTGTTTCTCCCGTGAAACAGCTTTGCTGTGTTTCGGAGAGAAGAGCAAGACAGGCAGTGTAATTACTGGCACGGAGACTTAACATCTTATGTCTCAGGATAGGCAACACATAAATGAGTTGCCTGGGCTCGTTCCAGATAAATTAGTTTATGTTCATGGGCGACGTCGACCACTTACTATCAGGTGGCACGTTTGCCAGTTTGCCTCCAACTAACATAAAAAATATATATATTATGTTTTTAAAACATGTATAGTTTCATAAATTTTAATATTTTTATGTAGGTGGATTTGCCTCATGTGAAATATAAGGACGTATATTTTAAATCACGAGTAGACATGTATCCTGGTCTGCGCAGAGTACTCAGTGTCCAAGCATCTACGCCACTCAAAAAACTTAATTTCCTGAAGGCTGACGCTGATTTCATGTAAGTGCTAGTACATTTTTAATGATGAACAGTAAAACTCTTAAGCTATATTTCAACAAGTACCTACAGCCTGCTCGAATTTTAAATTCTTGCTCACTAATGTCGTTGTCGCATTGAGGGTATAGAACCCTTACGACTTCGTATTTGTGTGAGGTACAGTAATGAAGTTTTTGACAAAGAGGAGTAGGGGGTGTCAAGTAAAAAGGTCTTAAGTATCGCAAAGTAGTGTTAACGTATATTTGACATACCATAGTCTGATTACGTTTACATTTGATACGTCCCCAAAGTAATGCATGAATCTAGACACTTCAGTCGCTAGTTAAGATATTCAGTATTAATATCGACCACGTTTGTTGTAGATTTGGACCAAAATCAGGTTATCTGCTGTGTAAATACGAGCTGCCGGACATGAAAGGCGACGGAGACCTTAAGTGGAGTTTCTTGTTGGAAAATTTGTATATCAAAGTAAGTTTATAAATAGAAAAACAAAACTTTTTTTTTTTTAGAAAATTTACCACCAGACTTATGTTACTAGCCAGCCTTAGTTATCCCGTAATTTATTCTCTAAATTGTCAACACAAACGCCGTAATAATAGTGCACATTGGCTGAAATGTTGGTTATACTTTTAAAAATACTTCTTTATGCCCCAGGCATTAGGTCGACAATTAGTGAAACAAATTCAAAGGAGCATTGACTTGGATATATTCTTCGGTAACGACACGATGCCCGACGGCCTGCCCACAACAAACGCAGGGTTCGGAATGGACTTAGATCGCGTATGGCAGTGAGTATTTATTCCCGTCCATTTTATTTCATCTTTTGATTTCATGTTTATTAAAAAAACAATAATATTTTTTTATGAACGATATTTTTTACAATACTAATAATGCACCTATTAATAATGTACTAAACTTAAACTAGGTACTTAAATAAAATAACGATCTCGCAATGTTTTTTTGTTAGTTGGGAACACTAGCAGACGAATCACTTGACTACTTATACAATAATAATATATTGTGACCAGGATCGGTGGTAACGCGTCGTTCGGCATAATAATGGAGCGGCGCATGTCGCTGGCGGTGCACGCCATCTTGCCCCGCCCCAACGTGGACGTGCACTCGCTGCGGCTGGACGCGCGCGCCGCCCGAGCGTCCCGCCCGCACGAGCTCACGGCGCTCTACACCACAGACAAGACCAAAGTGCGCGCGGGCGTCACAGCACAGGTACTAGGCATAGATGTTGCAGGGAATAAGTCATCAAGTGATAAGTGCATGTGCGTGTGAAGATGAAGTATGCACGCGCAATTTTATATAGTATATATTTCTATATCTATTCTTATATTTTTACGTGTAAGAATGATTCTTTTTACGGATTTCCATTACGAATAATATCGGAAAATTACCGATATTTTATATTTATTACATCTATCGTGATAGCGGTAAAACTTGTTTTGATATTGATATGTATCGTAAGAAATCTAACTATAAATGGTCAATATCACCCAAGAACAATAGATTAGCTCTTATAAATAGCTTATAAATAGACCTCTTCCACGTATAGGTGGCGTATGCATATAGACGATTAAATTTATAATATAATGTTATACGAAACACAAAATTTTGATGACTCAAATTAATAACCAAAGAAAAAGTAAAGCTCAGTTTCCGATACGACGTTTTCGGAGAGATGAGCTTGTGCCACGGCCTGTTTGGGTACCACCATTGACATAAAAAATACAAAATTGTCAGACTGAGCATATTCTACAGATGTTAAAAGATGTGGAGAGTTTTATCGGCAATTCGACCATCACATGGACCTCGAACTCGGTGTACAAAAACGTGGACAACGTAGTGAAGTACCGCTGGGACGGCAACGGCTCCAACTACGTGGACTATGCGCTGACCACGCCCATATACGACGGCCAGCCCACCTTCACGCTCAAGGGCTCCTACCAGAAAGACTTGGTACATCACTACGACGTCCTAAAGTAAGCCATTTATTGTTTTACATACTATGCCCACAGATTTCACCCGAAATGGAAAAAATACGTCTTTATGATCCAACACAAGAGAACTATCGATTTAAGGAAAAAAGAAATCAATACAATTTTAATGTATTAATATTTTTTGTTAGAAGAAAGGGCTACAAAATACTACATTATAAGTTTTATTCACTGATGATACTCTATATTTTTCTAGATCTTCTTACTAATATTATAAATGCCAAAGTTTGTATGTATGGATTATTGTTACTCTTCCACACTAAAACTACTGAATGTATTTCAGTGAAATTTTACAATAATATAGGTTATACGTCAGAATAACACATAGGCTATAATTTGTAAAAGTATTGTGTGAATTGTCTAAAAACTAATCCTGCGCAGACGAAGTCGCGGGCACCAGGTAGTAATCAATAAAAATGTAGTGCCAAAGTTCCTGTCCTATCGTTTGGCTAATTAGATATATTTTTTTCCAGGGGTCTGATGCACCGCCCCGGCAATAGCCAGATCGGAGAGTTGGACCTTCGCTATGGCGGCTTCAAACACACAGACGGACACTTTAACTTCACTACACCATTCCACACGTTGCCATGGTTGAAGTCAATTTTCAATGTAAGTATTGAGAAATTGTAAACCAATATCGTTGCAGCTTAACCGTTCGCAATTTGATTTATTGTATTAAGGTTAGGTAAGTCGCTCATCTTTCCATAAAGAAACACAGAACAGTAGTTATTAAATGTTTGACGTGGACCTTCAAAAACTAAGGATAATATAAATTGATCTCGCCATTATCTGTCTGTATATATGTAAACGCAAAATCGTAAAAAGAAATATATTTAAAAAATACAAGCTTCTAAACTTTCGTATTTTAACACTGATTTTAGCCTAACTTTGGGCGAAAATAAATAATATACGGAGCACGAAAGCTCAAAAGTTAAGCCCGTACAGACATAGTTTAGTTATTTAAAAATTGAAATAAATTTATTTTAAATAGATACACTTAATAGTTTTTCTATAATAACTGTTTTGCTAAAAGGACATTTTAGGAATGAATTATTGTGCATTTCATTCTAGCACACATGTTCTTTTATTTATGTTTTTCAAAACTTAGATACCATTAACCATGTCACAAATTCCTTCGTTTCAGATAAATAACGGCGAAGAGAAATCTGACAACAAAGTGGACTTGTTCTGGCCCAACAAAACCGCCTCCATCAACACCACTCACAACTACAAGAAGCAAGAGGGGGGATTCACTCAGACGGGAGCTATTTCAATGTCCATTCCATTGAACACCCAGCACTTGGTCAACACCGAGTACTACTACGTGGAGGGGGACAAACGCAGCAATGGTAACGCGACGATTGACTTCGATCGCGAGAGGTTTGTGAAGACCTCGTTCAAGCAGGTGCTCAGCAAGAGCGAGAGGAACCTAGACCTCGCCACCATGGATATAGAGGTGGAGAACGTGCATACACCGCTCGGCATCAAGTACATCCGTGAATTCGACGAGAAGGGCGACATTGTAAGTGTTTGTCATTATTCATGAAGGTCCAAAGTCCGAAACTGGTCAGTGATTTGTCACTGACGTAATAGCAATTCAACCAACCAGCGATCTGTATGTACGTCCCATCGGCCAATCGTCCATCAATTGCCATCAGAGGGCCAATCAGAGCGCAGAACCGGCGCAGCACAAATTTGTCGGATTTTCTTTCATACAAAACACATAACATTACCGCTCTATTCCGGTTGAATGTTCGATGACATAGCCACATATTCTTTACAATACGCCTGTGTCGAACAGTACAAAACAACAATAAATATTTAAAATTGTAACTAGAATGTTCTAACCCCGATGCAAAAAGAAAGACAAAGAAAGGTGTTATTAGTTTAAGTGCCAAGTGTGTCTGTGGCACTGTAATGCTCAAACGGGTGAATCGCTTCGGATGCGGTTGGTAGAGGGTTCTAGACATATTTTATCAAAATCGATTCAGCTGTTTTAAGGGCATCAGCTCTTATCATTGCGTTAGGGTTTTTAAGTATAGTTACCTTTTAATATTCTTATGTTATTTTCAGGATGTTAAACAAGCAACAATTTTCCACCTGCACAATGCGACGAAATTTAACATGAGCGGCAAACTGGACGTGCACACGTACGACGTCGGCAAAGTCATTAAATTGACCGCCATGCACGGGAATCGAACCTGGAACTTCGATAACAAATACGAAGCACTCGATAAAGAGCTGAAGCAGGGCTCCAAGATCACGTGGGCGGAGGACGTCTGGATAAGCTACGACATACACGTCACCAATACGAGTGTGGTACGTATTTAATATTTATAATCCGTAACATTTACACACGAAAGTCTATTTGTCTAACTGTTACTTTTTCACGCTTACATCACTCAGATTTCGATAAACTAAATGACATTATAAGACGACATACATTATCAACTCAAATCGGCTGGTATTTAAAAAAAATCTATATTAAAAATATTATAAATAGTTTGTTTGTTTGAACGCGCTAATCTCAGGAACTACAGGGCCGGCATGAGTTACAGTTATGCTGTCGCGTTTCTTGCGGTTTGTGAGTTTCCGGTGGCCCATTGGCGGGAGACAGGGGAGGTTAACGTATCTGCATAATCTCCAGTTGTGTAGATGAGTATGGGCGTCAATAGTCACGAAAGGGTTTGACTGCTCGTTTGCCCTCCTATGTTATAAAAAAGACAGACGGACAATGTGATCATATAAGGATTCCGTTTTGTCATTTTGAGGAACGGAACCCTAACGTCTGTGTACCGTTCACAGGCAGACACGGAGTCGCAGCAGGTGGAGGTGTCGGTGCAGTACCCGCAGCGCACGTTCGCGGCGACGGGCGCGTACCGCCTGCAAGACGCACTGCTGGACGCGGACGCTCGCCTGCGCTGGAACGTGCGCGCTGAAGACAAAACCGCGCACGTACGCGCCCGCTGGGAGAGCCCGCCCACCGCCGAGGGCACGCGTCACGACGTGCGACTGGCGCTCAACCACCCCTCCTTTAGGAAGGTACAGTATTAAAATGAGATCCTACGCAGCCATTGCAGCAGTATGTTGCTAAGATGATTCGACCACAATCTCCAACTTTAGCTACCTACCATGTTTCATCCTCAATTTTAGAGTTTGTGAAAACACATGCGTGTGTTCGTATCTCATTGTTTTTACTTACTATATTTTATTTATAGATGTAATGTCAAAATAAATATACAATATATACTGTGATGGGGCTGCAAAGTCAATAACAGGCTGTCGTTAGTAATGTTAAGTTTTGAAATGGCAACTTAACGATAAAGGAACTGACAATTTACTCATCAAAAATTACTAAAACTTAACACGTGCTTTAATTGATATTTTTTAACAGGACGTAACATTAGAAGGCCAGTACATCTCGACACCGTCGGTCATGTCGAATCTATCTTTAGAACTGCAATATTCGGATTACGAAAACGAATACCTAAAACTCAATTCAATCCTTACCGACAATTCAAACGGTCCGATCAGAGACTACAAGTTTGCCCTGAAGTGCACTCACCCGTCTACCAACTTAGATGTGGACATGGTGTCCGATATAAACGTGCAAAGCCGCTGGTACTATCTGTACAACTACTACAGGTTCCAAAAGTCTCTCTTCTATGAGAAATTGAGAAGCAACAAATTGCTAGTCGATTTGAACA
The DNA here is from genome assembly GCA_963853865.1 of Helleia helle. NCBI lineage: Eukaryota > Metazoa > Arthropoda > Insecta > Lepidoptera > Lycaenidae > Helleia > Helleia helle. The sequence continues at coordinate 6,022,567 of OY971419.1, forward strand.
ACAGCGCCGTCAACTGGGAGGTAAGCTATCTCTTTATTTAAATAATTTTGATTCCACTGTTGTCCCTCTATTTTGCGCAAACCTTAATGGCTTTAAGGTTTGCGCAAAATCACCCGGATGATCACACTTTAAGGAAGCAGTTTTGGTGGTCCTTATATGATTCGCCATGTAAATTATTATTTGTCCATTATAATGTCAGAACAATTCGAAAAGTGGCTTATATAATTGCAGCGCAAAAACGAAACGTACTTCTACAAAGTGAACGGATCGTGGTCGCTGACGTACCCGCACTACAGGCTGAGGGGCGTGGTCGCGCGGCCCGACGCTAACGACACCATGTTCGCTGAACTGTCCATGTTGGACAAGGCTATGTGGGCGCACTACAATAGCACGGATGGTACGTCTTGAGCCTCGTAACAAGTAAAAACTAGTGTTCATATCGCACTACTGCATGTTTAAAATAATTTGCTTTTATTTTTTAGACATTTCATATCACACAATCGGAAAAATTATAGACACCCGCTCAGCTAGACTGGACGCGTGGAGGAACTACGATGACGTCACCACCGTAGACCTGGCGTCGTACATCCGCCTCAACCACTCCCGCCTCCTCACCAGCGCTGTGGTCTGGCGCCCGGAGATCTTCGGTGAAGCCAGGGCCCAGGCCATATACGTGCTGAGACTCTTGTACGCCCAAGTCAACGAAACGCTGGTCATTATAAAAGATGCCCCGATGGAAGCTCATCTCGCGCTAAAGGACATGTGGAACGATGCCAAACCAAGAGTACGCGATTTCCTCGACGACTTGAACGACTTGCACGTGATCAAAGATGACCTTGACGAATTTGAAATTTTCCTGAACGAGTCGTATAGAAATAATGACTTTTACGTGAAGGATATTGTCGAATTTACTTACTATGTGCTCGACGAGATGGCCCTGAGGAACCATTTGGAGAGTCTCCCCGGCTTCGTGAACGACATGTGGGGTATGATGGGTAACACCAGCCGGTCGATCAAGCAGAGCTTAACCTACGTCGCTGACTCGATAAAAATGGCATACTCCAATTTCTTGGAATCAACGAATAAGATCTTAGAAGCAGATCTGATGGAACTCGTCTCGGAGAAGTTGGAATCGATGATTTTACAATACGACAACTTTATAAAGGACTTGCACATGAAGTTTTTGGAGTACTGGGAGGAGACGTGGGTGAACGCTACTACTCGCATGTCGAGATACTGGCACGACTTGCTGAAGTCTATCGAGCCGCTGTTCTTCAAAGTGCTGCACTACACGGAAGGGTTCATAGTGACCATCTGGAAGGGGGTCATGGACTTCTTCCACGAGAGAACGCACGAGCTGACGGACACGCCGTACTTTAACTACGTGTCTACGTTTGGACATGAAATGGATCGGTAATTATTTTCATTTCCTAATTTATGTACTATGCGTTTCAAATGAGAATAGGACGGACTTAGCGCTATATTGTGGCGTCATAGCTGTCAATTCAAATCAGTTAGGTAGGGTGGGCAAAAAAGGTTTCTTTTAATTAAATTTATTTACAGAGATTAAGTTAAAAAAAATATCAATCAGAATCTAGCTCTTCAATCCCGCTCATCTCTGCCTGTCTTTTTTATTTATCCCCGTAGCCAAATGATCTCGCTTGGACGCTTTACTGCATTTTGCAGTGTTTGCAAAATGGTAGCGTACATTTCACGAGTCAAAATTATATTTCCTTTAGGTCCTCACGACGAAGCACACTAACAACGGCAAGATGGTGACCGGCGTCCTTATTTTCTTTAATAGTTTTGGAATGGCTCCTGGGCCTTTGCGGCAACAATGGAATAAAAAAATGTTATTGTATGGTTTTAAAAACGAATTCTGACTTTATTTTTTTAGTAATTTACGACTATTTAACGTTTTTATTTAAATACAATTTAAAACTATTAATTATGCAAAAAAGTTTTTTGTAAACTGTACTTTTCAAGTGATGTTTGACAGATAGATGTTATTGACATTCCTATTCTTATTTGAAACGCATAATAATGTAAAGTACATTCAGCATCGTTTGAAGGTTATTTAGGTACCCAAGCAGGTGTGCCGCCTAATAGTGGTCTACGTCACACATTTTCATGAACATGTTCATCCGGTACTAGCCCAGGCGTTGCCTATGCTTAAATGTAAAGGGGTAAGTCTCAGTGCCAGTAATTACACTTGGATAAGTTACTTTTTAACTAGACTAATGTATACTGCGGGCAGTTTTGAAACATACTCATGGTGCCATGGGTAAATCAACAATATACAATAGAAAAATACTTTTTAGGATATATAAGGATCTGGTGAACAATGATATAATCACAAACATCAGAAAATACAGCAGAAAGTTCTGGAATGTGGTGTGGGCCAAGATCGAGAAGTACATTCCGTTCACGGAGGAGTTCAAACAGTTGTACAGCGAGTTCAAGAACGCCTGGGAGAACTTCCTCAAGACGCCACAGGTGGAGTACGTCAGAGCTAAGGTATGTGAAACCCTTTTATGATAAAAAAACTAGGATTTATTTTGTTAGTTGGATAGGCAAACGTCTGAGACTAGCCCAGACAACTCATTTATTCGTTGTCTATCCTGAGACGTTGGATACATAGTGAAGCTGTTTGACGGGAGAAACAAGCACGATGGTGCACATATTGTTTTCTAATGTTTGCGCCAATTTCACTCATTATAATGAAACAATTTTACGGATTTTATCGCGGTTTATTAAGATTTTTACAAGCCCGACGTTTCGGATACTTTACAGCAAACATGGTCACGGGAGGACTGAGGTGACAGATATCCTAACGTTAGTTATTCGAAACTACCTTATATTAGATTATATAATTATAGAATTAATATTATAATAAATAAACTAATTACTTTAAAAGAAATGCATTTTTTTTACTTCATGATGTAAGATACAAACATCGCTACTATTATAATATTAGGCATAAGCGCGAAAGTTTTTATGTATGGATGTTTGTTACTCTTTCATAAAAAAACTACAGAGTGGATTTTATTGAAACTTTACAATAATATATCTTATACATTAGAATATTACATTGGCTATAATTTATTAAAATATTGTGTGGATTGTCCAAAATGTAATCCTGGGCAGATGAAGTTCGTGGGCACCAGCTAGTATATAATAAATTACACGCAATATTGCTTTGTAGTTCATTTTTATCAATTGTCTTAAACCGTCTAGACATTTTCCTAATGCTATTAAGTTGAGTAAAACTATCCCAGACTATCCACAAATCTCTCGGGTTATTGTCACACTACTTCAGGTTATAATTGTAACATAATATCTTTTAGTACAACGAAGCATATGAGCGCCTAAAATGGTGGTACGACTACTTTTTCATCGGGGAAGCTTTGAATAGCGTGTTTGAGATCGTGTATGCGAAGCTGACGGACCTAGCAAAAACCGCACTGCAATATGAAGAAATGTAAGTCTGAATATTAATGCAAGTTTTTAGATAATTAATACTTAATTTTCTGATATGTTACGTCCCTATGTCGTCAGTTTTACGTTACGTTACGGCATTAGGGTAACAATAATTTTAACAAACACGGTTCAATACATATTAAGCTATTGAATTACTTCAGAAATTAGCGTTGAAAGAGGGGTCCAGCAGCGAGTAGAAAAAAGATTGATAATCATGGTGGTGTTATCTAATATTAATATATTAACTAGTTTTCACCGTCTTAATGAAAGTTTCTAAATGTGTATATAAAATGCGGGCTGTCTACGATCTGTGGCAGCATGTTTCTCGGTCTACTTTATCTGAACAAATTCTTTCTTCTTCTTCAACAAAATATCTTAACATTATGAGCGTTAAAATTCGGTCTTGAAATGAAAATGAAAACAAAAATGCTGGCCGTCACAGGATGTCCAGCAGTATAAAACATTTTTGTTTACATTAGAATTTATGATTATGAAAAAGACCCGTAATATGACGTTTATTGTCACGTCATTCGAGTCGATTTTTCTGTAAAGACACGCCAATAGATCCACATAAAAACTGCGAACAAGGTGTTTGCCTCGTGGGCAAACCTAACACTGTCCATGTACTTCCAGACACCGAACGCCGAAAACAAACTTTATATTCGACCCGCGCAAGGGCGAGGTGCTATTGGAGCAAAAGCTGCCAATGTCGTGGCACGCGTTCAACCAGACGCCGGACTTCAGCGAGATCAGCGAGTACCGGGCCGTGCGCGACGTCCTCGACTCCTGGCTCACCAACCGCACCATCTGGGCCTACTACTACGACATACGCCCCTACCTCGATCTCAACAACCTCATACCGCCCTTCTCCGGTCAGTATTACGCTTGCTTCGTACTTTTATCGCGATTACACATTCATACAGACGCACGCAATTGTATACACACACTTACAAAATCACGCAGACAAACACACACACACACACACTCACACACGTCACCTACTCGCATACATACATAACAAAAATACCAAAAATATTCAGTAATTAATTATTTTATACATTGTCGTTAGACTAGATATCTAGGCAATGTAATCTAATTCTATATTTGTCAAATTAACTATAAATTGTACTTTGTTCTTATAATACTTTTGAATTGTAATGTATCTAATTGTTATGGAAGAGCGGGACCACCTGCCACAAGTATGACTCCATACTTACTAGGTGGATCCCTATCTCTGTATGCTTGTGTAACGAATATGTATTTTCTTGAAATAAATAAATTATTATTATTCAATTATTATTATATTATCTGATCCGAATTCGTGATCAAATTTAGAAAATTCTCTTGGGTGGAAAATTCACGGATAGGAGAAAAATCGAAGTACTGAAACAGGTTAATGGTACGAACACTACCATACAAATTACTCCGACTATACTTCGGAAAGTATTTTGACGGACTGCAGTGCGTAGACGCTTTAAACTTTTATACATTATTTGTCCATACTCTAAATGTTTCATGGAACACATATATACTATAAGTTCATCTTTTCCGTCCGTCTGTTTGTCTCTTTATTGCATTAAGACCTTATTAAAATAATTTCGAATATGGTTCTAGACTTTTTTGATATTTTATAGGAACTAGGGTGTTGGTAGGCAGGCCTTGCTATCCCTTTTTAAGGCTTATTTTGTAGTCTCTCCCTCTTTCATCATTGGATTTCGAACATTCCTTCAAATATGTTCTCCTAAGTATTCCACCTTAAATAAACGCGCGAAACACTATTATCACCGATAAATAAATAACCTAAAAAATCGTGCTCATACTTTCAACATTTGATTTTTCAATGTTAGTTGGATAGGTAAACTGGCAGACGTGCCACCTAATGGTAAGTGGTCGACGTCGCCCATGAACATAAGCTATAGTTTACCTGGAACTAGTACAGGCAACTTATTTACATGTTGCCTATCCTGAGACATAATAGGTCTCGGTACCAGTAATTACACTGCCTGTCTTGCCCTTCTTTCCGCAACACTGAAAAGCAGTTTCACGGGAGAAACAAGCAAGATGGTGGTACCCATGCAGCGGAGAGCGTGGCACAGCGCTTCCCTCCCACTCGTCATCAAGTATCATCGACATGAAGTAAGGTTTAACGATTGACTCAACCCACCAGGTATAGCAATGATGACAGGCGAGGGCACGCTGGTGACATTCGACAAGGTGGTACTGTCGGTGACGCGGCCGGGCACATACCTGCTGGCGCGCGACTGTCGCCACCACAACTTCACCGTGCTACTGGACGGCGAGGACGGTCGCTACCACCTGCTCGTGCTGTCGCCCTCCCACCTCATATACATAGACCTGTTCAAACAGGTCAGTTCTTCTAACTTGCATAAGGATATTAAATGGTTGTAACACTACGTGACGCCACAAAGTATCCGAAATTTTGATAGTACTTATATTTTAACTGAGTGTTTCCTCGCTATCATGGGACATTAATTAAAAAAATACACAAATTATTTTTTATGGTACCTTTAACCTACCTTAGTAATTGAGTAATCAAACGCAAAATATTTTTTAAATGCTGGTATTTTTTTATGTTAGTTGGATACACAAATTGACAAACGTGCCAACTGGTGGGAAGTTGTCACCGTCGCCTAAGAATATAAATGAATTTACCTGGAACTAGCCCAGGCAGCCCATTCATGTGTTGCATAACCTAAGACATAAGATGTTACGTCTCTGTGCCAGTAATTATACTGCCTGTCCTGCCCTTCTCTCCGGTTTCACGGGAGAAACAAGCAGGATGGTGGTAACCAAGCAGATGGAAGCTCAACACAGTGCAACCCTACAATGGTTTTAAAGATTAACAAACTAACTCCTCAGCTGTATTGTAATAGTATAGACAAGTAAACTAGGATATAAATACCATCTTACTAAAAAATACTTCAATCTAATTAATAGACCATGTTTTTTTGTTACATAGCAAGTGTCCCTGGATCGGACCGTACCTCTGAACCTGCCTGCCACGATAGACGGGCTGGTGGTAGATCGACAGTCAGATACCATCACCGTGGAGGGCACCACCGGGCTGGCCATCGAGTGCAACCTCCTCTTCCGCACCTGCAAGCTGCAGGTCTCAGGTGAGCGCTCAAAGTACCAAAACCCCTGGCAGATGTCCTTCTCAACTTGCAAGGTATGAATCGGTGCGTGCAGAAACTGACTGACGAGACAGGCACACAATAACTCCACCCGTCTGGACCGCACAGCGTACAGTACAATTATGTACGCTAAACACGTACGTACGTAGAAAAAATATTAAAAGATCAATCTCTAGAAAATCAACAATCAGTCTAGGTACCTGACCTTTTTGCGCCAGACCCGATTATATCCATACGTTACTTACCTTAAGATAGAAGAAAAATTTAAGCCTATACTCTCTTTCGCAATATAGTAAAACTGTTTAACGTAAGTAATAACCAGGACGACGATCCACACACACCCTCACAGAATATTAGTAAAAGCTAACAAATATCTCTTAGGCGATCTTATAGCTTCAAGTAGTATGGATATGATTATAAATATCGTTAAAGGCTAATTTTAATATCGGCTTAATTTTGTAGGTTGGTACTACGCAAGTCTCGGCGGGCTGCTGGGTACGTACAACAACGAGCAATACGACGAGTACCAGACGGCGGACGGCAGCGAGCGTGCGGGCGCGGCGCTCGCCAGCGGATGGGCCGTGAGGGAGGGGCCCGCGCCCTCCCCTTCCGCGCCCTCCCCTCCCGCGCCGGTCGCGACTGCCGCCTTCGACGAAACTCAGTGCGCCAAGTTTTTCAACAACAAAGTGTCGCCGCTTCATCCATGCTTCTCTGTTGTGAGTTTAATTAAAATTTATTGGAGCGAAGCTTCTTGTAGTGAGTGTCTTTATGTTATTTTATGTGTAATTACCTTTTCATATTCATCATTTTACGTATAATTGCGCAAATATACGTAAAATGGTTACCTTAGAAGATGTAAAGGATGATGCTTTCCAAGCCGATTTCGGCTACGGCGACAAAACCTCTGACAAATATAAAACAGTGTCATTACATTGATGGGCTCTCATGGCTAGCATAGCCTATCTTGGCTCGGAAGGTACGCGAGCAGCCAGCGCATGTGAGAACACCATCAACGTAGTTATATTGAATATTAGAGGTAATATAAGATACCTACACATAAAGACACTCCTTACTTACACTACATTCTATACGCCACACGCATACGCACACACGCCACTCTTCCATGCTAAGCGTCAGATTTTACTGTTACACTAAACGCGCAGCGCACGCGCGGCATTTTTAACGCTTTATTCTATATAGCTTCGCCTCTTTCGGGCGTCCTTAGACAGCATCTCTTTTTTTATGTGTTAACACTAGCTGTACCCCGTCGTTTCACCCGACCCAATTAAAAGTAAAACATTCTTCCATAATTAGGCTATCAATTGCAAAAATAAGGACGACTCTAAGAATGTACCGAAAGATTTTGAGCAATATAAGTACATAATAAACATAACGAACGAACTAGAGCAACGAAAGTCTCATTGTTTTTTTTATCGACACTTTACACTTGATCTTTACTTGACTGGCTCACGGTGCTAAAAAGTTCCTAACCTGTATCGGAGCACATATGCAAATAAATTTACTATCTATACACATAAATAAAATTGGAGTGTCTGTTTGTAATATTAAAATAACCGCTTTTTACTAAATGCATATTGATGTATACATGGTACATATGCCAAAATAGCAATTTTTACAATTTTTGTCTGTCTGTCTGTCTGTTTGTTCCGGCTAATCTCGGCAACGTCTGGGCCGATTTTGACGGGACTTTCACTGACAGATAGCTGATGTATTAAGGAGTAACTTAGGCTACATAAATAATCTAAGTTAACGCGGGCGAAGCTGCGGGCAACACAGCTAGTCATCATATAATGTCGTATAACAGAACTTAAATAATTACCGTGTTCAACATATAAGGGTTGCTAATGCTTATATATATCAAGAAGAACGCTATAAAACACGCTGTTGAATTCCTGACAGATCAACGCGATGCCGTTCTACGAGGAGTGCGTGCGCGGCGGCGAGGCGTGCGCGCTAGCCAACGCCTACCTCGAGCTGTGCGCGACGCAACACGTGCCCACGCATGTGCCCGACTACTGCCTCAGGTGCGTACCCACGTCACTCCACTTAACCGGTGGAGGGATACCCTGTGCCTCGCGCCTGTACATGGATAGCAACGTCCTACTAATTTCTTTCGTCAAACAGCTTTGCTTTGCAAAGAAGACTCGGAGTCCCATCGACCACGAAGCTAGCTTTCATACTGTCTGAAATCCCACCTTTAGCTCCACATGTTGGAGGCCTCTATAAAAGAACTCACTGACTGCAAGTTTTAAGTGTAACATACAATGATTGGCAACAAAATAACAAAAGCTATTGCAAATTACAAGTAACCTAAATAAAATAGAATATATACTTACTTTTTATAAATTCTACTTTTGAAAACTGTTTAATGTATTTAACTAGAATAAGCCGTCTCCCGCGGCTCATATCTATACAACTAATCAGTTTAGACGTTAAAGGATAGCAGACATACAAACAAGAGTTACTCATTTATGATATAAGTATGGATGTCTAATATCTGTAACAGTAAAGCATTGCCAAAGAAAAAGTGTTTAAGCTCTTGATTTTTAATTTTCAGGTGTACGACGCCACAAGGTGACATGCTGGAGGAGGGTTCGTTCATCGAGCTGCAGGAGCCGCCCAGCTCCGTGGACGTGGTGTTCGTGGTGGAAGCGCAGGCCTGCAACAGGAACATGCGCAAGCTCCAGAACATGGACTTGTTCATCGAAACCTTCGACAGCAAGTTTCAAGAAAACGGCTTCTCTGATAATAGGTAACACTGCACACAGTAACATTATTAATTTATGGCTTAAGAGCTAAGACTTTATTTGAGATGTCATTTTTTCTGCCAAAGCATCGAAAACCGTTCATCGATTTGGACATAAAAAGGTCGCCTTTACAAAAAGGCAATTTAAATTAGCTGGATCAAAGTTATACTAAAAAAATCGGTTGCCTGTAAAGTCGGTTTACTGACGATAGTTGAACGTGACAACGTCATAAGAAAATGGAACGCCTCACAGAGAGGTAACGCCGCATGCGTCATGTTTTTTCGTTCTTGCAGCCGGCTCCATCGAATTATAAGACGTTGTCACGTCAAAACAAAGTTAAACTATGAGTGACGTCACCAAATTATTATCTATGAGAAACGCGCATGATCAATGCTCTGTAAAATAACACAACTTCAGTTCGGCCGTCTTTGCGTTCGCAGGTACGCGTTGGTTGCGTACGGAGGGCGCGGCGTATACGCTCGGCCGCGGGCGCTGTACGTGCACAACCGACTGTTCGCGAACCCCGTCGACATACCAAGACACTTCGACACTATTATGTTTGGTGAGCTTTAATATATTACGGTACTAATATCTAATATTGTTTCAAAATACGTGTTACGATCACTCAATAAGACTGCGGTTTGAAATGTTATTTCAGTTTATTATAATTCTACCTTCCCAACGTTTCCGATACTTTACAAATATACATATACAATCTTGATCATAAAAAATATAGGTTGATATTTCATTATATAAATATTATGTATTACAATCATATTTAATCGTTTAAATTCCGTTTGATCGATCGCTATAGAAATCGTTATACCTATAGAAACGGTGAACGGTCAAGCTAGTTTTATATAATATAGTTTTATATATATAAGTAGCTTTCTTTATATAATAAAACTTGCATGTTGTTCATATAATTCAATACAAATATATATTGACGGTATAGAGGACGCCCGAGGGAACCGCTCGGAGCGCGCGTCGCCGCGGTCGGACGCGGCGGGCGCACTGCGTTTTGCTAGCGACCTGCCGTTCCGGGCGGGCGTGCCGCGCGCGCTGCTGCTCATGCCGTGCTCGCGCTGCGGCACCGCCTCCGTAAGTGTAATTTATTTTTAATAAAGTAAACAGAAACCCTCCTCGCCTGATTTCGACGGGGAAACCCATGCCCAACAGTGGGACATATAAGGGTTGATATTATTATTATATTGTAAACAGAAATTTAAATAAGGTGGAAGAAATTTTGACCTATAGTTGCATTTACTAACATAACTTGTTTTTTATAACTACGACGAACCGATACGACTTAGGGACCTTCAATAAAAGAGCCTGCTAATCCTCTGGCGTAGCGGGTCGCTTATCACTTACCACCGAGTGAGCCGACTGTCAGTGTCTATATTCTACTATATGTCCTATTATATTCTAGTCTTCTATAAAGAACTGTGAACAAACAATACAAAATATTTATACTAAGCACCCTAATGCAATTTTCAAGGTGATATATTTGATATAAATACGTTAATTGAACAGCTCGACTACTCCACCATATACCACAACCTCATGGAGAACTCCATAACGCTACACATACTCATGAACGAGGACTTCACTCTGTCTAAGAAGAGAGTTGCCAAGTACTTGTTCGGTAAGTATTATAATATCACAATGTTTACACAATCAATTCACCTCATTTTATAATAAATATGGATTTATTTTAGGTCAAAATATTATTATCTCTTTTTAAGAACCTTTTTCTTTTACATTAATAAGCTTCAAAATTAACTTATCTATCAATGTGAAGTATAAACCTAGACCGATATATCTTCAGATAATTTATAAATTTAACGGCATCAACGTTACTATCATGGTAAAATTAGGCCCAGATATTTCATTATAAAAACAGTTTCACCCAACATTAGCCCCTAATAATACAATACGATTGTTTGTAGGCGTGGACAGCGCACTCGCGTACACGAACAAGGACTACGAGCGGCTCGTCGGCGACGCCGGCTTGAGGAAACAAGTGAGACTGCCCAAAGACAAGCTGGGGCTTTGCACTACACTCGCTTTAGAAACGAATGGTAAGATCTAGGTTATTTGCAACATCCTTAATTAGGCCTTCTCTAGTAATAAAACAAACTTTATGACGCCTCCTTCATAAGATTCCCGACGCCTCTGTCTACATGCACCACCACTATACAGCTTGTCTTATGCGGTGCACAGGCGAACACTTACCATTAAGTGGCTCGTCTACCTGTTTGCCTATTACATTAAAACCCCTCACAACATTTTATTGGCCTCTGTGGTTCATGGGTTAGCGCGTTGGCGCTCAAGCCGGAGGTAGCGGGTTCGAATCCCGCCAGGGAACAAAAAAGTTTTCTGTTCCTGGGTCATGGATGTGTATTAAATATGTGTATTATGTAATCAAAATCTTAAATATGTATATAGTATAAAAGTATTCGATATATTTCCGTTGTCTGGTACCCGTAACACAAGTTCTTTGAGAATTCATCACGAGACCAGATTTACGTGGTGTAAAAGTGTCCATTAGATATATTATATTTATTGTTCAGGCACGATCTGGGCGGGCTCCAAGCTGTCGAGCGAGCGCGGCGCGGCGCGGCGGTTCGCCTCGGTGGTGGGCGCACGCTGCTCGCGCACGGGCGGGTGCGGCGCGCCGCGCTGCGAGTGCCGCGCCTCCCGCCTGCACTGCCGCCCCTGCGCCGCGCGGGATCCGGTACACGCACTTATCTTTACTAGTATATTTAACACGGAGCTTAGATATAGAACGAGAACGATCGTAATGTATAAAAATTACTATGGCATATAGAGAAAATAAAGTTTTATTGTTGCATTCGTATTTGCAAAAGTTTGCTTTTGTATTTAGGATTACCGATTGAACGATATTTTTCAAAATGTGTGGTTCTAATTATAAATTAAAGATGGAATCATTTAAATAAACATTTTTTTTAAACATGTGGAGCCCATATCTCGTCTTGATTCCGAACAGGAAGGTCAAAATATGCTTCGTAGGCTTGACAGAGAATGTGAGATGTATTTAGTTCGTATTTTACGACTCGAACTTTAATAAATGGTCCACATATATAGCAAAATGCATCTGCATCATATTTACACTTTCGCGATAATTTTTCAGTTATTCTAGACTTCTACAAAACACCTGATCGTTGTTTATCACTTGAGTGCCATCTAGAAGCACTGTCTGAACGTTAAAACCTAACTCTGATCGCGCGGTTTTTTTAATGTATAATATAATTGAAATTTATATTTTAAAAAAAAAGTATTTTTACTATATCTATTACAAAAGCAAACTTTATACCAAAAAATGGTATTTCTTTTCGTTTTTGTTTATAATTAACCAGAAAATCATAAAATAAGATAAAAAATATTAGAATAAAGGTTCATTTCAAAGTCAACTTTTGTATTAATTAGTTGCTAAATGTATATTATTTAGTGATGTCAAGGGGATCGGACATTAACGCTGATTTGGTGGTAAAAATACACACTGAAATTTTGCCACTTTTTCAGTGGACAATTTATAGTCTACTGCAGCCCGGCCCGACCCGACGTTACTGTGGCTAAGACTATAATATACTGTAGTAAACTATTTAATACAGTAAATATATTATTTATGAATAAAAAATTGCGATTATAAATTGAGATATAAACTATCCTATCTCTCAAGTTGGATCAAAATGCACACTGTGTGCAAAATTTTATTAAAATCGGCTCAGTAGTTGAGGAGTTCATTGCAGACAAACAACGTGACAATTTTTATGTATAAAGATAATGCCTATGTCGATTGTTTTCCTTCTATATCCAAGTTCCGTGATATTAAAGCTGGCCTACAAATTATGGAGTATAGGAGGACCATATAAGGAGTGCCATCTCTGTGTATGAAGTGTCCATAGAAAAGCATTCAAAAAAAGGTGGCGCCACTGAAGCAAGTGTGCTATTTTTAAATGTGTATTGTGTATGCATCAAGAATTGAACGCACACACACATCTTTACATATAGATACACATTCAATTCGTCTTAAACTGCTACTTTATGCCATACTCGGTTTTTACACCAGTGCCAGTTGTGTACAGCTAAAAATGGACACTTTTCAATTTTTCTTTCATGAGTGAATGTCAATGAAAGTCAATGAAAGAATTTCCCTTACTTGTATACTTCGTGCTGGAATCACTTGGCTAAAACTTCATCATGATCATCACTAACAGTCTGGCTCCGTCGACTACTGGGCATAGGCCTCTTTCAAGGAATGCCAATACGGCCGATCCTCTTCACTCCCATACAATTAGGATTGGAGTCTGCACGAAAAAAAATTGGCACCAAGGCCTCAACTAATAAATAGTAGATAGTACTAGTTGTTTCACATAGGCCCTGAATAGTAGTTAGTCGCAGTTGGACTTCTTTGTAGCTATTGAACATTAAACTGTAGGTAACTTGTTTGTCTATCTATTAGCATAAAAAAGTACCTACTAAGTACCATTGTTCCATTTGAATATTACAAATCTATATATATAATTCTTCTGTGTGTGTTTGTCATGTGTATGTCATTGAACTCCTCCTAAGCGGCTGGACCGATTTTGATGATTTTTTGTGTGTGTTCAAGTGGATTATAATTAATATACATATACAATTACAAAAATACTTATAAATATTATATATTTATTACAGTTGGAGCTGTCATACTGGAACTCTGAAGATATTGACGACCTCATAGACATGGCAATGGGGCCACCTTCTCTGCCTAGCTTTAGATAATAGAAGCAACACCTTAGAATTATTTTATTAGAATAATTAGTACAAGCTACTGTAATGTATTGCTTGGCTGCAATAAATTATTATTTTTGTAAATTAAATAATATTTTATATTAAATGTTTTAATATAATATGAGTTGTTGTTACTTAATGTGTATAAGAGTTATTTTTAGTTCGGGATGGAGTAACCCACCTACGTAATTTAGCATAAACATAATGTACTCTTTATTGGTGATGATCACTAATAATTTGCTTTTATATGGTGTAAAATGAAAAACAAGTAACTTAAGAATCAGTCTTTTACTAACAACAAACTAAGATATTGCCTTACAGTTACACAAAAAACAGAATACTTAACCTATGAACAGAACATCTACTTATAAATATAGATAACACAAAATTAGACATGTATTAATGATCAGTCAATTTATGATAATAGGATTATTTGTGCATTTTATAAGCCAAACCAGCAGCAAGAACAAGTAATACCACTGCTGAAGTTTTATAAAGAATGCTACATAGAACTCTGTTCTGACCGCTAACAGAATTTACAATTAAATTGTTCATCAAGAAAACCTGATTACTCTCTTCTATGAAAGCTTCTTTTTCCTCCTCAGACATCCTTTCAGCAATTTCATTCATGATATTTTTGAATTCCTTTTTTATTTGACCAATATCTATTCCACGAAAGTCAGTTACTTTGTCTATATATTTATTATTATCTTGATTCTCTGTAAATAAAACATTTTCTTTGAAATAAGTGTAATTTCTAAGTAATCAATGTCAAGGTTAATAACAAAAGCAAAATGGTGTCCTTTGAAGTAGCTAATTTTTTACAATAATAAATAGAGTACATTTCTATATGTAATATAATGTTAGTAAGCAGTAGTTCAAAGAACAATTTAGAAAATACAAATACATACTTCCTCCAAGCATTTGCCTTTTCTTAGCTAATATTTGCCCACCACTCAGGAGACCTAAGTAAAGATGATAGACATACGCCATCAACAATCTTGGATTCTCTTGCTCAAGATTTTGTAGATGTTCCAAATAATTTTCAAGTGCTAAAGACTTTGGTAGTGATTTCCAATGTTCTCCCAAATAATGATGGAGATCATCCTCAAATGCTTGTTTCCTACAACCACAATTCATAATTTCTTACAATAAATATATAATAATGCTTTGACAAAGAATAATTGATGTTTAGCAGAGATTTTACAGAGAAGCAAAAGAGGAGATTGTGTATAAGATAATTAGAAGAGAATTAAATTCCATTGCAAAGCTAGTTGCAGTGGTGCCAACCACATGTTTGGTGGAGTGTATTTCTTAAATTATATGATTGATTGAATTTTGTATTGAGAATATTATATTTCGTAGTGCTGAAAACAAATTGCAAAGAACACCTACTTTATTCTCTTCATTCAAATACCTATGCCTATGCTATTGTTATGAATCTGAAGAACACTTCTGCTGCTGGCCTATTACCTACTTATATTTCTATAACTACCCATAATCAATGTATTGATGAGAGATATGTTTAGCACAATCAATGACACACCACTTATTGCCACTACCAAAATATTTAGATGAAATTCAATGAAAAGGCAGAGTAAATAATGGCACATTTGTGGCATGGTATTCCGATAAGTCAACTACTGTTAACTGTATGTAATAAAACATGTATTATTCTATATTATATACCTGTACAAAATTTTATTCACAAATAATTTGTTAAAATCTTCGATATTGAGTTTCTTATTCACATCTTCAAGGTAAGCGAAAATATGATAGAAGACAAACAACCCACCACCCCAAACGGCTTCATCTCTGAGAGCTGAAACAATTACTTATAATTTTTACCTACGGTTTATAGGTTGTCAATCATAACAACAATTTTTCCCACCAAATTTATTTTTATGAACAAAGCGTAAATTGCACAAAGAAACTTACAGATAGCAAATTTAGCATTTACTAGTGCATCACTGACAGAATGTATTTTTCTTGTAGCTTTACGCATACGCGATGTAAATAATTCAGAATCTACAGGCATCTTTATTTTTTGTACTACCATTAATCTCTTATAATTTCATGAACTGATAACTTTTATTTTATATACCAACACAAATACTAAACCCCAATACACAGTAAACAGCAAATGTCAAAGAGTATATAAACACTACGTACAAACTTCTTTTTTTTTTCATTTAAAGGCATTAGCTACTAGGCTATTAACAAACACTATAGAAAACCGCCAGAACTGCCCTACTAAGAAAACCACTCCAGAACGGTACTCCATAAGATTCGCCAACCAATCACAATATATAAAGATCAAGTTTTTAAAACAAACACTATAGAAAACCACTCTGAATGGACAGAACACAAAATAACAATTAATTAACGGGAAACCAAAAAAACACAACCGCGCGTCCCGATGCTTCCCGCCATTCCTTTACCATAGTTCATACATGTGGCAACTGTCAATCTTCTACTTTTCACGATTTTTTAATTATTATTTTCATTTAAAGGCATTAGCTACTAGGCTATTAGCCATACAAAATACAATATTCGGTCTGTAATACGGAGAAATGGCGGGAAACCCCAAGGAGCGCAGCTTCGCCCCTCTAGCCCCCATCAATCAACTATCATTCCCCATTCCATTCACCCAAGGCCAATATTCGCCAAACAATCACATTATATATTAAACAGATTAAATTTTTAAAACAAACACTATAGAAAACTGCCAGAACAGCCCTACTAAGAAAACCACTCCAGAACGGTATTCCACAAGATTCGCCAACCAATCACAATATATTATAAAGATAAAGTTTTTAAAACAAACACTATAGAAAGTCACTCTGAATGGACAAAACACAAAATAACAATTAATTAACGGGAAACCAAAAGAAAAACAACCGCGCGCCCCGATGCTTCCCGCCATCTCCTCTACTTTTTACGACTTTTCTTTTCCTATTTTTTTTTCGTATTAACTATTGAGCAACAGTAGCGTTTGCAATATTTATCCAATATTAAGCACGGTGAAGTAAGTATTAAGTAATAACTAATAACTATGATTCTCTTGGCGCAAAGAGAAGAAACATTTTTTTTTTCTTTAACGCCGGGAAATGCTGTGAGGTATCCCGCGGCGAGTGGGTCTCCCCACGTGGGTATGTGGGACTCGCTGCACCCCAAAGCTGGTAAGTGGACGCAGCTCTACCCACTAAAACCCGGCTAGGTGCCCCGGATCTAATGAGCAAACAGGGCACCTCTCCCTCAGGGGACCGACGCCCCCTCCACGGAGGGGTTGTCCCGCACCACAGAACAACCCCTCCCAACTTCGGGACAGTACCATGGGGTGAGGTTCCCGTCCTCGCCCCTTGCCCCGTGATCTTTTGTCCCCTCTATTTATAAGAGGGGCAATAAAAGCCCCCTCGCCTTAATTCGTTTCGCCCAAGATGCTGGGTCTCACCCTAGGCTACTGAGCCTCACCGTCACGACAAGGCCTGATCCATGGTGAGGTCAAAGGTTCACACTGACCACCAAAGAGTATAATATATTATACTGACCACAGCTACTTTAGTATTATTATTTTGTGCCACAGCCTAAACGTCAAGATTTATCTGCTCTGTGCTAAAAGTCTAGGAACAACTCAGTTAAACAATAGTAGTCTTTGGAACCTGGAACAACTAAAAGTCAACACGGAGCTTAGAAAAATACAACTTAGTACAGCTTGGCAAAAAAGAGTATGACGTGGTGACAGGTGGAACTAAATATTTTACTAAATGGAAACCTATGATGTTGACAATACTTGGCTGACAAGTACTAGATTTTGAGTAAAGCTTAGTGTTTCACATTTATTTATAACGTTTTGATTAAATTATCTTACTGATTTTCCATATTTTGTTGAGACCCAAGTGAAAGTGGCGCCCTCATTTTTTCCATACTCTTTTTTGCCAAGCTGTACCTTGCAACACCAACCAAATATTAATTATAAAGTGTTTACAGTACTTTTTTTAGTTTTTATCGAGCTTTTACTTTTGTTAAAACACATTTTTTGTACACGACATAGTAATGAGAAATATACATAATTAAAATTATTTAAATGGTGGTGTATAATCTGTAGGTTATACCTGTGTATCTCTTCACTATATTCTATACGTAGTATTTTCTATATAGTTTGTGTATCTCTTCTTGCATTGTATTTAAAGATTATCCAAGTACATAATTTTATGTAAAATTCGTGGGCAATGAGCAACGAATCGAAAATAAAGGTACTTATATGCTTCATATTAATTTATCTTAAGTTATTAAAAATGTAATAAATATAAACCAGATCCAAATAGAATAAAATTTAAATTAAAAGTTATTCAAATTATGTTTACACTGATACGGGTTATCATTTTGACATTTGCGGTCAGTAGTTACCTAACCTAATTGCTCTTACACAATTAAAGTAAGATATTTTTATAATAATGGCCTACGATTTAAAAAAAGAAGAAGATGTGAAAGATTATATTGAAAATCTCGGAATTGAATATCGATTCGGTTGTTTTAAAGAAAAGAAACCAGAAGTATGTCATCTTCTAGGAGATTATTTAGAAGCGATAAAGAAAGATTACCCAAAGGCTGCAAGAGTATACAAGACTAATTGTATAGACTATAAACACGGCAAATCATGTTTAAAATATGGGAATTACGCGTTAATAGGACGAGGTAGAGATAAAGCCGAACCTGCCGAAGCCCTCGAATATTTTGAAAAGGGTTGCGATCTTAACGAACCCATTTCGTGTTTACACGCTGGTGTCCTCCTCACTGCTACAGGTCCTCAAGCTAAAGTGCCACGAGATGTTCCAAAAGGTAAGACACCTATACATATTATAACCTAATACATTTTTTTTTCTTATTCCAGTTTTAAAATATAGTAGATGACTAACCAGAATATCTTTGCAGGATACAATTATTTAAAGAAAAGTTGTGATAACAATGATGACATGGCATGCCATTATTTATCAGGAATGTACTTAGCTGGAGTCCCCAAAAACGTGCAAGACTACAATCCACATAACCCAGAGAAGAACAAAAATATTGATTATTTAATAAAACCTGACTTAAAACATGCATTTACATTTGCTAGAAAAGGCTGTGAATTAGGAAATATGTTTGCATGTGCAAATGTAAGTCTAATGTACAAAAAGGGTGATGGTGTTGAAAAAAATCTTGAAGAATCAAAGAAGTACTTTGAAATTGCACAAAACTTACAAAAAGCTCAAGATCACACTAAAGAAGTGAAGTTCCAACAAGGGCTTGAAAATAAATAGATATTTTGCAATTTAATGAAAGTCGTTTTATAATAATGTATTTATTGCATTTGTATTATAGATTCTTAATAGTTTAAAAATAATTTAACTGATATAAAATAAAATATTAAATTAATATCTAGGAGTTTTTATTATACTGCAAAATAAATTTACGACAAAACATTGTGCTTCTGTAATGCAGTCTCAGATTTTAGTCTCGCTGTGGGTAGATAATTTTCTAATAAATATAAATTTTGTTTTTGCCTGTCATTGTTGTGTAAATTCATATCATACTAGCTGTTGCACAAGCTAACTTAGATTTAAAGCCTTATCCGGATTTATGATTATTATATATTGTTTTAAACTAACATGATCACTATTCACTTTTATATTAATATTATTACGGGTGCTTACCATGTTTAAAGATTTATTGAGTTCCCGATATTTCGGCAATGTTTCAATCCCCATGATCACGGGGAGACTGACGTACGTACTGGTAGATGGTAACAGATCAGAAAAATCTGTCTACCATCTTTCTTCTTCATTTCGGTCTCAATAAATCTTTAAACGCGGTAAGCACCCGTAATAATATTAATATAATTATGATTATTATTTTAATTGCCTAAAAGTAGTACTTACTTATAGCATCAGCTATCTGTTAGTGAAAGTCCCGTCAAAATCGGGCCAGCCACTTTGGAGACAAACAGACAGACAGATAAATTTTTATTAATTCTTTTTTTGTGTAAGTACTGTGTTATATTCATTCATATGCATTTAGTGAAAAGCTGCTAATTTTATTTTTTTATTTTAGTTGAATAAGCAAACTGATGACACCAGATGGTAAGTGGTCGACATCACCCATGCCTAAATTGGTTTACCTGGACATAGCCCAGACAACTCTTATATATATATATGTTGCCCATAGATTTTTGCCTGTAAGCA
This sequence comes from Helleia helle, assembly GCA_963853865.1. NCBI lineage: Eukaryota > Metazoa > Arthropoda > Insecta > Lepidoptera > Lycaenidae > Helleia > Helleia helle. The sequence goes on from OY971419.1 coordinate 6,042,991, forward strand.
CATTGCCTGCCTCGCCCTTCTCTCCAAAACACAGCGAAGCTGTTTGACGGGAGAAACAAGCAAGATGGTGGTACCAATGCTGCCGGGAGTGCGGCACAGTGCATCCCTCACACCAACAATTACAAACAGACACTTAAATTTTATTTATTTGTATAGATAGTATTTTCTTCTATTATTTTGTTGTTATATAAAATATATAAATAGAGTAGGAACTCGATACAGTAGGAACATTCCGTTTGTAATCTCTCACAGTAAAAGTGATAAAATACAAGGGTATATATTTTGCCTGCTGGCCCCACCCTGCTTGTTTGTTCAATATCTACCACCTGTACCAAGTGCACTAAAACGAAGATTATAGCAGTGAATGTAATAATAAGTAAGTGATAGTTAATCAAATCTGTACATGACTAGGGATGGCATGCAGCGTGATCATGTCTGATCAAATCCCTTCCTTCCAATTAATAAAGATTATAAATAACTTAGCCATATATTAAGATTCTATACATAAATTAAAATGAATTGTCAAAATGTATGTATGGTTTGTAATGTATAATAAGGTTTGTATAAAAAAAATCCTTGGGACGATTTATTATACTACCTACATAATTATACATAGGTATATTACGAGGGCGGCACTGAAAATTTCGGGAATCAAGGAAGTGACAACATTACTATTTAAAAATGTATTTATTGCTTTTCGAAGTGTTCTCCGCGAAATTTGACACATTTTTCCATACGAATAAACCAATCATTGAAGCAACCATTCCATTCGGAAGTTGGGGTCTCCAAAATGGCCGTTTTGTAGGCGTCCACAGCTTCTTCAGGCGATGAAAATCTCTGACCACGCAATTTATTCTTTATTTTAGTAAGTAAAGTATAGAAATCATTAGGGCTTAGGTTGGTGCTGTACGGCGGATGGTCTAATATAATAAGAAAACATAGAATATGTTTTCTTGCTCTAAAAACTCTTTTGTTCTGTGCGCGGTGTTAGAACTCGCATTGTCGTGATGGAGGATGATGCGGCGGTTGCAGTTCTCTTTACGGAGTTCAGAAACGACCTGTGGCAAACAAATGCTAGCATACCATTCTGCATTAACCGTTCTTTGTCCCTCAAGAGGAATAGTCGCAACGTGGCCGGTTTTGGAGACAAACGTGGCCACCATTTTTTGGACGACCTTGACGGGGATCATCACTGAGCTTGACACGTCCACGTTGAAATTCAGCAAACCCGCGATAAATTGTGGTTTTGGATGGGGCTTCATCACCATATGCAGAAATCATCCGGTCAACACACTGTTTTTGTGTTAAACTACTTCGAAAGTCGTAATAAATCATCGCTCTAGAATTTTCTCGAGTCAATTCCATTTTCTCAACGGCTAAACAAGTTTGACAAGTCCTTGTGACGAGACCGAGAATCTTTTTTTAAATAAATAAATGGTATTATAGGTACTGGCTCACTTTGGGCGCCAGTTATAGTTTGTGGGGTTCGGAAACTCAAAGAATTCTTTTTGCGCACAAAAACTATATTGAATTTAGAATTGCTTACAAGAATTTAACACAGTACAGACTTCACTATTAATACAATTAATCTAAGAATACTGGGTCCGTTACGACGGTCGCCGGAACGACGCAATCGTATTAACTCTCCGCGGACTACTCAAGTACTGACTATTGTAAAAATCCGGCCGTTAATGTCGGACGCAAAGTCTCGGTCATTCCCGATATCGTGCCGGCGGTCGGCGTAATCTCCCGACGCGGCGAATGGTGTTGCCAGCCGTGTGTACACCATGCGCTATAGTATTCGATTTTTAAAACCAAGAAGTTTTCAATTAAAAAGATTTTAATATGACAGGAACAGTGGAAATATTCCATTCCTGATACTTTTAGTGCAGCCTATGTAGTATAAAAATCATAGTATAAAACTGTGTGACATTCAATTTAACGGCAATGCGTTCCTATATCTCCATGGTAATCATTATCAGCCCGCATCCGCCCACTGAGTAAGTTAAGTGAAGGTAAGTCTTGGCTCATCTTGGTTCACGGGAGAAATAAACCAATATACTTCCTATTGAAATGTCTTAACCTGTAAACGGACTTCATCCTTTAACAAGATCCCATAACAGAATGGCAAATGGCTTTGATTAGATTATTAAGATGATGATAAACATTTTTGGGTAAGAGCAAAATAACATTTGAAGGGTTCAGCTTGTTTGAAATAAAAGAATGTTAAATCACCAATGTTTACAGACAATAAAGAACAAGAGGAATATATAGTTCATAAATGGATTTTACTTCAGTTATATTAGGTATAGGTATTTAGAATGTTATCACTTGCATGAACTCATAGAAATGAGAATGTACTTTAGAAAACTATAACCTATTAAAATTTAAATAGAACTTTGTTCCAATAGGGATGTTGACATTTTTCATAAATGTTTATAGATCATTTTATAAATATCTAATAGAGGCCTAAATATTATTTACTTTTGCTTAAATACGTCTAATGCCTATAAAATCTTGCATTATCAAATGCATTTTAAATGTCGCTCCAAAACGCTAACACTTGTCACGTGACGTCATATGTTGTTAAACATCGTAAAATGATAAAATGATTGTAGTTGTCGTTACTAAAAAAATGGCTTCTAAGTTTTATAATTGTTGTACGGTGCCTATGTGTGTGTACACTGTCAAAACGCCTGAAAATTAGTTTTTACAATATGTACTGCGTACGGAAAATGGTTTATAAAAGTATGTACGTCAAATTCTTCCGCTTCCGCTAAATAGGAACAGGTGACGTCATTTCCGTTTATTATCACGTGACCTATTTTAAATTTTGTTACATTTTATTTATTAAATATTAATTTAATCAAATAAAAATAAGGGAATATATTGCATTTTTTCAGATTTCTATCATAGAAACTACCAATTAACATCAAAATTATATTTTTCTATGAATACTGTCAACATCCCTATTGATATATTATGTATACAAACTAGAAATATTTTTTTTGGTTTTAAATTGATGCAAACGTTCATGCATGTATAAGACAAGTTTTTTTATAAACATCCTGGTTCTTGGTGCTAATATAAATTGTTTTAAAAAGAATTATGTTTGACATGCATTGTACAGCTTGGCAAAAAAGAGTATGGAAAAAATGAGGGCGCCACTTTGACTTAGGTGTCATCATAATATGGAAAATCAGTAAGATAATTTAATCAAATCGTTAAAATTAAATGTGAAACACTAAGTTTTACTCAAAATCTAGTATTTGTCGGCCCAGTATTGTCAACATCATAGGTTTCCATTTAGTAAAATATTTAGTTCCACCTGTCACCACGTCATACTCGTTTTTGCCAAGCTGTATATTATCATATCATATGTTTAACATAAAATGACTTGTATAATATGTATACTTCATATTCATTGAAAACTATTTCCAACAATTTGTTGGAAATAGTTGGAAATAGTTGGAAATACACTAAACATGTTTATAACATGTTTAGTGATCAATGATCATGTGTTAATGAATAATATATCGGGTGTATTTGGAACGCTTGCGAAAACGAAGAGGTATGATAGTGTTGGCATAGCCTGACATGATACAAGTGAAAAGAACGCGTTCTTTTTTTTGGTTGCCTTTTTTATTAATTTTTTTGTAAAATCCGGTTTAGTAAACATAATGTTACAGGAATTTGATGATAATGCTTTAAAATAGAGAGTTTTAACATACAATAAAACTTACCTATTATCTTTTCATCAATATCCGGAATCCATCTTGAGTCAAGCACCCGTCTTTCTAACCTTTAGTCAACATTTCCGGTCACCTCTCCGAAAGTGGCTCCCTCTATACCTCCTGTTTTACCAATACTTACTTGAACAAACGCCGGGTGATTTTTGGTCATTATAGAACTCATGATGCACCAGGTAACCCTTACCTGGATTCCGGATATTGATGAAAAGATAATAGGTAAGTTTTATTGTATGTTAAAACTCTCTATTATCTGTTCCTTATCAATATCCGGAATCCATCTTGAGTGATGTGTTTGTTATCACCTGGGGCTAAATTAAGTTATTGACGCTATAATGTGTAAAATAAGGTAAAGTTAAAATTTAATCTTAGTACATTACATTCTATGTATGCATTTATTGTGCAGTAAAAACAAAGAGTACTACAGAATAATCAAAAAATTAACACAAATTAGTGAATAGGATCAAAATAATTTGATAATGACACTAGTTTCGCACTATTACTATCCTTGTTAGGGTCGAGTAAAACTTTATGATAATAGTTCCGAAAGGTATGAGCCATTTTCCAATTCCCGGTTGCGAGGATTTGGTCTATAGGAAAATTTTCTAACCAATTTAGGGAGGCAACGGCCGATCTCACTGAGCCCGGTGTTGCTTCTATACCTGCATCTCTTAGGAGAGATTTAACCCAACCGGCAATTATAGTTCTGGATGCAGGCTTAGAGTCGCCACGAGCTGTTATGAAAAGATTATTAATATTGTGTCTAATATTTTCAGTTAAGATTAACAGTTTTCTGATCCAAAATATTATGTTTAAGTTTTTGTTTGGATGTTCCCTCAGTCTCCATCCAGATTGTCTATGATTACAGTTGTCAGTTTTAGAACCAAAGGCTGGCCAAAGAGTTATAGAATTATTATCATCTACTAGGCTTTGGTTATCCATACGTAACAATGTAAGGTCATGTAGCCTGCGACCAGAAGCCAACAATAAAAGTGTAGCCGTATGCCGGGACACCTCATAGACGCTATTTTCGTTAGGGCCATGAGTATTCATGTAGTCTAACACAGTCCTCCCGTGACCATGGTTGCTGTAAAGTATCCGAAACGTCGGGCTTGTAAAAATCTTAATAAACCGCGATAAAATCCGTAAAAATTGTTTCATTATAGTCTAACAACGTTTTTGGATTCCAAATCGGTTGCTTTGCAGGTTTGTTACGGGCAACCGATATAGTTTTCAGTATATGTCGAACAAAGAAGTTGGAAGATACATCTTACATTAGAGGACAAATTAGTGAATGTTGAAATAACAGATTTGTGTACCAAAATAGTTTTGTAAGCAAGACCTTTATCACAGTGTAGATGTGCAAGATAACGAGCCACCTGATCTGCACTAGGGTATTTATAATTAACAGAATGCGTCTCGCACCATTGTTTCCATCTGTTCCATGCCGGCCAGTAAGTTTTGATGGTGGAGTCACGCCAGCTAGACATGAATAATTTCTGTTCTTGATCTGTCCAATCTATTAACATGTCTTGCCACCCGAAATCAGCCATGCTTCCAAGTGTAAACCTTGTACCGCTGGAGGATGTATACCTGTTCTCGTATCTATTAGCACGTGGGCTAAGTCTGGAATTAGGTACGGGGGCTGTAGGGCCCGTCGCAGCACATCTGCTCGGCAATATACTTTGTGCCATTTCGGGGCAATCAAGATGTACCTCCCGCTGGCTTGATTCAAGTGGCTGAGGACTTTGGGAATCAGATTTGGCGGGGGAAACAACCAAGCTAGATTGTACTTCCATTGGAGACAGAACGCATTGTATCGTTGTGCTTGATGGTCCTGCACTTCCCTCGATATATATTTTGGCACCACGTGAGCAGTCTTTGATGCGAAGAGGTCTATTTCTGGCATGCCCCACATTTGAAAGATTTTCTTTGTTGCTGTTGCTGTTAGATGCCACTCGGGACAAAGTTTCTTTCGAGACAGAGCGTCTGCTTCGACGTTGAACCTGCCTGGGAGATATTGAGCTATGAGGTGAATATTTAGTTTGTCTAAAGTCGCAAGCAGAACCCGAGTTTGTTGAAGAAGTTTCTTGGATTTTGTGCCGCCTTCTTTGCTTATATAAGACACTACTGTCCGATTGTCTGTTTGCAGAAGTATTTGTGTGTTCTGTAGATGATGTTGTTCGTGCAATATCGCTGCGTATACGGCAAACATTTCTTTTTGGTTTGCATGCCAGGTCATTTGTTGCTTCGTCCAGGAACTTGCCATGCTTTTGTCGCCGAGTTGTGCGCCCCATCCGATGTCGGATGCGTCTGTTGTTAACAGATGAGTAACTTCGCTCGTGTGTATCGGCATAGATTGTCCAATTGCCCTGTACCACCATTCGATCTTCAAACGAACTGGTTGAGGAATATTTACTTGGCGGTAGGGATGGTCTTTGGGCAACTGTCGACTGAAGTATTGCATCGTCCGACAGTGTAGCCGACCTCGGCGGGTCACGAATGTGGCAAAGTTGAGTCTCCCCATTAGCATTTGGTACTGTTTGAGGGACCACTTGCTCTTCTCGAGCTGTTGCTGAAGTGCCCTGCGTAGCGTTAGGCACTTCGGTTCCGACAAGGACTTTGTATTGCATAGAGTGTCCCATGTTATGCCGAGAAACTCGAGACATTGTGTCGGAACCAGCACAGACTTTTCGAAGTTGATGGTTAAGCCCAGTAACTGCATAATCTTTATCGTGAATGCTATGTCGTCGTTCAGCTGCTGTATTGATAAGTTTGCTATTAGAAAATCGTCTAAGTAAACCACGCATCTGATTCCGTGGCTCCTTAGGTATTCTGCCACCCAATTTGTTATTGAAGCAAATGTTCTTGGCGCTGATGAAAGGCCGAACGGCAAACAAGTAATTTGGAGCAGTTGATGTTGACTTGGATTGGGATGGTAATTGAGTCTCAGGAATCGGCGATGCTGTTGAGCTATACAAACGTGAAAGTATGCTTGGCTCAGGTCTAATTTTGCCATCCAGTCTTGTTGTTTGCAGGAAGGCTGGTACACGGAAGTGACTGAACAGTTGAAACGGTTTTGTTTTCACGAAGGCATTTAGCTTCTTCAAATTGAAGATAGGGCGGACGTTGCCATGTGGTTTCGGAACTAGAAAGTATGTAGAAAGGTAACTGGGACTTTCCTCGGCCCTTTCTAGTATCCCTGTCTTCAACATACTTTGAATTTGGTTTGTCATATCGGTAGATGTTTTTGTCCTGCAACTTTGCATGACTATTAAACTTGGATATATAAGTGGCGGCTTTATAATGAATGGTATGCGTACGCCGTTTAGTATTTTGCAAATTTCTTTTGGTGCACCCAGATTGCTCCAGACATATTGAAATTGCTTTAGACAGCCGCCATGAAATGTCCGAGAGTCATTCACGACGTTTATTTTTGAATGCATTAGAAGATCGTGTCTGCTTTCCCTTATTTTTAATGATATTACTTTTTGGTCTGTCACGTTTCGTTTGATTGGACGGGCGTGGAGCATACTGTCCCTTCTTTGACGACAGGTTTTGACGAAAAAACATCATCAGCTTTTTTGCTAGTCGATGGCTTTTGATTGGGTTTGAGATGTTGAAGGCATGGTTGTTGTTAATTTATCCAACCCCCCAATTTTTTGAAGGTAATTTTGAATCGATTCTTCGTTAAAAAGAGACTGAGCTAGGCGGGATTTTATGTAAAATATTACGATTAAATTCCTCTAGTATTTGCCGAAGAAGTGTTTCACGACGCAAATTTATTAAATCAGCTCTTCTACCACAAACGATTTGTAACAAATCATCTGTAACTTTACTGTAAGATGATTCTTTTGAAAATAACTGCTCAATTTTATCAAACAAGTTATTTGAGGACAACGTTTCTTTTGTTGCGTTAGCCCAATCCACTAAACATTGTAATGTATTATTTAATTCGTATTTTTGACAAAGCAAGGCGTTAGTTAAAGCGGCAAAAGTACGCTCTAGCAAATACGATCACGAATCATCTCTTAACATTCCGGATTCAAACCTTTTTAATTCGTCGTTAACATTTAATTCGACAAATCCGCTAAATATTTCTTTTGTGTATCAGTAAATCGAATTGCATTCCAATCTTCACACTTAAAACGTTGTAATTCAACTAATTTTTTAAGATATTTATCATTTGCTTTAGAATAAATTGGGTCCTTAACAATAGTGCTCCGTTCAGATAAATTAAGAAGATTATTATTTTTATTTATGATGTCGGTAGGTCGACGCAAATTAAATTCGTTTGAATTATCGTCATTGTTTTCAACATTAAAATTAGATTTAGAAATCTCATTATTTTTAGAAATAAGGTTTGTTAAAAATGCAACTTGTTGAGATAAAAATTCAAAATGTGCATAGCTCACGGTTTGCGAATCATTCCTTTCCTTGAGTCTCTTTATAAGTGGGCTGTCCTCGCTGCTAGTATCAGTTTAGCTTTCTTCATTAGTAGATATCTGGGACCCAGAACGTGCACGTTTTCGACAGTAGTACATGCTTCTTCACTTACTGATTCAACATTTACAGCACTATGATTTTCTTCCATTTTTACGGAGAGGATTTAAATAATATAAGATTATAATAAAATATTCAACCGGTTATGTTAACTTGTTTACGGCGTAAAAGACGACGCTATAATGACCAAAAATCACCCGGCGTTTGTTCAAGTAAGTATTGGTAAAACAGGAGGTATAGAGGGAGCCACTTTCGGAGAGGTGACCGGAAATGTTGACTAAAGGTTGGAAAGACGGGTGCTTGACTCAAGATGGATTCCGGATATTGATAAGGAACAGATAATAATGGTTTTTTGAAAAAAAAATCAGCAATGTAATAAACTTAACTTAAATAAACGGCTAGCAGACTGAATCAGCTGATAGCGTTCGCCTTATGCACGAGGTGAACGAACTCCCGCACCGCGCGCGTCTTCAGCGCGATTTATCGCTCTAGTCGTTCATCGTTTTAGTTTTTACTAATACATTGCAGATTTGCAAAATACACAAGTCCTAAAATTTTCTTTAAAAAACGTTTCTGAGATAAATGGTTATATGCATTATATAGTATATAAATAGTATATTATTAGGGTTTAATCTTCGCAAGCGTTCCAAATACATTCGGTATATGTATTGGTTTATGTGAAATCCATTTTACTAAATTTGTTTAAAACTTACTATGTACATAGTTCTAAAAGTTCTAAAGTTAATAATATAGCATACCATATTTAATGTAGCATTCTGCATTTCCTGTTGTAGATTGGAATTATTGGAGGATCGGGATTCAATGATCCGGATTTATTTAAAGATCCAACTGAACATGACGTTACCACGCCTTACGGCAAACCCTCAGATGTACTTCTGGAGGGCTCAATTGGGGGTGTGCCTTGCGTGTTGCTGGCAAGACATGGCAGGAAACATCAGCACCAACCAAGGTAATTAACTATATATTAGTCATATCAGATATTTAAGGTTTTTTATTATTCTTAGACAAGTATTATTCTTAATAATTATTCAAGTGTAAAAATCAGTAATAAATGCAGCGACAAACGAAACATGTGGAGAACCTATTACTGGTCCCTACACACGTACACGGTATTGTTCGATACATTGTCTATATTATAAATTTCACATAAACAAGTTAGCCTGAGACTAGCCCAGACAACTCATTATCCCCACCATGGTTCAAGCCTTAACGTGGCGGTATGGCTCCTGAGATTAATCCGGCACCTTGGGCGAAGCAAATTGAGGAGGAGAGAGCGACAAGGGGAAACCCCATTGTACTGTCCTGACGTTGGGAGGGGTTGCTCTGTGGTGCGGGACAACTCCTCTGTGGAGGTGGCGTCGGTCCCTTGAGGGACTGACTAGTCGTCGAAGTGACCTGTTTGCTCAACAGACCCGGGGCTAAGGTGCCAAAGGCGGCATTGGTGGCACTCGCCGGGTTTTAGTAGGTAGAGCGCCAACCTTACCACCTTTCGGGCGCAGCGAGTCTCACATACCCGCCTGGCGAGACCCACTCCCCGTGGAATGCCTCAGAGCATTTCGTTGAGCGTCAAAGAAAAAAAAGGCAACTCATTATATTAAACAGGCCTATTACGTGGGTAACACTGAAAATGTTTAGAACTGGCCAGTTAGAAACATTGAAAATGAAAACTTTTTTTGAATTTCAATTTTAGAACTCTTTGGTAACCTAATGTAGTATTAGACTCAGATTAGACTACTGAAGATAACATCAGTGCTGTGCGACGCATGATAGAGGAAGATAAGAGAGTGACCTATCAGCAGATACGGGCAAGCCTAGGCATTGGTATGAGTCAAGTTAAAAAAATATTACACGAACATTTAGGCGTCAGGAAGCTTTGTACCAGATGGATTCCCCATACTTTAACCGACGACCAGAAACGCCTCCGCATGGACTGGTGTCGCCAAATGTTAGATAAGTTCAACGGCGGTAACTCAAATGCTGTATTTGACATCATCACAGGTGATGAAAGCTGGATATATTGCTACGAACCCGAAACCAAAAGACAATCAGCTCAGTGGGTGTTTCCTTTCGAGGATCGGCCAACTAAGGTAAAGAAAGGAAGAAGTCAAGGAAAAAAGATGATTGCCTCATTCTTTGGTCGGAAAGGTCATTTCGCGACAGTTGTGCTAGAAGATGGAAGGACAGTTACTGCAGACTGGTATGTCAATCGCTGTTTGTCTGTTGTCTTGGAAAAAATTCGACAGCAGCGCCCTCGAAGCAGGATCCTCCTTCACCACGACAATGCTTCAGCGCACTCCGCAAAACGGACTGTTGAATATTTGACTATGGCAGGTGTCGAGATAATGAGTCATCCGCCTTACAGTCCTGACCTGGCGCCCTGCGACTTTCATTTATTCCCAAGAACTAAAGATAAAATTCGAGGTATTCGCTTTACGAGCCCTGAAGATGCGGTGAAAGCGTACGAAAATGCCATAGAAGAGACTCCTCAGGAAGAATGGGCCCACTGCTTTTCTCAGTGGTTCCATCGAATGCGACGATGTGTAGAAAGAAACGGAGATTACTTCGAAAAACAATAAAAGGCATATATTGGCAACTTTCTACATTAAGCCAATTTTCATTTTCTAAACATTTTCAGTGTTACCTAGGTATAAGACAAGAATTAAGATGTTATATGTATGTATCTGTGCCAGTAATTACACTGCCCGTACTGCCCTTCTCTCCAAACTCCAACTCCTGAAACACAGCCAAGCTCTTTTACGGGAGAAACAAGCAGGATGGTGGTACCCATGCAGACGGGAGCGCGTTCCTCCCACCGCTACCGCTATATTATTTAAATAAGTTCAAAAACAATCTACGATTCCGCTAACTGAAGGACAACAACAGAAAATTGTGGTATAATATGTTAGTTTCTATACAAAATAGTTAACTGTATGGAATGTAGGTAATGTAAATTTTATGAATATCGGGCGTAAACTGTTTTGGTAAAATTACTCACAAAATAAACGAGTTACGGTTTTTTTAATGACTTCGAAAAGGAGGAGGTTATATGTTCGTGTGTATATAATATATGTGTGTGTGTGTGTATATATATATATATATTAATGTATGTTCACCGATTTCTCTGTCAATTGTGGACCGATTTTCAAAATTCTTTTTTTATTCAAAAGAGTGCACTTCCGAGGTCGTTCCATGATAAGGAAACCAGGATCTGATGATGGCATCCCAGAGAAATCGAGGGGAACTTTCGAAAATCGTAGGAGTAACTAGTGCGTTTAATATTTTTTTAATTAAGTATTTTAAAGCACTACAATTCCATGAAGGTCTAGAGTTGATCTGATGATGGAGCTGAAAGACAGTCGAGGGAACTCCTCAACGATTTACAGCAGTAACCTTGTGTTTGGGCTTGATTAATTTGTATTGATGAGAACTTTACACCTAGATAAATTGTGACTATCATTAGGGGTCTGATGATGAAGACGAAGGACAGTTAAAGGAACTTCTCAGCAATTTATAGTAGCTCCTTGTGGTTGGACTTAATTCATTTATATTGACGAGAACTTTGCACCCATATGGGTTATAAGTGTCATTACAGGTCTGGTGATGAAGACCATAGACAGTCGAGGGAACTCCTCAACAGTTTACAATAGCTACATTGTGTTTAGACACAATTCATTTATGTTGACCAGAACTTTGCACCCATATGGGTTATAAGTATCATTACAGGTCTGATGATGGAGACCATAGACATTTGAGGGAACTCCTCTACAGTTTACAGTAGCTACCTTGTGTTTGGACTTAACTCACTTATATTGACGAGTACCTTGCACCCATATGGGTTATAAGTCTCATTAAAGGACTGATGATGGAGTATAGACAGTGGAAATACGTTTAACAGTTATATCCATATTTCAGACAAATAAAATCGGTTATCGAATTTCGGAATCACAAAAAATTAAGAAATAAAAAAAATTATCAAAAATTGAAACGACTTCAAAAAGTAAAAAATGAACTAAAAAGTAATAAAATAATTGCGTTTTCTTAATTTTTGTGCCTAGAAAATAACAAGTTGATTATAAGTTCTAGGCACAAAAATTAAGAAAATGCAATTATTTTATTACTTTTTAGTTTATTTTTTACTTTTTGAAGTCGTTTCAATTTTTATTTGTTAGGTTGTTTTGTAAGTACATATAATTCCACTCGTTAATATTCGGGATTTACATAGATTCTCATATAATTGATCATGTGAAACTATCATAGTTCATTTAGTATGATAACTTTAGATAAAAACATATATGGCATTGAAACTTGAAATATCGAAACACAGAACACGAACAACATGTCTAAATATTATGTAAAATATTACAAAACAACAACAGTAAACAAGAGGGAATAATTTTTTAACTATACATATAAATACATGTACATGAATTATCGAGCATATTATCGAGCATATAATCGAAAAATAAAGTAACTAAAATGTTATAAAATAATCGCGTGTACAATCTTTGCGTTTACCACGTCATTATTGTTACTTTTGGAGTCGGTGTCAGCTAAGTTAAATAGGTACCTACAGCAACAAATACGTCACCACTGTCGTATTTGTTCCTATCTACCTTGGCTGACACCGACTCCAAAAGTAACAATACTGACGTGGTAAACGCAAAGATTGTACACGCGATTATTTTATAACATTTTAGTTACTTTATTTTTTGAAGTCGGTTATAATTTTTATAATTTTTTATTTCTTAATTTTTAGTGATTCATTAAAGAAAGGCATACAGAGATAGACATTTTGGCATATTGAACCGTATGAAGTAAGCCCAAAAAAATCTGTAAATCGTCGAGGAGTTCCCTCGACTGTATATAGTCTCCATAATCATAACGGTAATGGCACGTATCACCCATAAGGGTGCAAAGATCTCATCAGTATAAATTAATTAAGTCCAATCACAAGGTAGCTACTTTAAACTATTTAGGAGTTCCCTTAACTGAGCTTCGTCTTCATCATCAGACCCCCAATCACAGTCACAACCCATCTATGTGTAAAGTTCTCATCAATACAAATTAATCAAGCCCAAACACAAGGTTACTGAAGTAAATCGTCGAGGAGTTCCCTCGACTGTCTTCCAGCTCCAGCATCAGATCGACTCTAGACCTTCATTAAATTGTAGTGCTTTAAAATGCTTATTTAAAAAAATATTAAGCACACTAGTCATTCCTACAAATTTCGAAAGTTTACCTCGATTTCTCTAGGATGCCATCATCAGATCCTGGTTTCCTTATCATGGGACCAAATGGCAAGTATACCCTTTCAAACAAAAAAAGAATTTTGAAAAACGGTCCACAATTGAAGGAGAAATCGGTGTACATACATTAAAAAAAAAATACCGGCCGAGTTGAGAACCTCCTCCTTTTTGTTGAAGTCGGTTAAATAGAGCGGTAACGTTTTGTATGAAAACAAATTCCGCCTTTGTGCAGCGACGCTGCAGCGGTTCTGCGCTCTGATTGGCTGACTGATGGCAACTTATGGATGATTGGCCGATAGTACGTACATACAGATCACTGGTTGTTTGAATTGCTATTACGTCAGTGATAAATCACTGACCATATAACCTGTTATATGCTCGATGGTATATAATAATTAATTGTTACTCGTTTCGATACCGAGACAAAAGCAAAAATAGAAGATCGCTAAAAGAACTTTTATTAAAATCTTCCAACATTTACTAATCACAGAACCTTACGTTATTGGTATAATATAGTACGATACGGTATAAATACAAATATATGGTAGTTATAATGTTAGCGACGCGGCGACTTGTTCAGATAAACTCATGTGAATTTTCGCGACAAGCTTACAAACAAGTAAATTTAGAGCTATCTATTATTAAATACATATTTGTATGTAATAATAATAATATCAACCCTTATATGTCCCACTGCTGGGCACGGGTCTCCTCCTCAAAATCAGGCGAGGAGGGTTTTTGGGCCATAGTTCACCGATGCGCTGGCCCAATGCGGGTTGGTGAATTTCACGCACCTTCAAAGACTTTTAATCTCATTAGGCATGCAGGTTTACTCACGATGTTTCCTTCACCGGTGTCACTCAATCTTAATTAAAAGAAAGGTGTTTCTAATCGTAACAATATAATATACACTACATCGACTCGGAACCGGATTAATCACCCTGGGTCCCTTGGTAGTTGCCTTCACTGCCTTATGGATAATCCGGCACTGCATCGACTTCACATCCACTGTATGGGCGACGTATTACGATCAAATTACATTGACTACATGAATACAGCAGCATTGGCTACGCAAAAACAAAATTTTGCTAAAAATGAGGTTCTATGCAACTATTTGTTGCACTGTTCATGTAGGAAAATATGATCTTTAGGTGATACATTACTACCTATTGACCTATTTAGACAATCACAATGAAATATTTTGATGTATTCCAGTGACGTGAACTACCGCGCTAACATTTGGGCGTTGAAGGAGATAGGGTGCACGCACGTGTTGGCGACCACGGCCACAGGCTCGCTCGTCGAGAACTACCGCCCGGGCGACCTCGTCATACTAGACGACTTTATCGACAGGTGACTGCATAACAGAAATAGCTAAGAATGGGTCGAATAATATTAAACTCTATTTTTTTATTCCGTAGAAATCTGACAGCTATCTGACACCTAATAAACCTGAATGAGGATAATTAAAGTTATAGCAAATTCAATATATACTAGTATTAACCATATATTGAATTTTCACATATTGAATTAACCAAATCGGACCATTATTTTCGAAGATATTAAGTTATAAACATTATGCCGTTCTGCCGCTAAAAGTTAGTGTACGCGAGTGTGTGTGACGTCACTGTGACGGTCCACCCTAGTTAGCAATAAGGCGCGCAGGAGTTTTCATTGTTTAATTGTCTTTAAAACTAATTAACTTCCGATTTGTGTCTAATTCACCTTGTGGAATATTTGAAATATTTGTTATTATTGTATTAACTCAGTTGAGTAAGTAAATATTTAGATTTTTCTAGGTAAAACATAAAAAAATACATATTTTTATTGTCTTTTAGGTCAAATTTTTCTATTTTTCGGTGAAGAGCTTTTTTTCGTAGCAACACTTATTAATGTCAGAATTCTACGGAATATAAAAACAGACTATAGTAATTGTATCGCTTACAATATGTTACGACGTACATTTATTACATGCCTTTTAAATATCTCAAATACAATGCTTATAAAATATTTTCATTTGATTAATGTTTGGGAAACGTGTGTTTTAGGACATGGGGACGCAAATGCACGTTTTTCGACTGCACAGAGAGCGGTCCCCGGGGCGTGTGCCACCTACCCATGCGGCCCGCGTTCTGCGAGAAGGCGCGGCGGGCGTTGCTCGCGGCGGCCACGGAGCGCGGATACTCCTGTCACGACCGCGGCACCGCCGTCACCATACAGGGACCTAGGTAACATACCTAACACCACGATAGACTTACTACCGTCGTGTGTTACGAGTCAATGACGTATATTTCATCTGTATAGTTGACGCATGATGCCTAGGTTCATAAATTTAAAACATAATGTAAAAACAGTATCCTCAATTTCACCCAATCATACAGCAACTCAATAGTTTGACGACATCTGTGACTCTATGGTTAGCGTGTTGGGCTCAAGCTGGAGGTAGCGGGTTCGAATCCTGCCAGGGAACAAAAAAAAACTTCTGTGTTTCTGGGTCATAAAAATCTTAAATATATAGTATAAAAGTATTATAATATATTAAGTATATGGTCACGGGAGGACAGTCAGCCCATGGTTGCTGTTAAGTTTCAGAAACGTCAGGCATGTAAAAATCTTAATAAACCGTGATAAAATCCGTAAATAACCTAAAATGCGTAAGAGCTATGATGTTTAAAGCTCCTTTCGAGTCATGTAAGCCCCTATTTCAGGACCTAAAATTATTGACGTTGCCCTCTTTATATATTTATGAGATGTGTGTGTTCGTCAAACAACATAAAAGTTTATATACTAAGGTCAGTGACGCTAATCTTAACTTAACTTCAGAAATCCGGATAGGCTTGTTACGAATCAAGCACCCAGACTAACAAAATATTTAAAGGGTTGTTGCTGTATGAGTGTGAAAATATTCAACAAATTACCAGACTCCATCAAAACTCTCCCAATGGTACAATTTAAGACTAAACTGTTTCAGTGGCTTGTGGAGCAGAGCTTTTATGACATAAATGAATACATTGACTATAAACATAATAATTAATTAATTCAATATCGTTGTTAATTTTATTTGTTGTCTAAGTTACTAATAACAATTATTTAAACTGATACTAAATATTTGCATACCTCGAAGAGTGTAAAACATGTTTGATCTTGAACAATTTTTATTATCACCATTGTTACCGTGTTTTTTGCAAATAAATGAATTTGAATAATGATAAAAAAACCAGTTCAACAGACACGAGACCTTATTTTGCGCTATTCATTACAATGTAGTATGTCCCGCAATTCTTACCAAAACACAGCAAAGCGTCTTATCAGAAAACATAAATAAATACAATAATAAAATCCTTTTTTCTTTGTTTCACTTTTCCACTTTTATTTGATATACTTTACAAATTAATATAAAATTACACGACCGGTTTCGACAAAGTCATCATCAGGTGTAGGTAGATTAAAAATTAAAATATAAACATCTTGCATATTAAAATTAATGTTGCCCGCTTCATAAATTTTGCACAATTGTATTACAAATTATTGTTTTATGTGATATTCTACTATACATATTATTGAGATTTCTTCTATACTAACATTTCAAAGGAATGCTTGTGTAAGATTATTTTTAATTTTAGGTTCTCAAGTCGTGCCGAAAGTCTCATGCACATACAGTGGGGCGGACATTTGGTCAACATGACAACGGTCCCTGAAGTAAGTTTTTTAGTTTCTAGAAACTAAGACAGTTCCTGTAAATTAGGTACATCCTATTCGTTCTTTGTCACAATTGCTTCACTGTAAAATCAGTATTATGTATGTATATTAAAACACTTGCCTTGTTCAACAGGTGGTGCTGGCAAAGGAAGCTGGTCTCAGCTATGCCGCAGTCGCTCTGGTCACAGACTACGACTGCTGGAGGGAGACTGAACAATCGGTAACAAGTCTTGATTTATATTTTGGACACATTTATTAGTAGTTAGATAATTTAACTTACTTTGGTTGGACTTTATAAGGGTGTGATACGAGCAGGTTGAAGTGTGAAAAAGCGTGCAACACCAAAGGATGATGACGTCATAAGTGTCATGCTATCATGACATTCTGATACTGCTGTGCTATCTTGACACCTTTTCTGTTTGGCGTCCGTCAGGTGTCCGTGGGCGAGGTGTTGGCGATGTTTGCCAAAAACGTGAAGAAGGCAATCCACGTGATCACGGACGCGGTACAGTTGCTCGCCACAGAAACTGATGTGTCTTATTTACAAGCGCACAAGGTAAACACATTTCGCACTCTTAAATTTCTGAGTCCTGTACTTCTTGACTCACATTTATGACACAAATATCAACCAATTTTTGAGTTCCCCTTGTTTTTGAATGACTATGGTCAGTGATCAGATTCTTAAAAGGAATTAGTACAATTAAGGTATGTAGTGGTTTTTTTATCAGTTTGGCAACTGTCTCACTGTTGGGTACCCGGACTAGCACAGCAACATGCACGTTTTAAACAGTAAGTAGCAGAGATTAGGAGATATCTCATCGTGTCGTTATCAACCCATATTAACCACTTAATGAATGTATCTCTGTTGATACTCATGAATACTTTTTTCAAATATTCGAAAATTTTGGGGAGTCGTTGAAACTTGAAACGAAAAATTCCATTTCTGTATCTCGGAGGACTCAGAAAATATCCACGCGAGATAATCCGGGAGCAACTGCTAGTTACTAATAAAACTTACTTGTTCACAGGATCTGGTCGCTTCCGCCATTATGTTAAAAGAGTGACGTACCTCTTAAGAGTACAATCATTTTCAAATTGTATATTAAAAATAAAAATAAATATATGTTTACATATGATATTTATTGAAGTTATAAATCGAAATATAAAACGAACTATCTCAATTACAATGTACTTACTTATCCTCGACTACGTTACGTATATTAGACTTGTGCATTACTTCATACTAGTTCATCCGCGTCCACAAGACATCTAGCAGTATTCAAACCAAACCCTTATTACGAATCAAAGTAAATTACCTGCATACTACACGTCAATGCTTAACCTACCTTAGCTTATTACTAAATAAAAAACCTCTTCATTCTTCCTTTCCTTGTCTAGGGGACTCCAGTGTCCTAAAATAGAAATATATTCATTAAAGTTATATATTACGAATACGTCATTAAGGGTATCCTAACTTTTATAAACTAATAGATGCAAGCAGACAAGCGGCAATAATAATCTCCATAACTCATGACGCGTGCTTTTAATGTCAAGCTTCTATGTTTAATTATATGTCCCGCTCAAACCTCGAAATAAACAGGAGTCAAAAGCTAATTTTAGTAGTCTGAGAAGCCATGACAAATATTATATTTCGCCTAGTATAATCCTATCTACACTAGATTGACGTGGTGTAAAAGCGTCCATAGATATTACATACGACTGATATATGTCGCAAAGTTTATGAATACTAGCTGTTCCCACTATTTCAACCATAAATTGAAAAGAAGAAAGAAAAATAGCCAATGTAACAATAATTGGGATATCATATTTCAAAAGGCAGTCAACCTGCTAACCCCCTGGTGTAGCGGTGTCTATGGATGTCGATAACCTCTTACCAATAGTTAACAGATTGTCCGTTCGCCCCCTCTTCTGAATACAAATTAAAGGCATGATATATACCCTGGGCTCAGTTCTTGGTCCAGGGGTTGCGCGAGTGCTGTCCCGGGATCATGTCGAGCAGGTACTGGCGCTGCGCCTCCGCCACGCGCTGCATCTCCGCCATGGCTGCGCCGCCGCCGCTCGCACCGCTCTTGCCCGCTGCACAAACGTAGACATACGTAACTCGCACGCACGGAGACGCACTTACACGCATACACACACACGACAACCGACTTGCCGGCGTATACATATGTGCGTCAACACAAGCATTACGACATTTAAGAACAATGACATTTTATAATTCTAATGCGTGAGTGGAGGAGGTATTTGTATAACAATGACCAAAAATATAAAATGAACGATGAACTAAAAAATGACAAATAAAATAAAAAAAACGAGAGAGCTTTTAATTATTATCATGATCGATAGCGAACTTGGATATTCTTTATAAAAATGTGTTTTTAACTTATCTAAATTTGATCTAACTAGTTACGTTAGCTTCTCTCGAAAAAAAAAACAACTAAAGAATATGGATTCGTCCGCACGTTTAATAAGACTTGTTTTCACCAGGTTGATATACCTAATAAAAATCATGTGAAAATTGTGGTCTTTAATACGTGCGAGCGCGTCCACGGAGTAATAAGTAAATGTGCATCATACGTACAGCGCTTACCTAGCGCGCTAGCCTGCGCCATAGCCAGCTGGTAGGTGTAGAGCAGCGGCGAGAACTGCATCATGGCAGCCGCCGCCGCCGCCGGGGACACGCCCCCGCTGCCGCCCGCGCCGCTCAGACCTGCCACACGCACATTGCTAAACACCTGGTATTGTACGGTCGATCCCTTGGCAACAAGGACTACGCAAGAACTAGTTTGAGTCTAAAATTTGTATCTGCTTTTAGCAATTGCGGCTATAATTATGTTTATAAGCCTTTTTCACGCACAACCAAAGATTATGCAGATGCGTTGCCCTCCTTTTCCCTATCCCCCCAATGGGCCGTCACTTAATGCCGGTGTTATGTGAGCGAGAGGTACCACGCCGGTCGTACCGGCCCAATTCGGCTGCAAATCAGCATAGCACTACCTCTTGCTAAAACGACCCTACTGTATATTCCCTAGTCGAGCATAATCGTATACTCTTAAAACATTTTTGTACTTGAAGCGAAGAATACATTGACTAAGCCTTACTCTAACCTTGTTCTGTGAATGCTGTAAAGAACTTATGATACCCTCCTCGCCTGATTTCGATAAGGCGATCTATTCTATAGATCGTTATGTTATAGTTGCATCAGATCCGAATCCGATCCAAGTCCGTCAAAATACTTGCCGTATTTAGACTTGTAGTAGAGTAGTGGAATGCCGACACCATCGAGCATATAACCAGAATAGAGTGGTAATGTGTGATTTGTATGAAAACAAATACCGACAAATTTATGCTGCGACGCTGCGCTGGATCTGCGCGCTGATTGGCCGACTGATGGCCATTGATGGATGATTGGTCGATGGGACGTACACACAGATCACTGGTTGGTTGAATTGCTATTACGTCAGTGACAAATCACTGACCAGTTTCGGAATTTTATGGCTCACATTACTACTCTATCCGGTTATATGCTTGATGGCTGACATATAATATGTTCTCGACGTAGAATGAGAATGTAGAATTTTAAATAGTTTCCATCATCTGTGACCTCTATTTAAAATATCCTTATAACCGCCCTTAGGAGTCAATGGATCAGTGGTGATCGTGTTGTGATGGGACTCACCCCGGAGCAGTTGGTGCTGCAGCGCCTGCATGGCGGCGGCGCTCTGCTGCTCAAACGCCATCTGCGCGGCCGCCGCAGCCGCCAGCTGCTACATTACATAGACGGACATAGTGAAAACACATTTATGAAGCTACAATTATTTTATGTTAGTTGATTAGACAAACTGGCAGACGTGCCTCCAGATGGTAAGTGGTCACCGTCGCCCATGAACATAAACGAGTTTAAATGGAACTAACCCAGACGACCCATTCATGTTTTGCCTATCTTGAGATGCACTGCCTGTCATGCCCTTCTCTCCGGAAAACAGTTAAGCTTTTTCACAGAAGAAATAAGCAGGATAGTGGTATCCAAGCGAGTGTGTGGAACAGCGCAACTCTCCCGCTGGCTTAAATTATAGGTTCATTTGATAAAGAGAATATTAGCCACATGACAGGAACTTTAGTATGCAACCGAATGCAGCGACTAAAATTTACGCGACTCGCAGCTCAAAAAATTACGCTCGTTTGGCCTCGCCCTTAGTCTCTGTGCCAGTAATTACACTGCCTGTCCGTTCTTTCCATTACACATCGAAGATACCTCACAGCCAAGAGCTCTAACAACCCGATTTTCCCGAATTTCTTTTATAATATCTCTTAAATTATTATGTAAAAGAAAATGAACTAAAATACTATATAATTTATTGAACCCTAACGTTTAAAAGTTTTGAACTCGCATGTAACATTCGCTAAGAAACCATTAATCCATTAGAATCTTTGGTAAATAAAAACTAATATTAGATTATGTTAAGATATTAAAATAATGTTAATTTGATATTACAGTATGACAAAATTAAATGGTTGTATCACCATCATCATCAGCCTTCAGCCCCTATCCGTCCACTGCTGAACATAGGCCTTCCTCAATAAACACCAAGACGCTGGTATACAAATTTTCGAAAAATGAATTAGGTTAACAAACCTGATGCTGCTTACTGCTATTTCCTTGACTTGTAGTGCTTGACGTTGACCCTTTAAAAAAAATCATGAAACATGAATAAAAGTAAAAATCAAATCTATCACTGGAGTCTCTCAAACATATAGGTAAGGCACATTCTTAATCAGTTAGAATATATATATAAATATAACTGTTGCTCGGAGCTTCGCCCGCGTTAACTTAGAATAACAACCGTATCTGGATTGATGATGATTATTTTTATAGCCTAAGTTACTCCTTATAACATTAGCAATCTGCCAGTGAAAGTCCCGTCAAAATCAGTCCAGCCGTTTTAGAGATTTAATACGGAACAAACAGACTGCCAGACAGACAGACAAAAATTGTACAAAATGTTATTTTGGCATATGTACCATGTATACATCCATATGAATTTAGTATAAAGCGGTTATTTTAATATTACAAACAGACACTCCAATTTTATTATCTGTATAGATGTACAGATCAGCCAGTGCCCTATCAATACTGTATGAAGAGTCAGCAACTTGATATAATAACATTTAATAACCTGATATAATAAGACATCAGAAATGACTCTATTCCACATTATTTGCTCACTTAAATATAAGTTTAACACACTTCTGCAATTACTATGGGCGTCCATTTATAAAATAAGAAGAAAAATGTTAGGTTTTTGCGCAAAATCAAATTTTCATCATAAGCCCATTTACTATTCTTCATTAAATTTTAAATGTCAAAGTTAACACTCATTTTGTCCAGACACCAGATACAGAAAAGCTTTGCATTTAATGAACGTAATAAAAAATCATATCAAATTAAAATATTACCTGTTTAAATATAGAATTCTGCATTGATGACCACATTACAACAATATACACAGGTAAATCGTTGATATGTAAATGAAAAACAATTGCCTACCAACAAAATAATAACCAAATAGATAAATAATTATTGATAACCGAAAATAGGGTCAAATTATAATGTAATATGATGAAAAATGAGAGTATAATGTAGTGTAAAATGATAGTAAACTATAAAATAATAATGGTGTACCGATACGTTTCGTTTACCTTTACCTTTCTTGGCGGGCACTTCGGCGGCGTCGCGCGGACGCTCCGAGTGGTGCGTGCGCAGCGGCTCGGAGTTCAGGGAACGACTGAGTACAAATATAATCGTAATATGTTTAATAATAGTTAATATATAGCATCGTTTCTTAAACCTGTCGAACAAATAACCTTGATGAAATACTGAACCCTAAATTCCTTTGGGTTTAATTATATTATGCTTCAAAGCTATAATTATATGTAGATATATAATTTCATACATTTAATGGCTATCTATAATAATTGGGGGCCGTGCGGTCGCAGACTACACGGTTGGCGGGGGGACAACCCCCCAATTTAACAAACCAAAAGTGAACCAAACCGGCTCACGCTAATTTGATGTAGCATTAGGGCCTTTGGGCCGTTAAAAATGTAAATGCTCTATTTTCGAGGGATTTTAGGTGAGCTGATGGGTCACCTAGGAAAATCACAAAGACTAAATTAGTTTCGTCACTGTATTACAAGCAGTCTCAAGTATACCTAGCGGAGGCCGGTTGCGGCTTGGCTGCGGGCGCAGGGGGCGTGGGCGCCGGCGTGCGCGTGTTGCGAGGCGCCATCTGTCAACACAATCCTCATTTATAAAATACATTATTGTTAATGGCTGTTAGCGTTTAATTTGGTCGGTTTGTACGCATCAAGATTTTTTTTATTAGCAAATTAAAGTAAACAATTAAATGTGTGTAGCAAATTATTTAGGCGACCCTGTTCTCCAAAATAGAAAACTAGGAGTGTTAATTTCAATTACAGAGCAAAATGCCGAATTGTGTCAATGCTTAAATGGAACGTGAGAGTTTTCAAGTGCACCAGCAGAGTGTGCTAAGGTGTTTTAAAACAAAATAGTGAAATAACGTGTTTTTTTTACAATAAATAGTCAATGTTTATACCTTCATCCATACTTATATTTAGTTTTTCACACAGTCTGAATATTAGCTTCTTATTATTCCCTACAATTCCTTAAAAACTATGTGATGAAAGCTTTTTTTTCTGACAATAATTACTAACGATAATACAAATAAAATATCGATCCATGCCAACTTAAAGAAAAAAAACACTTGTTAATTTTCTGCTACCGCGTCACGCGAAAGCAATAATAAACATCGAACATTATGTCGCATAATGCGCGTTAGTGATGTAATTGGAAAACGCACATGATCCTTATACGACTTCTCTTCTTTAAATAATCAATATTTGCCACTCTACTCTCTAGCGAGTTCTGATATGTAATAGTGACACACCTGCGTCTGTGAGCGGTGCGCGTGCGGTGCGTGCGCGGCGTGTGGCGCGTGCGTGGCGTGCGAGGCGTGCGCGGGCGGCGGCGCGGGAGGCGCGGGAGAGTCGGGCGCGGCAAGGCGGCGCTCGATCTCCTGCTCCTGCTGTAGCGCGCGCACGAAGGCCGTCTTGAGGCGCGCCGTGTGCTCGGCTTTGAGCGCGCGCTTGACGTTGCCGGACACGCACAGCTCGCACAGGCGGCGCGCGGCAGGCGCCAGTGCGAACGTGGCGTCGGTGCGCCGGCCCGAGCCGCGCTCCCAGCGCCACACGGGCGTGAAGTCGCTGCCGCACTGCGCGCACACCGCCGGCACGCTCGAGCGCGGCATCCTGACACGAGAATGTGTTGGTGAATTACATGGACTGCGGCAGGGACAATGGCTACAATTCGTCTATTTCACACTAAACGAGTATTTTCAGCGAAGTTACATTGAAATATACAAGTAACACAACATGCAAGTATACAGTGTTTATTTGTCTTGCCATGCGTTCTGTTACGAATTTTCGTAACAGAACGCATTTAATAAGAATTAATAAATATGGAGAATCGAATTTCGAATAAGTAAATTCGAAAATGGTATAAGTAATTTACTCACCGGTCTTCGTTAGTGAGGTAGTCAACGACGTGTTCCAGACCAACCAAATATACGAAATCGGTATTACTCGGGGAAGGTATGAAGTTCATTTCTGGTGGTGGTGGTTTAGGGGGTGGGATCTGTGAACAAATATTTTTATTTATTTCTCTGAAAAAAAAACTATATAAAGAAATATATTATGTGAAGGTAATGACCTGGAGGAGGGTCTTCTCTAACTGTTTCCTCAATGCCAGTTTGGCAGCAGCCTGCCTTTGAGCTGGAGTCTGTGTATCCTCTGAACTGCGGGAACTTGCCTGTTGACAATATCGATATTTGGTTGTAATTTTTTCTGTTTACTTTACATCCTCATAATTCCTTATCTCTTGAATAAAAAGTGACGGACATACATATTTTTTTTATATTGATAAAATGAGTTTATATAAAATTTGACATTGCTATGGGTGCACACATATTGGACAATGCTTTAAAAACGCGTAATCAATGCGACAAACATATGTAAGCGCGAACGTCACGTCACGCATGCACGCACACGCCAATGTGTACGCACCCTGATAAACGACAATATAAAAATAGTTGACATCACATTCCCATACTCACTGCGTCACTCGTACTACTCGTCACCGAAGAGTTGTCCTGGGCAGGCTTGTAACGGTAATGTTAGAAGGTGAAAAACACCTTTGTCAGTTTAGTCGCGCGATATTTTATAATGAACTATTAGGTAATTTGTCAATGATTAAGTTCTCCTTAAAATAACGGAAGTTAATGAGTTCGTTAACATTATTTAAAATTATCTCAGTTAGTCCAAACAAAATGTTAACTTCGTTGATTAACAATTAACATTTTAAGTTCTAACGGTCATGTGCCCAGCTATGTGTATAAAGTAATATTAATTAAAAAGCCATATTACTTTAACTATCGGATTATATTTCATATACTGTTATAGAAGAACAGTGGGTAGATACCTGTCTGATTAATAGTTACTGTCAGTGTGTGTAAACAACACACACAAAAGGATTTACAGAATATCTACAGTTGGTAAAGATGATAATGTCACAAAAAGATGTATATTTAAGAATGCAAACAACATCTTCAGAGAAACCAAGCAATTCTACCGAGCATATGCTAGATTAAAAAAAGATGAACAGCCTTCTTTGACTAAATTTTCATCGTAAATGTATTTCTTTATTTATACACGTTTAAAATTGCAATGAAAAGTATTATGTGTTGTGTATAAGTCACCTTGGGCGCGGGCAGCTGCGAGGCGGGCGGCGGCGCCGGAGTGATGGTCACGGAGGGCGTAATGCTCGCACCGCCGCTAGTTGATCCCTGGTGGTGGATATTCAATGTTCCTTAAGGAGACTCACAAATAATAAAGATGAACTGAACTGCCATCACCAGTGGTTCTTGGATGCTAGCATACAAAGACTCTTTAGACTTGCTGCATTCCTTCACTACGTTTTATACTCTTGATCTATGGTGTACGACATGGGCGGGGACTAGACCAAGCAACTCGTTGTGCATTACCTACTCTAGAACGTCTTAGCACGGGTAACTACGCTAGATGTTTTTTTTTTCTCGCCGGGAGATGCTCTATGGGACTCGCTGCGCTCGATTGATGGTAAGGTGGACGCAGCTCAACCCACTAAAACAGAGGGGTGTCTCCTCGTCATGTTATTTTAAAAAATAAACAGTTGGTGGTATCCCATCGATAGTTGTTAATTGTAGCTAATTTTCTTTTGTGATTATTTCATGTAGGTTGCTAGTGTGCGTGTACATTACCTGCGTGCGGTAGCCGGGCGTGAGCGTGGCGCCGCCGGGCAGGTTGGCCGAGCGGCGGCTCGACGACCCACCCGATAGCACGCTACTTGCCGAGTTGTTGCGCTGCAATACACGAGTTGCGTTATATGTATACACACACTAATAAATATATATACAAAGATACATACAATACGTTTTTGTATTTAGTTTGTAAGCATGAGTTACTGATGAACAGAGCCTTCTGACACTGGCTTTAAAAAGCTAGGCAAATGGGAAACTCCTACCAGCTGTTTGTATAGGGTTCTATTTGAAATAAAAAGCTTATAAAACTAAAAATCCAAATGATATGTTCGGGTAGGCTAACATTCAATTTATTCCTGTACTACTATCAAGCCTGTTACTCGTCTGTAGCATTGGGCACCACGGATGCCTATAAAAGCCGAAGTTAGTTCGACTGAGGTTTTTCGCCAATTTTGTGGGCTCTCTTTGGAACCGATAATAAAATCTATTTGACATTCAATTATATGTTCTGTAAGTACTACAACGAGTTAAAGTGTTTTTATATCCAACTTTGGGTGTAACACTCGATACCTTGGGGTGTTGGTGGGCGGGGGGCGGGGCCGGCGTTACGGTGACGCCGGGCGGCACAACGCAGCCGCTGCCCGCAAGCGCCGTGCCCGCGCTCGCAGCTGCGCCCGTCGCCGCACCCGCGCCGGCCTCCTGCACGCATACAATAATAGGGGTTTGTTTATAAATGACGCTTAACCATAACGATCACTTCAAAATAAAATTGCATAGTGTGATATGCCAAAATGAGTTTCATTTCACAAGACTAAGGCCACATTAAAAATTTAAAAGATATATAACATTTAATTGTTTAACTTTCAATTGTTTTTTCATTCGACTTTGAAACGGAACCGCCTTGATAACTTCGTCGTATATGAAACGGGCGTAAAAAAGCATTAGTATTTCGACATATGAGTAGTCAGAAAAATCCCATGAATTTTCCTTGATTTCATTGTTTATTGCTCCTTTTAGGTCCCTTATGAAAGTGGAAGGCAACACGCTTACAATTCTCAAAGATGTGTTAAAGAGCATGGCCAACCACTCATATGAATATAGTATGTTTTCACCTTAGCTGCCGGCAGCGTGGCGGCCTGTTGAGACTGCCTCAACTTCCGCAGCAGTACGAAACGTGTCTCCTCAGCTCGCAACTTCTCTCGCAACGCGCGCAGTCTACGCTCGCGTTCCCATATCTCAGCACTAGACAGTTCCTGCTTACATAATTAGAAATTATAAGTAATGTGTAATTTGAAAAATGAGATAATTTGTAACAGTCCATCGACTGTTGTCATATGACAACGTATAAATTTTTACATACATTTCGTATTTATGTTTATTTTGTAAATTGTTGTTATCAGTTGTGACCACCAGTATCAGCATCAATAAAATGCATATGACTAAATTTCTCATTCACATAATAAGTGATGTACAGTTTGTCGCGTGTGGGGGGTGGTAGGACCCGCGATGCGACCAGATAGAAGTAGGGTTCGAAATAAGATGCTGTACCTTATTTTAAAGCCGAAATTTTTCTTCAGCTGTCCCACGTTCCGATAGCGTGATTGTACGGTAGGGAAGGACACTGGCCTGACTGGTGACTCCTGGCGAAGATGGCTGGACACGGGGAGATCTCCACCGGTATTCAATGTCGGTAATTCAGCCGTTGTGTTCTTCTTAGATTTAGATAGGTAGCTAAATTTAGTAAATTCCCAGCGGAATTTAAGCCGTGTTTAATTTTCGAGGATTAGCCTCGAGAGTCGGCGGCGATGTCCCTAGACTCATGTTGACAAGCCCGGCATTCAAAAATCACAGAACCTCACCACATCCGATCCATCGTTCAAAAATCAACATCCCGTTTTACAGTTAAATGTCAAACTGACTTTATAATTAGTTAAGTTTTAATTTAGACATTTTGTTATTTTAGTTTAAAGATTAGATTGAATTATTAGATTTAGGATTATTAATTATAACAGGTAAATTGATTTTATTTAAGAGAGATATCTATTACAAAACAATTATCGGATTTCATAGCGACATCTATTGAGTAAATTAGAAATATGACGCCAATAGGTCGATAAACAGTCAATCGTTAACGTCAGTCAAGGATAGATGGCGCTTATTTATTGGTAGTATTAAGTTTAAAACTTCTTTATTACTATATTATTGAATTATCAGCTTAGATTTAGGTAACGTGCAAGCGCAACGTTACAAGTTTTATAAAAAAAACTCAACCAAATATCTTTACTAAATCACACTTACCCTATGCCCGGTGATAGCCAGAGGTGGTTCATTTTCATCATCGGATTCCTCATCATCTTGTGGGTCACGAGGAGATTCAACAAGTGGCAACACCGCAGGCACAGTGCTCGCTGTTATAGATACATTTACTGATCCAGAGTTTAGTTTGCTGCTCACATCTAATAAGTATAAAGTGTACCCAATATTTCATTCTGAATTTTTTTATAGTTTGGCAAAAATTACATAATCTAATAAGAACATGTTTTATCTATAGAATTATATTAATAATGTTATAAATATGTTGTTGTTGTTAAGCTTGGTGAAGTTGCAGTGGGCTGGTCACACACTCAGAAGTATGGATGGCCGATGGACCAATAAGGTTCAAGAGTGGAAGCAGTGCCGGATTAGCCACGTAGCAGGAGTAGCAAATGCTACGGGCCCCGCAAATTTTGGAGCCCCGCGCTCCAACACCTGTCTGACCGTAATAAAAAAAACAGGAGCATGAAATATCGTGCATAACGCTATAAACATACTGGATCAAATTATTTGCGAAATTAAGAGACTACTCAGTTTTATTGGATTCTACTCCAGATATATTGCATGTAGACCAACTGACCATGATAGTGCGCTATGTTCTGTCATCTGGACCAGTGGAAAGATTTCTTAAGTTCTTGGACATGGAAGGTCATACTGCTGAAAAACTCGATCAAAGTTTACTAGATTCTGCTTCAAAAATTCCTATTTTGAAACGGTTACCGGTGGGAGGGAAGCGCTGCGCCGCGCTCCCGGCGGCATGGGTACCACCATCTTGCTTGTTTCTCCCGTGAAAACCGGTGGGAGGGAAGCGCTGTGCCGCGCTCCCGGCTGCATGGGTACCACCATCTTGCTTGTTTCTCCCGTGAAACAGCTTTGCTATGTTTCGGAGAGAAGGGCAAGACAGGCAGTGTAATTACTGGCACCGAGACTTAACATCTTATGTCTCAGGATAGGCAACACATAGATGAGTTGCCTGGGCTTGTTCCAGGTATACTAGTTTATGTTCATGGGCGACGTTGACCACTTACCATCAGGTGGTACGTTTGCCAGTTTGACTATCTAACTAACATAAAAAATAAAGACTTGGTGGTCAGCCCGAGCTGATTATTAAAGGGTGGGGACACCAGCGAGGCCAGACGGGCGATCAGTCCTCATCAGCGGGACCATTTCACACAATAAGCCCGAGCTGATGCTACGAAGTCACTTTTATATGGTTGTATCACTATTAAGCAAGTTTTGGAAGACATTTTCGATAATGTGGATCAAAATGTGGAGTGCCGTAATAAAGCTTAGGTACGGACTAGTTTCATCGATGAATAAAACGGGAATAATGACAATTACGTGGGACGGAATCCTAGAACCTGTACCTAGAACGCTTGCAAGCGACTAGTGCTTCTCTGCAGTCGTCTGATCAAGACCTTAATACGGGTTACGCCCTTTATGAATAATTATATGGCTACGTCCAACAATGCGATCCACATTTTCAGATAATGAGACAAGAGCCAATGGTCTGACCAACAGACATCAAGACGAATCAAGTTAAATACAAAGTTCGACAATTTCAGCGGCTCTACAACACTCGACGACTTTGTTGAAGATCAAACACCTGGACAACGTTCCG
This sequence comes from Helleia helle, assembly GCA_963853865.1. Taxonomy (NCBI): domain Eukaryota; kingdom Metazoa; phylum Arthropoda; class Insecta; order Lepidoptera; family Lycaenidae; genus Helleia; species Helleia helle. Next base: position 6,073,538 of record OY971419.1, read on the forward strand.
AAGTTGAGGTGTTTACTGTTTATTGTCATTATTGATAAAGTACTTTCAGCTTTAACTAAACGTATGAAAGCATATCATAAGAATACTAGTGTTTTTTTAAGTATTTTGACAGCTAAAATATTTTACAAAAGAAGAAATTTTGGTAAAATCCTCAAGTATGGTCAGTGCTTACGAAGATGATTTGGAGAACTGCCTAGGTGGCGAATTAGTGCAGTTCACAGAGCTGCTGAAAACAGATGTGGCTACTGTTGACAGCAAGAAACAGAAACCTCTGGAACAGCAATTATATAAACTTTTTTAAAATAAATCCGTAGAATCGTGTTTCCCAAACTTAGAAATTGCCTTGCGCATTTACTCGTCTTCCATGATCACTAACTGCAGTAGCGAACGTTCTTTTTGAACATTAAAACGTATTAAAAATGAATTAAGGAACACGATGGGCCAAGAACGTCTTACTTATCTCACTTTGTTGACTATAGTCTATAGAGCATGATTTCCAGAAGTCGATATTGAAAGTGTTATCTCTAAATTTTACCATATTAAATCTAGAAAAGTTTATTTGTAACAGGCCCCCCTGACAGAATTTGCTACGGGCCCCGCGCTGGCTTAATCCGGCACTGAGTGGAAGCCGCGTTTGGGTAGACAAAGTGATGGTCGGCTATTAAAGTTAGGAAGACGATGTCCATACAGTGGCCGTTCCGTGTTGGATGCGACTGGCGAGGGATCGGTTGTCTTGGCGTTCTTTGAGGGAGGCTTATGTTCAGCAGTGGATGTATAGGGGCTCAAGATGATGATGATGTATATGTATGTAGCACAATTTTAAACAAGAATAAAAATGTGAATATACTATGCTCAGTATAGTTACGAACTTATCACAACTGTTTATAATGTATTTTAATTTAGTATTAACTTGAACATACCTGAGAAGGGCGCAGGTGCAGCAAGAGAATGTTTACGATGTGGTGGAGCAGCAGGCAATAGTACAATATCAGGGCTCTCCGCGTATGTGCGCTGGTCTGTTCGAGGGCGAAGTACCCGCTTACCACTCGAACCCTTATGGAAATACAGATTCCTTCACAATCCATTCGATAACACAAATCACATCATATTAAAGGTACAAAAATATTATTATGTTTTAGATACATACACTACAATACTTGACATAAACACTTATGTCAAGATAAATGAATTTACTTGTTTAGTATATCATAAGAACTTTTTAAACTGACATATTATAACAATTTGTATTAGTAGGGGCACATAAGTTGAGCGCTGACAGTTATTGCGCAAAAGCACAGAATAAAATATAATAGCAAAGTCAAAACTCAAAAATAAGGCGTCTCAGGGGGGCTAGGGGGGCGAACACCTGGTAAAAAACGATCCAGAACAAAAACGGTCGAAGATATTGATAGGTTTGACCAAGGCGCAATTAAGAGGTGCATACACAATTATCACAAGATAAATAATGAGCTTCCCACCATCGGCAAGCTAAAACAGAAGCTAGAAGAAGACATAAACTACAAATGCTCAAAACGAAGTCTTCGACGAATAATTAGGAGTTTGGGGTTTCAATGGAAAAAAACTGAAAACAATCCAGACTTCATTGTTCGTTTGCGATGTATTGAATATTTACTAAAAATCACTCTGTCACATGATCGACTTTGTGTGGAAGTCATTTTTTTTCTTTAATTAATTTTAAAAAAGGTTAATCGTGAAAAATAAAACAGCCGGTTTCAAGCTATGATACGCTAACCTTAATTATTATTAATAAAATAATAATAACGTTATTGCGTGCGCGACTATAACAATGCGCAGCTATCCCCTATATATTTAGCTTAGCATTCAACTAACATGCCCCTATTAATAGAAGCTTTTGTCTAAGGCTTAGGCTCTGGTAACATTGAACGAGATCCTATTGATGATGAAAGTATTCATAATAAAATGAGTAATATCGAGAAAACCTAATTACATGCAAACTCACAAAAATTTCCGCTTCCCAATATTCGTCTAGTATAGAAAAGTGGTCTGCATTGATGACTTCATTATATAAAAATACTAAAAGGTTGAAACTAAATGGCATTAGAGGTGTACAGAAAAAAAACAGCCACCACATATACTTCATATACGGAGGCTGTTTATTTTCTGTCCAAATTATGTGTTATCTGTGATAAATAATTTTTTATACATTTATCTAGCTTTGGTATAAAATACAATTATGCTTAATATATACAATCCATACTAACAAACACAAAAAGGATACATCGATTGGTTCAATGATCCTCCACATAAGCTTGGATACTGTTCATGACTTATAATAAAAGGAATTAATATGTACTTACTCGTTCAATCTTTGATAGCAAAGGCAAAAAATATATGGAACATTAGCATGAAAGAGATTATTTTAAGTTTAAAATAATAATCCTCAAAAAATTCTTTTATTAATAACTTTAAAAACTGAACAACAGATAATGTCATTATTTTTAAAGCTTACATGTTAAATATCACTTGAATAAGAAAGGCTTATTATATATCCCTTAATTAAGGACTTCATATTTTCTTATTAGATAATTAAGTTTCTATAAATATTACTTACGTGAGGTGGTGGCTGGGCGGGTGTTATTGTCAACCCGCTGGCAGTTAATGCACGCAATTCACTTAGCTCAGGGGGTAGGGACCTATACATGTAACATTTATATCATTAACAGGGTGTAGTTTAAATGAAACAATAATTATCCACAGTAAAAATTTTTTTGTTCCCTGGCGGGATTTGAACCCGCAAGCCTTGCCTTCAGTGGTTAGCGCCTTGAGCATCAAGGCGCTAACCACTGAACTTTCTAAAGAAAATGAAACTTTTTGTAATCACATTAATATCAAAAAAAAAAAAACAAATAATACATAATTAATGTATACTGATTAAATTATTCCTAATATAATAATAAATAATTTTTATACAATAAATAATTTAAGTTCATATTATCAAGTAGTTCTTACCTGACACTAAGATCAACAGCGGAATCGTCTACGTCCATTGTAGATTAATACTGCACAAATAATTAGGCAATTAAACTACAATTATCAAAAATCAATAAGTTTTAATTACGGGTTATAACTTCATATTAATCGGTATTTAGTGTTAGGATTACTAATTAGTTATTTTGGCTTAACATTACCCTTTCATCCCGCGATTAAAATAATAAAATATTAATAATTCACAGTCCACATAATATGTACACCTCGGGCAAAAGACAAGATGACAGATTTGACAATGGCTATCAGTGTTCAATTAATGTCAGCAAAAGTTACATATGTACATAACGCACAATTATTTAACTATTGTTTTTACATAACAAAAAGAAGTATTCATATTTTACCTAAGAAATTGTTTTATATTCAGTTACTACTTTAACAATAATACAAAAGGACGATACAAAACCGCATCTCTTAACTCTTTCAAAAAATTTACAAAATCACAACAAGCGGCAAATGTTGCCAGTCTTAAAATTAAAATATTTATTATAGAAATGTTGTAGCCTGTAAGGAATAATTAAATAAAGCTCAAGAATTTGTTTGTTTGAACGCGCAAATCTCTGGAATTATCAGTCAGATTAATGCTTTCATATATTCATTAATATTTTGAGTAATTAATGCTATATTTAAGACAACCTCTTTGGCTCAGTGGTTAGCGCGTTGGCGCTCAACACGGAGGTAGCGGGTTAGAATCCCGCCAGGGAACCCAAAGTTTATATGTTCATGGAAGTGTTAAATATATGTATTATATAATAAAAATCTTAAATATATGTATATATTTAAGTTTTTTTTTAATTAACATTTTATTAACTTAAAATTAAAAAAAAATCATTATCTCATAAGACTTATAGACCGCGCGCCGTGCGTGGTTGAGATTTTTGCTTTCCCGTTAATTAATTTTAATTTTGTATTTTGTTCATTCGGAGTGGTTTTCTATAATGTATTGGTTTTAAAAACTCAATCTGTACAATATATTGTGATTGGTTGGTGAATATTGTAGACGACTGTTCTAGAGCGGTTTTCATAGTAGAACTGTTCTGTTGATTTTCTTTAATGATTGATTTTAAGTTAACATGGTTATTTTCATTACGAAAATTATTTAAAACGGGATATTTACCATGTTTTTCATTTTTATTTCGCGGATCTCGATATTTCGACATTATCTACGAATGTCTTGTTCACGAGACTGAAGTATGCGTGTAGATGTTGACGGCATTAGAGGTATCCGTATCGGACTACCTCCTTTCTCGTACGTTTGCTGCGTAAACACTGGTCACCACTACTATAATTGTCTTTTTCACCCCTACTATTGTCACTAATTTTGCGTACACTGATTGTACTACACTCGACACTCGATCCTGTGTTCGACAGACGAAACTCGCCGTATCGGTTCGCGAATGTTTAATATTATTCTTTAAGGGTTTGCATAACTTAATCACTGGATTCCACACTCTCGACAGTTGAAACCCATCCTCCCTATTGAAATGACTATATTTAGTAATTTCGATGGCTTCTCGAACCAGTCGGGGAATATGATGGCGTTCTGTGGCGATTATCTGAGCATTATGAAACTCAACCCAGTGGTTCGGTCCGGCTTCCAGAAGATGTTCCGCGATGGCTGATTTCTTAGTATCGTTGTTTTTCATTGACTTAATGTGTTCGTTAATACGACAAGATACCGTACGTTTCGTCTGTCCAACATATGATTTACCACGACTACAATCGATTTTATACACTCCCGGTTTCTCCAGGGGAAAGTATCTTTAGGCGAACGCAACATTTGCCCTATCTTCTTGAAAGGAGTGAAGATAGTCTTCACTGCATATTTGCCCAAGACCCTAGCTAACTTATCCGTCACTCCTTTAATATATGGCATAAATGCTGGTTGTCTTTCAACCATATACTGTCGCAGTAACTTTTTATCGCTGTGTTTGCCACCTTATATCCATTCCGCAGTATGACCTCTTTAACGTATGCTAGCTCCGATGGTATGTGGTCTTCGTCACAAAGGTCATGTGCACGATTGGTCAATGATGTTACCACAGCGTTCAAGTGTCGAGGAAAGGAGGTAGTCCGATACGGACACCTCTAATGCCGTCAACATCTACCCGCATATTTCAGTCTCGTGAACAAGACATTCGTAGATAATGTCGAAATATCGAGATCCGCGAAATAAAAATGAAAAACATGGTAAATATCCCGTTTTAAATAATTATTTAATGATTGTTTTAAAAACTTTATATAATGTAATTGGTTGGCGAATATTGTGATGGACTGTTGGGTAAAGTGGGAAGTGATAGTTGATTAGTGGGGACTAGAGGAGCGAAGCCACGCTCTTTGAGGTTTCCCGGCGATTCTCCACATTACAGTATAAATATTGTTAACACGACAGAATTGGCAGCATTGCCTTTGGTCTTAGCCGATTCCAACAGGAACGAAAATAACAAAAAAAAAAAGGGATGGCGGGAAGTATCATGACGCGCGGTTGTATTTTTTGGTTTCTCATTAATTAATTTTGTGTTTTGTTCATTCGGTCATAAAGTATTTGTTTAAAAACTTATCTGTATATATTGTAATAGGGATGTTGACACTATTCATATAAAAATATAATTTTGACGTTAATTGGTAGTTTCTATGATAGAATTCTGAAAAAATACAATATTTTCTCTTATTTTTATTTGATTAAATTAATATTTAATAAATAAAATGTTACAAAATTTAAAATAAGTCACATGACAATAAACGGAAATGACGTTACCTATTCCTATTTAGCGGAAGCGGAAGAATATTGACGTACTTTTATACACCTTTTCCCGTACGCAGTACATATTGTAAACACTAATTTTCAGGCGTTTTGACAGTGTACACACATATAGACACCGTACAACAATTATAAAACTTAGAAGCCATTTTTTATTAACGACAACTAGAATCATTTTATCATTTTTACGATGTTTAACAACATATGATGTCACTTGACAAGTGTTAGCGTTTTGGAGCGAAATTTTAAATGCATTATAAAATCCAAGATTTTATAGGCATTAGACTATTTAAGCAAAAGTTAATTATATTTAGGCCTCTATTAGATATTTATAAATGATCTATAAACATTTATGAAAAATGTCAACATCCCTATTGGTTAGCGAATATTGTCGGGGACTGTTCTGGAGCAGTTTTTTGTAGGACTGTTCTAGTGGTTTTTTATAGTGTTTGTTTTAAAAACTTAATCTGTGTACGTAATAAATAATGTGATTGGTTGGCGAATATTGTGGTGGACTCTTCTGGGTGGATGGAATGGGAAGTGATAGTTGATTGATGGGGGCTAGAGATTTCCCGCCGTTTCTCCAAAGCACAGACAAAATATTGTTAACACGACAGACTTGGCAGCATGGCCTCAGGTTTTAGCCGGTTCTTACAGGTTAAAAAATAACAGAAAAAAATACATGACAATAATTGAGAAGGAATGGCGGGAAGGATCGGGGCGCGCGGTTGTGTTTCTTTTGGTTTCCTGTTAATTAATTGTTATTTTGTGTTTTGTTCATTCAGATTGATTTGCTATAGTGTTTGTTTTAAAAACTTGATCTTTATATATTGTGATTGGTTTGCGAATATTGTAGTGGATTGCTCTGGGTGGATGGAATGGGGAATCATAGTTAATTAATGGGGGCTAGAGGAGAGGGCGAAGTAGTACAGACTAAATAAATATTGTATTTTATATGGCTAATAGCCTAGTAGCTAACGCCTTTGAATAGAAAAACTTGTGTGTGACAAATGACAATTGATTTGAGGAGGAATGGCGGGAAGCATCGGGACGCGCGGTTGTGTTTTTTTGGTTTCCCGTTAATTAATTGTTATTTTGTGTTCTGTCCATTCAGAGTGGTTTTCTATAGTGTTTGTTTTAAAAACTTGATCTTTATATATTGTGATTGGTTGGCGAATATTGTGGTGGACTGCCTTGGGTGGATGGAATGGAGAATGATAGTTGATTGATGGGGGCTAGAGGGGCGAAGCCGCGCTCCTTGGGGTTTCCCGCCATTTCTCCGTATTACAGACCGAATATTGTATTTTGTATGGCTAATAGCGTAGTAGCTAATGCCTTTAAATGAAAATAATCAATCAATTGAGAACATGTTTTGATTAAAATTGTGCATCCAAAGCAAAAGAGTTTATTAAAATACAATAACGAGGTTTTATGTTGATTTACACTTTACTTCGAAGAGCTTAGAAGCTAGTTAAATAGTTATTATGCCAGCCCCAGATTTACTGTCAAGCCAAGGACTACGCTTAGATGGGAGAAGACCGAATGAGCTTCGGCGGATAAGATGTAAATTAGGAGTATTCACGCAGCCAGATGGAAGCGCGTATTTAGAACAAGGCAATACAAAAGTTTTGGCGGCGGTGTATGGTCCTCATCAGGTACATTTTTTTTCTCAAACTTCTCAAAAGTCTTGGAGGTTTATTCATAAAACATTTAGTTGCATTCCAGTGGTGGTGATACACTATTTACAATGAAGCGTCTTTGCCTCCTCATGCGCAGCTTCGCTCGTGAATTTTAGTTATTTGTAGTGTAGTAACTAGTAGACTAGTAATAGACTAGTAGTAAGTTGATAACAAAAGAAAACAAGCAAGTGAACTTGATTATTATTATTATAATTATTATAAAACATTGTTCTTATATATAGATAATTGATATACAGTGTAAACTCTATATAGCGACACTGAAGGGACTGTGCATTTTATGGCGTTATAGAGAGTTGTCGTTAAATGGAGAGAAGAAACATCAGAATTAGAAAAAGAAAAAGTTTAAATTTCAGAGTTGTATCTGGAGTCAACTTATAGAAAATTCCTGCTTCATCAGCATTGAAAATGTCACTTGGGGCGTATTTTTCTAAGAATTTTGACCACACTCTGTTAATCCAATCATGAGTCACATTTGTATCAACACTTCGTGCTTCCCCACTTATTTTACCATAGTTGATATGGTTGACCCTCAGTAAGAGGGAGACTACCTCAGCACTGGTCAAAGAATGCAAAAACACCCTGCAAGATCTAGCAGACCAGACTGAGTTAGAAATTGCCTGGGTACCCGGACATGAGGGAAATGCGGGCAATGAAGAAGCAGATAGATTGGCGAGAGAAGGTGCCGATGAGACATTCATAGGCCCTGAGCCGAGACTGCCAATAGCACACAGCATAACAAAAAATGTTATAACCTTGAAAATAAACAAACAAACGAACCAAAGATGGAATGACATGAAGAGCTGCAGACAGTCGAAATTCTTCATCTCGACGCTTGACAGCAAGAAGACTAAAGAGTTGCTTAAACTAAATAGGAACAACATCAGAACAGTTGTAGGAATATTGACGGGACACTGCCCACTCAATAGACACCTGTCAATAATGAAGCTAACAGAGGACCCTCTATGCCCTAAGTGCAAAGAGAAAGAAGAAACCAGTCTGCACTTCATAACGGAATGCCCTGCATTTGCATACGCAAGATGGGAGCTGTTTGGAGCGGACGAGCTGAAGAAGGAAGATTTAGCATATCTAGTCAGCTAAGTAGCTTTTGTAGATCAACACGTAGGTTTGAGGGGGTGACACCAGAGGGGCAATTGGTAACCCGTCCCCGCATCTAATCCCAGAGGCGAGCCTGGGGAATTGGGTGAAATGGTCCCGCTGATGAGGACTGATCGCCCGTCTGGCCTTGCTGGTGTCACCACCCTTAAATAATAATAATAATGGTTGACACTGCTTGAATTTTCCGAGCCATCCTTCTGATGCTTTGAAAGAAGTTAAACCAAGTTCTTCAGCAAAATTCTCCACCTTAGCTTTCACGAGCGGCCGCGAGATAGGCATATTATTCTGGTGCTGTCGGTGAAACCATGATAGTACAGCTTGATCCAAATCTTCGTATAGTAGTATAGGTTTATTTAATTTTTTGGAAGATTTTTCCTCGCCCTCAGCGTGGACGATTTTTTCTTTGTTTTTCCATATTGTGGACACGGTAGAGCGACTAAATCCAAAGCGTTTGCCAACATCACTTATCTTCTCTCCCGTTTCTATTGCGCGTATCAGTAAAACTTTTTCGTCAATACACAGTGATTTTCTTTTATTAGCCATGTTTACAGTTTGAAAGTTTGTGAGCAACTAAGAATATGATAAGGTATAAATAATCCATGACTCCTACTTATGAGTCATGGTCAACAACAGTCTACACGTACAAGCAATCCCAATTTGTAAACAAAAGAACGAATTTCTTTGAAAGTTCGGTATGCATGATGCCGACAGTCGAGTTTATTGCGGGCTAGGATAATAAAGCGACAATAGATCGTACACAGCTGCGCAGTTTTTACTAATTTTAGCAACTTAAAAGATACTTTTTATTACTCAATTGTTGTCGTTATTGAGAGTGGGTGTAATGCTATGTAGAGTGAAACATTGTATGAAAGACAAGCTAAACCAACCAAAGCCAATTGATTTCGACACTTAAGGGAGTTTGTCGTTAAATAGAGTGACGTTACATGGAGTTTACACTGTACTATAAAGATAATTTGTCAATATCTTCTAAGCACATATTAGAATATTTTGTCTATGTTTAAAGTTTCTGTAGTTTTTTTTTTTAATTTCCTGTTTTAGGCTGCAAAATCAAAAAGCTCAACAGAAGGGGTAGTTGTAAATTGTCAGTACAGTATGGCTACATTTTCAACAGGTAGGTAAATAATTATTGTCTTTTAATAAAAAGCAACATTGACTTATATACCTATTACTAAGAGAAAGAGATACTACTAGTATCTCCTATACCTATTCATTAATGATTAAATTACCTAAGTTGTAATAACTTTTTTGTTATGACGACATCAGACTTATGTCCCTTGCATTAAAAGCATACTTTCGTAGGAAATTCATTTGGTAGCAACTTTGGATATAGCAACAATATTAAAGTGGTCCCTACAACATCGTTGTAACCAAAATCAACTATACCTACAAATTTTATGTCATGTATTTGAGTGATATATTTTCTCAATGGATGACACCACACCTCGGGGAAAGAGAGTAGTTCTTAGCCATTTTAGGATTACAAAATTTACAAACGATTGTAAAAAATTAAAAATCCGATCCACTGAGTTTTTTGTTTTCTCGTTTTTATTAGTTGGCTAACCGGCCGTTGATTCAATTGACACTAAATAAAATTATTTGTAAGTAGTATGTTAAACAAAAAGTGTAATTTTTTTAATGAAGGTATATAAAAAAAGTTGTTACCAATGGTATTGAAAAACATTTGTTGCATTTGTTCCCTGTATGTGACAATATAACTTTTTTATTTGTAGGTGAACGTAAAAATCGTCCCCGTGGTGATAGAAAATCTCATGAAATGTCAATGCATCTTCGACAAGCATTAACTGCGGCGATAAAAACTGAGTTATACCCTCGCTCTCAAATTGATATTTACGTTGAAGTTTTACAGGTGGGTTTAAATCTATATCTATACCAATGACTACAATTTATGAATAATATTACATATACATATTTGTGTAGCATGTTTTAAGAATAATGCTTTTTAATCACGAAACTAATTATTGGTCTGATTATAGTATTAAAGAGAATATGTCTAATAGGCAGATGGAGGTGCGTACTGTGCGTGCGTGAACACAGCAACTCTAGCCCTAGTAGATGCGGGTATCCCAATGCGAGCTTACGCATGTGCAAGCACCGCCTCCATGGCGTGGCGTGCGGGGGAGCCCGCCCCCTTGGTGGACGTGGGCCACGTGGAGGAGGCTGCCGGCGGCGTCGTGCTCACTGTGGCCAGCCTGCCCAGCACTGGTATGTTGAGCAGTCTCTCACATGGAAAAAAATCAGCCTCCTCAGCAGCTTCTTAAGATGTAAGCAGTATGCAATCATTCTGCTTATATCTTAAGAAGCTGGTTTTGCTATGTTCCGAACTAGAAGGGTAGGAAATATTATATTGCCACTAAAACACCATCTTGGGTCTGTGGAGGCATAACATAGTTTACTGTCTGGGTGATCTGACTACATCAACAACATCAGGTTCTATTTCTATGGTATGTTGAAGTGCCAAAAGATTTTTTTCTTATTTACAATCTCAGTAGTAAAAGTCTATTCATTCTACTAATACGTTAATACTAGCTGTGCCCGCGACTTCGTTCGCGTAGATTACGTAATTTAACAATGAGTTTTTTTAGTGTGAAGAGCTGTATAAATAGAGGATGTTGAAAACTTACTCTCTAACTTAAAACCCTTACCGCCTTATTCCAAAACGTAGACTAAATATAGTACCGAGTTTAATACCAGCTTTAAACCATGGTCTAATATAAATGTTATTACAAAAACTAGTTTAACGCTAGTACCAGGACTATCTATGGTACTAAAGTTAGACCACCGTGACCCCTAGTTTAACTTCGGTACTAACCTCAAAACTTTAAATTATCAGATGTCTTATGCGTTGAATTTGCGTTATTTCGTATTAATTGTATTGAAAGGTAATTAAATGAACTCGATGTAGACAAAATTATGGAATTGGACTAACATTTAAAATAATTATTCTGACATCCTTATATAATTTAACATTCTATTTCTGTAATTTTGTTGTATTGTATTTTGTCATTGATATACATACCTATTTTATATCATATGTAATAATTCTAATTAACTCTTATATTTTTCATGTATGTTTGGATTAAATAAACACTAACCTTTTCTTGAGAAGTCCAATTATCATCCCTTTTTTCTTTTGTTGATACATTTTACAACATAAGTAATGTTCGTGGCACCCAAATTCACAACAAAAAATATTATACTATTCTTATGAACAACATACCGTCTATTTAGAATCAAAAAACAATAATGGCTGTATTGTAACTATTGGTAACTCGACTTACATTGCAATAACTAAACATTAAACAATAAACATTTCGATGACATTAGAACTACGCGCGCTTTGTATTTCATTCCCTTATACGCTAGCTATATAAACAACTTAACAGCGAAATATTACAATATTTGTGTGTAATAAACAAGAATTTAAATCACACTACCTCAAAGTACAAAGTAGTAAAGATTTCAGATATTTTATATAACACAATAAATTTTATTATCAAAATATTGATGTATTTTCCACATTATATTTAATTATAATTTAACGAGCTTTGCATAAAAAGGAACGGTGTACCGAACTAATCCAATATTGAACGAACAAAATGAATGATATCTTGCTCAATAATCTGTGGATACAATTAAACCAGGGACGATCTTTGGTACTACCTAGACCTCGGTTGGTCCTCGATTTGTAATAAGAATGAATTTTAGTCCATGGACTAACGTTAATACCGTAACAAACCTGGACTTTTCAGTCTTGGTTTAATCCTGGTATACATATGGATAAGTTTTTTGTAATTAGGCGGTTATACTTTTAATATAATTGATCGCTTTTATTCATAGCACCTAGTCTCTTTTGAAATTACCCATAGAGAAGAAGAATCACCTAGCGCCTACCTACTTAGGTAACTATACTGTAGCTATCATCATCATCATCGTCAGCCTCTATCCATCCACTGCTGAATATTGGCCTCCCTCAATGAACGTCAAGACGACCGATCCCTTGTCACTCGTATCCAACGCGGACCGGACACTGCACGGCATACCTACAATTATTTATAAAATGTATGAACCGTCCGCAATCCGCATTATCAGTCAATTTTACAAAAATGTATGATCATTGATCACTAATCCACAGAAATAGTAATAAATACCACTCTAATAATAATATAATTATTATAAGAGGGCTATTGTTACTGGGCTTGCATAGTACGTTATCATATTTTTTTGTTTACGATATTTCCAACTGAGAACATGGCGAGAAGGACAAAATCACTTTATTTTGAGAAAAATTGTTACAAATGATGTTGATTTTTCTTCTCTCCATATAGCAACAATTTTCTATAACTTTCAGAATGTACAGTACGTTCAGACTTTAGTGACGTTATATGAAGCTTACACTGTACGGTCTACTTTTTGGCATTCTTATCATTATGCAAGTGCTTCTCTGTAAACGATGTTAAATGTGGACCCATCTGGAACGTATACAAAAAGGTTATTGGCGTTATTTACTCGCGAAAGAGCCACATAGAGTTGGCCATGTGAAAAGCAACCAGTACTTAGGTCAACTCCAGCAACGGATAATGTCTGACCCTGAGCTATTAATGGGCATGGCATAACAGAGGCTGACAGGAAATTGCACTCTTTTGAAGGAGAAAGGAAAATTATTGGGAATAAGGGGAATTCTTGGAATGAAAACAACATCACCAGCTCCGCAACCAGTTAAGATTTCGGCTTCGATGATGTTTTGCTGCAAATTAGTGATTTTGAGCCGAGTGCCGTTGCAAAGTTTTGGAGGACATAAATTTCTAAGAAGAATTATCGGTACGCCGACCTTTAAAACTATTTTATGGGCTGGAAGACCAGGTGTGTTGAGGGAATCTAAAAACTCCACGGGATAGTTCGTGACGTCTTCTTCTTCCATAACTTTATTTATGGATGTATATTCTATACTATTTCCAGAAACATGCGTCAATATTTTTAAATTAATTGCTGCCGCTTTACGTGGGAGTCAAAATAGCACGTTGGCATAGCCAAGAACCAGTTTGATTTCCAATGTCTGGAATCCCCGTAAACAGAATAAATAAGATCCTGTTGTGATGTAACAGAAAAACAAAGATTCTGTACCAAAATAACTTTTCCATTTTCTTGTACGGGATATGTACCATCACCTATTTTTAATAGTAAATTAGAGAACTCCAGCTCATTTTCGCAGCCTCCTAACTGTGCACGCATATTTATACTTAGGTGTGTAACTGTTATAGTGCGCCATAAAATAGAGCTTTTCAGACAGGCAGAAATTTCATCGGCTCTTGTTCCTCGCGGTATGATTGGGAGTGTCTGCCGAAAATCACAACAGAAAAGGACTGTAATGCCACCCATCGGTCGATCGTTTTGCCTTATCTCCCGCAAAGTTCTATCGACAGCTTCTACAGCTTTCCGATTTGCCATCGTGCATTCGTCCCAAATAATTAAAGCACAATCATTGAACAGTTTTGCTTTATCGCTATTTCGTGACACATTGCAAACCGGGCTTTCCGTACTGTCTAAGTCTATGGGAATTTTAAACATGGTGTGTGCTGTTCTTCCTCCTGGCAACAATGTGGCAGCTATCCCCGAGGAGGCGACAGCAAGAGCAATTTTATTTTGGTTCCTTATCCGAGCCAAAATAATTTTGGTAAGAAAAGTTTTACCCGTTCCGCCAGGCGCGTCTAAAAACAGGATTTCACCCGATGCGTTATCTACACTGCAGCATACTCTATCATACGTCTGGCGCTGTTCTTCTGTCAAATTTGCGAAGCCACTTTGTAAAATTTCTGCGAGTTCCACGGGATCGTAACTAATTTCTGAAGCGTACTCCCTGTTTATACGTTCCCCATCGACTGTCGGTGTTGGTAAACCATATTGACTGACCGAGTTTCCTCCTATACTTATAACAATTTCTTGAATAGCTAATAAGGACCTGTTGTGACAAATTTCACGTACCTGATGAGGAATTTCTCCATCAGTACTTAGTTGAACTTGTCTCAAAAAATCCTCAGCAAACTTGTCATGGTATTTTTGCCACAACAGTCTAGCATCTGATAATCCACAAAAGGTCAATAAGATGGCAAACAAATGTCGCAAGCGATGTGGACTGTCGCTAATACATGCCTCAGCTAGAGCATCATCCCAATGCTGATCTCCATCTAATAAATGGCGTGCGCGGCAAGCGGCCTTGTAGGTGGGATGTTCAATATCGTCCAATTTACGGAGTTCTGCAAAAGATGTAGGACCTCGTACTATATGAAGAAGAAGGCGTAAATAATAACACTCGGGATTATTCGGGTGTACCGTGTACACCCGTCCAATCACGTGCTCTTTAAAAATACCAGGCTCACCATCTACAGCAGTTCCACGTCTCCTACGAACAAAAATACCTTGCTGCTTGTTGTAAGTATAATAACATGGCACTTCATTATACAAAAGAGACTTCGCGAAATGATCACTTTGGCAAAGACGAAAGAATGCAAGCAAGGTGGTTTGTCTCGGGTTGGCCAACCTTTCTACCACATTTTCAGACTGAAAGTACACTCGCTGCCCGCCTTCAAGGTGCACGTCCAGGTGAATGACCGGCGGACGCCTTTCATGTATCGGGAAACTTAAAATACGCCAAGCTGCCTCAGAGGAGCTTATGTACCGGCCAGACTGGTATCTTGTGACTTCGTCATATTCATTATTTCTCAGCGCTATCATTGCTTGATCACTACCTTTATTGATATATTTACATACATATTTTATAGACTTAACGCTATTACATATTTCAACATTAATGTGAGCTTGAAATGCTTTAGATAAAACTGGTGAATACGGTACCACCCATCTATTGTCCAATATAATTTCTTGCCCACGGAACCTGATGGAAGCCGTAAAACCACCTTGAGAAGGTGATCGACGCCGGTATAGCGGATACCCATTTTCTCCCGATATAGTTTGTTCTGTACGTGCCCTAGGGTATCTTTTTGAGCACCGACCATCTTGCATGCATAAAATATCTTTTTTTTATATTAAGTGACACATTAAACTATATTAATTGAAAACGATGTTTTTCTAAAGTATTAAAGAAAGTAATTACTATTCCTTTCCAACGTATTAAAATTTTAACAAAATATTATAATAACTCAACAAATTCATTAAACTTAACAAATAGGATATACATGTCGGTACTATAAGTTGTCAATAGATGGCGTTGATCTGATCCTATTTGTTAAGTATTGTATTGAACTACATTTCTGTCAATAAGTCGGTGCTATAAATTGTCAATAGATGGCGTTGATCTGATCCTATTTGTTAAGTATTGTATTGAACTACATTTCAAATACATAATATTATATCTTTTGATAGAGTAAAGCGATTGCGATGAAACAAAAACTAAATGTTACTCTAAGTTACGCACAATTTTTATGTATAAAAGTTATTTACATTGGTTTTGTAGTTTTTACGTGATGCGTGGTTAACTAAACAGACAAACAGACAAAAATTAAAAAAATGCTAGAAATATATTCTGTTAGTCATCCTTTAACACCCTGGCTAATTTTTTTTTAATATTTTCAATGTACAGAAACGACTCCTCTACAGATTTATTATATGTATAGATTTTTAACAAGAAATGCGTTTATGTAGTAGGTACTTAATATCTAGAAATAAAATCAGTATCGTTATCATTATCTTCTAAAGATTTGTTGAAGCAACTGAGGCCCTGGCAATGGTTGCACATGGTTTTATATTTTATTTTTATGTTAAACGGCTGGCAAACGTACCACCTGATGGTAAGTGGTCGACGTCGCCCATGAACATAAACTAGTTTACCTGGAACGAGCCCAGGCAACTCATCTATGTGTTGCCTATCCTGAGACAAGATGTTAAGTCTCGGTGCCAGTAATTACACTGCCTGTCTTGCCCTTCTCTCCGAAACACAGCAAAGCTGTTTCACGGGAGAAACAAGCAAGATGGTGGTACCCATGCAGCCGGGAGCGCGGCACAGCGCTTCCCTCCCAGCGGTATAACAAAGCAGCAATAAATTAAAATTATAAATGTTACCGCTTTGCCCATATATTGAAATCTAGAATGAATATACTATAAAGATATTCTTTATTCAATGTTATATTGCAGGAAGCATAGCACTATTGGACATGTCTCATAGATTACACATGGATTACTTTGACTTGGTACTGAGCAGAGCAATGCAAGGGTGCAGAG
Source organism: Helleia helle (assembly GCA_963853865.1). Taxonomy (NCBI): domain Eukaryota; kingdom Metazoa; phylum Arthropoda; class Insecta; order Lepidoptera; family Lycaenidae; genus Helleia; species Helleia helle. The sequence continues at coordinate 6,090,416 of OY971419.1, forward strand.
ATATTGAGGTTTGTACAATGATCTATCATTGCGATTTTGCGATATGAAATTAAATGTAGTATTTGGCAAGCCTATGTATATCCAATAGTTGAAAGACTGTCACTATCACACTTATCTCTCAACAGAAGACAGCTTTGTTGTACATTTGATAGAAAGACAGTGAGACTACTGATATCAATACCTTCTATTGTCTTATCCAAGAGGCAACTTATAAGTAAGCTGAATTTGGCGTAGAGCAAAGTTGGTGGTATCAAATAACAATTTGAGCTATGTTGACGATTTCAGAGTGGTGTATAGCACTTAATACTTATTATCACTACATAGTATTAAGCTGATAATATGTGTATTGTATTTACTAAAAAAATGTAAATTTTGAGCCATACTTAAATATTAAAATGTTTAATTTTTTTAGGTAGTCCTTGACAAAGCAGTTAGAGAACATTTGGCTGAAGGTTGGACAAAGCAAGATGCAGTTACGATATGAAATATACGTTTTATAACACATTTCTGAATTTCATTAATTGATAAAGTTTATGATTAATATGACAGGAATAAGAGTTTTCTTTTTTAATAATCTTGAATTTAGTTCATAATTATTAATTAGTAATAGTAGTGCATAATACTCGATAATACTACATATTACTATTACAAAACGGGGGGCACGATATTTCGATATTAGCTAAAAATGTCATGTTCACGAGACTGAAGTATCCACTTCCGACTTACCCGGCGATATGATGAGTTTCGTCTGTCTAATAGACTATTGTTAGGTACGGACAGATACATCGGCAGAAGCGTCCGCTGACCTGTTCTAGGTGGGGTCATTACTCATTTGCTCGTCGTACCGTAGTCTACATGGATTAAAGGGTTTCAGCGCGAACGTATGGCGTCCGACAGACGTGTGGATGCATGTCGATATATACATCGGCGAATGCATGTGCCGATGTCTATGGATGAATCTGTTGACTTGTAGAGGGGCCGGAACTCAGGATCGAGCGTCTAGAGCAGAGGTGCACAAACTTTTCTCATAGACCACTTTCAAAATTTTGCTGGTTTCCCTCCAGCTATATTTCTACCCATATTCCCAAAACTCAACAAACTGTGAAGATTAAGATCTAACTATGGAAATTTGCGTTGCGGCAGAGTTCCAACCAGGAATTACCAGTTGCCAAAAGTGAGAATTAATTGTGCTGTGAGTGGATGCCTATGTCTAACAAGTTGGATGGAATCACTTTTTTGATTGGCGCATTTGATCTACGTCCTACTCACAGCACAAGAAACTAATCAATTCTCACTTATTAAAAAATGTGAGAATTGCACGCACAATGAGTTTGCGTCGCCTTGGCACAAACAGGACTTTAGTATGAAGCCGAATGCAGCGTAAATTTCGCGACTCAAAAAATTACTGTCGTTTGCCCAATAAGATTTGACAAAGTTTGATTATACATGAACCGAGTTCGCGGGCACAGGCATGATGGCATGTCGCTACTTGAAGGGACGAAACTATTCGCTGATAGGGCGGAGTCTTGTCTGTTTGCCCCTTCTTCTATAAAAAAAAATATATAAGGAGGGGAATATTTAAGATCACATAAACAAAACAGCTTAGACTTATACATTTATTATTATTAGAGATCTGAACAAAATAAGAAATATAAATAATATATACAGTCTATGTTAAAACTAACTATATTAGAGGTAAGTTAATAGGTACACACTGTTTTATTAGGCTGCTTATTTATTATGGTAAAGAAACTTAGTAACATTCTATGGCAAATGAAAACGACATACCAGCTCGTTAGTACAGCGAATATCCCTTTACAGATAACATATTATGCGGTTGTTACAAAGTAGGAAAAAGAAAAATAAATAAACTATAAAAATGTGGATGTAAAAGTTTAGTCCATCCATTACACGTGATTGCACACAGTAAAATAAATATTATTCTTTAAAATAACTTATTCAGTACGGTAAATTGTACTTTGCGATCCATGTTAAAAGCCATAACACCTACTACTGTAAATATGGTAAAAATATACTCTATGTGAGTGACGAAAATATTACATTACTTCATTGGAAAGATTGTATAAACTTTAAGTGCATATAAATTCCTTAGGGCTTCCACTATGTTTCCAGCCTACTGTGAGTACATCATTCCAAAAACGGGACTTGTAAAGAAAAATCACAAAAGTACATAAAAGTTACATCTTATCCTGCTGAGTTTCTAAGGCACTCACCTACACAATCTATGTATATATACATATATATTCTTTATTATGTAAAGCAAACAAAATAGATCGCTTGAGGTTAACGAAAAAAAAATTGTAAACTTAATCCACCAATGCGTGTAAAACAAATGCCTTTCAATTCCAAAGGAGAGACTTAAGCTAAATGTATAATATGAATAAATGTTTTTTCACATCATTATGGCTTCGTTAGAATATGAACGAAAGTGATGTGTTGCACTCCGTGTGTGTACACTGTTAGTTGGCAGCTACTGCTTCTTCTTTTACTTGACTAGGATCTGCTTCAGACACTTCTGCAACAACATATCATCATGTAGTATTCCACTAAGCTATTTACCGCTGTTAGGAATGAAAATGTGTTAAAAGTACGGACTCAGAGCACGAAGAATTTCGTAGCTTACCCTTCATCTCGTCTTTGTACCGCGTGCATAATAATTGTCGATGCGCTAACACAGGTGCAGTGACCGCCGTAATCAGCGATTGTGAACCTTTTGGTCATAGCCATAAAGACTTGTGGTTGTGCATGTGTATTTTGGTTTGTTTTGATAGATTTTAGTAACTATGAGAATTTTAAAGAGAAAAATTTTATTGACTACTTTTTTGATGTATTTCAACTTTACAAGTTGTTACCTACGAAATAAAAATATTTTGGTTTGATTTAGAAAGTGATGATAATAGTTAACATATTTATGTATGTAAAGGAAACTTGGCCTTCTGATATGTTTCAAAACAAGAAATGAACAATAAAACTTGCGATATTTTAGGCATATCGAAATCATATATAATCGTAAAGTTATTTATATAGGTACTTTTCTATGATTAATAAAAAAAAAATATTTTGTGAGCAACCTACAGACAGCATCCGCCTTATTACAAAAAACTTATCTAGTACCAGGATTAAACCAAGACTGAAAAGTCCAGGTTTGTTACGGTATTAACGTTAGTCCATGGACTAAAATTCATTCTTATTACAAATCGAGGACCAACCGAGGTCTAGGTAGTACCAAAGATCGTCCCTGGTTTAATTGTATCCACAGATTATTGAGCAACATATCATTCATTTTGTTCGTTCAATATTTGATTAGTTCGGTACACCGTTGCTTTTTATGCAAAGCTCGCTAATTTATAATTAAATATAATGTGGAAAATACATCAATATTTTGATAATAAAATTTATTGTGTTATATAAAATATCTGAAATCTTTACTACTTTGTACTTTGAGGTAGTACTTAAATTCTTGTTTATTACACACAAATATTGTAATATTTCGCTGTTAAGTTGTTTATATAGCTAGCGTATAAGGGAATGAAATACAAAGCGCGCGTAGTTCTAATGTCATCGTTATGTTTATTGTTTAATGTTTAGTTATTGCAATGTAAGTCGAGTTACCAATAGTTACAATACAGCCATTATTGTTCTTTGATTCTAAATAGACGGTATGTTGTTCATAAGAATAGTATAATATTTTTTGTTGTGAATTTGTGTGCCACGAACATTACTTATGTTGTAAAATGTATCAACAAAAGAAAAAAGGGATGAAAATTGGACTTCTCAAGAAAAGGTTAGTGTTTATTTAATCCAAACATACATGAAAAATATCAGAGTTAATTAGAATTATTACATATGATATAAAATAGGTATGTATATCAATGACAAAATACAATACAACAAAATTACAGAAATAGAATGTTAAATTATATAAGGATGTCAGAATAATTATTTTAAATGTTAGTCCAATTCCATAATTTTGTCTACATCGAGTTCATTTAATTACCTTTCAATACAATTAATACGAAATAACGCAAATTCAACGCATAAGACATCTGATAATTTAAAGTTTTGAGGTTAGTACCGAAGTTAAACTAGGGGTCACGGTGGTCTAACTTTAGTACCATAGATAGTCCTGGTACTAGCGTTAAACTAGTTTTTGTAATAATATTTATAATAGACCATGGTTTAAAGCTGGTATTAAACTCGGTACTATATTTAGTCTTCGTTTTGGAATAAGGCGGCATAGATTTAGTGTAGACTGTAGTGTGCAAAAAAGCTCAAAAACATCCCAAATTCTAACCTCTACCTATTTTTTAAAGCTTCATACTTTATGAAGAATGTTAAGAATCACTGGCAATAGGTCAAAAGATCATTGTACGAAATTCTTCGTGCTCCGCGTCCGTACTATACTATTATAATATCTAAATTACCATTTTTAATCTTTGTTGGAGAACTTTGAGAAGAAGTTTGTTGCGAATCGCTAGTGCTGCCCTCAGCCTCGACAGGTTCTCCCGTTGAGGTTGTGTTCTGAAAAATAAATTTTGAATTATTCTTTCATAACAAAAAATGTGTTATGGGTACTAGGAAATGAATATAAAGCTGTATCTTAAAATTGTTAAATGGTTGAAGAAACTAGGAAATCGCAACAGCGGCAGTTGAAAGGAATCATTACTGGCCCAAAGATTATTTTCAACATTTATGTAGTTCTTACAATCATTAAGTCTTCTACTAAATCTATAAGTGCTTACTTAGCGCATCAGGCAGTTAGAAGTAAATGGCGAACGGCCATTTTGGCATTCACTAAAAAGACCTTAGTTGAGCAGGTAATGGATACAGGCTGATAATGAATTAATACAATACTCACTCTTCTGTATGGTCGCCTAATCGGTTTTGATCCCTTAGGTTCTTTTGCAGGATCAAAATGACAGTCAAATATGTCAATCAGTTCTTTTATGTCTTCTTCTTTAGCAGATACGGATAGAGCTGACAACTGCTTTTCTAGACCTATAGTCAAAAATAAAAAGGTTATTAGTCATTTAAAAAAACCAAATACATAATTTAGGCTCCGGTAATAAATATTTTATTTACTTGTAGATCAATGAATGAGTAAAGACAAATGATGGAAGGTGGTAATCCATAATCTTGATCATCTATAATGATCATCCAAGTTGAATGTAAATAGTATTGTATCTGTAGTTCATAGAAAAAAGATTTAGTACTGATCACTGATACACTGGTTGAGCAAACACTTATACACTGACCGGCCAGCTGCTGCTCGTGCCAGGCAGCCTGCAGCTGGTCGTACAGCAGGCCCGCGTCAGCGAGCAGGCGCCGTAGCTGCGTCACGCGCTTGCGCTGCGACCGCTCCATCCGTAGCAGCGGCGCGAACACCGGTCGGAACGTGTTTTGTCTGCAAACATTCGATTTTTTATGTTACTATGATAAACGAGTTCACCCAAGGCAGGCGAGCATGTTTTATTTTACACTAGCTGTTGCCCGCAGCTTCGCCCGCGTTTACTTAGATTTAGAGCGATTCGGATTGATGATGATTATTTTTATGGCCAAAGTTACGCCTTATAACATCAGCTATCTGCCAGTGAAAGCCTTATCAAAATCGGCTTAGCCGTTTCAGAGATTAATTGGAATAAACACAGACAAAAAAAATTTGACGTGACAACGTCTCATAATTCGATGGAGCCGGATGCAAGAACGAATAAAAACATTTTACAAAAAATTAAAACCGACTTCAAAAATACTAAACTAAAAAGTAATAAAATAACAGTTTCTTTAATGTTTGTGCTTACAACATATAATCAATTTAATCTTCTACTAATGTACAAACTTTGCGTTTACCACGTCATTATAGTTACTTTTGGAGTCGGCGTCAGCCAAGGTAGGTAGGTAGGTAATGTACAGCAACAAATACGACACCGACTCCAAAATAGTAGGGGAGCCGAAGAGGGGATTTGGGGATTTACTCGAGCTTGGCAGATTAATATATGGAGGGCTACCTTGCACCCAGTTGAGTACCTTCACCATATATGAGCCCCATATATAAGGCCGCCCGTCAAGGATAAAGGATCAGATTAGTAAAAAAAAACTGATCGTCAGAAATTCTCGAGCGCATCAGATTAAGGTAGGGTGAGTTTGTTACATGCTAAAAAGTGTACATTCCACTAATCTGACAATTTGAGAGTGACGTAAAGAAAGGGAAGGGCTACAAAGTTGTTAAAAAAAACGTCATCTTGACATTCTCGAGCGTAGCTAATTTATTTTTTATTTTGAAGGAAATATTTCAAGGATAGCGAAAAATATATAATCTGACGATGTCCGCCAGTCGAAATAACAAAAATTCCTCGATAAAGTTTAATGCATGCAGCTGCGTAATGCTTATATTTCCCTCTGCGTTTCTATTCCTCTCTCACTCTTTCTCTATCACTCCGTCCCCACTCTGGTTTTTGTTGCCATATGATGCCATCACAGCTGATCATAGAGACTCGTTCGTGGCATATTACTTACAACGTGTTTCCCGTTGGAAATTATTCTACGACCAAAACGTTTTTTGACCTTAGAATAATTTTACTATAGGAACTAAGACCGCGCACCCATTTTGAAGCACGTTTATTGGAGCCATAAATGGCTCCAAATACCTGATTAGATTGGGAAAATTCATTATCAAGGTGTGTGCAGTTAAATTGTATCACAATACATCTGAAAGACAAAAGATCATGATTAAATTATCAATTTATTATAAAAAAAAAATTTTTTTTGAGCATTTTGTTCCTAAATTATTTTCTTATAAATAAAAGTATTCTACTTAAAAGAACATACACTTTTTTATTTGCATGCTATTTCTTTAGCTTTTCAATTAATCAAGTTCAATGATTTAAAAAAATAAAACGGTTTTTTTTGTCAGATTAGGCGAACCCCTCTAGATAATTGTCAGATAATGATACAGCACGTCTAGGACATAAAGATGAACTATATATATCTTAATCTGACGCGCTTGAATATTTCAAAATGGCGAATTTTTTTTGCATATTATAATAATGGCCGCGAGTTTGCGTCACATCAAAATCGTCAGATTATTGAATGAGAGCTTTTATTAGGTTCACTTAACACCCCCTTAAAAAATCTGACACGCTCGATTAAATTTTTTTTTTTCATTTTCAACCGTTACGTACGACCTACCGCATAATGCAAATGATCAGATTAACATACGTACATTATTAAAAATATGTAGGACATTGATGCTATCAATATCTGACGCGCTCGATTATGTCCATGCAACAGTATTTTTTTACATATTAAAAAATCTGTAGCCGCTTCCCCCACCGATGAATAGGTATATGTTATATAACATTTTTTTCTTCTTATCATGCAAACTTTGCTACCCAATAGGTCTCTATGACGCTCGAGGAAATCCCCATTTAGCATCATGGCCTCCCCTACTAAAAGTAACTATAATGACGTGGTAAACGCAAAGTTTGTACATTAGTAGAAGATTAAATTGATTATATGTTGTAAGCACAAACATTAAAGAAACTGTTATTTTATTACTTTTTAGTTTAGTATTTTTGAAGTCGGTTTTAATTTTTTGTAAAATGTTTTTATTTCTTAGTTTTTAGTGATTCCGAAATTCGTCGTCTTGGCGTTCATTGAAGGAGGCATGTTCAGCAGTGGATGGATAAAGGATGATGATGATGATGATGATGATGATGATGGTGATGGTGATGATGATGATGATTACGATGACCGCGACATACTATGGTGTGCTACCAAAGCATCCTATACAATTGTTACATCGACACGTAATAAAAAAATCATATCATCAAGGTAAACAAAACCAACCAAATAGGCATTATTGGGAATAACTAAAAAACGGCTTGTCAGATCTTAATAAAATTAATATGGGACCAAATTGGAAACACCAGCTTTCAAACAAAAAAAATAACCATCGAAATCCATTCACAAACGGCGGAGATATCGTGTCACATACATACAAAAAAAAAAAAAAAAGAAAAACATACAGACGAATTGAGAACCTCCTTTTTTTTTAAGTCGGTTAAAAAATATGACGCATGCGGCGTTACCTCGCTCTGAGGCGTTCCATTTTCTAATGACGTTGTCACGTTCAACTATCGTCAGTAAACCATGTTAGAAGATATTCAGTTCCGGGTTTTACCCGCATAGATCCCGTTCTTTTCAGGATTAAAACTATTTTAAGTTCTACGTTAGGTTTCAAAGCATCTTTATATCTAATTTCACCCGAATCCGTTCCGTGGTTCAGAAGATAGACCGTCCCGGGGTTTTACCCGCATAAATCCTGTTCTCGTGGGATAACTGGGATAAAAAATATTCTATGTCCTTTCTGGGGTTTCAAACTATCTTGGTGCCAAATTTCATCTAAATTTGTTCAGCGGTTTAGGCGTGATGAAGAGACAGACAGACAGAGACACTTTCGCATTTATAATATTATTAGTAAGGACAGTTTGCAGAGTAAAAGCAACATGTGACTCTCCATACAAATATAAATAATATTAAGCTAAAGCTTTCTACAATTTGCAGAGGCTTTGTTGTGTATATGATTTGAATATTCACAGCAAGATGGTCTTACATAATTCTTGCTTAGCAGGAAATATAGGAGGTATTTTTATTAATTAGGCCAAGTAGGCCGGACTGAAGTACTGAGGGTCACACTGCAAGCCAATTCTTCTATACCAAACAACAATTTTTTTTTATCAAGTAGAACTCAATTGCTCTCTTGTGTATATTTTTATATACAATTTCGTCTGCAGAACCAAAATATTATTATAACCGTTTAATATTTTCATTAGGGTTAGTGAGTATTAAAAACTTTGCTTGAACATCTCACCTTTCAAGTAATGTCTTAAGGTTAGCAAGCGCCTCTAGCTCCGTATGCACGGGGCGAGCCCACTGGCGAGCGGTCTCCACCATATGTATATTCGCCGAAGCGTCCTCACCACCCGCGCCAACTTCCTGCTGCTCGCCTGCCAATTATACATTTTATGTAATAGTAATAAATAGCACTGACTTTAAGATTTGAAAATCAGAAGGCTTTTTTTAGATTTGAATATAGTATATGTAGGTATATTTGTTACAATTAGCCTACTTGATATATATTTATTTGTTACAATTTTTACAAAATTGCTGTTTTATTTTGTTTCTTAAAGTAATTATTATCAAAATACTAAAATCGGCGAACGTATTTATGCTTTCCGAACGCAATTAATTAAACCTTCCCGAACGCAACATTCCCTACTACCCTCATCCTAAATTTATTCCATTCTTACGAATCTGGGGGTATTCGGAAATGAGTTGACGTTTCGCCGTGGCGTGGTTGAGTCGAGCTCTCGTATGTCTCCTCAAATAAATACCGAAAAAAACGTCTGGACTCATCATCTCGTCGACGCGTATATCATTATTCGCGGTGCGACATCAACCCGGGTGTGGAAGACAGTTTAAAGAAGACGAGGCGCCTTTAACATCTTGCGCGGGGCAACGGGAACCAGGTTCGTCCCTACAACTTTATACCTTTTCCTAACATATTTAATTAAAAAGTACCTTGTGCAAGATGCTCCACAATACGGTATGCAGCTGTTGCACGATCTAAAGCACTATCAACTGACATGGTGTCCGCATCTAGTAGCACTCGGGCTAATACTCGTAGAGAGATGGACTTGACTGTCGACTTGCATTTATCAGCAGCAAGAGCATAGCTGTCAGCAAAACCTGCTACTATTGACTTGAAACGGTCCAACAACTTGTAACTGTAATTATAATTATTTTTTTAATCTTCTCACAGTGTAACATATTTTCTTTAACTAATAAAAAAATATTAAACAAAATTTACACATTGGACATATTTTTGTGGATTGGATTCTGTATGAAAATTATGCATATATTATGTTAGTCAGTCCCCATCTCGGACTATTACTTTTCGAAGAGATTATGCATTCAATTAAAACAATAAAATAAAAGAATTAAACAACTGATTTACCGTGTCAGAGCTTCAAGTAACATTGTAGGGCTTTGACGTCTTGGCTCATGGTAAATTAATATCACACTGCCATCACCTTTTTCCCTCTCTAACCAATCCAGGAAATCAGATAAAGCAGATATTTCAGATTTAGTTTTTAAGATCTGAAATGTACATAAATTTAAGTCTAAATGTTTTATTAGTTCCTGCCTTCAGCAAATTATTTGGCGAGAGAAGATAATTCTTGAGAGAAAAAACCAAGTCTGTCGTTATGTAATTATTTTTTTTAAATAAAAATAAAAAATAAAAATAAAGTCGACGATTTAATGTGCATCCAATTCTACGTGACAGAATGACGCACTATTCCTTCCCAGTTCCTACTTTAATGAGCTCTTAAATATATAGCTGTCTGTCTAGGGTCATATATCAGAATAGTAAAAAAAGATCATTAGTGTTACAAACCACTGGTAACACCAGCCGGATGTAATGCTGGTTACCTATCTAAATACATATATTATAATAATAAATTTCAGGTGGCCTGAAACTGATATATTATATTGTATAGTAATAATGTTGAATAATAATGAAAGTAGAACACTAATAAATCTTAATGTACATAATTAATATAATAATAATGATGCTATAATTAATAATGTATTTACAGTAGTTATTTATAATGTTATGACAATATTAATAGTTATTCTACTATCAATGTAGTATAAAAAGGCGCCAATAGCGCACTTAAGAATATTCTACTAGTATACTTTGTGAAGGGCGTTACTCTGCCCAAATATATTGTAATGGAGAAGAATCAATTGTTTTTATCAGATATTCCTCCGGCAAACCGTTAATATTAGACATTTTCCCTTCATTCAACCCATTCTTTATCTAAAATAGTTAAAGATGCAAAACAACCAAACCCCTTTTTTTCAATTTTAAATTGTTTATAACTTTTGTAATTTTGTGAATTCACAATTAATGTGCATTTACCTTATGAGTAACAGTGTCCTTCAGCATACGATAGCGGCCAACAGTGACCACCCGTACATTATGACGCCGACGAGCTCCCGGGTTCAAATCGCCGTAAGGCATTATATATTGTGAGTATACATCCCTAGGAGTAAATGCAGCAATCTGACAGATCTGAAAATCACAAACAGCAATTAAAATATTTAATTTTTATTATAAACATAGAGCAATGCAAGAGAGAATTATAAATAAGTTCTTTGTGGTGAAATAATATTCGATGCTAAACTAACTTAAAAATCATATTTGTTGTTATCCATTATGTTCTATATCTAATAGCAGTAACAAACATTATCACATAACCATGCTACAAAATACTTGTTTCATGGCTAGATAAGTGTTGGTTTTAAAAGTCAATCCAACGCCATATAGCCACATGCTCTAGCCGCATTTTAGTAAAGTATATTTTAGTAAAGTATATTTAAGTAAAACAATCACATTACACTATAATGTAAAAATTTATAACCATAAGCTTACTTCATCAATAAGTCTGCGTCCTGTTGTATCCATGTCCCATCCAACTAGAAAGTATTTACCAGGTGGTAGCCCAGCTGGCTTTTCAGCCAGTGCTGGGAAAATTTCAGTGGGGGTTTCCATCCCACTACCATTAACTTTTGCTTCTGACACCATTGCCATATGTCCTTCTAACCTATTATAAAAATACATCTTAGCATAGTCAGTTGTAACATGAGACAGTAAGTTTATATCATTTCTTACTTTGTAGCAAAAAAAAACCATTATATTCAAAAACTTGTTAAAATTGCTTGTTATTATCATCAAAATGTTATGAAAGTTTTTGCTTATATTTCTCATTAATAATGGCCTCATACCACTCTTTCCCCAAAATTTTTGAAACCAGAAATAAAAAAAATAAAGTTCTGTGATTAATGGTTGAAATCATGGTCCCAAAAAATTCTTCCTAGGATTTTAAATAAGTTCGAAGAATGTTGCTAAGCAAAACGAAAACTACTGATTAAGTAACACTTACATTTTAAATAACTATACACATGGTAGTTATATTTAAAAATTATTATTTTAGTAAAAATCAGGATGATTTCACAATTTATATATCTTCTATTCTATATGTATACACCCTCTATTTGTACTAACATAAATTTCACTATCATTTTACTAGATTTTATTATTTAATGTCGGGAATTGATTATTATATGGATTGATTGTCAATTTTTTTTTTCTGTTTGAAATGAATGAACCATAATTCTTTATCTAAAAAAAGTAGATTAAGTTACTGCTTAGCATCAGCTGGTGTACCTCACCCCCCAAAAAATCAGCCAACAAATAGACAAACATTTAAAAAATTATAAAATGTCCTTTTCGTCTGTCACTTTCATGTGCATTTTGAAAAGTAACCTATACCTATATATTTATTTAGATTAGTGTTTGTTGTCATTAGTGATCAGTGATTTATTACTTTTAAATGTAATTTTATCTTGAAACAATATTTTTTAGATTTAAAACTTCCATTAAAATCAATTATGCTGGCTCCCAGGTTCGCACAATGTACAGTTAATGTGAAAGTCACTTTATTCAAGTCATTTTACACCAGCGGCCAGTGGTCCAGCTACACTCAAAAGACATTCAGTGTCTTCAGTGACATCATAGTTATAAGCTTTTCTTTTTTTGTATCTTTAATATCAGAGTTAAGAATAAATAAATATAGTATAAGGTTCTTCTAAGACAAATTCTAAACACCCAAAATTAAATTCCAGTATTCTTTACAAAAAGGTAAAAACATCCAAATTTTAGACCACAAACAAAAGTATAAATTTTAAACCACTTGTTTACTCTATATCTAAGTCCTACATTTAGAGTATTTTCATGTAGCAGCATAGATGAAAATACTTTTAACGGAACATTGTTACTTGTAAATTATTTATGGGTAATTTTTTATTATTTTTCGAAATTAACGATAATATAAAAGGTGGTGTATTTTATTTGTAGTTTTTTTAATTAGTTTTACGCAAGAAAAACTGGATGAACAATTTTATTAGATTCTCTTTTAAATAATAATTAGATGTGATTTCTTTTATTTTATAAACATTAGTAAACAGGTTATAGATTTACAAACATAGGTAGGTACCTACAAAAATAATCAATGTGAGTACTAGTGAGAACACCGTCTACACGGTTTCCCTTGTTTTAATATTAATTAAAACAAAATATTGATTTGAATTTTGATGGCAGTTTATACTAAAATTGTATGAAATTACAGACAAAATAAAATTTAATAAATATTTTATCTTTTACAGACGACACGTGGCGATCTTTTTAGAGACATTATGCCCCACCCCTGTTTGTCAAAATAACACAATTCAGACTCACTAATTCACAAATACGGTATTCCAGGTATAATATTTCAGTATTCTTCACAAAAAACAAGTCGCCCAAACGCTGCACTTAAGCTTGAAACGTTAAAAGAATAATAATATATTATAAAATTTATCAAATCTCAGCACGTGTGCGGCAATCGGAAAAACGCAATAGTGATAGCATCATACTGCCAATGATGTTACCGTAATCGATAAAATGAATATCGAAATTCAAAAGACAAAATTATTTAATAAATTTATTTATTATATTTAGAGATCATAGTAGGTAATTATAATGATGAATTGAGATGCAAATATTATTTTTCAAACCATGTATAAATAATGACAAGTGTACATATCAGTATATTCAAAGAAGCTCTAAAAGAAAAGCTTTAAGGCTTAAGCTGTGGCAACAACGTTATTTTAGTAAACAAAATAGAAGTACTCTTAAGTTCAATTTATGAGGAGTTGCGGCAAAAAACTTTCATATTTTAGACTAAATTGAGGGATATAAAATATTTGTTTTTCGGAAATCAGTAATATTTTAAATATCGTAGATTTTTGACAATAAAAAGCTAGTCTGATTTAAAATTAAGACTATAGTATATATATATACCTTTACACGGCTAATAATGTAATCCTTAGGTTAAATATCCGTTGTCCTATTTATTTCCTTAATCCATAAATCGAATCGTCTTAATAGTAATCGTCATTTTATTATAATATCCTAAACCAGAAATGATTGATATTCTACTTTCAAATGCAAATAATTTTAATTTTCGTACTGGTATGTAAAATAGTATTTTTGTAAACTCTTTGGTAGTAAAATAAACATTTCTCATTATTAAAAGTTAAGTTAAAAATCTAGAAGCTATCATTCTGTATTTCCTAACTTCATGTTCTGCATTCATCATGTTCATTGTCATGATCATTACCAACCTTCTTTTCCCTAATCTATCGATTAATGCCGATCCCTTTTAAAAGGGAAAATAAAAAATTTGTTGTATTTGGTGGGAATTAATACCGTTAATCACTGATTAAAATTTTTTCAAATATTTTTAATCAAATAATTTATGTGTGACAAAAATTAAGTACATAAAATACTAGGAACAAGTATAATATGGAATTGACATTCGCGTATTCCCGAAAGGGACAGGCATATTTTACAGGGATACCACATTCATAATAACAAGTCTACTTATTTTCTTGAAACAAGTGAATTAAAAATAATAAAAAAACTGGTAAAGGTTGATAGATAACTATAAGCATTAGCCCTAACCAAACATTTATTGTAATTTTAGACAGCTGCATTTTTCCGGATTATCGAAAATATTATGTAATGACTAATAACAAACCACTAAAAACATAAATAATAAAAAAGAAGGCTATATACGTCTTAATATGTATGATCTATAGTACATAGCCTTTAAGGATAGCAATAAACATATTTGTTTTTATTGTGTTTATTTCGAAAATTCCAGTCACCCTTTTTATATAATACCACATTCTTGGGTAATCTGCTTATAACAAAACTGGTATCACCATACCTACATAAGCCGACCAAATTAAAAAGTAGTACAAAATGGCGGCATATTTGACAAACTGTTCGCGAGTGAGAATGTTTGTATGACATTCAAATTTAGTCGATAATTTTTTGTTGGGCACATCCTTGTTGTGCCCAACAAACAAAGGTTGATATTCTGACAAAGACAAAAGAAAGTGTCTATGTCTCTGTCACTCTTGGATTTTTCGTATGTTGTTATCTCGTTCCAATACGGTATTATTATTAGCTTGTCAAATCTATTGATACTTGATCTTAGATAAAATATTATGTTTTTTCTTTTTTTTTATCGAAAAATTATATTTTTGGAATACTAGGCATAAAATATCCTATAATTTGTGTTATTATAAACTTATTGAATAACAATAGGTTCAAATACACTATTAGACATAAAAGCTTATTATTATTGTTAATAGGGATGTTGACAGTATTCATATAAAAATATAATATTGATGTTAATTGGTAGTTTCTATGATAGAATTCTGAAAAAATACAATATTTTCCCTTATTTTTATTTGATTAAATTAATATTTAATATCCAACCCGACGCCAGGAGGCCATGTGGTCGCATACTGCACGGTTGGCGGGGGGCAACCCCCCACTTTTAACCAAAAGTGAGCCAAATGGGCTCACACTAATCCGATGTAGCTTTAGGGCCTTCGGGCCGTTAGCATAGATCCATCCGAAAAAAAATTATACAAAATTAATAAATAAAAAGGAACAAAATTTAAAATAGGTAACGTGATAACAAACGGCAATGACGTCACCTGTTCCTATTTAGCGAAAGCGGAAGAATATTGACGTACTTCTATACACCATTTTCCGTACGCAGTACATATTGTAAAAACTAATTTTCAGGCGTTTTGACAGTGTACACAAACATAGGCACCGTACAACACTTATAAAACTTAGAAGCCATTTTTTATTAACGACAACTAGAATCATTTTATCACTTTTACGATGTTTAACAACATAATATTATGACGTCACGTGACAAGTGTTAGCGTTTTGGAGTGAAATTTAAAATGCATTATAAAATGCAAGATTTTATAGGCATTAGGCGTTTTTCCACTCACCGGCACGGCCACGGCAACGGCGACGGCGACGGCACCGTGCCGTTGCCGTGGAAGCAAATATGTATGAAAATATATGGCTCGTTTTTCGACTCACCGGCGACGGCACGGCTACGGTAACGGCACGGCGTTGCTTCCCGACGGCACCGTGTCGTTGCCGTGTTAGCAAGCTTCGCATACGGTGTCTTCCCGGTAAAACTGCATGTGTATTTAATTGTATATAAATTGTAGCCGTATGCGTGTGTAAGTGCACGGGGCGTGTAGAAGGACACGGAGCGGTCAGTTGAGAGACTCATAGTTAATATCATCTATATATTATGATATATTATTATGATGATAATATATCATCAGCATCATCATCATCATCACTGACTGGCCTGTTAGTCTAGTGGTTAGTGACCCTGACTCCTAAACCAGAAGGTCGTGGGTTCGATTCCCAGGACAAATGTTCGTGTGACCAGCATGATCATTTGTATTCTGTATCAGGGTGTAATTTATCTATAATATTTATTATTTATGTATGTATTTAGAAATATATATGTAGGTATTTATCAGTTGTCTGGTTCTATTGAGAGGGGTACAAAGAGCCCCCGCGGCTCAATTATCTTCGCCCAGGGTGCTGGGCTCACCCTAGGCTACTAATTAATTAAGAATATGAGCAAATACAGATGTTAATTGGGTAATTAATGAATTATTAAAAGTCGAAAAATCAAAACGGTTACACTTTGAATTTCGCGCCGTATTAGAATTAATTTATAATTATTAATAACGACAATAAAATCATTATTTTCAAAAATAAAAACATAGACCAATACAGACCTAACGATAAAGAATACGATTTTGATTAAATTAACCAGCTTTTCATAGAATGAGGTGCTAGTTTTTTTTTAGTAAAAATTAAAAAAAAAATGTAAAAAAACTATGAACTAACCTAACGAAAATTATGGTGGACCTATTCGGACCTAACGTAGACTTATCGATTAGTCATTTATACTTCGCGAATGTAAACGTAGTGATTACATTCTCTTGGCGCGAATCCTTGGATGAGGTGCTAAATTTGCACAGGTCTCTGACTAATGATTTTTTTAACATAATATTTTAAAACAATATGGCGACTGTATTTACGTCAAAGTTTACATTAATCTTTTAATTCATTATGATTTTACATTTTATTTTGAGATTTCTATAGGCAAAATGGTGAAAACCTGTTGTGTAAAAGCGTTGTAATTGTGAATATTATCTTGAAAGTGATTGAATTGATTGAAGTGAATTTATTTTGAAAGAAAAATCTTTTCACAGGTATGGATAAGTGTGTATAATTATTGTTATATTGCGGTACGGTAACCACAATTTGTTTGTTTAATGGAAGTGTTTTCTATAGATTTCCTAAAAATGAATAATTGAAGCAAAAATTATGTTGTTTCTGGAAAAGTCACTAAATATTAGGTACCGAAAACATACCGGTGTGCGGATTACAATTTGAAAATAGCCTTGACATATTTTTTTTTTTTTTTTTTTAATAATATTTAATGGCCTGGTTACGAGACCTTTAAGCCAAGTCAGATTTTAGGGCACAAACTTTTATCCTTTAATGTATCAATTACACTTCACTGATTTTATTTTATTCTATTACATATTTAAATTTTCACTACGGTATTTTTTATGTATTTATATAATGCACTATAACACTTTTTGTTTTTCAGCAAATCACACAAGTGGCGGCGGGAGGTATCACTAAATTCTATTATTTCGCTTGCCATTATTAGTCTTTGGAAAATAAACATTGGATTTTGACACTTGAAGAAAATGTGGTCAATGTCGGCGATCCCGTTGTTACAGAAAGTACAAATATTATTATTTATTATCTTGAGTCTTGCTAGGTGTGAGGGAGCAGTGTTATGGCCAAATCTTAATCTGTTGATTGTGGTGATGTACTCACGGCTAGCTATATCCAACTCATCATACCAGGGTTTTCTCGGTAAATTCTCTTGAATACTTCCGTACCATTTTCCTTTATGTTTTTGATCCTCTTTCCAGAAATCTAGCCACAATTTTTTTATTGAGATATTAACATTGTAATAATAGTCGGTCATAGGAACATGCACCACATTTTTGACGTCAAGAGCATTGACCCCTTTATATGCAGTTTTGTCTGCTATTTCATTACCAGAAATACCTTTGTGTGAGGGAACCCACATAAAGGCAATTGTTATTCCTTTGTTATGCAAACGCCAGACAAAATCTTTAATAAAATAAAGAATATAATTAGTTTTAAAATGAAAATTTACATATTTAAGACTATTTAGTAGACTTAAAGAGTCTGTTATTATTAGAAAATATTTATAATTGCTTACGTAACTAATTTGCTTTTATAGCTTCAAAAACTGCATATGCCTCTGCTGTAAAAATGGAACACTGTTTATTTAGAACAAAGCTTTGAGCAACATTTTTTTGGGGATCATATACTGCACTTCTCACATATTCATCACTTTTACTGCCATCTGTATAGATTGTATAATATTTTTTATTTTCTTCTAAGAATGATAAAAAGTCTGAATTGTTATCAATTGACTTGGATAAAATCATAATAGGATGTATAATACTATTGTATGAATGATTATAACATGGCCAGTGAAAATGTTTTCTTATGTTCGAATAATGGGATTGTATTTTTAGATAAATTCGGGACAGAGTTGGAGATGTACCTTTCAGAAGATCCTTAGATGAAGTCAATGGACCTACAATATGGATTAGGTGAGGAATGATTTTATTTATAATTTGGAAATTATTTGATGAAAATAGTTTCAGGCAGTATCTTTCTGCAAGCATAAGTCGTCTCAATATCAATGGCATAATATTTGTTTCGACTTCCATGGCCCTTATGGGAGTTGAACACATTGCCCCTGATATGATCCTCAAAGCCCTGTTCTGTAAAACATCTAATTTTTGTGTATGAGTGCTATTTAAATAAGCTAAAGAACTATAGTCAAAATGACTTCTTACTATTGTTTTATATAATACTGACAGTATTTTAGGATCTGCACCCCATGCAATACCTGCTAGACATCTTAAAATATTAACACCGTTTAATGCATTTCTAGATATATATTTAATATGTTCTTCAAATGATAGTTTTTGGTCAATAATAATACCCAAGAATTTGTGTGAGGTTACTCTTTGTATAACGTCACCATTATATGCAACATCAATTATTGGTGTGTCTTTTCCTAATATCATGACACTGCTTTTGGCAGCATTTATTTTCAAATTTAATCTGTGTTGATAATAGTTGCACAACTGCCCTAAACTGGTGTTAACATTTTCGATGGCTAATGTCAAATTTACATCTGAACTATACAACACTAAATCATCTGCGAACTGAAGTATACTTACATTTTTAGTATTTACATATTTACATATCTCACAAGTATACAAGTTATATAGCAAAGGCGACAGTGTTGCACCTTGTATAGTACCCTTTGACACAATTCTAGGTCCATTCAATATATTGTTGTGCCTAACATATAATATTCTGTTATTAAGGAAATCATAAATCCATTTACACAATAGTCCAGGTACACTTGCCTCACTCACTACCTTCACCAGTATACCAGGATCCACACTATCAAATGCGCTTTGTACATCTAGAAATACACAAACTGTGTGTAATTTATTGTTTTTTGCATTTTTCAGATCATATATGAGGGACATGAAACTGTCAGCACAGCTTTTTCCTCTACGAAAACCATATTGGACATGAGGGATAATACTCCTAGATTCTGCATACCAGTCAAGGCGAAACTTCACCATGTTTTCAAAAATCTTTCCAAGACATGATGATAGTGAAATTGGACGATAGGAACTAGCCTGTTCAGGTGATTTATTTGGTTTAAGTATAGGTATTACACATTGAGTTTTCCATGAAATTGGTATTAATTTTTTATGCCAGAGACTATTGAGAATATTTAAAAATAACTTTTGTATAGATTCAGGTAAATATTTTATTAATAAATATGGAAAATCATCTAAACCAGGACAAGTATTCCTCCTAGATTGTATACTCATTAAAAATTCATTCCATGAAAAAGGTTCCATTAAAAATCTTGATTGAGGATTTTCATTGTTAATATTAAAATAATTGTCTAATGAATCTAGGTCAACTAAATTAGTACAATCTGATAATTTGTCTAAAAGTGGTTGTACAAATTCATCCCTATATGACTTATTACCAGCTCTGATACCCTTAAATCTTTTAATGAGATTCCATATTTTACTAATAGGGGTAGTTCTATTGAAACTTTTACAAAAACTATTCCAACTGATTCTTTTTTGTTCCTTTATAGTTCTCTTTTTTAAAGCATCTAATCTTTTATAGTTTATGTAATTATGTATTGTTGGATCGTTTCTGTAAAGTTTCAGTGCTTCATAAGATTTAATGACTGCTTGTTCACAAATACTGTTCCACCAGGGAGCTGGTGGTCTATTCCTAATGTTAGTCCTTGTGAATCTAGGAACCACGATTTGTTTAAGTTTATCAAGCCGATTACAAAACTCATCATAAGATTTTATTGGGTTCTCTTCACTAACCATCATGTCATGAAATATTGAATTAGCTAATTGACTATATTTAGTCCAATCTGTTCTATTGTATAAAAATCTGTCAACATGTTTATTAATTGTGTATCTTTTAATGCATATCCTAATGCTTGTGATGGTTGGATAATGATAGCTACCCAAAGCATCATCATGCACTGACCATTCACAAAGTGGGGCCAAATGTGGACTAATAAAATTTACATCTATTGCTGAGGGATTGCGTGTGGGATAATTTACTGTAGTGAAGCTACCATTATTTAATATGTATAAATCGCATTCATCAATTATATCGTACAAGTTTTGGCCTCGACTTTTAGTAGACAGACATCCAAAAGCAATATGATGTGCATTGAAATCACCACTTACAAATACAGGTTTTGGTAAATCTCTTATAATATTGCGCAATCTATTCATTCTTATGTGTCCACTGGATGGAGGACAGTACACACAGAGAATAGACAAAGTAGTATTCCCTGTACGTACAATTATGGCTATTGTTTGTATATCTTCATAAAAAGTAGTATTTATAACATTATGTTTCAAATATGGCTTAATTAATATTCCAACACCATTACAAGTGTTTTTAGAATTTTTATTGTAAAAATTATAGCCAGAAATATGAAATGTTTGATGGTCTTTTAACCATGTCTCATTTAATAGACAAATATCAATATCTTTATCGTTCAAGAATTTTGTAAGTAGAGGTTTTTTATGATTTGCACCTTGAACATTGAATTGCGCAATACTTAGAGAGGGTGTTTTATAAGATTGTATATCCATTATGTTGACAGATTTTTAATTAATACATCTTTAATAAATGTTGTTGTAATTGGCTCATTATCAGTCTTATTACCTAATTGAACCAGTGTCTGTACTAGGGCCATAAGTACATCACTGTTACCAATTATTTGTGATTTAATATCACTAATATTTACAGTCTGTGGGACAGTTCTATTTACAGATTTATTTACAAGTTTCTGTACATTATTTACATTTTTCTGTGCATTATTTACAGGAATGGCTCGTGATGGCAGAGGAGGGAAGTCCATATTCTCTTTGGTAATAGCAACGCTTGCATATGTAATTTTGTTTTTCTTTTCTAGAATTTTCTTACTTTTAATAGGACATTGTTTAGATATAGCCAAATGAGGTCCACTGCAATTTATGCAGCAGATCTCTTCTGGTTTACTACATTCTTTAAAATAATGTTCACCTGAACAAATTGAGCAACGCTGTTTGCCATTACATGTTTTTGCGGAGTGGTTAAATTTGAAACATTTGTAACATTGTTGTAGAGGAGCGATATATTCGAAAACTCTGTATGAAAATAAATCATATTGTACATTCTCGGGTAAAGAGTTCGACAAAAATGTGATGCTAACAGTTTGTGTTGGTATCAGTTCATGACCAACTTTTCTCATGAATCTCCTAACTGCAATAATTTCATACGTAGATGTTAATTTAGTAAATAATTCCTTATTTGTTATATTTGCAGGTACAAATCGTATGATACCAGTTTTTTCAATTTTGAGTTGTTGGAATATAAGCTTTCATTTCATGTCTGTCAAGAAAATTAATATTGTTTATAAAATTGTTGGCCGTATTATGCTGTTTAAAAATCACCACAATTTTATTGGCGTTAATACGCCTTATTGCCACCACACCTTTAACATTCGAAAATATATTGTTTAAATAAATTGGACTTTTATTTCCCAATTTTTCAAAAATAAAAACCTTAAATTCAGTATTAATTGAATTTTCTGGGTACAGTCTTTTGTAGTTAGGCTTGCGATATGGTAAATAAGAGTCATTCTCACCACCTCCGCCGCCAGCACCAGGAACATCGCCAGAACCATCCCGGAGATTTTCGAGCCGCCGTGGTCTCTTTTTGGAGGAGGGCGGGTTATCCCCGTCCTCCTCGTTTCCGTCCATTTTTATTATTTATATATTATTTATAAAATATAATTTGTCTATTTTAATTGTTATTTGTATGGTAAATATGTTCTAATAAATTTAAAATACAATTTTGAAAAAAATTGCATCCGCGCTTTTTCGAATTCCCGCCAAGAACCGACATAAAAATTATGTATAAAGTTTTTTTTTTTTTTTTTTTTTTTTTTTTTTTTTTTTTCGGATGGATCTATGCTAACGGCCCGAAGGCCCTAATGCTACATCGGATTAGTGTGAGCCCATTTGGCTCACTTTTGGTTTATAAAAGTGGGGGGCAGCCCCCCGCCAACCGTGCAGTCTGCGAGCACACGGCCTCCTGGCGTCGGGTTGGAATTATAAAGTGTATAGTTAATAAATATTTAAGAGGTTAAGAGCTTACAGAAAAACAAAAACACTAGATTATTGGCCCTAAGGCCACAATGCGTCAAAAGCTACGTAGGGTCATTTTGTTTAGCAATGTATAACTTTTTAATAATTTAAATTAAATATATCAAATTTACTTCTGCATTAAATTTTTTAGTGAAATCAAATATGCCTAAGATATCGCCCGCATTTTATATGCATAATTTTATAAAAATCCAGGATAAGTACTCGTAATATCATTTTGAAAACTAGAGCAAAGAATTTAAGACAGTCCGCAAAAAGTTTCACAATATCAAATCGTGTTGTCACTTCAATAGAAGGACGCACTCCTGTTTAACGCTATTTCACAAAGGCTCGTTTTTTTAATCTGAGTATTGGGAGTAAGAAAGATAGAGCTATCGCGTGATCTGCGCATGTCTGCAGTTTCGGACTCCCTCCTTTTCATTACGGGAGTGGGTAATTTGCGCGCCTGCTGCTTTCCTTCGCTGTGGTAGCCGTTTCTCAGACTCCCTCTCCTAAAAATGAGTTATTACACCCGATTACTTTTGTATCAATTACGATTCCTGCATAACTTTGGACTTACAGTCGATAAAGAAGGAATCAAATCTAATAAACCAAACTAAAAAGTGAAAAATAAATTATAGTTTAAAAAACTAAAAAACCACGCTTTTAAAACTGATTAAACTAAAAAATTAAAAATAAAACTATAGTAATCAATTGAAAAATTCATATTATTATACAAAAAGCGTGGGGGGCTTGATTTCGATTGTGGTAAACATATTATCAATAATTTACTATATCTGTGGATATCATAACAAGCAACCCCACGTGTTTTGTACAATAATGTGAATTTTTCAATTGACTACTATAGTTTTATTTTTAATTTTTTAGTTTAATCAGTTTTTTTGTGTTTTGTTCATTCGGAACGGTTTTCTATAGTGTTTGTTTTAAAAACTTATCCGTATATATAGTGATTGGTTTGCGAATATTGTGGAGAACTGTTCTGGATATAGAAAACCACTGCAGGTTTTCGATAGTAGGACTGTTCTGGTTGGTTTGTGTATATTGTCGGCGAATATTGTCGGGGACTGTTCTGGAGCAGTTTTTTGTAGGACTGTTCTAGTGGTTTTTTATAGTGTTTGTTTTAAAAACTTAATCTGTGTACGTAATAAATAATGTGATTCGTTGGTGAATATTGTGGTGGACTGTTTAGGATGGAATGGGAAGTGGTAGTTGATTGATGGGGACTAGAGGGACGAAGCCGCGCTCCTTAGGGTTTTCCGCCGTTTCTCCATATTACAGACTAAATATTGTATTTTTTATGGCTAATAGCCTGGTAGCCTTTGAGTAGGAAAAAAATCTGTCAGAAGGCAAGTGCCAAGACTGCCAACTTGCCAAGTTGATTGTTATATTATACTTCTAGTATTATTTTGGTGTTTACATTAATAATTTATGTTCGCAGCTTTAACTTGACGATGAATTAGTTAAATTTTAGGTAGTAAGAGATTGCAGTAGTTAAGGTGAATTCATTTTAATATAGAATACATTAAACTGATTAAAAGATGAACGAAAATGTCGAGTTTTTAAAGAACCAAATCAAGTTGACGAGAACTGAGATAAAAAATTTAAGGTAATTTATATTATTACATACACACTTTTGAAACACTTGTTTACCGCTAAATGTTTTATCATCATCATCCTTCATCGTTTAGTGGACGGACATCGGCAGTGGCTGAACGTAGGTCTCCTTCAATGAATGGGATCGGGTGGATCCCTTGCCACTCGCATCTAACACGGACTTGCCACTGCACAGAGATCGTCTTCCGACCTGGTCGACCAACACTTCGTCTATATAAACGCGGCCTCCAATCTTGCACCTTATTGGCCCATCAGCCATCCATTCTCCTGAGTGTGTGACCACCCCCTGCCACTTCAACGAGCTTATTCTCCGCGTGATATCGGTAACTTTAGTTCTCTGGCGTCTGATGTCTGTGTGATGGATGTCTTCATTATTAAATATTTATTTACTATAAATTGAATTGTCTCTATTTCAGGTCCACCTTATCAGCTATAAAACATGAACATCTAAAAGAAATAAGACATATTAAAACTATATTGAATGAACTGCGATGTTCAAATTGCTCAGATTCTGGTATGTATATAGCATATTAAATTATAAAATTTAATATATGGGATCAAATTTTATAGTACACTGTACAGCTATGTCAATTAAAGGAACTGTCAATGCCGGTGGCCAACACCAGTATAGTCGGCATGTATATATAGTATATTTAAGCATATAATTTTTCTTTTATACGACCTGCACCACAGAACAACCACTTCCAACATAGGAGCGGTACAAAGAGCAGCTCCCTCGGGTCAATTTGCTTTGACCTTTGCATTTCTTTCTTTCTTTCTTATTTAATATTAATGACTTTGTTTTAGCTACTACAGTTGTTAGCAATCACAATTATCACAGAAATGATGCACAAACAAATGTATATGACACTGACTCTATATCATATCAACCTATAGGTATTATTGAATCAACCTTTGTTAGCAAAAGAGCAGTGCCACGACAACCTTCCTTATTTTCTGATGCCAGAGGTGCTGTAGTCATAGACTTGAAAATTTTCAATAATCCCGCACATGCTCTTAGTGGACTGGAAGAGTTTTCTCATATGTGGTAAGATATGTTGCCCTTTTACGTATATTGTGTTCAATTTTGTTGTATACAATGCATTTCCTCATTTAAAACATTTTTTTAAGGATAATATTTCACTTTCATAAAACAGAAAGTACTAATGTTTCTGCAAAAGTAGCACCACCAAGACTAGGTGGTGAAAGGCGAGGGGTGTTTTCTACTCGATCACCTCATAGACCTTGCCCTATTGGTTTATCTCTTGTCAAGATTCACAGTGTAGAAGGTAATATTTTATTATATGTCTTAAAGGAAAGTAATGTGTAGTAGTAAAAACTTTTCATTATAGAGATAAGAGAGAGTGCAGTGCTTTCTATACCTAATGTCATACATTTTTCTCACTTTTCTTGTTACACACAACTAATGTGCTACTAAGTTGGTCCAGACCAAAACAATATTAATATAAATATAAAATATAATAAGCCCATAAATATAATTCAAAGTATTATTCAATAATCACACATCATTACGTTAACCTAGCACCTTGCCCCGTGGTAAGTTTGTAAGAACTTATGTTACGGGTACTAGGAACAGAAATAAATGGAAGAAAACTATATAAATTACATATTTACATGTCCATGACCAAGTGCAAACATCTATATACATCATACAAATTTTCTGCACCTGGCGGGATTTAATAATAATAATATCAACCCTTATATGTCCCACTGCTGGGCACGGATCTCGGTTTTGGGCCATAGTTCACCGATGCGCTGGCCCAATGCGGGTTGGTGAACTTCACACACTTTCAAAGACTTAATCTCATCGGGCATGCAGGTTTCCTCACAATGTTTCCTTCACTGGTGAGCAAGCGATGGTCTCATGTTCAGATGCACGTAGAAATTTAGAAAAACTCATTTCTAGGCATCATATCATGTCTGGATCGAACCCGGACCTCTCGGCTCTCACTCAAGAGGCCGAGCCCATACTGACTAGGCATCATTGCTCACTATATTAATAATAAATAATAAACCACATGCTGAATAATGGAGCGTCTTTTAACATTTACCATTACTTGAATATATATAAAGAGTACTTAGTGCTAGGATGATTATAATTTATACTTAAAAGTCCAAACCATCCGTTTTTTTATGCATGAGACCCACCTACTGCCACTTCAATCATAAATTTTCATTGTTTAATCAATTAGATAAAAAAATATTTCTTTTCAGGCAACAAAGTCATATTTAATGGTGTAGATATGATCAATGGTACACCTGTTCTTGATATAAAACCATTCATACCTCAATATGATTATCCTATGTCCGCATTTGGGGAAGCTTCAATGTCATCATTAGATAGACCACCTACAGAGGGTGTCAGTGATGCTATTGAGACAATTTCTAACTTGCAAGTTGGTGATAATGTTATAGAAAGGTAAATAATTTAGCTAGTTGCTAGTTACAGATGCATGAAGTAGGCAATAAAATAAACATTTAATTTTATCATTAAAAATATGATTTTATTTATTTTTTTATCTTACATATTTTTTCAGTACATACAACTTTTTTATTACATTTAGGCCATAGAATAATATAATTTCGTTTTTTTTTTACATTTACTGTCCATTTGACTATTTGGATTGCATGATTCCTAACAAGAGAAATATTTAAAAAATGGATATGCCAATATTCTTTTTTCATTTCAGAACAGCTAGAATATAATAGTATTTTTTTTTATTAATGCTTATAATATATCTGTCTGTTCTCAATATTTTTTATGCATATTAAAAATATTAAACTAACATTATAATTTATCAGGCTTAATCTATATTATATGGTTAATAGTATTATATCATTTATAAAAATGTTGCATAAAAAATAATCTTAAATTAAATCTATTACTGAATATAAATTAACAGGAACAGTAATTTAGTGAACTAAGAGATTTACAAGAATAATTTACTGTTTTCAGTCAGGTTCAACATTTATCAAACCCTATTGGTATAGACACCGGTAATTTATCTGACTCGCCATTTGAAGATGACGCTTTGTCACCGGGAAATGATGATCTTATGCCATCTCCAGAATCACCGTCGAGTGTGGAATTACCAGATGGTCCAAATAGGTCTCCTACACAAAGAGTGGAATCTGAGCGTGGTGCACCTGATGGTCAAGAAAGGTTTACACCGCCACAGTTAGGCTACAACATCAATCCAAGTCCTGATAATATACACATAGCATCTTGGATAAACAACCCGCCGTTTCAGAGATATTTGGTCGCTTTTACAGATGATGCTTTAGAAAGGTTAAATTTATTGATTGGTGAGAGAGCACAAACATTTAAAAGTAACATTGAAAGTCTTCTTTCTGAAGATCCAAGGTCAAATTATGTGAAGACTAGATATCCTGATCATGAGTATAGTTGTGTTTTGGAAGATCTATCTATTAGCTGTGTGTTTAATGCAAATTCTTCAGTTTGCACAATTATAGCGATAAGAAGTGCAGATGAGTTGCAAAATTAATTAATTTTATTATATCGTATTGATGCATAATAATTGATGACGCTTTTGTTTTTAATATATTCCGTTAGAATACAATGATATTACATTTTGTTGAAAATAAGTGTGGCCCTGTTCCTTATTTTCCCGTACAGTTTAATTGAATATCCATTAACGTCTCTTTTCCATCTAGAAGCGGAATGTTGTCCTTCTAATTTTTGTCTTCTTATTTCTTATCTACAATATGAGTTAAATCTTAACTCATATTGTACTGTAAAGTCTAAAGAAGTGTCCTTTAGATTCTATTAAGTCAGTCGGTTGCCCAATGTTTAGATTTTGATAAAATGCTGGCTTATAATTCTACAATTTAGGCACGAATCAAATATATTGCATTTATCATATAATATAAAAGCAATACTATACTTATATTAGGTAATCAGTTTATTAACAGTTTATATATTTAACAGTTTATATAACAAATACGTCTAAACTTTCGCTCCATCTAGACGTAATATTTCCAAGAACGGACCTAATACGGAAGCCATGCTTCTTAACCGTATATCCTTTGATATCAAATTTAAATGTATCTCTTTTAACATTGGTAAAAATAATACCGTCTTTCTCTATTTCATAATAATCGATACCAATACTTGCTTTCCATATTAAGGTGATACTCGTGGTTGTTTTCTGTGATTCATCTTCTCTAAAGTCAGAAGGTGGTGAGATAGTTTCACTAACTTTGTCCGTCTTTCCAAAAATTTTACTCTCATTTTTAAAGTTTTTTAGTTTTAATATGATTTCGCTTGTAGTTACATCTAATTTCTCAATTTTTATACATAAAAATGTTAGCTTTATGTTATAGTTGGATAAGTAAGGATTTATTGAAAAGTTTTTATCAAAGTATAACGAATTATTGCTTTGTTTAAATTGTTCGTAATTTTCCGCCTGTAATATTTGTACCGGTTCACCGTTTATTGCAGCTTTAACAGAATCTACTTCGCTCGTGGCCATAATTTGAACCAGTGTCGATCTTTCTTTGACCATAGTTTCGTATGCTCCTACCATTTTATGTATCGTGACTACTAAATCTTTTGAACTCAATTTATTTGCCACAACCTCTGTGGTCGCAAAATGACCTTCCTGGTAATGTTTACTTACTCCGTCGTCTTCATAAACATTAAATTGTTCGTAATCCCTAGGGTACAAAGTATATACTCTTTTACTTCGATCTATTTCATTCGGATTATTGTTTGGATTTGTCATTGGCAATATAGAACCTTCTTTGATAAATACTGGTATTTTCCACAGTGGAGCCGATACATTATTGTATACTTTTCCTCCTTGAAACTTTTCGCCAGTAAAAAAATCTATCCAAATTTGAGATTCGTCAGGCAAATAAATACCATCACGCAGTGAATCTCCCGTTGTCAAGTCAGCAATGTAAATAGGTGCAACCAAGATATTTGGTCCCCACATGTATTGATATTGGCAACCGACTGTATACGCGTATGTTTCATTTGGGAATTCGAGGAACATCGCTCTTACCATTGGTAGGCCATCGATGGATTCAAATGCAATACTGTAATTATACGGCATTAACATAGATTTAAGTTTTAAATATGCTCTGTTTATTTGTGTTGCTTCGTTGTCATAACTAAAAGGTGTCTTAGGTGTATTTCCCCAACCGTCCATATTAAATTGTAGGGGTGTGAATGTCTTCCATTGGTAATCTCGGATGTTTATTACTTTATTTCCACCTGCATATATACCGTCCATATCGGAACCTACAATAGGTTGCCCTGAGAGCCCAGTGCCAATATACGTAGGAATATGGAAACGTATATACTCCCATTCCCCTCCCTTTTGATCACCACTCCAAATACCTGCGTAACGTTGAGTACCAGCCCACCCATCAATGGTAAGAATCATTGGTCTACCGTTATTTGGTGTTGCACGGTGAAATATAGTATTAGCTGTTTCAATAGCACTTAAGCCAAAAGAGTACCCGCGTCCTATCCATGCTTCATCACATTTTAGTGCAACGACGTTTGCATCATGCACTTCTTTGTGTAAATCCCTTTCTCCCTTTTTGGGATTTGAAGGATCTGCAGGTTGTAAATTTGATTCAGTCCATAAAGATAGTTGAATTCCATTTTCTTTACAATAATCCGAAAACTGTTTTAAATTAAGAATATCACCATCTAAAGAATCGGTTTGTCCGTAACCACAACCATATCCATCATTCGGGATAAACCACCCGAGAGGTACATCATGTCTTTTATATCTATCAATCATAGCTCGTGCAGAAAACTGATAATTATCATTTTCTCCATTTAATGATTGTAAAATCCCTTTTTTGTCTCCAATATCTTTTGGCTGATAGGATTTATAATATTTGCCGTCTTCAAATAAAATTGCTCCACTGGTGTCAGCACTCACTTCTACCCAATAGTCTCGATTGAAGGCATTAAAATGAGATTCATATAAAGCATATTCAGGTAATAGGAGTGGTTTTCCAGTCAACTCATAGTAATCCTTTAGTATGTTCTTTGGTTTGGAATTAATAAAGAAATAAGCGTCAAAGTCTTCTCCATCGTGAACTGTTTCTACTAATGTAGGTGCCTTTTCTCCGAAGTCGTAAATACCCTTCTGCCAAGTATTTCTTAATATGCCGTATCCGTATGATGACCAATAAAAAGGGCAAGGGGAGGAGACATACCCGTCAGTCCATTTACTTGTATTTACGATTTCTATTTTTGTGCCTTTGTGGCTAAATCTCCCATTCTGCATACCACCTCCAAAAAAATATTCGTCATTCTTGTGACTCAACGTTTGCTTAGATTTCAATTCATTGTAAGACAAAGCTTCTGCTTCGATCAACACATCTTTGTTTGTTCTGTTATCGTGTATCTTCATTGTTCCACTATTCTTATCGAACAATATTAGTATTTCTTTTGTTCTTATAATATAATGCGTAATAATTTCTTCGAGTTTCGATTGCAAATATGCTTCGTGCCCGTAATCTTTAAGCGTTTTGGCAATAATCTTTGCTACATCGTCTTCGTGTATCGGTTTTGGATAATCTAAAAATGTTTGAGTTGGGGACATATAATATCTAAATACATGATCATTTAAAATGTATAATCTCGCTCCTTCTCCGGTGCCAAATTTTATTGAGTAATAAGAACTAGTTTTTTCGATTGCTTCTATATTTCCAACCACATTTTTACGATTATCTCCCATTTTTTATTTTATTTTTAGCTGAAACAAAAAAACGATATGAGGAAAAAATATTTGATATGATTTATTAACTTATCTAAAAACGGGTTGAGTATCGAAAATATCAAAAATATTTTCGATACTAGAAGGGATCTAGGGATGTACCTACGTCAGGGCAGGGTAGACTTTCGTCTCAGGATAGGCAACTAATGAATCAGTTGCTATTGATAATCCTAGGTGAACTCGTTTTATTTAATGGGTGACGTTGACCATTTATCATTTTGTGGCTCAATTTAAAAATCATCTTATTTTTATATGTCATTATTGTATGATTTACGATCATTCGTTTTTTTGGCCACCTTTAGCAAGAGACCCTGGGCATATGAAGTTATAGTTTTTGTAAAGTCTTGTGATAGGTATGCGGATACCTATCACGAACAGGATACGTTTATCATGTGTTGCATAGAAATTCCTATCACCAATTTCCGGCTTCCTGTCCAAACCAAAGAACCTTTATCTATTTAGTATCTATAAATACAAATATATGTTATTGAATGTAAAAAACTTGTCTACTACAAGTCTAACGCGCGCTAAAGTTTCCGTGGAAAAGTATTTTTAAACGACTTCGAAAAGGAGGAGGTTATAAGTTCGTGTGTATTTTTTTTTATGTATGTTCACCGATTTCTCTGTCAATTGTGGACCGATTTTCAAAATTCTTTTTTTATTCAAAAGAGTGCACTTCCGAGGTGGTCCCATGATAAGGAAACCAGGATCTGATGATGGCATCCCAGAGAAATCGAGGGGAACTTTCGAAAATCGTAGGAGTAACTAGTGCGTTTAATATTTTTTTAATTAAGTATTTTAAAGCACTACAATTTCATGAAGGTCTAGAGTTGATCTGATGATGGAGCTGAAAGACAATCGAGGGAACTCCTCAACAATTTACAGCAGTAACCTTGTGTTTGGGCTTGATTAATTTGTATTGATGAGAACTTTACACCTAGATAAATTGTGACTATCATTAGGGGTCTGATGATGAAGACGAAGGAGAGTTAAAGGAACTTCTCAGCAGTTTACAGTAGCTACTTTGTGTTTGGACTTAATTCATTTATATTGACAAGAACTTTGCACCCATATGGGTTATAAGTGTCATTACAGGTCTGATGATGAAGACCATAGACAGTCGAGGGAACTCCTCAACAGTTTACAGTAGCTACCTTGTGTTTAGACACAATTCATTTATGTTGACCAGAACTTTGCACCCATATGGGTTATAAGTATCATTACAGGTCTGATGATGGAGGCACCATAGACAGTTGAGGGAACTCCTCTACGGTTTACAGTAGCTACCTTGTGTTTGAACTTAATTCATTTATATTGACGAGTACCTTGCACCCATATGGGTTATAAGTCTCATTATAGGCCTGATGATGGAGTATAGACAGTGGAAATGCGTTTAACAGTTATATCCATATTTCAGACAAATAAATTTGGTTATCGAATTTCGGAATCACTAAAAATTTAGAAATAAATTTTTTTTAAACAAAAATTGAAACCGACTTCAAAAAATAAAAAATAAACTAAAAAGTAATAAAATAATTGCGTTTCCTTAATTTTTGTGCCTAGAACTTATAATCAACTTGTTTTTTTACTAATTACAATCTTTGCGTTTACCATGTCATTGTTGTTACTTTTGGAGTCGGTGTCAGCTAAGTTAAATAGACCGTACAACACCAAAACCATCGTCAGTCACCGGTATCATATATTTTGTTGCTGTACCTACCTAACTGTCTTTGCTGACACCGACTCCAATAGTAACAACAATTACGTGGAAACGCAAAGATTGTAATTAGTAAAATAACAAGTTGATTATAAGTCCTAGGCACAAAAATTAAGGAAACGCAATTATTTTATTACTTTTTAGTTTATTTTTTACTTTTTTTATGTAATTTTATACACTTATGATGTGTTCTCTGTGTGATCTTGTTGTCCCTAGTATGGGACACTAGGGACAACGAATTGATTTGACGAACAAATATAAATTAAAAAAAAACCGACTACTAAAAAAAAAGTAATAAAATAATTCGATTGTTATAAATTTGTAAAAATAAATGCATTTCTTAAATTTTTGTGCCTACCTACTTACAATACTTACAATTTATTTATTCTGCACTCGGTTATTACTTTTAAGTTTTTTTTCATTCACTACATTCATTTTTTGTGAATACGAAATTCGATAACTAATTTTTCATCATCAAAGTGTTAACGCGGGCGGAACTGCGGGCAAACAGCTAGTATTAAAGTATTAATATATAATTTTTAATATTATGGCGATTGGAGTCTACGGAGACAGCCGCAGTATAACGAAGCCTTCCAAATTGCGTTTTTTTTTTGTTACCTACCTTACTGGAGTGATGAGAAAAACTATCATAGCTGTTGATATTTTATTTTATTTACATTTGGAGTTAAAAAAATATATTTACTATACTTTAAAGCAAGCAAGCAATTTTGCGATGGTAAAAAAAGTGGTCATTCCATTTGAAATAAAAAAAATAAAATAAAAAAAACGTAAGAGAATCTCTTTTCGCGACCGTTCTGTTTACCGGGTTCCGGGTTTCAGGTTAAAAAAAAAAACAATGTTACGTAACTTTTAGTTCAAACCCCGTCCCGTCCCTGTAACGCATCGTAACGTTTTACAAGACCCCATTTTGTAATTTCGAGGAATGGTACCCTAAAAATCCTTACTAATATCACAGCTTCACAGCTAATATTATAAATGCGAAAGTAACTCTGTCTGTCTGTCTGTCTATCTGTCTCTTCTTCACGTATAAACCACTGAATCGATTTGGATGAAATTTGGTACAAGGATAGTTATAGACTCGAGAAAGGACATAGGATAGTTTATATCCTGGAAATCGGGAACCGGAACTATGCGGCCTAAACCCTTTGAGATATAACAAAATAATGTATTGTGTATCATAAATAGGTCTACAGTAAAGTCCGTGATGGCATAGGTCTATCTCTTGAGGATAACATACTATATCTATTTTAATTTTAAAAAATCCAATTATAAAGTGGTTATGTAAAAGCTATTTACTCTTTATCATCATTATGTATCTAATGATGATAAAGACATAAAACAAAGTCCTCCGCCGCGTCTGTATGTACGCGATAAACTCAAAAACTACTAGATGGATTTTCGTGCTGTTTTCAACTAGGCAGGTTTTAACTTATAGTATTTGATTTTTTTGAATTGGTATGCTTTGTGTGAATTGGTAAATAATATAAGGCTAATTATTATTGGAGTCAGAAAAATTTAAGCCACTTGGAAACCTACATTGAAAACGCGATTTTCCTTTAGAGATATAATATTGCTACGTTCTTACTTAGTAGAACGTAGCAATATATTGGTACGTTCTACTAAGTAAGGCCCTTATTTTTAATAATAATTAATTAGCAGTCCGGATACGGCTGTAATGACAGAAATTTATTGTTTAGATTTCTGTGGCTGTAATGTATGTTAATGTAAAGCTGCAGGCAATAGCTAGTGGTAAATAATTATTTTTTTACCTAAATGCATTATCTGAATTCAGTGAGCAAAAAACATCAATAATTATTTATACTTGAATGATCTATGCTAATGGCCCAAAGGTCCCAATGCTTCATCGGATTAGTGTGAGCCGATTTGGCTCACTTAAGATTGTTTATTATTGGGGGGTTGCCAACCGTGTAGGCGTGTAGTCATCGACCATACGGCCACCTAGCGTGCGGATTTGGAATCCTTTAGTCGCATCACAAAACTTGCATCCACTGTCACGTAAACGTTAATCTCTATTAAAAACAACCAGACGAATTGAGAACCTCCTATTTTTTTAAATCGGTTAATAAATCTCAAATACTTATAATTTAACAGTTTCTAGAAGGTACACGGATCGTCTAGCCATCTCCGTATATTTAAAACTAGATGTTGCCCGCAGCTTCTCCCGCGGTAACTTAGATTTGCAGCCGTACGCGGATTGATGATGATTATTTTTCTAGCCTAAGTTACTCCTTATAACATCAGCTATCTGCTAGTGAAAGTCCCATAAAAATCGGCCCAGCCGTTTCAGAGGTTAGCCGGAACAAACAGTCAGACAAACGAACAGAAAGACAAAAATTGTAGAAAAGGCTATTTTGGTATATGTACAGTGTATACATACATATGCATTCAATAAAAAGCGGTTATTTAAATATTACAAACAGAGATTCCAATTTTATTTATCTGTATTAAGATATAGATGTATTAGATTAATAATTTAATCTACGACTGGCAAAACAAGTGGTTTACCGGAATGATACTGGTAGTAATTTAAATAACATTAATATTTATTACCTATTTGTAGTTTTATGTAGGTAACGATAACTTTAATTTATTACAATGTTATATAAAAGCAAACAACGCCCATAATTATAGTTTTGTTTGTGCTATTTTTAGACCACAAATAAAGGTATTGTGAATTTCATGCATGAAATGAAATTTTCAAAAGAAAGAACGTTGTTTAAATACACGGTAATTCCACTTTAAAATAGGTACATTATTTTAATATTAATTAAATACTTATACATCTTATCTTACCTTACTAAGTTAAAAGTATTTCGGCATATGAATGTATTCGTATTTTTTGCTTGTTCAGTCGTTGCTCAGGCAGGCGCGGTACGTGCTGTTGCTAGACTAGTCGACACTCGACAGCGCTCGACAGTAATTGTCCTAGAATGTTGTTGTTGAAAAGATTGACGCGTGGCGGCGTAACTACTGTCTCGCTTCGGTCTCCTATCGAGTATCGAGTATGGCGGCGTTCGCATTGTCTCGACTATCGAAAATATATTTATTATTATCAGTGTCTAATATCTACATTTTAATATTACTTTTCAATAATGCGAATCTGTTACGCCAACAGGTTGGATGGAATTTTCATGCTGATACTTCAATTTAATATATTTCATCATCATTACCATCAGCCTCTATCTGTCTACTGCTGGACTTAGGCTTTTATTTTCCTTTTACGCCAGGAAATGCTCTGAGTCTCTGAGGCATCCAGCGGGGGAGTGGGTTTCCCCAAGCGGGTATGTGGGACTCGCTGCGCCTGAAAGGCGGTAGGTAAGGTGGACGAAGCTCTACTAAAACCCGGCGAGTGCCGCCTTTGGTGGGGTACCCCGGATCTAATGAGCAAACAGGGCACCTCGGCGGCTGGTCAGCCCCTCAAGGGACCGACGCCACCTACATACAGGGGTTGTCCCGCACCACAGAAAAACCCCTCCCAAAGTCAGGACAGTACAATGGGGTGAGGTTCCCATCCTCGCCCCTTGTCCCTCTGCTCTTTTGTCCCCTCTTCTTATAAGAGGGGTACAAAGAGCAGCTCCCTCGACTCAATTTGCTCCGCTCAAGGTGCTGGGCACACCTTAGGCTACTGAGTCCCATTGCCACGATAAGGCTTGAACCATGGTGGGGAGTAATGAGTGCACTACTAATTAGTATTCTAATCAGCAATTATTGTTTGATTTTATTAAAATTATTACTCAATCATATTCTGATAGAAGTAATGGGGGCCCCATGGATCGTGGGGCCCCGGGCATCTGCCCAGAATGTCCAATGGGAAGGACGGAGTGCTTTTAACAGTTAACATTAAACTGGTTATGAGATAAGCAAGGCATAAATCCCTGTCACTTTCAGCATTTAATACTTTTTTTCGCTGGGGAAATCAAAATGATACCCTGGCCCGGGGGAGCCCGGTGGTTATGTGGGACTGTCACCCTAACTAAAACCCCAGCGGTGTTCTGCCTAGCCGGCCCGGCGCGGGTACATCGACTTTCGCATTAAGCCTCGACGGGGTGCCATGCGGCACTCTCCTTTGGAGGCAGGGGGTGACATCCCCTTCAGGCACCCTGAACACATAAACCGATGGCGATAAGCCACAGGTATTATTGTATGTGAGCAACCAGTTGGGGCTGGAGACTCTTTGTTGGAGGAGGGGCACAGGGGCGTTTTTTTTTTTGCGAATCATTCTGTAGGTACGGCCTGCCCCACGGATTTCGATTCAGGTAGGCCCCAGAAACACCTCATAGGCGGCCGCCTATAGCTGTCCGCAATTCCCCGGCGGCTGCCCTATAGATGAAATAGAGCCGTCCTTCTTCTGCTTTATCCCAGCGTCGCCGTCCGCGGCTCCGGGTGTCTCGCCGCAGTTTGGCGAGCACCATTACACCTTCTTACGTCGCGGTGGCCCCGGCGGATTCGCGGCATGGCCGTGTTGCACAACTGCGTCAGGACATCGACGAGGCGGTCGGTCTCCTTCTCGACCTCCACCTCTGCCACGTTCGCCAATGAGTTCAGGTTCCAGGCCATGACTATGGCTGGTGGTGGAATTCTGATGCATGTTTTAATTTCTCAGAACACTCATCAACGATTCGAGCCGCCAGGCGTTGAACGCGGTCAAATGGAAAGAGCTGACATTGGGGTGCTCCAGCCTAGGGTTGAGAGTAGCATTCCATGTGGTGACGGACCTTCGCCTTGTATAATTGTAGGCGGTGGGAAGGCATGACATACTGCGTCACCCTACTGAGCAAACCGAGTTTCTTAGAGGCTAGTTTTGCTTTCCTTGCGAATGACCACGAAATTGCACATTGCTCGATATATCGACGCCAAGTATTCCAATATTGGCTAAGGTGGTTAGGGGAGTGCCTTCAAATTGTAGAGGAACGACGAAAGGTGATTTTTAATCGTATATCGCGCAATCTTGTGTCTTGTTGGGGTTAAATTGGACTAGATTTAATCACTCCCATTCCGAGACTTTGGTTTTTTTTTTCTTCAGCTAATACGAGTCCACTGCTGGTCGTAGGCCTCCCCCAAGGGTTTCCACAACGACCGGTCCTGCGCCGTCCGCATCCAGCGGATTCCTGCGACCTTTACCAGGTCGTCGGTCCACCTAGTGGGAGGCCTACCAGCACTGCGCTTTCCGGTACGTGGTCGCCACTCGAGAACTTTTCGACCCCAGCGGTCATCTGTTCTGCGAGCAATGTGTCCTGCCCAGTTAGACTTTGGTTAACAGACTCGATTTCAGACACAAGTTTATTCCGACACTCATCGATTTGTTCGGTGTTCCCGAGAAATATTAGGATGGCCAGTGTATAGAGCATCTCCGGTCCTGTCGTGTGCATAACAATGAACACCGTTAGTTTGCAGCATTGACATGTAGAATAAGCAAGGTACATACGAGATAGTATCTACACAGCCTTGAGGTCCGAGCATGCACCATCGACAACGTGCCTGACTGCCAAAAACCTGGTAATCCACTTATTTAATTTCTCTGATCTGATCGGTGCTGGCACCGATCAAAGGCCTTCGCTATATCAAAACTAACCGCCAACCCTTTCTCTCAACTGCCTCCGCCCATCGCTGTGTTAGAAATATTAGAAGATTGTACGATACTTTTGGAGTCGGTGTCAGCCAAGGTAGGTAGGGTACAGCAACGATTACGAATACAAAAGTAACTTTAATGACGTGGTAAACGCAAAGTTTGTACATGAGTAGAAAATTAAGTTGATTATAAGTTGTAACCACAAAAATTCAAGAAACACATTTATTTTATTACTTTTTAGTTTAGTATTTTTGAAGTCGGTTTAATTTTTTTGTAAAATGGTTTTATTTCTTAATTTTTAGTGATTCCGAAATTCGTCGTCGTTCATTGAAGGAGGCATATGTTTAGCAGTGGACGGATAAAGAACAATGATGACTCCAAAAGTAACAATAATGACGTGGTAAATGCAAAGTTTGTACATTAGTAGAAGAATAACTTGATTATAAGTTGTAAGCACAAAAATTAAAAAAATACAGTTATTTTATTAATCTTTAGTATTTTATTTTTGAAGTCGGTTTTTATTTTTTGTATTTTTTTTTCATAAAGGCATCAATATATTATTGTCTTCATACAAATCTCTTAGCTTAACCCGTATAGGTCACATAGCTCTTATATTTTTTCGCCGAGTATTTAAGAATCGTGCTTTTATACGGTTGCTTTAAATTATAGGTTGGTTTTTTTTGTTTTTTTTTTGTTTTTATGACTACACCTTTTTATTGACTTCTTTTTTGTTTTCTTGACGTATTTCAAGTGTACGAAGTGTGGTTACCTACGAAATAAAGATATTTTGATTTGATATGACTGATTGTGTGTTAGAAAACCATATTTTGTAACTTACATAGAAAGTGTTTTCCCTATATAATTTAGGATACTCTTTGGTGTTTTCATTGCTTCATTAGGTATATGTACCTCAAAGAGGTAGGAATGTACCTAGTACCTACTATTAAACCTGACGTGAAAACGTGTGTAGAACATTGTTTTTTATCTTTACAGCTTGTAACTTTGTATGATTATTGATATACTTTTTATTATCGAATAGCATATCACATCTAGTCCAGTCGGGGCAGACATAAAACTAGCCTGAAATAGAAAAATTTACGTGGGGCGATTTTTTTTAACGTCGGGGGGAGTGGTTGGACGTATAAATCTCGATTTTCTAACTAATCCCGGTAGAGGATTCGCCACCATCATGTTTTAAAGTTCAATTTTTTCGTTTTTATGAAATAACTCGTTAATTTTCAACTTTAGAGCAAAAATGGCTATAGCCAAAGTTGTTGAAAATTTAATTTCTCACAAGTTTGGTCGTTATCATTTTTACGCTAGGATCAATATTTGCAGAGTTTTGTTAGTACTAATTAGTTAATATCGATTATTTTGTATCTTTGCTTATTCCATAAACATATAATATATTATTCTAAGTCTATGGCTTATTCTATACTTTTACTTTTTTATTTTTGGTTGTTATTATTGCCTTAATTTTTATCTATTTATTATTTTTGATAGAATATAAGTTTAAAACTGTGTTGATTTAAATTTGGTTCGTGCACACAGGAGAAAAACCTAGAAAGTGCATTTCCTTCCTGTGCTGGTTGCCTGGAAGAAATCGCTCTAAAGCGATAAGGCCGCCAATTGTACTTATTTACTTTATCTTAATAAATCCGAAAATATTGATCGTGGAGTAAAAAAAGTGCGAGAACCAAAGTTAAAGAAAAAAAGTGTGTGTGTACTAGCGTACACTCGTAAGAAGTGAAACTTCTTTATGACGTTATTTTTCAAATCACGCGTGGTAGGGATAAGAAAAAGATGGCGCGTAACGGAAGAATGTGACGCGTAACGAAAAAATGTTACACTAAATTTTTTTCCAACCCCGATAAATAAGTTTCACTTCAATAAAATTCGATTACGATTTTTTTGATAAATTTGATAGTATAATAATAACTGCAAATATTGATCCTAGCGAAAATTGATAATGACCAAACTTGTGAGAAATTAAACTAATCCAGAAATTTCCAAATAAACTAGGGACTTTTATATTACAGTAGAACCAAAATAAATAAAGAAGAAAGTAAAATTTTTAACTTAAATAAGAGTACGTACATTTCGAAAAATAATCTAAGGATTAATATAATATTA
This sequence comes from Helleia helle, assembly GCA_963853865.1. NCBI lineage: Eukaryota > Metazoa > Arthropoda > Insecta > Lepidoptera > Lycaenidae > Helleia > Helleia helle. Next base: position 6,131,214 of record OY971419.1, read on the forward strand.
TCATAGAATTTTATCTAAAATAAATCTTACACAAATATATTGTATTCTAATTCTGTAGTGATTGTATTTTTAAGCTTCATATACGTATTAAGTTCATTGAAAAATTATTGCTTATTTTTTGTCTGTATGGTAAATAAGTATGTAATTAAAAAGTAAAGAAAAATACAATGTCATCCTGATTCCTGTTACATAGCTGTCAAATTTATGATTACTCACGAAGTGTCGCTTTTTGGTTGTATTGGCGTAAATTGTTTTTCTAATACTCTTAAAAATTTATAGTTTGATTTTGTACCTAATTTTATATCACTCAATGTAAGTATGTAACACGAATACTGTTTTCTTTACGATTCAACGTTTTGTTTTTAAAGCATAGCTATAACCGGTTTATAACCTTTTTTCAGATGTTTCTAACTCGATCGGAATATGATCGCGGGGTCAATACTTTTAGTCCTGAGGGCAGGCTTTTCCAAGTAGAATACGCGATTGAAGCTATTAAACTAGGATCCACAGCAATCGGTATATGCACCTCGGAAGGAGTAGTTTTGGCAGTGGAAAAGAGAATCACATCTCCATTAATGGAGCCTACTACTATCGAAAAAATTGTGGAAGTAGATCGACATATTGCTTGTGCAGTTTCTGGTCTAATGGCTGATTCTCGGTAAGATGACTGGCAATATATAAACAATATTTCTCTAAAGAAAAGAAGAAAAATTTACTTAATTTGATTTCTCGATTATTATTTAATATATCTATATATGTATTCAATCTAACATCTACCACTAATTGGATTATTTCACCCTTAGAGCTTGTTTCTTCAAATGTTAGGAGTCAGTCTTCAAATATTTATACGGAACTAAAATTAAATTTAAAAACATTAAATAAAAACTGTACATAATATGTTTCAGAACCTTAATAGAAAGAGCTCGTGTGGAGTGTCAAAACCACTGGTTTGTTTACAATGAGCGTATGAGTGTAGAATCTTGTGCACAGGCAGTCTCAAACTTGGCAATACAGTTTGGAGACAGTGATGATAACAGTGGCACCGCTATGTCAAGACCGTTTGGTGTTGCTGTGATGTTTGCAGGTTTGCTATACTATACTATTATTATTATTAATAATAATTAATATTATTAAATAAAAATAAAAATATACTATACTATGTCTATGGATGTTGTTCACCACCAGGTGAAACGATTGTCTGTTTGCCTCCTCTTTTATATAAATAAGCAACAAGTTAGTGTTATCATTATCATAATAAGTTGAAACCTTTTAGGTTTCCTAAATACCGACTAGTTTTATTATTATTCTTATTATAAATATCTAGCTGCTTCCAGTGATTTCAACTGCACTTCTGTAATTTTGGACAAATCACACAATATATTATTAAATTATAGTTTATGTGCTATTCCGATGTATAAGCTATATTGTTGTTAAGTTTCATTAAAATCTATTCAGTAAAGTAAATTTGTTCAGTTTGTGTGAAAGAGTAACAAACATCCATAAATACAACCTTTCACATTTTTAATAGCAGGATGTTTTATATTTAAATTATTGCATGCTTCATTATGAATGTGTATAAGTAGCGTTTTTAATGTAAGTAAGTAATCAATAATGTAAAGGATATTGCTATGGCAAATGTTTATAATGTTTGTTTTATAATATAACAATTGACTTTCATGTATATATGCATCATATATTATACATGAAAGCAAAAAACAATTTATGTATTAGATATTGTCGCGAACCTTTAATTTAGATATTTTTATGAAAAACCTGAAGGAATTATTATAGAAATATTGTACCTATTTCAACGTATATAGTTGAAATAGGTAAAATTTAGATATAGTAATACTAGAAAATTTTATAAGCTTACTTTATTTAGATAAATTTGTTGTGACATTTACAATTAATATTTTAATATTAAACAATGCCATGTTATAATAATATATAATGATAATATCAACCCTTATATGTTGGGCATGGGTCTCCTCCTCGAATCAGGCGAGGAGGGTGTTGGGCAATAGTTCACGGATGCGCTGATCCTGTGGTCTTGGTGATCCCTATCAACTTCACACACCTTTGAAGGTGTGTGAAGTTGATAGGGATCACCCATCAGGCATGCAGGTTTCCTCACAATGTTTTCCTTCACCGACGAGCAAGGTATATTAGTCATATCCAGGTGCACAGAGAAATTTAGGAAAACCCATTTCACCATGGGTCAGTATCAAACCCGGATCTCTCACTCAAGGGACCAAACCCATACCCACTTGACTTAAAATATTAAGCAATTTATTGATATAACACTAACTATTGAATTATTTGATTGAGCGGAGGTTGTCTTTTGAAGATTGTTTTTACCATTGTGATTTTCTAATAATAAATTACAGGAATTGATGAGAAAGGACCTCAACTTTACCACATGGACCCCAGTGGTACATTTGTCCAGTATGATGCCAAAGCAATTGGTTCTGGTAGTGAAGGAGCTCAGCAAAGTTTGAAGGTATAACAGTCTTGGTCCTGTTTATGTCCTGTATATGCTAGTCTATTACAATCAGGGCCGGATTTAAATTTGTGCCGCCCTGGGGCACTGAAGAAAATGCCGCCCTATGACTTAAATTTTATTTTAATAGTTTTGATATCTTATTTTTTAAGAATTAGAATAACTAATTGATTGCAGGAAATTTATTATGTATTATATAGCATTTATTATACATTATGTTTTATTTATATTTATTCTTTATTTACTCATATATTATTTATTATATACTATAGTAATATAAAAAAATATTTGTATTTTTCTTTAGTTTTGCACTAAGAACGACTTATATTAGTATTGCATAATTTTTTTCACAGGCAAACTCGCCTAACTTTTTGAATTGCAAACTGGTCGATTAAATCTTCACAATCTAAACGTTGAAGCACATCTTATTCTATGCATAGAATAGCTAAGCTATTGAGTCTATTTGCACCCATTGTAGCAATAACTTAAATTTCCTATATTATAATATACAAAATTTTAATGTGATACATAATACTTGAATTATATTTCTTGAAAGATAAAATGTTTATTTAAAAGAATTAGTTAATTATATATTGTATAGAAAATTTTATCTCACTTTCCAAATTTTGCCGCCCTAGAAAATTTGCCGCCCTAGAAAATTTGCCGCCATGGGCACTAGCCCCGACTGCCCCTAGTATAAATCCACCACTGATTACAATCTATGCCTAAATAGGTAATTTCCCAGAAAAATTATATGTTGACTTCTGATGTCACTATTAGAAAGTAATTTTAAACTAAAGTGTTATCCAAAACCTTGTTCCATACAGTGCAGGGCACAGAACTTTTAGAGAACACCAAGATGACCCAAATTATAGTATAGTTTGTGCAACTCAACATTAAATTAGTTCTGGTAAAGTAAAATTGTGCATATTGTAACAGTGTTTTCTTCTGATGATGAAAGTTTTATTACAAATAAACACCATTATTGCATTATCAATAATTTTGAAGACAAATAATGAATATCAGTAAATTAAAAAAATAAAACTCACTAGTCTTCATTATTAAAAATGAATTTTGGTAAAGCTTCCTCATTATTTAAACACATAAATCTATATTTCTGCAGGAGGCATACCACAAGTCTATGACATTGAAGGAAGCTATAAAATCGGCTTTGACTATCCTGAAACAAGTGATGGAGGAGAAGCTTTCTGAGAACAATGTGGAAGTCGTCACCATGACACCAGGCTCACTGTTCCAAATGTTCAACCGGGAACAACTTGCCGAAGTCATTAAAGATATACCTTAAGTTTATGTTCCCTTTTTATTGACGTTGGGTTTAAAGATTTGTACTAAGCTAAAATAATTTAAATGAATCTTTAAATAAAATATTTTAAAAAAATATTCATAAACATAAATATAATATGTATTTATTTTCGAGACTCAAATAAATAATAAGTCAAATCTTTAAACCTGACATCTTTCTGTAAAGTTATATTTGTAGTAAATATGTATTATCTGTAATGCTTAATTATGATCATTGGTATTTTAGTTTTGGATGTTAACTTTGTATAGTGTAGTTAAATTTCAAACTTGGATAATGTAATAATATACTATGGAGTAAATAAGTATGGCATTTATAGTAATAATACAATTAAAATATTTGGACAGTTGGGCAAAACGGTTGGGCAGTGTTGGTATTTCAAAACAAAGTTACTTATCACTGCCATGTAAATTGCTTTTTTTATTGCAGCAACATTTGTAACTTTCTTGTTTATGGTTGAGTACTTCTACTTGAGTGTGATACAATAATTATGTAAAATATATTTTGCAGTAATTTAAATATTTTATCGTAGCAGTACAGTATGAGTAAAGATATACATCATTTACTTAAATATAATACTTTGAATACAGATTGAATTTACAGTAAGTATTCACTTAAAATAAAAACTTTTATAAAATTTTGTGTATCATTTATATATTCCTTATTTTTAGTATCTAGTGTAGAAAATCAATATACATATTCTAAATTTAGTCAGTATAACTTGAGGGAAATGTAGGGAGATCTAATAATTAAAATTTTAGTTGTCAATGATAATTTTGTTTATTTGAATTTGTAATACCAACAGCACACAATTTAAATATCTAGCATGTGCCAATAACAAATGTAGATGTCATTATAAACATGATTGCTAATGTCTATCGCGGGTTAGACAGCTTGTATCGAGCGATAAGTTGAAAAAGGTTGAGAAACGATGAACTTACTGACCCATATTATAACCCATGTAGAGCAAGCAACTATTTTTTTTCTTGGGACATCTAATTCAGCAGATAAATATACTCAGTTTAAAAGTAAAATGATTAACTAATTTAATGTGTACAGGTAATTGCGAGCTTCCCGGAGCTTCAGAGTGACAGCTCAAAGAACACCCTACATGAAATGTCTCGTCTTAAAATTGGACAGGCCGTTTAGTTGCCATGACTTATTATGTAAATGTATGAATTCTCAAATTCATTCGTATTTTTGCGCATTAATATAATTCTGTTATTGTTTTATCGCTCATAAAGAATTGTTGATTTGAATGTCTTTTGTTTTATTAATCTGTGCATGCACATATTATAAAAATCATTTTTATATAATTTGTAACCAGTAATTTTTTGAAAATAACCAACCAAGGTGTCAAATCCTGTCGCTCTATGTACGGAGTAATCCCCACCATGGTTCAGGCATTGAGCCGAGGGGGCTCTTTGTACCCCTCTTATAAGAAGACGGGACAAAAGAGCAGGGCGCAAGGGGCGAGGATGGGAACTTCACCCCATTGTACTGTCCCGACGTTTGGAAGGGTTGTTCTGTGGTGCAGGACAACTCTCTGTGGAGGTGGCGCGGTACCCTGAGGGATTGACTAGCCGTCGAGGTGCCCTGTTTGCTCATTAGATCTCGGGCACCTCACCAAAGGCGACATTGGCACTCGCCGGGTTTTAGAGGGTAGAGCTGCGTCCATTTACCAGCTGTCGGGCGCAGCGAGTCCCACATACCCGCCGCATATTCTATAAATAAGAAAATAGGCTTAGGATACAGGACTAGCGCCGCCAACGCCTTCAACACCATATCCATCGACACAATCCTGTAGGCGCTGAGGTCCCACGGCGTGCCGACGTATTTGCGATGACTGGTAGGAAACTACCTGCCTGGTAGGTGCGTCGCCTACCCCACTAACGTTGATAGGGTGACGAGGAGAGTGGCGTGCGATGTTCACAGGGCTTAGTCTTGGGCTCACTACTGTGGAACATCGGCTACGATTGGGTTCTCCGCGGCGCGAACTTGCCGGGCATCGGCATTACGTATTACGCCGATAACAAAGTCGTCACAGCATTCGGAGGCACTTTTTCGGGGGCATGCATTCTGGCGGTAGCTGGAGTAGTGGCAAGAATCCGACGTTTTGGGCTTGAAGTTGCCCTGGAAAAGTGGGAAACTATATGCCACCCGGATCCTACCTTGTAGAAGGGGGAACCCCATTGCTGTCAAGACCTCGTCCTCCACAGTCGATCGGAACTTCTGAGAGCATTTTCAGGGACTCGTCCCGAGACTGCTCTGCGAGCGCTGAGTCATCTCCTCCCTAACGTGGGTGGAACGAGCGTTGGTTGCCGTCGACTATATACAGGCGTCTTGCAGTCCATAAGGCTGTACGGCGCGCTGATATGGGCGAGCGGCCTGAAGACGGAGAACGTGGCTCTGCTGCGACTTCCGCAGAGTCATGGCTATCAGGGCTGTCGGTGCGCATCGTACGAGGCTGCGTGACTACTGGCGGGCTCAGCGTCGTGGGACCTGGTTGCAAGGGCCCTGGCCACCACGTGGAGGAGATGACGGGGAGAGGAGGAGGAGGAGGGGGAGACATCTGATGATAAGGACTCCTGGCGGAGCCATCTGCAAAGGCGAGTGCTCCATCAGTGGAAGGAGAGGCTGGAGGAGCCTAGTGCGGGACACCGTAGTGTCGGCCGTCGCCTCCTGTGCAGTGGATTGACCGGTGGCACGCCATCGTCACGTATCTGCGGAAGGTGGCAGGGGTGAATTACTCGCCACAGTGTCATCACTGCTGTTGTGGCAGCAGTGAATACACTGCAGACCACACCCTGGCGGAGAGCCCAGCATGGGCGAAGGCAAGGGCGTCCCTCATCGCCGAGTTTGGCGCGGATTTGTCGCTCCCAGCGGTTATTCGAGCGATGACCGTCAGTGTCGCAGAAGGAGGAGGTGGAGCGGGAGAGGGAGCATCCTCGCGCCTCTTCCCACAGAAAAGCGCCGAGGCGACAGGCGATCGAACTGCCGTGAGGGACCTGTGTGCGGTCGATCGGGGGATCGTAGCGCGCGCGTAAGGTCCGAGCTAGCCGATTCGTTTGCAAGCATAGGCAATATGTGTGGTCTGCTGTATGTATAGAAAATAAATAACTACTGCTTTCGTATTCACCATCTAGACCCTCCCACCCCCATGTCATCAAAAATAAGCAAACCAAAGACCCCCCACCATACAGCGCTTACATAATACTTGAATGGCTTAATGTGTGCTGATAAACCTGAATTTTGAAGTAAAACAAATGCATAAAAGTATAAAAATATAATATTGTACTAACATAACCAATAATAAAACAAATCATATTAACATTTAAATGCATTTCATTTACAGCCATATTTTCCTTACATAAATTTTGATTAATAATAACATTTTTGAATTCTGTTATAAAGTACTTAATAGAAAAAAAATTGCATGGGTTCATACATTAGTCAATATCTTGAATAAACCATAGTTTGATTTAAATAATTATTCCTATATCAAATGTATGTACATGTATATTTATTTGACCTTATTTCTTAATAAAAAAAAATTTAACAAAAATTAAAACCGACTTCAAAATTTAAAAAAAACTAAAAAGTAATAAAATAATTTCCTTAATCTTTGTGCCTACAATTTATAATCAACTTGTTCTTCTACTAATATACAATCTTTGCATTTACCACGTCATTATTGTTACTTTTGGAGTCGGTGTCAGCCAAGGTAGGTAGGGAGGTAGTACATCAACGAATACGACACCGGCTTCAAAAGTAACAATAATGACGTGGTAGTATTAAACGCGTTGCTCAGATTAGATAGCGCTGTATAAATGAGATGAACGTAGAAAGGGTTTAAATCATTACATAACAAATGAAAAAACCGAAATGGAATTGCGTAAAACTTTACATACATGTAATCGAAAGCAATCACGGCAGATTTGCTGCTATTCGTTAAATAATTCCATTATATATAGGTATAGAACATCACCAATATATAGATATAGAATGGATATTATAATGACCTTGAAAAACTATGATGCGCTTCCAAGCCACAGTTGTTTTTTGTTCATTTAACAACGACAAGTAATAAAATTACATGATTTTGGCATAATATTATTTACCTAATGAAGTAAGCCCAATTAAAGCTGTAAATCGTCGAGGATTCCCCTCGACTGTGTATGGTCTCCATCATCACACCTGTAATGGCGCTTATAACCCATATGGGTACAAAGTTCTCATCAATTTAAATTAATTAAGTCCAAACACAAGGTAGCTACTGTAAACTGTTGAGGAGTTCCCTTAACTGTCCTTTGTCTTCATCATCAGACCCCTAATGATAGTCACAACCCATCTAGGTGTAAAGTTCTCATCATTACAAATGAATCAAGCCCAAACACAAGGTTACTGATGTAAATCGTTGAGGAGTTCCCTCGATTGTCTTTCGGCTCCAGCATCAGATCGACTCCAGACCTTCATTAAATTGAAGTCCTTCAAAACACTTTATAAAAAAAATATCAAACACACTAGTCGCCCCTACGATTTTCGAAAGTTCCCCTTGATTTCTCTGGGATGCCATCATCAGATCCTGGTTTCCTTATCATGGGACCATTTGGGAAGTATATACCCTTTAGAACAAAAAAAGAAATTTTCAAATCGGTCCAGCCATCTTCGAGTAATCAGGTAACATACATAAAAAAAAAAAAAAAAAAAAAAAAGATTCCGACGAATTGATAACCTCCTCCTTTTTGAAGTCGGTTAAAAATTAAAATATATACCGTTACATCACCAATATTTGGCTAAGTACGGTTCCAGATCTAAAGGATCTACGTTTGGTCCCAATCGTTCAACAGGGACTCCATTCTTGTCAATGATGAATTTTGAGAAATTCCATTTTATAAACTCTCCTAAGGTCCCACTCTGGGTGCGTTTTAGGAATTTCCACAAAGGGTGTGCGTTTTCACCGTTCACCTCGACCTTCTCGAAGATATCAAACTTGACACCCCTATCTTTGGTAAAATTGAGGATGTCTGTTGCAGAGCCTGGTTCCTGTCCATTGAACTGGTTGCAGGGGAAGGCCAGTATACGTAGACCCCTGTTGGCCGCGTACTTGTCGTACAACTCGTTGAGCTGACGGTAGTTGGTGTCGGTCAGGCCGCACTGGGAGGCTACGTTCACTACGAGGACGACATACCCCTTGTACTTGTCCAGTTTTATGTCTCGTCCGTATATGTCTCTGACTGTGAACTCGTATATTGTCTTGGCCGTTTCGAAATTGACTTGTTCGAATGCTTGTGTTCTGTGGAAGTTAAATTTAAACTGGTGAGAGTAAATCAACAAGATAATTTAGCTGCAAGTAATACTGGCAAGGCAATACTGCCTCTTATTATAATATACATATATCTACATATACAGGCAAAGGCAGTATGGGCTGATTAAAACGGGATATTTATCATATTTTCCATTATTACTTCGCAAAGCTCGATATTTTGGCATTTCTAGTCATTCGTATGACTAGAAATAAAATGAAAAACAAGATAATATTCCGTTCAAAACAGTAAAACTATTGTGATAAAAGTTAAAACTATGTCAATATGGAAAAAGCATTGTCTACTGTTTTCTATTTTTTCAATCAAACGCCAAGACAATCAATCGCCGCATACCCGCATATATATGACAAAGATGATGACTTACGATCCCTTGTTGTGGAACATTTGGAAGGTATCCACGGCCTGGAAGATATCATCGGCCAAGATGTGTGGGTTCTCGAGTGCCGCGAAGTGGCCGCCGTCCTCCACAACGGTAGAGTGCAGGTAGTTCTTGTATTTCAACTTGAGTACACAGTCCGGGTAGAATGCTACCTCGTGCTTGAACTTGATACCCCATGTCGGGACCTCTGTTGGTATGCTAGAAAGGTCAATGCTAGTTATTTATTTATTCTGGCTAATGAAGAGTTGGCGGTCACAGGATCCCTGACAGGAAACATCTATGTTAAGGTTAGAATTCATAATTAAGAAAAATCTATAACGAAGGAATAATAAAGAAATGACAGCGTCATACCGTGTACCGTCACGGCGTTTGAGTCCATTATAGGTACTGACTATTGACTAATAAATGTTTCATATAAAAATTATTATTGATAATAACTTGGTATATACAGAGCTAGATTAGATCCCTATGTATCTCTTGGAATATTTAACCAGCTGTACCAATTTTATTATATTATATATATATTAGATATTAGAGAGACCGGGGGAAGACGAAGCTTGGGGCAAGATGAGAAGTGTGCGTGTGTGCGCGACTGGATCACACAACATAATCTTACACAGTGACGACTTAACACCGGCGTTAAGTGACAGCTATGTCGCGGTTTTTGAGTTTCCGGTGGCCTCTTGGAATGGATGGCAACGCATCGTCATTAAAATTCGTTCTGCGGATGCGGATGCGTATGGGCGTCGATAGTCGCTAAAAGGCTTCGACTGCGTTCTCCCCCTATGCTATAAAAAAATCAATTTTAATTTGAAATTAAAACCAGAAGTATACTCACTCGTCCAACCTCATGGCAAAATATCTCCTATTCGCTGTCTCAGCATATAATCTCATGGAGCTCGTTATACTGTTGGTAGACCAGAACACCATGAGGTTATCCAGGAGAGAGGTCAATGTAAACTTGCCCAGTAGGTTCCCATCACCAGATTTTCTATAGGCTGGGTTGGTCCAAGTAGAAAACTTCTCTAGGACATAGGCTGCCAGACCGGCAGGGGAATCGGTCAATGCTATACCTGTTAGAAAATAAAGAATCTATTTTTTTTAGAAATTCGAGTCCTCCCATAACCAGCTGTAAAGTATCCGAAATGGGTAGGAAATGTAAAAATCATAATAAACAGCGATAAAATCGACAAAAAATTGTGGGAACTGCATTATTACAGTAAATTACACTTACCAATAGAATCAGGCTTTGTGGCTTGCAGATGGAAATATCCAGATTCCTCGATCTGGTACATCAAGTGATGAGACAATGGATACAAGCGGCTTTCTAGTCCAGGTTCTACTATCAAACTTGGCCACAATGAACCTGAAAAGGTGGATTGTTTGAATATTCAAAATATGTAACCTCACTGATAGGAATTGGCAAACACATTAAAGTTATGATGTATTTAAAAGTGTAAAATTCAATAAATTTACTAAGTCTATACAAAAATAAAAGTCTTATGTTAACAATTATGGCGGAATGGTAAGCTTGAGTATACTTCCTTTACCAAACTATTTTTACTGTGCATCAGTAATTCATTACTATCAGCAAACCCATATGTATAACAACATCTATATGAAACCAAAAATTTTATGTCAATTATGAGTTAGAAAATTTGACTTACAAGCATAGTAGGGGGCGGCAGGAATGGCCGAAAAATTCTCTAGAATTTATGTATGTGATACAGTGTATACATTAAATTAAAATACCCATGCAACACAGCTGCTGCTGCTTACAAGACAATCCTCAAACAATAATAATTTTTAAATAAATATATGGACGCTTTCACACCACGTCAATCTGGTCTCGTGGTAAGTTCTCGAAGAACTTGTGTTACGGGTACCAGACAACGGAAATATATTTAATACTTTTATACTATACATATATTTAAGATTTTTTTTTATATAATACACATATTTAATACATATCCATGACCCAGGAACACAGAAAATATTTTTGTTCCCTGGCGGGATTCGAACCCGCAATCGCCGGCTTGAGCGCCAACGCGCTTACCACTGAGCCACAGAGGTCGACAATTTTTTTTCACTTTAACAAAAAACATACCTAAAATAGTACAAAATTTTGCCAGTGGGCTAAAGAGCATTACGGGCATGTTTGTGTGGAAGCCTAGAACATTCTCTGGAAACAAAGTGGCCAGAATGGACCCTATGATGTGTCCATAGTCTCCTCCTTGTACATAGTACTGCTTGTGGCCAATACGTTTCATTAGATTGGCCATCACCACTGCCATCTCTGGAGGACCAAATCCAGGGCGAGCTGGTGCCTGTAATATTAAGTACGTACATTTTTTATATAGAATAAAGTAAAGTAAGATATGAAAACAGTGAGGAAAAAAGTATAAGCTGCTCCATAGCAGTTCTATTATAGATCCCCAGATCCCCACCATGGTTCAGGCCTTGACGTGGCGGCGGGGTACAGTAGCCTAAGGTGTGCCCAGCACCTTGGGCGAAGCTAATTGAGCCGAGGGCGCTCTTTGTACCCCTCTTATAAGAAGAGGGGACAAAAGAGCAGGGGACAATGGGCGAGGATGGGAACCTCACTCCATTGCACTGTCCCGACGTTGGGAGGGGTTGTTCTTTGGTGCGGGATAACCCCTCTGTGGAGGTGGCGTCGCTCCCGTGAGAGGCTGACTGGCCGTCGGGGTGCCCTGTTTGCTCATTAGATCCGGGACACCTCACCAAAGGCGGCATTGGTGGCACTCGCCGGGTTTTAGTGGGTAGAGCTGCGTCCACTTACCAGCTTTCGGGCGCAGCGAGTCCCACATACCCGCCTGGGTATGTGAGACTCGCTACCCACTCATACCCACTCCCCAGCAGGATGCCTCAGAGCATTTCCCGGTGTTAAAGAAAAAAAAAAGTTCTATTATAGATAAAATGGATAGGAATTAATTGTTATACAGACGACAGCACCGGAGATGACCTATTACTGGCCGTCCTAATATTTCTCGGGAACAAGTCGATGAGTGTCGGAACAAACTTGTGTCTGAAATCGAATCTCTGTTAGCTAAAGTCTCGTAATAGGTTGAACTAATCCAATTTAACCCCTTACAAGACAAGTTTCCTGGTTTACCGCTAAAAAACCACCCTTCGTAGTTCCTCCACAATTTGAAGGCACATTCCTAACCGCCTTAGCTAGTATTAGAATACTTGGCGTCGACATATTTCGTGCCTAAGGAACTCGGTGTCAGTGTGCTCAGTAAGGCAAAGCAGTATTTCATGCCTTTCCACCACCTCCAATTATACAAGGCGCAGGTCCGGCCCCATATGGAATACTGCTCTCAACTCTGGGCTGGAGCACCCCAATATCAGCTCCTTCCATTTGATCGCGTTCAACGCCGGGCAACTCGAATTGTCGATGACAAGGTTCTCTCCTATCGGCTTAATTCTTTAGCGCTGCGTAACTCAAATGTCGGATCACTCTGCATCTTCTACAATTTTCCGCATCTACCACATGAATTGTTCAGACTAAAGCTTTCAGCAGAATTCCACCACTGGGCATCGCGTCAAAATTCCAGATTTTTACGAAAAGAGCATATTCATATTTGAAAGGTCGGCGACGCACCTGGTAATGATGTAACGGGTGTCAATTGATGTCACTTATCACTTACCACCAGGTGAAACGACTGTCCATTGCCCCCTCTTTTATATATAAAAAAATTACAGCTGAAAATATAGTTTTCTGTAGATATAAAATTGTGTATAAATAATTATGAATGCTTCTACTTTTTATAGCATATACTTACTTGAGAAAATCCAAAGCCAGGCAGGCTAGGTGCAATGACTTCAAAGACAAATTTATGTTCAGGCCGAGTTGATGTTAGTTTTGGTATTAGTTCATAAAATTCACGTACAGAATCTGGCCACCCATGCAATAATAAAATGGGTACTACCTAAAATAATACATAGGTATTTATACTAATATAAGAAAAATGTAATGTTCCTGAGTTTGGAGAAAGAAAGTAATCTTTGAAACGATACATCAAATAAAAAAAACTTTTTAGAGTTTAATGATATGTTATCACTGAGTAACAACTGAGTAGGTACAATAAACAAGTTCTGATACAGTTGTAAATGTCAGTTAAGGGATGAAGCAGCAGGCATCTGCTAGTTCATAAAAAACGACACCCTTGATTGATTCAACCGTAAGAAAACGGAACAGTGGCTTGGCACTAAACATATAGCTGATTATGATAATAGTATCACATTTAAAGTTTTGAGGAAGTGTCCTAAAATATGAGCATGAATCAAAATGTCCTGCATTGACTCACTGTCTCCCCACAAATATAATAATTGAGGAAGGCTTAGGATTCAAAAGCTGGCTCAGTCAGTTCAAGACAGCATACTTCAATTACATTAAAGATATATCTACTGTAGGTAGATAATAATTAGCAAAAGATAAAAATATATAATAATTTACCTGAACATTGGATGACACTTTTGGCTTAACATGGACATAATGTATATCAAGTCCTTGAATTTTAGTTACATAATGATTAAACTTATTAAAAAACTCTTCACGTTCTTTGAAGTTGTACTTATTCTGCCAATAATCCAAAACACGAGTGAGGAAGTCAGAATTAAAGCCATAAGTGAACCCAGAATCTTCTAGAGGGGCTACAAAGGGTCTACGGTGTAATAATCTCTCTTTTAAATCATTCACCATCTGAAAATGTTACATTGATATATTATAATAACTAGTAAATAATTAGGTATTCTATAATTTCGTTATAATGTAAAATGGTTACTATAAACTAAGGAGGTACCTATACATACCACATCGGAAAATTCAATTTTATAATTTCTTATGGACAGATCGGGTTTCGGGTCCAAAGGATAGGGACCCCAATGAGCATTATGGTCTAGTTGCGGTAAGTCTGGTGGTGTAGTGAGCACTTTGTATATGTAGAAAGAAAATAAGCCTGCTAATATAGATGATAATAATAAAAACTTGCTAAACTGAAAACAAAAGTATGTAAGGGTTATACATTATTTGAGTGTAATAAATATAATTAAAAAAGTACATTTAGTGCTACCTTTAAACACATCATATAATTACAAAATATATTAACATTATATAAAAAACAATATCATTTTAACTTCTATTACTCAGATAAAAGATTATTAAATCCTGTATCTTTCTCTGAAGGAAAAATCACAGCGAAAAATCTAATAAAACTTTATAGCTATATGTAGTGATTATAAAAATAAATTAAGGGATTTTAAATTTTTAAGTAAATATTTACCGTAAACATCGAAGAACTTTTGTTCTTCTCAGAATGTTTTTCGTTCTTTTTTGACTCTTTCTTTCCTTGTTTATTTTTCATTTTGTGCAAAAGTTAACTACGTTTTACCGGTAACCACTAACCTACAAGGCAAAGAGTATAAACTACAGTTAAATTACTATTTAGTATTTATTGTTCATAGATTAGTATAGCAAGCTTAATAGCTTGCTATACTAATCTATGTTATTGTGTATATCTAATTACTGTTACTTTGTGCCTACAAGTTTGAAGTTACAGCAGACAGTAGTATTTAATAACACAAGTATTAAGAAGGTACCAACTCTGTCAGGAAAAGTTTAAAACATACGTTCTTAGATCTGTGCTTATGTTTGAATTTTGAAATTTGAAATAGTAAAAAGTTGACGTGTCATTTGTCAATTATTATTATTATTATTATTATTTTCATTTAAAGGGAGAATGGCGGGAAGCATCGGGACGCGCGGTTGTGTTTTTTTGGTTTCCCGTTAATTAATTGTTATTTTGTGTTTTGTCCATTCGGAGTGGTTTTCTATAGTGTTTGTTTTAAAAACTTAATCTGTGTAATATATAATGTGATTGTTTGGCAAATATTGTGGTGGACTGTCTTGTGTGGATGGAATGGGGAGTGATTTTTTTTTTTATTAATATTTTATGGCCTGGTTACGAGACCTTTAAGCCAAGTCAGTTTTTGGGCACAAACTTTTATCCTTTAATGTATCAATTACACTTCACTGATTTTATTTTATTCTATTACATATTTAAATTTTCACTACGGTATTTTTTATGTATTTATATAATGCACTATAACACTTTTTGTTTTTCAGCAAATCACACAAGTGGCGGCGGGAGGTATCACTAAATTCTATTATTTCGCTTGCCATTATTAGTCTTTGGAAAATAAACATTGGATTTTGACACTTGAAGAAAATGTGGTCAATGTCGGCGATCCCGTTGTTACAGACTAAGTAACTAGTTAAGAAGTACAAATATTATTATTTATTATCTTGAGTCTTGCTAGGTGTGAGGGAGCAGTGTTATGGCCAAATCTTAATCTGTTGATTGTGGTGATGTACTCACGGCTAGCTATATCCAACTCATCATACCAGGGTTTTCTCGGTAAATTCTCTTGAATACTTCCGTACCATTTTCCTTTATGTTTTTGATCCTCTTTCCAGAAATCTAGCCACAATTTTTTTATTGAGATATTAACATTGTAATAATAGTCGGTCATAGGAACATGCACCACATTTTTGACGTCAAGAGCATTGACCCCTTTATATGCAGTTTTGTCTGCTATTTCATTACCAGAAATACCTTTGTGTGAGGGAACCCACATAAAGGCAATTGTTATTCCTTTGTTATGCAAACGCCAGACAAAATCTTTAATAAAATAAAGAATATAATTAGTTTTAAAATGAAAATTTACATATTTAAGACTATTTAGTAGACTTAAAGAGTCTGTTATTATTAGAAAATATTTATAATTGCTTACGTAACTAATTGCTTTTATAGCTTCAAAAACTGCATATGCCTCTGCTGTAAAAATGGAACACTGTTTATTTAGAACAAAGCTTTGAGCAACATTTTTTTGGGGATCATATACTGCACTCCTCACATATTCATCACTTTTACTGCCATCTGTATAGATTGTATAATATTTTTTATTTTCTTCTAAGAATGATAAAAAGTCTGAATTGTTATCAATTGACTTGGATAAAATCATAATAGGATGTATAATACTATTGTATGAATGACTATATTATTATATTATGGCCAGTGAAAATGTTTTCTTATGTTCGAATAATGGGATTGTATTTTTAGATAAATTCGGGACAGAGTTGGAGATGTACCTTTCAGAAGATCCTTAGATGAAGTCAATGGACCTACAATATGGATTAGGTGAGGAATGATTTTATTTATAATTTGGAAATTATTTGATGAAAATAGTTTCAGGCAGTATCTTTCTGCAAGCATAAGTCGTCTCAATATCAATGGCATAATATTTGTTTCGACTTCCATGGCCCTTATGGGAGTTGAACACATTGCCCCTGATATGATCCTCAAAGCCCTGTTCTGTAAAACATCTAATTTTTGTGTATGAGTGCTATTTAAATAAGCTAAAGAACTATAGTCAAAATGACTTCTTACTATTGTTTTATATAATACTGACAGTATTTTAGGATCTGCACCCCATGCAATACCTGCTAGACATCTTAAAATATTAACACCGTTTAATGCATTTCTAGATATATATTTAATATGTTCTTCAAATGATAGTTTTTGGTCAATAATAATACCCAAGAATTTGTGTGAGGTTACTCTTTGTATAACGTCACCATTATAAGCAACATCAATTATTGGTGTGTCTTTTCCAAATATCATGACACTGCTTTTGGCAGCATTTATTTTCAAATTTAATCTGTGTTGATAAAAGTTGCACAACTGCCCTAAACTGGTGTTAACATTTTCGATGGCTAATGTCAAATTTACATCTGAACTATACAACACTAAATCATCTGCGAACTGAAGTATATTTACATTTTTAGTATTTACATATTTACATATCTCACAAGTATACAAGTTATATAGCAAAGGCGACAGTGTTGCACCTTGTATAGTACCCTTTGACACAATTCTAGGTCCATTCAATATATTGTTGTGCCTAACATATAATATTCTGTTATTAAGGAAATCATAAATCCATTTACACAATAGTCCAGGTACACTTGCCTCACTCAGTACCTTCACCAGTATACTAGGATCCACACTATCAAATGCGCTTTGTACATCTAGAAATACACAAACTGTGTGTAATTTATTGTTTTTTGCATTTTTCAGATCATATATGAAGGACATGAAACTGTCAGCACAGCTTTTTCTCTACGGAAACCATATTGGACATGAGGGATAATACTCCTAGATTCTGCATACCAGTCAAGGCGAAACTTCACCATGTTTTCAAAAATCTTTCCAAGACATGATGATAGTGAAATTGGACGATAGGAACTAGCCTGTTCAGGTGATTTATTTGGTTTAAGTATAGGTATTACACATTGAGTTTTCCATGAAATTGGTATTAATTTTTTATGCCAGAGACTATTGAGAATATTTAAAAATAACTTTTGTATAGATTCAGGTAAATATTTTATTAATAAATATGGAAAATCATCTAAACCAGGACAAGTATTCCTCCTAGATTGTATACTCATTAAAACTTCATTCCATGAAAAAGGTTCCATTAAAAATCTTGATTGAGGATTTTCATTGTTAATATTAAAATAATTGTCTAATGAAACTAGGTCAACTAAATTAGTACAATCTGATAATTTGTCTAAAAGTGGTTGTACAAATTCATCCCTATATGACTTATTACCAGCTCTGATACCCTTAAATCTTTTAATGAGATTCCATATTTTACTAATAGGGGTAGTTCTATTGAAACTGTTACAAAAACTATTCCAACTGATTCTTTTTTGTTCCTTTATAGTTCGCTTTTTTAAAGCATCTAATCTTTTATAGTTTATGTAATTATGTATTGTTGGATCGTTTCTGTAAAGTTTCAGTGCTTCATAAGATTTAATGACTGCTTGTTCACAAATACTGTTCCACCAGGGAGCTGGTGGTCTATTCCTAATGTTAGTCCTTGTGAATCTAGGAACCACGATTTGTTTAAGTTTATCAAGCCGATTACAAAACTCATCATAAGATTTTATTGGGTTCTCTTCACTAACCATCATGTCATGAAATATTGAATTAGCTAATTGACTATATTTAGTCCAATCTGTTCTATTGTATAAAAATCTGTCAACATGTTTATTAATTGTGTATCTTTCAATGCATATCCTAATGCTTGTGATGGTTGGATAATGATAGCTACCCAAAGCATCATCATGCACTGACCATTCATAAAGTGGGGCCAAATGTGGACTAATAAAACTTACATCTATTGCTGAGGGATTGCGTGTGGGATAATTTACTGTAGTGAAGCTACCATTATTTAATATGTATAAATCGCATTCATCAATTATATCGTACAAGTTTTGGCCTCGACTTTTAGTAGACAGACATCCAAAAGCAATATGATGTGCATTGAAATCACCACTTACAAATACAGGTTTTGGTAAATCTCTTATAATATTGCGCAATCTATTCATTCTTATGTGTCCGCTGGATGGAGGACAGTACACACAGAGAATAGACAAAGTAGTATTCCCTGTACATACACTTATGGCTATTGTTTGTATATCTTCATAAAAAGTAGTATTTATAACATTATGTTTCAAATATGGCTTAATTAATATTCCAACACCATTACAAGTGTTTTTAGAATTTTTATTGTAAAAATTATAGCCAGAAATATGAAATGTTTGATGGTCTTTTAACCATGTCTCATTTAATAGACAAATATCAATATCTTTTTCGTTCAAGAATTTTGTAAGTAGAGGTTTTTTATGATTTGCACCTTGAACATTGAATTGCGCAATACTTAGAGAGGGTGTTTTATAAGATTGTGTATCCATTATGTTGACAGATTTTTAATTAATACATCTTTAATAAATGTTGTTGTAATTGGCTCATTATCAGTCTTATTACCTAATTGAACCAGTGTCTGTACTAGGGCCATAAGTACATCACTGTTACCAATTATTTGTGATTTAATATCACTAATATTTACAGTTTGTGGAACAGTTTTAATATTTACAGATTTATTTACAAGTTTCTGTACATTATTTACATTTTTCTGTGCATTATTTACAGGAATGGCTCGTGATGGCAGAGGAGGGAAGTCCATATTCTCTTTGGTAATAGCAACGCTTGCATATGTAATTTTGTTTTTCTTTTCTAGAATTTTCTTACTTTTAATAGGACATTGTTTAGATATAGCCAAATGAGGTCCACTGCAATTTATGCAGCAGATCTCTTCTGGTTTACTACATTCTTTAAAATAATGTTCACCTGAACAAATTGAGCAACGCTGTTTGCCATTACATGTTTTTGCGGAGTGGTTAAATTTGAAACATTTGTAACATTGTTGTAGAGGAGCGATATATTCGAAAACTCTGTATGAAAATAAATCATATTGTACATTCTCGGGTAAAGAGTTCGACAAAAATGTGATGCTAACAGTTTGTGTTGGTATCAGTTCATGACCAACTTTTCTCATGAATCTCCTAACTGCAATAATTTCATATGTAGATGTTAATTTTGTAAATAATTCCTTATTTGTTATATTTGCAGGTACAAATCGTATGATACCAGTTTTTTCAATTTGAGTTGTTGGAATATAAGCTTTCATTTCATGTCTGTCAAGAAAATTAATATTGTTTATAAAATTGTTGGCCGTATTATGCTGTTTAAAAATCACCACAATTTTATTGGCGTTAATACGCCTTATTGCCACCACACCTTTAACATTCGAAAATATATTGTTTAAATAAATTGGACTTTTATTTCCCAATTTTTCATTTATGTTTCTGCTTTCAATAAAAACCTTAAATTCTGTATTAATTGAATTTTCTGGGTACAGTCTTTTGTAGTTAGGCTTGCGATATGGTAAATAAGAGTCATTCTCACCACCTCCGCCGCCAGCACCAGGAACATCGCCAGAACCATCCCGGAGATTTTCGAGCCGCCGTGGTCTCTTTTTGGAGGAGGGCGGGTTATCCCCGTCCTCCTCGTTTCCGTCCATTTTTATGAATTATATATTATTTATAAAATATAATTTGTCTATTTTAATTGTTATTTGTATGGAAAATATGTTCTAATAAATTTAAAATACAATTTTGAAAAAAATTGCAACCGCGCTTTTTCGAATTCCCGCCAAGAATCCATGGGGATTGGGGAGTGATAGTTGAAAATAATAAATTATTTTCATTTAAAGGCATTAGCTACTAGGCTATTAGCCATACAAAATACAATTATTCGGTCTGTAATACGGAGAAATGGCGGGAAACCCCAAGGAGCGCGGCTTCGCCCCTCTAGCCCCCATCAATCAACTATCATTCCCCATTCCATCCACACAAGGCAGTCCACCACAATATTCGCCAAACAATCACATTATATATTACACCGATTAAGTTTTTAAAACAAACACTATAGAAAACCGTCAGAACAGCCCTACTAAGAAAACCACTCCAGAACGGTACTCCATAAGATTCGCCAACCAATCACAATATATAAAGATCAAGTTTTTAAAACAAATACTTTAGAAAACCACTCCGAATGGACAAAACACAAAATAACAATTAATTAACGGGAAACCAAAAAAACACAACCGCGCGTCCCGATGTTTCCCGCCATTCCGGCCTGTTTTATGTCAATCTCATTTGTCAATCAAATTTTTATTATTATTTTCATTTAAAGGCATTAGCTACTAGGCTATTAGCCATACAAAATACAATTATTTGGTCTGTAATACGGAGACATGGCGGGAAACCCCATGGCGCGCGGCGGAGAGAACTCCGACAACCAGGAGCACCCCCACTGACGCCGAATCCTTTCCATCGAGGCAGGTACCCAACCTTACTCCGAGTCTCTTGTGGAATAGCACCTCATCGTGGCGTCGTTCTCTCTGTACCGCTCCGCGTCCCCTATGCGAGACTGTCATCTCACAGAGGATCACCGGCACGGCTACGAGTATGTGACGCTGTGCGGCCTATCTCTCGCATGCCTCTAGGGTGTGCTAGACCGAGTCCTCCATATCGCTACACTTGTGGCAGGCCAGCGTCGGCTCCATTTTGGCCACCCTTTTTTGTGGTCTACCTACCTGGGTGGTTCCTGGCCCCCTGTGGGCCTCACACTTGGGCTGCGTATACTAAACCAAAACCACTACCAACGCCTTCAGCTGCTTTTTGAAGGTCCCGGGAGCACCTCAGCGATAAATTGGCCCCGGCGAGGACTACTCCCCGTAAGGGAGGACTACCCAGCCGCCACTTAGTTCCCATCCTGATCCGACACGAGCATATGGGCGTTACTCGAGGCGCATTAAGTAGCGCCTTCTACACACCCCCGTTGTCGCCCGCGGAAGGAGGCTTCGTCAACGTCCTCCTCTCTCACACGCTAGTTGACCACCTTCGGGGACATTACTGTCTCGCAGAAGGAAACCATCGCCGTCCAGGAGTCGTCATCGCCGGGCAACGCGGTGATGATGCTCGGCAGAGACAAGTCCCCGCCGATGCGACGTCAGATCGCTACGCAGCACAACCTATCCCAGGCACACCTCGATGGTGTGCTGGGCTGAGACCACCGCCGTGCCACAATCGTGATATACTATCGTCCGCTCCCTGTGGGCCGTCCAGCAAAGGTACTCACCAAAGCAACCATTCCCGGTGAGCAACTGTGTCAGACGGAAAAAGAGGGGTTTGCGCTTACAGCGCGACACGCGCACGCATCCAGTGTGATAGAATTTGTGATGAAAAGTTTGATCTTCGTTAGCCCGAATTTTATCTAAAATTTTCATAGATTCGGATGATTTTTAACCGACTTCAAAAAGGAGGAGGTTATCAATTCGTCGGAATCTTTTTTTTTTTTTTTATGTATGTTACCTGATTACTCGAAGATGGCTAGACCACTTTGAAAAATTATTTTTTTGTTCTAAAGGGTATACTTCCCAAATGGTCCCATGATAAGGAAACCAGGATCTGATGATGGCATCCCAGAGAAATCGAGGGGAACTTTCGAAAATCATAGGGGCGATTAATGCGTTTGATATTTTTTTTATAAAGTGTTTTGAAGGACTACAATTTAATGAAGGTCTAGAGTCGATCTGATGCTGGAGCCGAATGATGACGAAGATGACGCTCGGCAGAGACAAGTCCCCTCCGATGACTGATGTCAGACGGTGGCGCAGCGCCGCCCATCTCGGGCACACCTCAAGAGTGTGCTGGGCTGAGTCCACCGCCGCGCCACAATCGTGACACACTGCCAACGGCTCCCTGCGGGCCGTCCGGCACAGGTACTCACCAAAGCAACCATTCCCAGTGAGCAACTGTGTCAGACGGAAAAAGAGGGGTTTGCGCTTACGACACATCCACCGCTTAAGGACCGATCGCAGAGCAACCGCTAGGTCCTCCCCCCACCACCGCATTAACGCTTCTTGCCCTAGTCGGCGAACCAGCAGGATCCCGTCCAGCGTAAGGCTCTCACCGAGCGACCTCCTATCCGAGACATAGGAGTGCGTCTCGGCAAGAACCTCCGCCACGAGCTCCCACTGGGGGTCACCGGCCAGGGCAGTGGCTGCTGCCAACGATACCGTACGGTACCCCCGGATCACTCTTGCCGCGATCACCCGCTGCACTGGGCTGACCGCAGCTGGACCTTATTCCTCTTCTAAAATGCATTGCATTACATATGCATATGCAATTACATTACAAGGCTATGAAGTAGGTATTATAATTGAATTGGTATTTGAATTTTGAACTTTAGTAGAATGTGAGACATAAATGACCTGTATGCTATATACTATGATCTAACGTAAATAAAATTCAAATGAAGTCAGTAAACTAAATTACGGTAGTCTTCAAACGGGAAGAGTAAACAAGGTAAAGCGGCAGTGGAACTTTTAGATGTACATATAATATAGGACTCTGGAGAGAAGGGCTTACATACGCCGAGAAATGCTCTGAGGCATCCCGCGGGTATGTGGGACTCGCTGCGCCCGAAAGCTGGTAAGTGGACGCAGCTCTACCCACTAAAACCCGGCGAGTGCCACCAATGCCGCCTTTGGTGAGATGCCCCGGATCTAATAAACAAACAGGGCACCTCGATGGCTATTCAGTCCCACAGGGACTGACGCCACCTCCACAGAGGGGTTGTCCCGCACCACAGAACAACCCCTCCCAACGTCGGGACAGTACAATGGGGTGAGGTTCCCATCCTCGCCCCTTGCCCCCTGCTTTTTTGTCCCCTCTTCTTATAAGAGGGGTACAAAGAGCCCCCTCGGCTCAATTAGCTTCGCCCAAGGTGCTGGGCTCACCCTAGGCTACTGAGCCCCACCGCCACGTCAAGGCCTGAACCATGGTGGGGAAGCTATGCGATGGGTCGGTTAATGGTCAAATCTCAAGTACATATCTCAATCAAATTCGTCAAGTAGGTACATTTATTATATTATTAGTACATAAAGTTAGTGTATGCAAGTTTGGGAACTAAGAGGGTTATAGAGAAGTAATTTATATCACACAACAGTCGAATATTTCTGCGATAATTGCACGATAATATTGTTGTGTTCCTTAGTTGCCGCACCTTGTTATATTGGTTTCTTATTTAGGCTCAGATTGCCGCGTAGGAACTATTTGACATCTAGCACGGATAGAGTGGTCGCGCGGCGAGCGGCCCGAACGTCTACATAAGTTTGTTTTAGATGGTACTTATTTTAAAAATACAAGTCGAATCTCTCCGATCGGCTTGATTCCTTGGCGCTGCGTAGAGATGTCGAATCACTCTGCATTTTCCAACGCATCTACCGCGGGGAGTGTTGAATTGTTGTGAATTGTTCGGACTAATACCTGCAGCAGAATCCCACCACCGGACAAATTATACCCACACCATCTTGATGTCCGTAAATCTACAAGGCCAGCGACGCACCTGCTAATGATGTAGCGGGTGTTTATGGATGTCGAATGTCACTTACCACCAGGTGAAACGACTGTCCGTTTGTCCCATGTCCCTTCCTTTTATAGATAAAAAAGTCTAGTTGCACTAGACAAAAATTAAGATATTACGTGTAAAATGGTAAACAAAAAGTACCTATTGATGAAAATTATATTATGGAAGATAACAATAAGCGTATTCGTATCACAATATTGTGTTAACGCAATTTAAGTTAGGTAAAACTACGAACAACAGTCACTACAACAGTAAATTTTCATGTGTCAAGATTCAGGATTCTCTAAATCCTTTGGATCAGTGCTGAGTGTAAAGTTCCTATCGTTACTAAATTGTACTAGAACTAAGTTTTCAATTTTAGACGAGGTACCTAGGTAGAAAAGTTCGCAGGCTTAGTGACTGGGCTTAAAGTATTAAGCAGGAAGGTGCATAAATAATAATTTCCAATTGTTGAAAGAGCAGTTTTTTTTCAAATGTGCAAACGGTATGGGCCCTTTGGCCTGGTAAATTCGAGATGTCCGACGATAACACCAAATATCCAATTATAAAATATGACGTATAAAAGTATCCATTCGCCACATACTCGAGTGTTATTTAATAATACGTTGATACCAAAGAAAATAAAAGAATTATTCACGTGTGAAACGTATGTGCTAAATAAATCCGGTTGAATTGACGTTGTCACAAAGCGAAGCCGCAATTCCATTCCATTAATTGAACTTGTGGGGCCAATTCGATTTTTTTTTAATTTTTCCACTGGAGCTTGGCGACAGATACAGAACAGTCATACTAGGGTTGATACATTAATTTATTCCATTTTGTGAAATTAACGAAAAAGGATGGGTGCTGCCAGGTTTACTTTCTGGGATGTGCATCTGTATCTTGACACTATGTTATTAACTAGTAAAAGGTAATTTATATAAAATTTTCATCTGTGTATTTTTCCGACAGAAGGGTTGTAACTTCGCTCCTTTGTCGGCGCCTATGAGTTTAATGAATTCATCCTGAATCTATTTTTAACTTGGTTATGTTTTAAGCATAGCTTTATAACAACCTAGTTACTTAAAACATTTTATTTATGACAGATTGATACATGTATATACAAATTTTAACCTAACGCAATAAACTTTACACAATGTATACACACAAATAAAGTTCATGTTCTTGTTGTCCCTCTATTGTAAATTAACTTGTATTATGTCTAATTTTAAGTATTCATCACTCAATATTGCCATAAACCATATGTCCATATTTAATTTTAGCCTAATAAAGGTTGGACGATAACTTGTGTGTGCATAATATATTCTGTCAAATTATTTGAGTTTGAGTTTACAGCCCTAAACATCAACCACCACGCTTTCAGTGTGTTATCACGGCTCTCAGCTCTGTTACCGTTTTCCATTTTTCCCGCCAGTACAACGTTAAAAATGTGTATTAAAATGACTCTCAGTTAAGCAAAACTAGACCTTATATCCCGGGACCATGTACACAAATAGAATATTCAAAAATCGGGTCGATTTATGCCTTTACGGTTATAGGAATCGGCTTAACACTGCGGTTATTGAATGAAATCCACTTTCGAAGTAAAATGACATACGAACTTAATATCGGTTTTATTAATATTGCTTTCAATTACGTTTAATAATTCATTTTCTGATAACGTCTGTCATTTAAAATAAACTTTAATAAGCCTGCTGATTAATAAATATTTATTTTGACAATTTTATGTATGATTTTTCCATAAAGTTAATCTAGGTACATTAACTTTATGGATTTTTCACATTTCGCAAGGGTTTAAAATGCTTTTTATGACAGTTTTGTTTTGATTCAAGAGCAAAGAGAATATAAACACTACGTTATTTCAAGAGCACAACATTTAATTTATAGGCAATTAATTTTAAAAAGATAATTTATAGGCAAAAAAGCTGTAACGTTCTTTTTATTAAATAAAATCCATCTACCGCAAAGAAGTGCAGTTTGACGATAATTTAGATGGAATGGAAGAAGAAAATTATCCAAATTTTGAATGCAAACGACTGAACGGCACAACTACAAGTTCTTGCCTCAAAACGGCTGTATAGTGTTTCAGATGAGGAGCAGGATAATTAATGTAAGTACTGGTAATGAGCAGTGGCACATTTACCAGTAGGCTGGTAGGCTGGGTTGCAGATTTCTGGGGACGGCAAATTTGGGATGAACAATATTTGGGGGGGGGCAAATTTGGAGATCAGCAAGTTTTATCGTGTAAAAAACACAATAAACCTTGAAACTTTATAAATTTGCCATTGCCACACCATTATCAAATTCTAGAGTAAGAAAAATAAA
This sequence comes from Helleia helle, assembly GCA_963853865.1. Lineage (NCBI taxonomy): Eukaryota > Metazoa > Arthropoda > Insecta > Lepidoptera > Lycaenidae > Helleia > Helleia helle. Next base: position 6,157,993 of record OY971419.1, read on the forward strand.
GTGAGCAAAACTTTACGTATCAAAATTCAGAGCATCAATATTCGGCAAAAATTGAATACCTAGTTTACGGGCGGCATATCTGTAACTGGTATTGAGTTCTACTATTTTTTTTTCTATGTTAGTTGGATAGGCAAACGTGCCACTAGATGGTAAGTGGTCGACGTCGCCCATGAACATAAACTAGTTTACCTGGAACGAGCCCAGGCAACTCCTCTATGTGTTGCCTATCCTGAGACATAAGATGTTAAGACTCGGTGCCAGTAATTACACTGCCTGTCTTGCCCTTCTCTTCGAAACACAGCAGAGCCGTTTCACGGGGGAAACTATCTCTCTCATAGGAGTTACAACGATGACTTAGGAGATAGGTACGTGCTTATACGATAACCTCTTCTGATTCTCGTATAAGCACGTAGGTACCTAAGTCATCCACTAGTGGTGATATTTTTTATTGAATGCAATGAAAATAGTGATAATATAGACTCTAGAGTAATCGCGACGGAAACCAAGGAAATAACTATGTAGTTCATAATATTATGTAACCTAACCCTAAAGTCTAAACAAACTCAAAAAATAACATATAATTTCTTAAATTCTATACCACATTATTGTTTTGTAGTGATTATTTGGAATATTTAGTTTAGTTATAAAATAATAATCTATCTTAGTTTCCGAGCGTAAATTCCAAATTCGAAAAGGCGTGGGTGACGGGGTGTCAGTAAGCGGGAAATCTCGGGGGAGGATTGCAGCGTGGGTGACATGCTCTTATCGTAGCCCCGCACTCGGACCGTCTTATTACGGGCTAACGAAGTTCACGCCCGAAATTAAACGAGAATTTACACAGTAAGGCGTCTTCTTGAAAATTACTAAATTCTTCATACTTATAAAAAGCAAAATTAACAATTTTGAAAACACCCACGACCGTTAAAATTCAATAGAAAAATAAAAAACCGCATCAAAACAAATGTTTACTGCAGCGCCCCCTGGTAAGTTATAATCGTAACACCTATCTAAGAATATGCATCAATCAAACCCAAACCCATCATTAAAAATCGCATCAAAATTAGAATAGTAGTCTCCTGAGGGACTGACTAGCCGTCTCGTAGGTGCCCTGTTGGCTCATATCCGGGGCACCTCACAAAAGGCGGCATTGGTGGCACTCACCGGGTTTTAGTGGGTAGAGCTGCGTCCACTTACCAGCTTTCGGGCGCAGCGAGTCCCACATACCCGCCCGGGAATACTAATGTGATTGTCACAAAAATCTCTTTTTCATATTGGTATGTTGTCTTTTCATATTAGAAATATATTTCATACCGATAGTAGGTTCACCTGATGACATTTCACTGGCATCCATGGACACGGGTTACACCAAAGGGTTTGCAGGTGCGGTGCTAGTGACTTTATATTTTATAAATATGTATGTGGGTATAGGTAACAACTAGAGAGAATAGGATCTTTCTATCTCAGTTATAAGTTCCTGAGAGAATAATTAAATAGTTTCATGTAGGTCTCGAAGTACATACGGAAAAGTCGAACAGTAACTAGTGTTTTATAGGATCTCTTTATTAGAAGTTGACATAACAATCATTTGTATATTCTTTTAAGTGTATTTTAAATAAAAAACGGCAATTTAAAGTAAGACAACTAAAGCATGCATTAAACAGAAAGTAATACTAAAATTATGTAATTGTAATAAATTATTTTTAATACTTCCGTGGAATATATTAACACTAAACTGATTTCATTTGATTATTCACTTCTAGAATTACGTACAAATTTATATAAAAAAAAAACAATTTAAAAATAGAATGTTATATTCCAAAAAAGCGATCCATGTTACATAACATAACTGGTACTCCCCGATTATATGCCAAATTATAATATGCGAAAACAATCTTTCCTGGTTTATGATAAGGCTGAGTTTTGGTTGTGTGTACATCGACCGTCTTTAAGCTCTTTTAGGTTAAGGGTGGGCGCTATATTATATCTTAAGTGGTAGCCGATAACGTCACAGGTCAGGCTTAGCGGTTACGAGAGGTCTCGCTTGACGCTCTGCTTTCATAGAGATGGGGATTTGGACGATATTGGCTCAAGATTTAGGGTTGCTAATTCATATAAACCTGATTATTTGGTTTTCTCTATTTATACGGATAAACAACTGACAATGACGATTAAATAATATAACATCCAGCATACATCCAGGTCCTGTGTCAGGACTGGCGTCCTGGCCTGTACTCTGGACTCGAGACCTCCCATAATAAAGATAAGACAACCAATGTTTCTTTGAAGTAGTTAAATTTAGTACTTTATTACATTTATTTTCGACAATTTTCGAGTGCACTTTTGCCTATACTATCGGGCATATTATAACCGAATAGAGTAATAGTGTGAGCCATAAAATTCCGAGACTGGTCAGTGATTTGTCACTGAAGTAATAGCAATTCAACCAACCAGTGTGTACGTCCCATCGGCCAATCATCCATCAATGGCCATCAGTCGGCTAATCAGAGAGCAGAACCGGCGCAGCGTCGCAGCAAATATTTACCGGAATTTGTTTTTATACAAAACACATAACATTACCGCTCTACTCTGGTTATATGCTCGATTGCCTATACTTACTTACCTAAAGAAAAAGGTGCGTAATGTGTTGTAAGTTGGTTCACACGAATATTTCGAAATAATATAAAATTGGATATCGATACGGATACTGTTAAAATATTGTGTAATGACTATACAAGTATAAAAATTATAATAATAAGTTTAAAAATATTTTTTTCTCAGATATATTTATTACTATTATAGTAAGCATGTCAAGAATAACAAGAGGCTGCAGGTCCCAACTATAGATAGTTTGTGTGATAGATATAGTAATGTATATTTATACATGAAGCATGTAAGCATGTATACTATATTATGTATTTCTGTTATTCATTCCTTCGTATGGAGTTTCTCTACTGGGAGTAATCTCGAAAAAACACTCATCCACATGAAAAGCCTACCGAAATGTCCCCTCCATGGTACAAGCTTTGTCATGGTGGTGGGGCTCAGTAGCCTAAGGTGAACCCAGCACCTTGGACGAAGCAAATTGAGCCAAGAAAGCTCTCTTATAAGAAGAAGGGACAAAAGAGCAGGAGGACAAGGGGCGAGGATGGGAACCTCTCCCCACTGTACTGTCCCGACGTTGAGAGGAGTTGTTCTGTGGTGCGGGACAACCCCTCTGCGGAGGTGGCGTCGGTCCCTTGTGGGACTCAACAGATCCGGGGCACCTTACCAAAGGCGGCATTGGTGGCACTTGCCGGGTTTTAGTGGGTTGAGCTGCGTCCACCTAACAACTTTCGGGCGTAGCGAGTCCCACATACCCGCCTGGGGAGATGGGACCCTGCGGGATGCCTCAGAGCATTTCCCAGCGTAAAAGAAAAAGAAGGCTACCGAAATGTATTTTTGTTTTTACTTACATTGCTGTACCTACTCCAGTACTACCATTAGTATAGGTAACTGACATAATAATAATATCTACAACATCTTTGTCACCCAATATTTGTTGTAAATAAAAGTACGTATATATTTGCAACCCTAGCAACCCTAAGCATCTCGTTACGTTGCCTCTACAGTAATCAGATAAGGGCGGGCTCAAGTTTAATTGAATGCCCTCTGAAAGTTTGCCACCCCAGCCCCCGTGCTCTGATTGGCGCAGCTATAAAGACATTGTTCTATACTCTATACCCTGCTCCTATATCAAACGATGAGAAGCTGATGGCGCTTAATTTTGAATATTGATGTAAAACATGATGCGTTTTGGCAGGTAAATCGAGTCGAACGCTGTGACAGCGAACGGTATTACTCTTTTTAACCGACTTCAAAAAGGAGGAGGTTCTCAATTCATCGGTTTTTTTATGTATGTTCCCCGATTACTCTAAGATGAAGGCTGGACCGATTTAAAAATTGTTTTATTGTTTGAAAGCTGGTGTTTTCTATTTGGTCCCATATTAATTTTATTAAGATCTGACAAGCCGTTTTTTAGTTATTCCCAATAATGCCTATTTGGTTGGTTTTCTGTACCTCGATGATATTGTGCTCCTTTTATTATTACTTGTCGATGTAACAATTGTATAGGATGCTTTAGAAGCACACCATAGTATGTCGCGGTCATCGTAATCATCATCATCATCATCATCATCATCATCATCATCCTTTATCCGGCCACTGCTGAACATAGGCCTCCTTCAATGAACTTCAAGACGACGAATTTTGGAATCACTAAAAATTAAGAAATAATTTTTTTTGAAGTCGGTTTTAATTTTTTGTAAAAAAAAAATTATATAGGAGATTGGGCAAACGGATAGTTCACCTTGTGATGAGCGATATCCATACACACTCGCTACTTTACAGAATTTGCAAACTTTTTTCGATTTGAAACTATTTATATGACAGCCATTACTCTGTCTCATAAATGTATAGATTTTTATTAATTATGATTATGAAGCATTACCCACCCGTAACGGCAATTTTGTATGTGACTGATGATAAAAGCACAGTGTAAATACATACAGTGGTTCAACGCGTTTGAAGTCACGCGAAATGCCGCTTTTGTTTTGACATTCTTTATTCCTCTAGGGTTGTCACAATATTTACATCAATTTTTTTGTAGTTCTGAGTATTTTTTTTCTGTTCTTTTTTCCTTTTAAAATTAAGTGTTTTATTTTAGTACCTAATGTGTTTGTGTGTGTGTATGATATGTGTGATGATGTAGATAGTATTTTATAGTATGTGAATGTGTAAGTATGTAGGTATGTATTTTTTTTCAGAATGCTGCCAAAATGACGAGTAACTACTAAAAATAGAGTGCTTATAGTTGAATCAGGTCGTGCACAGAGATATCAATAATTCATATTCGTAATCGGCATCCCCGAAAACTATGGAAATAATCCCTATGTTAATTTTATTTAAAAATTAGCGTCTGCCATCATGTATCTCGAAATATATCGTCATATTCGTAATCGGCACCCCTAAAAACCATGAAAGCGATACCCATATTGATTTTATTTAAAAATCTGCGTCCGCCATCTTGTATCTCAAAATAAATCATCATATTCGTAATCGATACCCCTGAAAACCGTGAAAAGAGACCCATGTTGATTTATTTTTAATTCGCGTCCGCCATCTTGTACCTCGAAATATATCGTCATATTCGTAATCAGCACCCCGGAAAACCATTCTAAGAAAGGATAAAAATCTAGTAAACAATATATAATAGTATAATAATAAGAGTATTACTGGGTTAATATTTTTATTTCATTAAAAAAATCATACAACGAATAAAATACTCTTTAATCACTTTTGATTCATTTTTTCATTCAGCATCTGGAAAAAAATATAAGTAACGAAACACTTAAACAATCAATATAAAAAGAGACAGCCCTGGCTGACAGCTCCCGAACGAGTATATGGCAGTTCGGGAGATGCCAGCCCTTCCCTCATCCCGCAAACCCCGCACGATTGCCCTATCTAGATTCTAGACGCTTCCGTTGGACTACTGTATGACTTTGGTTATACTGTGATAAAAGTATCAGTCAAAGCCATTCAGCGTGACGCATATTATGATGGTGATATCAAGTACGAGTCAGGTTACTAAGAATTTTATATGTGAAAATACGAATATATTATTGGCGTAAAGTATATACTGACAGATATGCTGTCGCGTTTCGTGCGGTTTGTGAGTTTCCGATGGCCCGTTGGAGTGGATAGGGAAAACGAGGGCAACGCATAATCTTTGGTTGTGCTTGTGCGGTTGTGTGTGGGCGTCGATAGTTAGGTACTTACTCTATTTTATTTGATTTATTTTTAACATGTCCCGGAATCATAATTAACCAGTTAATATTATTTGTTGTGTTAATATTTACAAGTGCTCAAGATAGAACGTTTAATAAACGTTCTTTCTGAAATCCAGTTTTGTTATTATATATGATATTTATATACTTACTGTAATATATTTACGTTTTCTTAGAAAGAAATTACTAAATCACTATTTGATATTACGCGAGTTGGTGGCTTATATGTAACATATAATATGATATTAATAATGTCGTTGATGAAACACCACTACACACTTAAAGGTCATTTTAAATTAACAAATTGGTATGTATTAAAATAATATTAACATATAATATTATGATGTTATCGATACTGAATTTTTATACTATATACTGAAGTTACTCGTTAAAAATTCATGGCTATGGAAAAAGTAATAGTAATTCAGTTGATTAGACTACATAATCACAATATTCGTATATATTATAGTTCTTGGTTTAAATGAGACTACTGTAAGAGCAAATTAAGCTCTTCACCAATAGTAATTCTATTGTTAAATACATTTAAATATGACGGCTCATATTTTATAATTGACATCCGCTCTAATTTCTACGAGTGGAACTAATTGGATGAAGTTACAACAACTGCTCGCAAACAATGTGTAAATGGTAATCTATAATTGCCATGGATTTCATGCCATACATTGCGTCTACTAGTCGGCAAAGACATTTGTGACAGAACTTGCCACAAGAGTTAGCCTACAATTTGCCATAATTAGTGTAATTATTCTAAGGCCATAATTAATGGTTGTTATCCATCTCGTTTGTCAAAAACAAATTAATTAATAGAAAGGCCAAAATTGGCTTTCGAAATAAATGTTTATAATTTGCACTATTAAATCACCAGCTTTTTTGTTTTATTATTGATATGTGTAAATAAATTATTATTGCAAGTTCGTGTTAACGTATTAAAAATAAATTGACAACAATTTATAGCGCATATTTGTGAATTGAGTAAACCATTGCAAAAGACAATACACGAAATATGTTTCAAAATGTGTGACCGTAAATCATAAGTTGTAAAAAACACCAACGAAACGGCTTTAAATAGATAATGTATAATAAAATACATTTTAAGTCTCGGTCAAAATAATTGCGGAAGATGAGAAATTTACATTACAAGTGAGGCTTGAAATTCCAGCGAGTGCGATGTGAAGACTCGCTTTCGTGCATGAGCGAATTGCGTCTAAATTTAGTTGGTTTATTATTTTTTGATATATTATTGTATTTTTGCGGATATCAAATAAAATATTGTTTAGTCATATAAAATGTTGTAAAAGTTTAAGTAAATTGTTATTTTTTAATTCTAAAATACTATACTTTCTTTTTAATACGTGTAAAGTGATTTGACCTTTTTGTAATTTTAATAAAATTCTTTTTATATTATATGTTTTCTAATATAGTGTTATTTTTTGATTATTCTGTATTTAATTTGTAAAAGGGAATCGTCGAAGCTGTGAATATATATTCCTTTTTTTTTGACGCAGTGGAAATGCTTTTCGCATTCACCCGGGGATGAGGCGTCCCCTGGGATATGTGGGACTCCCGGCGCTTCCTCACCCCAGCTCCGGTATACCGCACTAAAGAAAACACTGCAAGTTGCCTTCAGCCGCTTGAAGGGGGGTGTCCCGGATCTGACTAACACAGAACACCCCCCGCGACCGGATGGTTCGTTCTTGGTTTCATCATAGTATGGGGGAACTCCGACAACCTAAAGTACCCCCGCCGACGCCGGAACTTTTCTACCGGGCGCGGGGCAGGTACCCAATAAATACAATCTATAAAAAAAAACAATGATATCACCTGTAATTGGGTTGGATAAAAAATAGGTATATTTAATATTAATATACTAATAATATTTATAATATGTATTATTAAATATAATATTTAATAATATGTATTATTAAATATTATAGAAAATCCCATACAAATTATTATTATTATTATTAAATATTAAACACACTGTCATGAAGTTGTATATACCTACCTTAATTTTATTGTTTAATCGCCACAAGGTAACACCAATTACTAAAAGCATTTTTTAATTTTGCATTTATTTTTAAGTATAAATTGTAAGTATAAAATTACAGAGAACCGATTTTTACTTACTTACTAAGTAAAAATCGGTTCTCTGTAAAGTCGGTTTACTGACCATAGTTTAACGTGACAACGTCATAAGAAAATGGAACGCCTCAGAGCGAGGTAACGTCATGTTTTTTCGTTCTTGCAGCCGGCTCCATCAAATTATAGGACGTTGTCACGTCAAAATATAATACCTATACTATATGATAAAGTATAAGTATTAAATGCGAGGAAATGGCAATGCTTCCGTTGGTGCTCTATACATGAGTGGATCATGAAAATTGCTCTGGGCAGCTTTTCCCGTTTTCAATGTTCAGATTTTATATTGAGAAGTTCCTTACAAATTGGCGAAAACTGTGATTGGAGAAGAGTAAGATTGGTTGGTGTTTTATGAAATAATTAAAAGTAATATTTGTATGAAAATAAGCTTACACTTGTTAACAGATAAGCTTTTGTGAGGTGTTGCGGCAAATTTTACAAATAGGTGTTACGGGAGTTTTGTATTTTTGAACAACAAATAAAAAAAACTAACATTCAACTATCTTTAATAAAATTAAAATAAGTATTATTGTAAAAAAAAAAAAAAATTCAAACCAAATTATTATTATTATTATTCAAACCGTTATACCACAGTGTTATACCTACTTACAGTTTAGACGTCTAAACACCTTCACGTCCTCACTAAATTTCTCTATTATAAGGAACGTACACAACTCAAACAAACATGCATCCTAAGAGGGAGACCTACAGATTATAGACTACACAATTAGCCGTGCAACTAGTGTCGCCTTGCAAAAAAAGTTACATTGTTGATGTGACAATTTCTCAATTGTGGTATATTGTTGAGGAATCAGTGGATATCACTGGATCGGATGCTGTAATACGTATCGAGTTAGCGATACTTCGTTAGATAAAGTTTCAATTGCAACTCGTGAAAGTAGAGCGTTTGTTTCCACATTCTGTGTACCGGTATTACGTTAGCTACATCGATTATTGTCGCTAGACTACATTATGGAAGCGTTAGAGTATACCACGTGAGAGCTTTAGAAGTTATCGCGATTATCCGAATGAACTTTTGCAATTGTTTTATTTAAGTTAAAGAGGTGACTAACAAAAAGCTTGAGGCTAAAAATACGTGTCTCCTTTGTTGGTGGGTATACTAAGCACCATCGCCTGCATGTGAAGCAGTCCTATTTATCATTTCTTATATGACAATGATTTTTAATTGATATACTTGTGGAAATGGAGTGGCACTTTGCGTCACGACCCATCAGCATAGACCTCCAAGCGAAAAAAATTGTAACTTTTGAAATAAGAATGACAAATTCTTATTTTACTTTTTAAACCGGAGTGTATCCCAACCTCGAGGTTAATTTATTTATTTATTTATTTACACACAATTATAACATCCTTACAGTACAACACCAAGACGACGTTACAAGTAGACAAACAACATAATATATCAACATCACGTAATCATTCATAATATGATACATATGGATACACATACTAACACATATATACAGATATAGTCAATTACATAATTAATAAATATAATAAACAAAATTAAACAATGTACAATATATTTATTGTCTTTCAAGAAAAACTTGAACACATTCCATTAATTTCGGCAGGTTATAGGCAAAGATGTCTATACCGTTATCCGAAATTTTATTTAATAACCGAATAGCATGTAACAACGGAGATGCATTTGGCAGATTAGACTTTGAACGTGGAAGGCTGAGCATAGCGGGACGCCGGCGGAGGCCCACGTAATTGTCGGGGCCCGCAGCTGCAGCGCCGCCAGCACCTTCGGGTGGTGCAGGTCACCACGCAGCACGCGACACACGTACTTTACCAGCGCCACGTCTCTTCTGACCGACAGCCGGCAGTACCCTACCATACCCAGCACGAACTGGCTCGGGTACACGTGTGGATAGCCCGGGTACACTCCGTACCCGGGCGTACGTACGTACGTTTAAATAAAGAAACCGCGTCAACTTGTTTTGCAATTTTTCGATCATTTGTGTGTACTTATCTTCATGGACATAAGACTTAACCATTCTAAATAAATGGCAATCCAGAATAATTATAATGTGTATAGCATCAATGTTAGTGTCATGTCGGGTGCACTTCAAAATGGAAACGGAAGAAGATCATACGAATCTAGATTTTGGTCAAGGTTTTAATATTTCGTATTCATAACTTAAAAATTTAAAATATCGAGATGAAACATGAACAAATTACTAACATACTAAATATGTAATCTATATGAGCGTTGGTTTGCAAAATCTAATTTATTACTTACATCTTTACGGTGTTCATAAGTTGTTTCAATCTGACATTAGGTAATATTTTATGTGCTAGTCTGTGCTAGTATATTGTTTCTACATAATATGAGTTGGCGAATATTACCAAGAAATAACCTCCTTTGACATTACAGTATTTAATAATGGTTTAATATTATGTTTTGCAATTTGTATGGCGTTTGTATGCTTATATGACTTATAATGTAACGTAGTCATTCAGGTTTTTATTTTTATAGTTCATTATGTCACAGTTTGTTATTATGATCATAATAAATACAATATTAAAAATCCCATCCAATAGCACTCACACACTGAGAGTTTTTAATATTTGATCCTCCGTAAAAGTTTTAAGAAACTACCTCTACTCTTTTTTTTCTTTAACGCCGGGAAATGCTCTGATGCATCCCGTGGGGAAGTGGGTCTCCCCTCACCCTCACCTAGGCTACTGAGCCCCACCGCCACGTCAAGGCCTGAACCATGGTGGGGAACTACCTCTACTCTGCCCAAAGATTTCTGGGTACTACTTTAAAACAACTTTTAACTTTATGCAGTAATATAAATAGATCATTTAATGACTTATGAAAATACAGTTCTTATAAGAGTAATAATAAGGTTATATTATTCTATACATGATATATGTAACATGTGGAACAGCGAAGTATAGTGATAGGGCTGTCCGGTATACTTTACATGTAATATTTTTTTCTATTTTAATGTTTATATTCATTCTATATAAAATAATTTTCTAGTAAATATAGTGTTTTCTTTGATGGCTTCATTTTAATTAGTGTCTTCAGGCTTACAATTATGTTGAAAATCAAGGTCAAGAAATAATTTATGCCTAAAAGTTCGTAAAATTACTTCATTATGGATAGTTGATTACTTGAATATGGTAACGCAAAAACCATACTTGTATTTTGTTACATCCAGTACACATACATACATGTATGTATATATTTTCTGAATAATCACTTGATATTGGCAAATTTTATGATGTCAACAATCCAAAAGGAAAGTATTTATTTTTTCGCGTTCGTTTACACAATCAAGGCCATTTCACTCACTCAACCCCGCAATGAGTATGTAAAGCTAACTCTACCAAGGTCTAAGTACAAACGTTTATACTGCAACCCAGTATAAAACGTAACGTTGATAAGTCATTAGTGATGTCTGTTAATTGAGATATTCCGTTCCTTATTATGTTATATAAATAACCATAGTTTATTAATAGAGCATGTTACATAAATGTAATAGAATACTTACCGAGAAAGTGATGTATCTTTGTGATCGTAGATAACAAATATATTTGATATTAATTACTTGTTCATTGTGTTTGTGGTGCGCAATACTCCCAATACTTCTTTGGTTAGATAACACATGAATGAGTGTCCTTTTTTCGCAGGGAAATCCTTATGGATGCAGCCGTGCTCTTCGGGTAGATCCTGACCCAATGTGGGATTCGCACCTGGTAGTGCTCACCCTAACTAAAACCACTGCGAGCGCTTTCAGCCGCTTTTTGAGGCTCCTGGATATCCAGGCAACAGACAGGATTACCTCAGCGACAGGCTGGCCCCGGCGAAGACCAGACTACTCCTCGTAAGGGGGGACTCCTCGTAAGGGGGGACTCCTCGTAAGGGGGGACTCCTCGTAAGGGGGTAAGTAGCGGCCGCCCGGCCCGGGCAACATGCCCGTCTGCCCGTTTGCCAATCCAACTAACATAAAAATGGTGGGCTGTTCTCTTGTTTCTCTAGACTTCTCCATTAGATGCGAATCCTGGCTAAAATCGTGTCTTCGACATTTTTTACCGACGTCAACAAAAAGGTGGAGGTTATCAATTCGATCGGTATTTTTTTTAATGTATGTACACCGATTTTTCGTCAATTGTGGACCGATTTTCAAAATTCTTTTGTTTTTTGAAAGGGTATATATACTTGCCAAATGGTCCCATGATAAGGAATCCAGGTCTGATGATGGCATCCCAGAGAAATCGAGGGAGCGACTAGTGCGTTTAATATATTTTTAATTAAGCATTTTAAAGCACTACAATTTAATGAAGGTCTAGAGTCGATCTGATGCTGCAGCTGAAAGACGTGGGAACTCCTCGACGATTTACATCAGTAACCTTGTCACTTATCAAAATGGCTGTCCTCCATCTCACTCAACAAGAAAAGTAACGATTTCATTACCATCACGACTGGCAGCAGAGTGTTTGTTTTTATTTGTAATGTGAGCGTCGTGTGTGTTATATAAACAGCAATACATTGCTCTACGTTACACAACTGACGTAAGTTAAAAATATGCGATGTGACAAAAACTGCTTCCGCCACGGTTTTTAAATTTCTTGAAATTTGTGAGGAATTTCATCACTGTCTAACATGGAACTTTTTTGAAAAAATCTATCAGCGAATACTTTAGACAATTGCTACAGATGTAACAAGATTGGCCGTCATGAAGTTCACTAAGAGGTATAATAGGTTTGAAGCCGGCAAGATGAGTTGGTGTTTATATAATTGTGCGTCACTTAAATGTCTTTTTTTTTTTAACGCCGGGAAATGCTCTGAGGCATCCCGCGGGGGCGTGGGTTTCCCCACGCGGGTATGTGGGACTTGCTTCGCCCGACAGCTGGTAAATGGACGCAGCTCTACCCACTAAAACCCGGCGAGTGCCACCAATGCCGCCTTTGTTGAGGTGCCCCGATCTAGAAAACCTCGACGGCTAGTCAGTCCCGCAAGGGACCGACGCCACCTCCACAGAGGGGTTGTCCCGCACCACAGAACAACCCCTTCCAACGTCGGGACAGTACCTGTTCTTATAAGAGGGGTACAAAGAGCCCCCTCGGCCCAATTAGCTTCGCTCAAGGTGCACCGCTCACCCTAGGTTACTGAGCCCCACCGCCACGACAAGGCCTGAACCATGGTGGGGCCACTTAAATGTCTCGTCTACTAAGGTCTAAGTTAATTGGCAAGCCTCAAATCAGTTAGGTCTAGTTTTGTCAGACAAGTATCAGATGACAGAGGACCCTTTTTTTGCGCCAGGAAATGATCTTAGGAATCCCGCGGGGAGGGGGGACTCCCCAGACGGGTATGATGCGCTCGAAAAATGGTAAGGTGGACGCAGCTCTACCTACTAACCAAAACCCGGCGAGTGCCACCAATGCCGCCTTTGGTGAAGTGCCCCGGATCTGTTGAGCAACAGGGCACCTCGACGGCTTGTCAGTCCCCAAAGGGACTGACGCTACCTCCACAGAGGGGTTGTTCCGCACCATAGAACAACCTCTCCCAACGTCGGGACTGTGCAATGGTGTGAGGTTCCCACTCTCGCCCCTTGCCCCTCTTCTTATAAGAGGGGTACAAAGAGCAGCTCCCTCGGTTCAATTGGCTTCATCCAAGGTGCTGGGTTCACCTTAGGCTACTGAGCCCCACATCCACGACAAGGCTTGAACAATGGTGGGGAGATGACTGTAGACCCAACAAGGGTCACAATAATAACAAATATGAATCGTCATCATCATCATTAGCCTTTATCTATCCACTGCTGATCATAGGCCTCCTTCAATGAACGCTAAGCCGACCGATCCCTCGCCACTCACACCGCACGGAGATCCTCCTCCCAGCTGGTTAATGGTCGACCAACACTAACAAGAAAAAACGAAAGAACGCGAAGAATAAGCTCGTTGAAGTACCAATGGGCTGATCGCACACTCAAATATGAATATGTTCTCTAATTGATATTTGCCAAAACCTCTGGTTTGCTGCAAAGACATTTTGCGAGTAGAAAACGAAATCAGCTGTATTTTCGAGGTAAGACAGCCACAGAATACATACTAGTGTCTAGTACACGTAACATGTAATGCCAATATACTAGAATTCATACACGATTTCCATTTTAAATAGAATAACACTATTCATAAGTATACTATTCTATCCCCTTACTTGAAAAATTTTAAACAAAAATTATAACCGACTTCAAAAAATAAAATAACTAAAAAGTAATAAAATAATTGCGATTCTTTAATTTTTGTGTCTACAACTAATAATCATCTTGTACTTCTAATAATGTACAATTTTTGCGTTTACCACGTCATTATTGCTACTTTTGGAGTCGGTGTCAGCCACGAGAGTTCCTTTTTGTTGAAGTCGGTTAAAAAAAGAATTTTGAAAATCGGTCCACAATTGACGGAGAAATCAGTGTACATACATTAAAAAAAAAAAACCGGCCGAGTTGAGAACCTCCTCCTTTTTGTTGAAGTCGGTTAAAAACCTAATAAGTGTAAGTATGTCTGTTAAAATGCGGTCACTGTCAACGAAATGACTCAGGCTTTTCTTTAATAATTGTTTTGGATAGTAAGAGGTAGTGCTTTGCAGTCGAATTGGGCCGGCACGACTAGGGTGGTATCTCTCGCTCACATAACATCGGCGTCAAGTGACAGCTATGTCGCGTGTCGTGCGGTTTGTGAGTTTCTGATGGTCCATTGGGGGGATAGGGAAAAGGAGGTCAACGCATCTGCATAATCCCTTGTTGTGCGGTTGTCCCATACACATCGTATGGGCATCGATAGTCTCCAAAAGACTTCGACTGATCGTTTGCCATCCTATGCTATAAAAAAATATGCTGGTGGTGGTATAAAAAATCAAAAAAGTAGCTGGCATATCATCTTATATAACTGATTGATTGTACGGATGGTTCAAGCTACATCTGACGATGACTTTGTAGAAACCGGTCGTGTAATTTTATCTAAATCTATACTAATATTATAAAGCTCAAGAGTTTGTTTGTTTGTTTGAACGTGCTAATCTTAGGAACTACTGGTCCAATTTGATATTTTTTTCAGTGTTAGATAGCCCATTTATCGAGGAAGGCTATAGGCTATTGAACATCACGCTGTGACTTATAGGAGTTGAGTAACGCGGGCGAAGCTGCAGGCAACAGCTAGTTTGTAATATGTATATATCATCTTATCACCAAATTGACGTGTAGTCCTGAAATTATTCTCTTGCTTCAATATATTTTAGAAGTATTAAGATTTACGTGTATGCTGTTTTCTTTTTTTGTTACTTTGGCTTTACGGTCCTTAAAGCTACACAAAACAGTGGTGAGCACATGGCTGACCTAACCTAACCTGAGATCATCAAACTATATATCCATTGTTTTCCTTTTTCTTCCTGTCCCCTCATCGGGAGTGGCAAAAAATAAAAACATGAAACATCCAAGTTGATATTATTAAGGTAACGAAAGATGAAATAAAGTACGCGCGCGTAGACACAGGAGTCGAGGACGGCGCGGCGGCGTAATGGGGGCATCATGCAGTTTTTCATCACAGCATTGGAGTCCATTTTACTGCTAAGACGCGCCAAACTTAAAAATTTACTTCTTTCTCATCATATAAACTATATCTCATATAAACCACATTCTGAAGCATTTTTGGCAAAAATGGGTACAAGTTGGTTGATGATCGATGAATCAGACCAATCTAACGTCGATAGAAAATTTTTGATGGTTATTGAAGTGAAACTTCTTTGTGCGCATGACGGTATTTATTTTTACGGATGAAACGTCATGAATATGTGCTACGTTTTTGTCCAAGAAGAGTGGTCGACCGATTGAGAGAGAGTGAGAAAGATCGAGAGAGAGAAAGAGAGAGATAGATTGAACATCGCATCGCAAGTCTCGGAAATTTAAAGCTTTAGATTAGTATAAATGGGTCATTCTACTTTTGACGAGCAGAAAATAAAAAAATAAAAAAATTCAATTTTATTCAGTTTTTTTGGATTTAATATGCTTATTAAAAGAAAATATTAACATTAATATAACCTTTACTGTTAAATTCGAAGAACATGGCACAAATCTAAAAAACTGTGCTAACAGAAATGATGCGTAATATTACAGGAATGACAATATTTTAAATTTATGGTACTTAAGAAATGTTCTCCAGATTTATTACAACGTAAAAGATAGACACAAATGGAATAGTAATAAAAACCAAGGAAAAGTATTTCCAAAAACTAATAACAAATTCTAAAAAAAATAAAAACTATTTGATGACAGAAATGACGCCACCAAAAGTCATCTCTTAAATAATAGTTAAGGGTATATAAAATGTGCATAAAATTTTACAAAATCAATGTTTTAAAAAACAGGAGACTAGAAATCAATAAGATAAACAGAGAACAGTTTTTATGATGTTAAACACAGAATTAAAATATGTTTTCATCTGAAGACGACGATTGTAAAGGCACATGTTTTTTTGGGAATCGTCTTCGCTTTATAAATTTAACACCACTATTGCGATGCATTGTTAAACAATAATTCTAATACACGGACATCCGGACACACGCCAGAAGGGGTTGAGAGTCCTGAGCAGGCTGAGGCTCTCCATTCTATAACTAAAGGACGTAAACGACAAAATGTTTTTTGTTATTTTATTGCGTTAAAAACGATAATTATATATTATCGTTTTTAACGCAAATTTTTAAAGAAAATAATATATAGACTAATTTACAAAGAAAGTTAAGAGGCTTGAACCGGTCCCGTTTGCCCATAAAATGTGAATATTTTCTTAAAAAGAAGTATGTTTGATATTTTTTTATCTGTTACAAAAGTTACCTAATCATGTTTTGAAAACTATAACAAAATAAGGTTTTTATCATGACCCATTCCCCACCCACTTTCAGAATCATCAATTTTCTTAATTTTTCCACGTAGGGAAGAACAGGTGAGCCATCAGGTGAACCGACTGCCCGTTTGCCCCCTCTTCTATAAAAAAAAAACTTGTCTTGTTCTTTACGTTTCTGGCGTTTATTTACTCCATACTTCTCATTACTTTTCTTTGTCAAGTATGATGAGCCATACTGCACTCTGCAGCTATAGTAAAACAAAAAATATATCTAGATTATTTTTATTATTACGATTTTTAATATATTATATTCTATAAACTTTTACTATTATATTTTAGTTTTTCAATGATTTTAATACAACAATCTAATAAAAACAGAAAATCATTATTAATTTAGTAACTACATACATTATTTTGGGATCATACATTAAACTTAACTCAAACTAATCAGCAATAACGTCACTTCAGTGATCTTTCATCATTTCTGTCATCACTATGTTAACAGAAGTGTTGATCACAGAAATGACAAAATTTTGAAATACCCGCACCGTTAGGTTCAAGTCAAGTTTAAACTGGTTTACTCGTATTGCATCTAAAATAGTTCACAGAAGTCATGAAAAATGAATATTTTTAACATATTTTTTTTAATACTTACCTTTGTACAGTCTTAACAGGTATAATGAGGGAACTTTTACACAGCAATATTTAGAAACAAAAGATTTTTTTGTCATTAAACGAAAATTAATCCACACACTTTATTGTTGCGAGGCAAATAAAATACCATAATGTTACTATTTTAAAATTATAAAACCAGGCTGATTATGCTACCAGTTATTTTTTATAAAAAAAACCACTGATCACAGTAATGACGAAAAATTTGTAACACAAGTAGAATCACGTGGAACTAATTGTTAGACTGCGCCAAAAATATACGCTTGAAACATCAAAAAGTAGACTATTTTTACAGTACGTTTGCAATATTAATAAACTGAAACACAGTCATGTAATATTTTATTTTGTCATCGACAAGTGCTATCCTGGAGAATACACAGATAACAGGACGTGGCTTTCGCCCTTAAATCATAGTGCTATAAGTATTTTATGTATAGTGATGTTTTTAATTCTATGGTATAATGATAATACTTATCAATTTACGATATAAAATAGTAATCTCGATAGAAAATAACTACACTTATACATATATATCTTTGATGCACGCTTTTTTTGCAGTAGAATAGAATGACCCAAATATAAACGAGATTTAAAAATTAGTTTGCCAAATAAGTTTCACTTCTGATGTGTATTTTTTTTCTTCCAGTGTCAGTCTAACGTGTTATCGTGAGCTGACCGACGATTCTAGATTATGTAGACCATGATAGTATTATGCAGAGGCATGTAATTACCACAGTGGTTGCGTCTATAATTTTCTTGTGTATAGTTACGTGAAAATAATTTGTTAATAGGCAATAAAAATACATAATATGTAATGTAAAAATCTTGTTAGCATGCTTTTCATAATGATTTGTGTTCAGCGTTTATGTTTTTTTTTTATTCTTTATTTATAAAGCTATACACCTATATAAGGTTAAGCCAGCTACAGTGTTTATGTTATTTATGCTGAATTTAAGAGAAAGATTTAGATAAGAAATAGTATAACTTTATCTCCGAAAATGGATGAAATTTATTATTAATTATTATTATTATTAGTTTTTATTTATATTTTTTTAAAGATCTACTACAAGTTGTTGTGTGTTATTATTAAACTGTTTTCCATGTTTAAACTTTTTTTTTTTTTTTTTTTTTTTTTTTTCGGATGGATCTATGCTAATGGCCCGAAGGCCCTAATGCTTCAACGGATTGGTGTGAGCCCATTCGGCTCACTTTTGATTGGGGGGTTGCCCCCCGCCAACCGTGCAGTCTGCGACCACACGGCCTCCTGGTGTCGGTTGTGAATTTAAACTATCGTCTTATGCTGAGATTAACTGACGCCATAACAATGATGCATCGAGCATATAACTACATAACCGGATAGTAGTATGAGAGTATACCGGTTTTATGAGCCATAAAATTCCAAAACTGGTCAGTGATTTGTCACTGACGTTATAGCTATTCAACCAACCAGTGATCTGTATTAACGTTCCATCAGCCAATCACTTTTTTTGTCGCAGTAGAAATGCTTTGCGCATTCACCCCGGGGATGGGGCGTCTCCGGGATATGTAGGACTCCCGGCGCTCCCCGCTACTCCAGAGCCGGTATACCGCACTAAAAGCACTGCGAGTTGCCTTCAGACGCTTGAAGGGGAGTATCCCGGATCTGACTAACACGAGACACCCCCCGCGACTTGCCGGTTGCCTCAAAAGGGCAAACCGGGCTTTATCCTAGTATGGAGGAACTCCGACAGCCTGAA
This sequence comes from Helleia helle, assembly GCA_963853865.1. Classification (NCBI taxonomy): domain Eukaryota; kingdom Metazoa; phylum Arthropoda; class Insecta; order Lepidoptera; family Lycaenidae; genus Helleia; species Helleia helle. The sequence goes on from OY971419.1 coordinate 6,177,269, forward strand.
GCACCCCCGCTGACACTGGAAGTTTAAACTACCGGGGCAGGAACCCAACCTTACCCCGAGTCCCATTAGACGGGAGGTGGAAGGTGCACATAGCGCCTCCTTCGCACTATCCTACGTCGACGGAGCGGGACAGATGTGGCGTTATCTTGTCTGTCCCGCTCCGCGGTCTCCTTCTGCGACATGACCTTCGCAGAAGGTGACCGCCGTCTGCCAGGCCTCATCGCTCTCGATCATGCAGCGTACCACACTCGAGAGCGAGAGGTCCCCTCCAAGCACTGCCACGAGGTCGTGACGATGTGCGGCCCATCTATAGCACACCGCTAGAGTGTGCTGGGCCGAGTCCTCCACAGCACCACACTCGTGGTAGGCTGGCGTCTCCCTTCTAGCCATCCGACATAGGTACGCACCGAAACAACCGTGTCCGTTGAGCACCTGTGTCAGGCGGAAGGTGAGGGGTTTCTTCCGGCGGCGCATCCACGCCGAGAGGACCGGATGCAGTGTCTCGGCCGTACGTTGGATCGGCCAGTCATCCATCACTCGGTTAATCAAAGCCGGTCAGCGTCGCTGCACCAATTATACCAATTATACAAAACACATAACATTACCGCTCTACTCTGGTTATAATAATATGCTCGATGCCATGATGAGATTACTTATTTAATTTGTACATATTTGTAAGCTAGTTATTTCAATTCAATAAATTAAACACTACAGACTAAAAGTGTTGTAATAAAAAAACAATATTTAAAAAAATAAAGTTACAACCATTAACTTCAATGAAGCGTAGGTATTTATTTCATCAACTAGGCTTAGTTTCCGTACTGTTCCATACCTTATACTGTGTAGCAGGCGTAGGTCCAAAGAGGCAGAATATGTTCATCGTATTCTTCTTGCACTTATATTGTTTGCGTGACGTCATAAAGTTAGACAATGACGTAATGATGCGCTATGTTTGTATGTTAATTATCTACAATAATGGGTTTTAAGTGGGGTCGTTTAAGCATAACTAAAGCAACTAGAGGGACTACTGACTGTAAGGGAGAGTACTGCCAAATTTTGCTAATTAGTAATTACTATGAACACCTCATATATAATAATTACGTACATAATACATTAATCATAAATTATGACTGTCATTTTTGTGAAATAACGACTCCAGCATATTGCATTTTATCGACAGTCTGGTAAACTTGCGCGAGTGCGATATAAACGTGATTTATGGGATCGTGTCACGTCTGCAATGAGTCTATATTAATACGTATAGTATAAATGTATTGGGCCCGGATAACTTCTATATTTTATACTGCTTTATCCGGAACACTGAAATCTTTTTAAAGGCTTAAATAAGAATCGACGCCTTGGTTTTCAGGAACCATTGAATATACCAATGTCTAGAGAAGGCATAAAGTATCAACTTATTTAAATGCACTTGCGTTATACATAATTATGAGTAAACTTTGATGAAACGCATTTATATTAAAGGTAGGGTTCAATATCGAATTTGAAAGTGATTACGCCGGTGGTATCGCATGCATCTATAATATAAAATGCTATGTGAGTTAGTAGTTAGTTAGAGAGTAAACGAAAGGTTAATAGTCAGTAAGGTTGATAGTCAATAAAGCCATTATTTATTTATTCATTCATAATTCAGATAACAAAGATCCATATTATTAATGAACAAAAATACTTATATTTTAGCAACAGACATCGATTATAATAAAAAATACATGAAAAAAATTCGTTTAAATTTTTTCATACAAAACGGCAATTTCATAGGTAAAGACTAATACATGATTTACTGCCGTGAGGTTCGTGTGCAGACATATTGACCCTACTTTAGAAACATTCTTTAATACCTTATTCATATTAAGGTTGTTCTCATAGTAAGTCTTTAGCGTTGCCAAAGAACATAACCGGTGGGAGGGAAGCGCTCCGTGCTCCCGGCTGCATGGGTACCACCATCTTGCTTGTTTCTCCCGTGAAACAGCTTTGCTGTGTTTCGGAGAGAAGGGCAAGACAGGCAGTGTAATTGCTGGCACCAAGACTTAACATCTATGTCTCAGGATTGGCAACACATAAATGAGTTGCCTGGGCTCGTTTCAGGTAAACTAGTTTATGTTCATGGGCGACGTCGACCACTTACCATCAGGTGGCACGTTTGCCAGTTTGGCTATCCAACTAACATAAACAAAAAAAAAACATAAGCAAGTTCACTTGAGACTCGTCCAGGTAACTCATTAATTCATTGCTTATCCTAATACGTGAGGTGGGAAGTCTTGTTTCCAGTAGTTCCACTGCCTGACCGCGCACGGCACAGGTATTCCTTCAGTAAATAGAACTAGTAAAAGTTTAGCTCCCCACCATGGTTCAGGCCTTATCGTGGCGGTGAGGCTCAATAGCCTAGGGTGAGCCCAGCACCTTGGGCGAAGCGAATTGAGCCGAGGGGGCTCTTTGTACCCTTCTTAACAGAAGAGGGGACAAAAGAGCAGGGGGCAAGCGGCGAGGACGGGAACCACACCCCATTGTACTGTCCTGACATTGGGAGGGGTTGTTATGTGGTGCGGGACAACCCCTCTGTGGAGTGTGTGGCGTCGGTCCTCTGTGGGACTGACTAGCCGTCGAGGTGCCCTGTTTACTCATTAGATCCGGGGCACGTCACCAAAGGCGGCAGTGTGGGCACTCGCCGGGTTTTAGTGGGTAGAGCTGGGTCTACTTTTAGCTTTCGGGCGCAGAGAGTCCCATATACCCGCCTGGGGAGAATCACTCCCCCGCGGTATGCCTCAGAGCATTTCCCGGCGTTAAAAAAAAAAAAAATTAGGGTTTAGCTAGGACGAAGGAGATCTTGATAAATGATTATTTGTAATTGTATTTTGTATTTTTTGATTGATTGATTTTTTTGATTATTTGTACTCTATTAATTGTATTTTGACTCTATTAATTGTACTTGGTCTTAACAAAACTAACTACATACTATACTAATGCAGTTACGGCAACTTGTAGAATTTTATACAGAAAAGCAATTATGTTCGTATGCACTTGACTTTGTGTTAATGTGGATTGGATGAAACGATGTGCTCTGAAGCAATAGCCTCTTCTATTTTATTCTTAACAACCTTGAGATTACAACATCTGGTCATAATTATTACAACTTTCATTATCGGTGAGGAGTTTTAGTGTTAGATATTATTACGGTTTGCCCCACTCTGTTAGCTGAGCGATACATGTTACGAGTATGCTTCCACTACAATCTACATGCTAGCTTCCCAATTTTTTTTTCTTTAACGCCGGGAAATGCTTTGTGGCATCCCGCGGGGGAGTGGGTCTCCCCAGGCGGGTGTATGGGACTCGCTGCTCCCGAAAGTGGACGCAGCTCTACCCACTAAAACCCGGCGAGTGTCTCACTAAATCTGTTGAGCAAACAGGGCACCTCAACGGCTAGTCAGTCCCTCAGGGGAACGACGCCACGTCCACAGAGGGGTTGACAATGGGGTGAGGTTCCCGTCCTCGCCCCTTGCACCTTGGTCTTTTGTCCCCTTTTCTTATAAGAGGGGTTCAAAGAGCCCCCTCAGCTCAATTGCTTCGCCCAAGGTGCTGGGCTCACCCTAGGCTACCGAGCCCCACCGCCACGACAAGGCCTGAACCATGGTGGGGCAGCTATGGAAAATAGCTTAAAGGCCATCGGGCTGAAAAATCTAGCCCTTCCGAAAAAAAGCCACTGAATGGTTCAAACGGCAGAGAGATATATTTACTAGTCTTACTAGTAAGTTAGTAAGACGTTCTTCCACAGACAAAAGTGCCTATCATGTGCTGCTTGTCTATGCTGTCAAACTATCTTTTAAGTTAGGTCAAACTGCAAATAGTGGTCAAAATTTCATGTAAATCGATTCAGCAGCATCGCAGACAAGCCCGTTGTTTATCGCGATTTTTTATATATAAGGATTACCATTTTAGCATTTTGGGCTTTATTCTGACAGTCGACTGACTTTATTCGAAAAGTGACTCGACTCAGTCCACTTATTTTAGCACTTATTTTATTTACTAAGCGAAGACAATGGACGTATATCCTGTCTTATAATGAATAGTTTTTTTTTAAATTAAATAGAAATACAATCTCTTTTAACAAGCTTTGGCTTATTTATTTATTTATTTAATAATTTATTTTAAAAGAATACGGAGCAGGCGACTGACAAAATGAGAAGAGATTTTGCTGCCTAAAGACATCCATAATTTATTAGTGAACGCATATACCTTTTTACTGTGACAAGTTAAAGAGAATGATAAGAAAAGGGAAATTTAAGGCGGAACAGGTGTTAAAGGAATAGATAGAGTAATGGCAGCGCCCATTGTGTGTTTTGCGCCCAGTGTGATGACTCATATGCCAAAACACAATTTCAGCAGTTTCAAGGACGGGATATCGAGCCCAGTCGGACACGCCCTGATCGGCTGCGTGTAAAGAGTCATCCCTCCAACAGTGCACGATTGATAAGCATCACTAGTTTACTGTAAGAAGAGATGATTCCGTTAGAGATCGGTACTGGGCATGCCATTAAAGGTTATGCAAACAAAACGAGCAGATATTATGTGCTACTCCAAATAACGTAACATAATTGATCTCATGTAGGTCAAACCGATTTGCTTTTCCACGTGCACCTTTGTGATAAAAATTCATATTTATTCTCTGTTTTTTTAAACGATTTTTTAATGATAAATGGATAGGCAAACGGGTAGACCATCCACATATTGGTATTAGTGGCCAGCGTCACACAAGAACATACACAAATTAACCTGAAACTAGCCCAGCATACTCATATTTGAAAGGCCGGTAATGCACCTGAGGCCTTAGATAAAGTAACATTAAAAAAACGATAACGAAGTTCGAAAAGAATAAAATGTATGTCAAATATACAAAATCATAAACTGTCAATTGGTTATCGAACACTTATGTCAATCTTATGTTATTTTATTATTGATATTGATTTGTTATCCGTGTGCGTGGGCCATGGAGGGCAACATTTTCACAATTTTTATGAGATATAGTGTGTATGAGGTCTATTTACATAGATATTAATTTTAATTTTTTGGTCCGATTTGACACTTCTTGTCGAACTTTGTTGACACTTGACAGTTGTTGTCGTTGCACTGTCACGAATTTTGTTACGAATTTTAACATTGTCTACCAACTTGCGATAACGATAACGAGTGACATAATTGACGACGGCTTATGTCAATCCCATACATTTTATTCTTTTCGAACTTCGTTATCGTTTTTTTAATGTTACTTTGTCTAAGCCCTCTGCTAACCCTCTGGTAAAGCAGGTGTCTGCGGATGTCGCTTTCGCTTACCATCAGGCGAACCGATTGTCCGTTAGCCCCCTCTTCTAAAAAAAGGTAACTCATTCATGTATTGCCTATCTTGAGACGTTAAGTCTGTGTGTCAGTAATTACACTGCCTGTCTTGCCGTTCTCTCCGAAACACAGCCAAGCTGTTTCACGGGAGAGACAGGAAGCAGGAAGGTGGTACCCATGCAGACGGGAGCGCGGCACAGCGCATCCCTCTCACCGGTAAACTTGTTAGCTGCAAAACTGGGCAATTTGGCCCTTAGGGATTGCAGCTCAGGTAGAGCATTAGGTCGTAAAGGGTTTACTTATTTTGTTCATGAACATCTGTAAAGCATTCATTGTTGAGTAATGAAGAATGTTTGATTTGAATCATTTACTGGTGAGCCTTGGCAGTAAAATCGAATGGAATGCCGCGACGGTACAGAGCATGACACTGTCATGTCACGGCGATGTATTCTTAGTAATTATGAATTCTAAATGTTTCACATTTTCCGGGTTTCTCGTGACTCTTGTATTAAGTATTATTTATTACTTTATCAAAATAAAATTTATTACTGCACACAATAAAAATATTCAATTAACAAGGATTCATTAGGAGTTGAAATGTAGAAAATGTTTATATAAAAGAATACTTAACGAACGCTTGGTTTGATGGCTCTCGAACTAATCCTTAGTTGTGTGAATTTTTATCCAACATTTATACTATAGCTGTGTCTAGCAAACAAGCTATTTGTAATTTAATTGTGAAAACATATAATTGGTGTTTAGTTTTATATTTAGTTTTTTTTTTTTAATACTATATCACTGTTTGTTTTCCTAATAAATAAAATAAAATAAAGGATTTTAAAATTGAGTTAACTATATTTATTTTAGGCATACAATATATCATCATTATCATCAGCCTCTATCCGTCCACTGCTTAACATAGGCCTCCCTTATTGAACGCCAAGACGGCCGATCCCTTGCCACTCGCATCCAACACTATATGTATAGTTATTGCTAAAATGTCTATAGCTAATGTGTTATGAATTATTCATATCTACAAAGCTTTTTGCCCTGCAAGGCTGCAACTTCACTTATATAAAAAGCGAAAGAGTTTTTTTCGTTGTTTGCTCGTGCTAATATCTGGAACTAACGATGGGATTATAAAAATAATTATTGCATTCGAATATTTTATTAAGGAATGATTTAGGTTTATTTATTGTTTTCTAATGTTTGCTCGAATTTCACTCATTATAATGAAACAATTTTTACGGATTTTATCGCGATAAAATCCGTAAAAATTGTTTCATTATAATTAGGTTTATTTATTTTGTAAAAAAAACTCTTATTCAGGTTAGGGGTGGATGGTAGTTTTCTACAAGGAATTCATATACAAGCTTTAAGAGCCCCATAAAATTATTTTAAATCTTTTTTTCTGAAGAGATTTTATGAAGGAGGTAAACACTGGACATTTTAAACAGAAATCTATGTGTGCAACATACTTTATAGCTTTATTTAGCTCACCATACCAATAACTGTTCGAAGTTACACAATCCTATATGATGCCTTAACTCCATAAACCTTTTTATTATGGCAAGTCCGAAAATGATATCGAAGATCATTCTAGTTAAATATTATAGCAGATAATACGGTTACAATTAACACATAAAATTACTATAAACCGAACCGTCACCCTTCTATATGGAGCCGTTAGTGGGAGGGACGGTATAAAGCTTACTAGTTAGAACATACAAGGCACCACACGAGACAGGTCTTCGGCGAACGAAGACTTTGCAACATGAAGTTTTCGGTGAGTTAAAAAAAAGTGAAGTGTCAGTGTCAACTAGTGTTTTTAAATTTGGAATTGGAAATAAGGACGGCGGGGTTTTAATTAATTTATATTGAAAATATAAATATATATCGTATAATAATATATAACATATTATCTTGTTAATGAATTATATTTAAATTGAACATTTTTGCTATTTAATGCAATCGATAGATAACATTAAATTAAACAAATATTAATTAAGGTTTAGATTACGCGTATTCCATCCGTCCTTTTTAATTGATCGGTAGGGATCAGTATAATTAATTATAATAAAAAATAGATATTAAAATATTTTAGAAGTATTTTATTAGAAATATATTTTACTTTATATTTATTACCTTATTTATTTCTTTCTATTTATCTATTCCTTAGTAAGGATTTTCTCAGAACTCGAAAATTATTTACGAATTATTTATTGATTCCATTTTAGTTATTATGCGAAACGGGAAAAATGGTTTGCAAAATCAATTTTTTGAGATTTACTGTTAAATAACGGTCTCATAAAAATATCAGGCATAGCTAAAGATATTATCTAAACGATGTGCTAATTGGTTACACGATAAAATGTGTTTACTCTATCATAAAAAATCCAGAAAACATGCTAAAATTACTAAAAGGAATAATTTAGTAATAAAATATTATGAAAGTTCACCATTTTTATTATGGAATTATTTAACTTCAATACTACAGAGAACGTAATTTTTTTTTAAACTCATTGTCCTATATTTTTTTTATTCAAATTTATCCCAAAATTTGTGCTATCTAGCGTTTTCACAAGACGCCGCGACGCCCGCGATCCCGCCACTCCCGGTGACTCGCGATTGTATTTGTGTCAATAATTTACACATGTTTATATAAAATAACGAGTACGTTAAATATTATACACACTAATTTTTAGTAGATACATATAAAATAGTAATTACGTATACCTATCTGTCATTAATAAATTATTCGAAAGTCCCAAGTCACAAGTAAAGCTTTAATCGAAGATAATCAATACTCTTCAAAAATATATTTTTATCATTATTTAAAAGGCACCCGCGACTTTGTCTGCGCAGGATGATATTTTGGACAATTCACACAATATCTTTGTAAATTGTAACCTATCTGTTAATCTGATGTATAAGCTATATTACTGTAGTTTCATTAAAATCCATTCAGTATTTTTTGTGTGAAATAGTAACAAACATCCATACAATGTAAGAAGTAATATCAGTAAGATATATAATTTAATCAAAATTCTGACTTTGTAAGGTTGTTTTTATATCAAATTCAGCTATTTTCATCGTAGTTTTGTTCAATAGCTTAGCATGAATTAATGTAATTAGATGCTTTGTCTAATTATAGAGCATACGCTGTGGTCAATGAAATTGTGATAGAGACAAATCGATTTTGTTTTGAATAGAAAGAGTTATTAATTTATAAACTCAACAGATAAAATAAGTGGATTAATTTTTATTAACATTAAAAAGACTCGAAAATCTATGAATACTAATAAAATAAAGAAAATAATAATTATTTATGTGTACATGCTAATTTTTATCATCCACACGGATTTGCAGTGGCCAGGTGCGTGTTGGATGCGAGTGGCGAGGGATCGGTCGTCTTGGTGCTCATTGAAGGTGGACTATATTCAGAAGTGGACGGATAGGGGCTGATGATGATGATGATGACATGGATTTTAAAATTTCGTAGACCAATACTTAAGAAACTTTTCGATTAAGTAGGTATATATTTTTGAGGTTGTTATTTAGATTTCGCGCGAAAACCACAAAGCACATCTAGTAATATAGATGTAATATATGTACTTATAAGTTATTTTTTACATAGACGGTGAAGTTCCTAGTTACTTTTTATATAATGTACATAATAACGCGTTTTCCTAATAACCGCTCAGCTAAACTGTCCAGACGGGTTAGTGATTTCCGACACTTTCTACTTGAGGTAAACACAGTCGTTTACTTCTTGTCAGATTTCCGAGTCTTGGATTTTATGTCGACGCAGGAAATGGGAATAGGTTGAAAAAGTACTCGATTTTTACTTAGAATTTAAATCTGGGTATCTGGATATCTGGGTATAATTTTAAAACTAAGCCTTTAACATATGTTAGAAATATATAAAAAAACATTACTTTATATTAAAACCAGCTGTTGCCCGCAGCTTCGCCCGCGTTAGCTTAGATTTACAGCCATATCTTTGTCATAAAAAAATAAAAACAAATTTTTTATCAAAAAAAATAAAATAAAAAATGGGGTGGACATTTAGGGGTATGAAAAATAGATTTTGACCGATTCTTAGACCTACCCGATATGCAAACAAAATTTCATGAGAATCGGTCGAGCCATTTCGAAGGAGTTTAATTACAAACACCGTGACACGAGAATTTTATATATTAGAAGTAATTAATAGTTTGCCAATCCGATAGTATAATAGACACAGATAAGAGATATTAAGGTCTCTATATATCTATATAGTTTGGTGTTTTATAAACAGAAAACTACGTTTCAAAAATTAGTTTTATAAAAATAAATGCTTAATTAATAAGACTTGTGTATATTTTATCTCCGGAAATAACCTACTTTCAGCATGAAGTAAGTTACATAAATTCATTACTTCATACAGCACTGCAAACGTTTTCTTATTATTAAGCACAATGTCAGGCATTTTATACTGAGACTATTAGAACAGGCAGAAATAAATAGTCTTTTGTAAACTATAACCAATATGTTATATATGAATATGAACATAATAGTATTGAATATATGTATAGAAATATTCTCTATCTTTTTCTCTTTAACGCCGGGAAATGCTCTGAGGCATCCCACGAGCTCTACCCACTAAAACCCGGCGAGTGCCATCAATGCCGCCTTTGGTGAGGTGCCCCGGATCTAATGAGCTAAAAGGGCATCTCGACGGCTAGTCAGTCCCTCAGGGGACCTACGCAATCTCCACAGAGGGGTTGTCCCGCACCACAGAACAACCCCTCCCAACTTCGGGATAGTATTATGGGGTGAGGTTCCCGTCCTCGCCCCTTGCCCTCTGCTCTTTTGACCCCTCTTCTTATAAGAGGGGTACAAAGAGCCACCTCGGCTCAATTAGCTTCGTCTAAGGTGCTGGGCTCACCGTAAGCTAATGAGCACCACCGCCACGTTAAGGCCTGCCGCCTGAACCATGGTGGGAAAATATTCTCTACCTACTAATATTAAAACTATTCAAAACGGGATATTTACGATGTTTTTCACTTTTATTTCGCGGAGCTCGGCATTTCGACATTCGACTAAATATCGACATTGTCACGAATGTCTCGTTCTCGAGACATTCGTGACAATGTCGATATTTAGTAAAAATGTTAATTTAAAAGTAACAAAAATTAGGCCCCGAAATACTTTTTCGGTGTTTTGATACGAAGGACGGGCAGTGCAATTCCGTTGTGTTCATCACACATTTTGTACTTCATGCATAAATCAGTTGCCTGTACAATATAGCTGAACCTGTTTATGTTAATGTGCGACGGTGACCACTCTAAATTTCTACTCACACTCTAAATTTATATTGTTTTTTGTCCTGATAGTTATGAATTTTTTGATGATCATCATCACGAAGGAAATGATGTTACCGAATGTATCGTAACATGTTATATAATGTTAATGATTGAGTGATAGCATCATTAGCTACATGCACGTGCTCATTAGACGCATTAGAGCCTAAAATACTCTGCCGTAATTGTACAAGGCTGATGGCGTGAAACATTTCATTATATGTTTAGGCTAATCTGAATTAGATTTTTAAGCTATGACTTCAATAAAAAAAACATGTTCTCAGTAGTAATGAAAATTAAAAAATTCCATATAAAAATGATATGCAAACTTACATAGTTATTTTATTAGTAAATTATTCGGTTTAGCTTTAATTTTAGCCTGGTTTCAGGATTTTTACGACCAAGTAAAGTACATCTTATCGTGTAACCAATTAGTACATCCTTTAGACAATATATTTAGAGATTAGATGTTTCTGATTTTTTTTGTGAGACCGTTATGTAATAGTACCTAGATAACTTAAAAAATATATTTGGCAAACCATTTTTCCCTTTTCGCCTTCGGTGACTCGCCTTAATCAAAAATAAAACATGAGGATAATACGGACATATCAAAGAGAAGGCACTGTTCTTACCATGGGATTTATTTATCTTAGCATTAATGAAATAATCAAGGGTAAAAAATCTGACAAAAATTGTAACGTTTTGTTAAAAAAATCGTTATATATGGTCAACAAAATTAAAAACTTACATAATAATATAAAATCATACTTTTACACAAAAATTATTTAACTAAGTTAAGCTACGTAAACAATACAATTATGTAATACATAAAATATGTTAATGTTATTTTCTCTCCAAATTACAATATACATAGTTTAAATTTATTTGTAAGGGCTACCGAATTAAATAATTAGTTCCTAGTTTCTACGACCACGATAGGTCGTCTTTCCGAGCAATTCTCTCAAATGATAGAAAATCCATTAGATATTAGTTATGTACGTCGTTATTGAGGGTAGTTTCTTAACATTAATATCATAATATCTCTATTTATGTGCTACCGCAGAATAAATAATAGTAGATAGTGGTGATACTAACTTACGTATAAGTACGTAAGTTACAAAAAAGTAACATGAAAACCGTCTCTATAAAAAACCATTGCCAACTTTTATTGTGATCATACGGTGTCGAAGTTCGCCGATCCATGAATAGTATGTAGATATGGAAAGTAAGGGTTGGCACTGACCGTCTTTGCGTTCATTGGAAGTGGCTTGTCTAGCAGTAGATGGATACGGGCTAGTGATAATAATAATATATGGACGCTTTCACACCACGTCAATCTGGTGCCGTGGTAAGTTCTCGCAGAACTTGTGTTACTTCCGTTCTCCGTTACTCCGAACTTCCGTTATAATATATTTAATACTTTAATATTAATACTATACATAAATTTATTATATAATACACAATATAATTAATACACATCCATGACCAATAACACAGAAAATATTTTTGTTCCCTGGCGGGATTCGAACCCGCAACCCCCGGCTTGAGCGCCAACGCGTTTACCACTGAGCCACAGAGGTCGTCGTCATAATGATGATTATTATAGAAAGTAATGATGAGACATTCATCATCATCATTAGCCCCTATCCGTCCTCTATTGAACATATGCCTCCCTCAATGTACGCCAAGACGGCTGATTCCTTGCCACTCGCATCCACCAAGATGATACATTATTAATAAGATATTTCTGAATATCATACATGCATTAAAGTTGCATATTATGTAGACAGAGAAATTGATTTGTTTACTACATAAACTTTTACCTCGGGTCAAGTTCATCGAACAAGGTCATAGTAATCGTATGAGTGACACGAAAATTTCGTATTCAAACCCGTTATCTAAAAGAAGCTCATATTCTTATAATCATAGATTAGTTCAACAATAGTTTTTTGTGGAGTATTATAAAAATGTGGAAATTCAAGTCAAACTTCAGTACCTTAAACTTGCTAAATTGCCAAAGGCCGTAAAAAGATTTTTACAGTTGTATTGTGTGTAGCAAAAACTCTTGGTAATGTCAAAAAGGTGATAATTTATAACTAATTCACAAGTAAAGGAAGCAAGTAAAACATTGCCCAATTTTAGTTCATTATTTTTTTAATGGTTTTATGCTAAATCAGCGTGCATTGCTATGCCAAGTATTTTTGTTATAAACCACCTCAATATTACATAACCAGCATGTAACATGTGTTTACGACAGGTACACGGAAGAATTCACATCCGAAGTCAGCAATTCATATTGCAAGACTGATTATGAAGTATCAAGATTTTTATTGCGAGTCTTATATCTGAAAATAATCTATAATACTGTCTATTGACCGCGGCTTCTCTCGTCTAGACCTGTTATACTATCGTTCTTTTCGTGTGCTGATAGACATGTCTTTTCAAAATTTTATATACATTTTGCAACAGTATTAGAGTTGACAATTACACAGATGCAAATAATGGATAATATGATGGATCATCTAAAGCGCAATTTGTCATCGAAGGACCTGTCATTTAGCAATAGGACGAAGTGTCTTCTAAATCTACACCAGATTAAAAAAAAAGTGCGTGCGTACAAAGTACACATAATAGAAGTAAAACTTATTTGGCAAACTAATTTTTAAGTCTCGTTTATATTTATACTAATCTAAGGATTTAAATTTCCGAGATTTGCGATGCGACGTTCGCTCTATCTCATTCTCTCTCTCGATCTTTCTCACTCGCTTGCTCCCTACTCTCACTCCATGGCTATGTGCTTCATGCTACGTTCACCCTTTTTCACTCTCTCTTAATCGGTCTCAATCTCTGTCTCCCTCTTCTTGGACAAAAACGATGCACATTTTCGTGACGTTTCATCCGTAAAAATTTTACCCTCATGCGCGCAAAGAAGTTTCACTTCAAAAATATATATTAAAAAACTTTGACGTTTGTCGTTGTCAGAAACATAAATTCTTGACAGTGGAAGTGTTACCTGTTTTGTCATATAGCAGACGAAGTCTTGTTAGTGCATATAAAGCGGTGTACGGCTTTCCACCGAGGTTTCCCCATAAAAATCTAGTCATACAAGGTCATTGTACCTTATGTTTACGTGTGTATGTCCGTAATACTGGGACGTGTTATATAACGATCACTTTCGTTATTCAAGTCGAGCGGCTATCAATAATTAATCTGTTGACATTTCCGACATTTTGTTAAGAGTTGGCGCTAGTTGGCGCCATTTTACAGAATCTTGAAAGTCTGGATTATGAAATTAATATTGTAGGATAGGTTACGAAATATTACAAGATGTGGGTGTGTTTATCAGATCGATCACAATATTTTTGCGAAATTTATCAAAACACCTAATTACTTTTATTTATATGCCAAATGTATACACTAAATGTATACATTTGGCTTATAAATAAAAGTAATTAATTATGACTATTATATTTGACTAATTGATACTCCTGGATCGCTATTCAATTTTATAATTTATTTACGGATTAATCTTTTCTAATTTCTCTAAAATTTTATATATAAAAATTAGAGAGTACCTAATTTGTAACTACTAAGTTGCTTTCCTCAATTAGGTATAATATCTTTCTAATTTGTCGTTTGTTTATAAGTAAACTTTTTTAGTTTGCATTTATGAGAGAACAAGAAAATATTAAATGTTTTCTAAGAGAAGTAATTGCCACGTAATCTTTTATTATCTACTACTTCCTATTGTTAAATCGAACGCCAATCTAATGGAATTATGTATCATTTAGAGTTTTCGCTTTTGTAGAAAATGTGTGATGCGTCCGCAATTATAAACAAAAATAGAAAGTGGTTCAAATCCAATGATAACCAGAACGAAATGCTTTTAGAAATCCCTTCCGCGATTTGCTTATGCATGTAAAGTAGATCCTTAGATACTTTGCAGAATCTTAAACATATCAATAAAACTTAAGTAGATGCTGTCGTTGCTCATCTGCATATTATGACTTAGAGCAAATAATTTAAAATTATAAAGCTTTAGTATTATATTATGGAATGATTTCAAAGGAACTTTATAAAAAAAGAAAGCATATCAATCTATTATAACATTAACATATCTATTAATAAAAACATACTGATGAAGACCGGCTGGTCGAGTGGACATGCTACTGGACACCTTCCGTAGCGGTCACGGGTTCGAATCCCGCTTAGTGCAGATTATTTGTATGACGAATATAGATGTCTCCACCGAGTCATGGCTGTGTATATAGTAACATATTGAAAAGATTAGTTTCACTGAGTTTGTTTCGCCGGTTCTTCGCAGTGGACTAGCTTTGGAACCGGTAGTAGAGTCATTTAACGTTTAATAAGATACTTTGATTGTTACGTCATGTTTTTGTACACATTTTTATACATTACTTTACAATAGTGTAATGTTTTGATATAAATATAAAATAATATAAATATGAATAAAAATATTTTTTATTTTATTTTATAATATTTTTCTGTACAATGCAAATATTTCTTATTTAAATATAACTATATCAATTATTTTATTAATAAAAAATATATTATAAGATTTTACACGCTAATTTTGCGGCTCTTTTTTAATTTTCCTATGGTAGGACTACAGGAAGAGATTCCATCATCATCAGTAGTGCCTTTGTACCAGCTTGGTTTTATGTGTTATTTCTTTGTAACTATCCTAGTGCACATACATTGTTAAACTATTTATTATTTATTTTGAACAGCATCTTTATACGCTGTTATGCACTAAATATTTATTCTTCACATTTTGCATATTTCATAATCGAATTGTTTAAAATGAGCCTTTTATGCTATATTTTGTTCGTAGTAAGAACTACGAACTATAACTATAGGTTAACAATTGATCTAGATAATTATTATTACAGCAGTTGTAGGTACATACATATTATATTACATATTTAGTCTTTGCCGTTTGAGAACAATCTAAACCAGTAAATTTAAGTTACTTACCGTGACAAATGACAATAACTTATTTGTATCTTTCTATTTCAGGTTGTTTTAGTAGCCTCATTGGCTGTGGTGGCTTTAGCTAGCGAAGAGAAAGGCACCCAAAAGCAAGCGGAAGGTGAAGAAAAAAAGCAGGACAAACGAGGCATATACGACACAGGATCCTACGGTGGCGGCGGTGGGTATGACTTTGGAGGACATAGTTTCGGCGGAGGAGATGGTGGGCATAGCTTCGGCGGGGGATACGGTGGACAAAGTTTTGGTGGTCATGAAGGATTAAGTTTTGGACATGGAGGTCAAGGTTTAAGTTATGGACATGAAAGCTACGGTCATGGAGGTGGTGAATTTGGTGGAGTCTCAGGTGACTCATGGAAACCCATTTCAAGCGACCACGGTCATCATCACGTCAAGACTGTTGAGGTAATTAAGAAAGTGCCAGTACCCTATACCGTAGAAAAACATGTCCCATACACGGTTGAGAAGAAAGTCCCTTATGAAGTCAAAGTGCCTTACCCACAACCATACACTGTCGAAAAGAAGGTACCAGTCACTGTCAAGGAATACGTCAAGTACCCAGTACATGTACCTGAACCCTATGTAGTAGAAAAGAAAGTTCCCTATGAAGTCAAAGTTCCCGTAGACAGGCCTTTCGAAGTTAAAATCAAAGTACCCACTCCTTACACCGTAGAGAAGAAGGTCCCATACGAAGTCAAGGTACCCGTACCTCAACCCTACACCGTTGAAAAGAAGTACCCAGTACCAGTCAAATATGAAGTCAAAGTTCCTCAGCCCTATGAAGTCGTCAAGAAGATCCCTTATGAAGTCAAGGTACCAGTTGACAAACCTTACAATGTGTACGTAGAGAAACCTTACCCAGTTCACGTCGAAAAGCCTTACCCGGTAACAGTTCACAAACCCGTACCTTATGAAGTTAAGGTTCCAGTAGACAGGCCCTACAAAGTCGAGGTTGAGAAGCCTTACCCAGTCCATGTGAAGGTCCCAGTGCCCCAACCCTATGACGTATACAAGAAAATCCCTTACACTGTTGAGAAGAAAGTGCCTTACGAAGTAAAGGTCCCCATCGACAAGCCTTACCCCGTGTACAAGGAAGTCCCATTTCCTTTAGTCAAGGAAGTGCCGTACCCTGTCAAAGTGCACGTCCCCTATCTCATTAAGAAGGAGGAGGAACACCATGGACATCACGAGCACCACGGTCATCACGGCTGGAATTAAATTGAGCAACCGTAAATTGTTAGGTCACTCCAGTACCTTATAGATTAAGTTCAAATTGTGATCATTTAGTATTTTAGAATATTGCTTTTTGGAAGTATTTGTGTAAATTTTATCTCAAGTTATAGGAACATAAATAAATGTTCTTTATGAAGTAAATTATCGTATGCAAAGAGTGTGCAATCTGTTATTTGTCTATATGCTTTGTTGAAGATTATGTAAGATCGCTTTTATACTGTATGTTGAGGCTGATAAAATAAAATGTTATATAAATAATTATACGCTGTGTTTTACTTTCGAAATGTTCGAGAATTATATTTCTTACTCAAAGTGAACCTTCGAACAAAACGCATTCAATATGTAGAAGTGTTCAAAGCATTATTTAATGTAAATTTATCAGGAACGTATTTTTATAAAGACTATCTTTAAAAGAACCCCATCAAATAGTAAAATTACCATATACCATATTCACCCAATTGGAAAAAATGTAGATGACGTAAAAATGTAAATAATTGTTATGAAGATCAACAAACACCATGTATTGAATGATCATTGAGATAATGAACGTTATCTATGACTAATATTTACAAAGGTTTTGTATACTCCTCTGAAGATATAACAGCTTTACATAATATCAGATTCATATACGCTACCACTTTTTACATAAAGGTTGTATATATTCTTAGGTTGAAGCCTAGGTAGGCTGCTTACCTATTCTTTCGATGAAGCTTAGAGACCAATAGGCCAGCAGCATTGTCCATCCGAAAAAAAAGGTCGTATATTATTCAATAGAGCCCAGCAGGATGTTAAAACTGTTATAAGGTTGATGTGACAATATAATATTAAATATGAGTGTATACGTTCATGGTAATTACGTTTCAACTTTCAATGCTGGGTTTTGTAACTCGCCGAATATGGTCTACTTTTTATTATATTTATCTTTAGCGAAAGTGTTCAGTTTCAACATCAATTATTATTATAACTAGCCCAAGTACATCCACTAAAGGATGTTTTCAACACACCTGGTACGCACATTCAACTTGAAACGACCAAACAATCTCTTTCCTATCTAATCATTTTCATATTTTAATTTTCCGATCCAATCTTCAAAAAAGGTTTTAAAACTCTTGGAGTTGACAGAATGATGGGAACTGACATATATATTTAATAGCCTACTAATGGCCTACTACATGCCTACTACCTAAACATGTTGTAACCCGCGGGAGTAGCCTCCATCTCACTATAATGAAACATTTTTTACGGACTTTATCCCTCCTTTTTACCTTTATTACCTCCCGTGACCATGGTTGCTGTAAAATATCCGAAACGTCAGGCTTGTAAAAATCTTAATAAACCCCGATAAAATCCGTAAAAATTGTTTCATTATAATGAGTGAAATTCGCGTAAACATCAGGAAACAATATGGGTGGCGAGGTGGTGCCTCGCTTATATAATATTCCTCAGTAGCATTATGTTTTAGTACACACATAGGCAATCGGTTTGGTCTTTGATTTGCTAATTCTTTTTTACCACTAACTTTGGTCATAAAAAAAATATACTTACATACATATAAAAACTTTTTCATGACCATGGCACAATGTAGGTATGTACAATATCAAACTCATTATACCCAAATAATAAAAAACAATATTTACCTAAAGTTGTTAGTGTAATAGTACCTAAAGCAGTAGTAGTAAGTACAGCATCTATATTCATCATACAAATTCTGCTATAAGCGAGATTCACACCCGGAGTCGTAGGTGTGGCATATCCATTCACCACTGTCCTCATATCACCGCTGCACTAGATGGTCGTATAGTTATTACGAAAATTATTTTTATTATTTTTAATTTTACATTACAGTTATGTAATGTACCTACTACAGTAATTGTACTTGTATTTATTCATCATATCATTAAGTTACATCATTATTATTAATACACAAGATAAATATTAAAATGTTTATTGTTAATTTAATATCATCAGTCACGATCAGTCGTTTTGTAATTAATTAAATAATATAATATTATAATAATAAGAGAATAAATATCTCGGTATTTATTTATTTATTCACAGTTTAACTTATTAATGAGAGTTTGAATACATGACAGTCTTGGTGAAAAATTAAAAATGGTAATACATGTTTAAATTGCCTAATTCATGATGGTACATAGAGAAGCCAATGGTAAAGAGGTTGTGATGTAAGGAGTATTTATGTTAACGCAACCGCTATTATCCTTGTATCTGGTGCATTACGTGATCAGATAGGGAGTGGATTTCTGCACTGGTGGCTTTCGGTCACAGTGAACTCTCAAGGTGACATTGAATTAAAAAAATTGCCAATATATCTTTACCGTTGTTTATTTAAAAAAAACATTTTAATTAAATCTATTAATTAAAAAATAAAATTTTGTGTCCGATATTTATATAATCATCATCATCATCATCCTATCCGTCCACTGCCGCCGGGAAATGCTATGAGGCATCCCGCGTGGGAGTGGGTCTCCCCACGCGAGTATATGGGACTCGCTGCGCCCGAAAGCTGGTAAGTGGACGCAGCTCTACCCACTAAAACCCGGCGAATGCCACCAATGCCGCCTTTGGTGAGGTGCCTATTCTCTGATATGATGTAATAAACAAACAGGGCACCTCGACGGCCAGTCAGTCCTGCAAGGGACCGACGCTACCTCCACAGAGGCATTGTCCCGCACCACAGACCATGTGGTGATGCCCCCTGCTCTTTTGTCCCCTCTTCTTATAAGAGAGGTACAAAGAGCCCCTCGGCTCAATTAGCTTTGCCCAAGGTGCTGGGCTCACCCAAGGCTACTGAGCCCCACCGCCACGTCAAGGCCTGAACCATGGCGGGGAACATAGGCCTCCCTCAATAAACGCCAAGACGACCGATACCTTGCCACTCGCATCTAATACGGATCAGCCACTGTCCAGACATCGTCCTCCCATTTAATAGCATATCTAAAATAATTCTAAATATGTGCAGTAGGTAAGTGTTACCTTTATTCTCCCCTCTACACAAAACTCTGTAGCTTCACTTCTACTATATACCGCTTTATTAAGCTAAGCTAATTTAAGTTATGTTTGTCACTTGTCTGCCAGTTTGCCCGTCCACCTAATTAATATAAAAAAGAATGCAGGAATTAAAAAATCGAGTAGCTCTTTACACACATATATGACGAGATTGCTGAACGCTAATCTACTGCCACTTTGTTTGCGCTCATCAAAATGTTCGACTAATATTTTTTACGTCGAAATATTTCTCAAAAATCAATAAAAAAAAATCTTCATTCGAACCTAATCAAATGCCTTATCAGTTGATCCAGACATTAAAACAGTTTAAACCCTTTTCTTAATACGCCTGTTCTTGTAAAAGTGATAAACTTTTGGCCTGTGGTAAGATTACGCTTGGACCGCGCTTCCGTCTGCTTGGGTACCACCATCTTGCTTGTTTCTCCTGTGATACAGGTTTTCTTTTCGGAGAGAAGGGCAGGCAGGCAGATAGGCAGTGTAATTACTGGCAATAAAGAAAACCAACATAGTGCATTTGACAACGGATAATTGTGTATTTTTTATGTCATAAGGAGCAGTCAGAGCCTTATGGTAACACAACCAAAAATTATGCAGATGCGTTGCCCTCCTTTTCCCTATCTCCTAATGGGCCACCGGAAACTCACAAACCGCACGAAAGGCGACAGCGTAGCTGTCACTTGACGCCGGTGTTACAGCGTAAACTTTGCTTATACTGTGCCGGTGTTATATGAGTGACAGGTCCGGATTAGCTGGAACAAACAGACAGACAGACAGATAATAGTAAAAAAGGCTATTTTGGTATATGTACCGTGTATTATCCCTATGCATTTAGTAAAAAGCGGTTATTTTAATATTACAAACAGACACTCCAATTTTACTTATCTGTATAGCTATCAATAAATGGTGAAAGAAAGAAAGGAAAGAAAGAAACAATTATTCGACACAAACAGGAGACACAGAGACAGAAAGAGATACACAGAAAAACATTTTTTATTGCACAAACCTAAAAATAAGACAAAAAAATTAAAGACAATTATTGCAAACAATTTTTTTTAATAATAAAGTGTGTGTCTCACGTGTGAGACAAAATAGTGGTTCAGCATCGTGTCAGGAAAATGTTTCCTGACGCTGACAACTGAACCGAGAGTATATCCGGTCACGGATGCCAACCAGACACCAATTGTCTACAATTTTTCTTTTATATATTAATAATAATGGAACTAAAAAATAGCGTGATCTACGTTTTGAGTTGACGCCATCTATGGACACATTTAAAAATCTTCTAGTTACATTTAAACATCTTATATCTTACTTTGTGTCTCAAGCTATCTCTATACCCAACATTCAAATCAGTTCGGTGGTTTAATAGGTACACAGTCCCAGTGTTTTACCTGCACAGCTCGTAATTTTTTACCTGCTGTGTTTTACCTGCAAAGCCCGTGGGATTTTCAAAGTGGGATAAGAACTTTATGCCCTACCTTAAGTTCCAAAGTATCTTCATATCAAATTTCACCTAAAACTGTTCCGTGGTTTAGAAGACAGACAGTCCCAGGGTTTTACCCGCATAGGTCCCGTTCCCGTATGATTTTCAGAATAACAACTCTTTTATTAGCCTGAAAGCGTATTTACTCCTTTCGCCTTCAGATCAGCCAATATAGTGTCGAAGTTGTCAGGCTGCCGTCCGTCTAAAAAGGTGATCCGTTTGTCTTGCTGAATCTGAATTAGACAAACATCAAATTCAAAAACAGAGGTCCAAAGAAGGTAGAGATATTGATCAGTAATCACACCTCGTATGCGCTCAGGGCGATTCAAGCCCTGGAGTATTTTATTTTAATTTAATTTAGCGTTTAGCGGTTTTGATTCTTTTCAGAATATGCACTATCCAGTAGTATTCTAGCCTCAAAGAACTGGGGTCTCCTTGCTCCATCGAGCATATAACCGGAATATAGCGGTATTGTTATGATTTGTAGGAAAACAAATTCCGCCAAATTTATGCTGCGATGCTACGCCGATTCTGCGCTCTGATTGGCCGACTGATGGCAATTCATAAATAATTGGCCAATGGGACGTACATACAAATCATTGGTTGGTTCATCAATCAGAATAACAACTCTTTTTTGTCCTACGTTAGGTTTCATAGCATCTTCATATCAAATTTCAACCAAATCTGTTCCGTGGTTTAGAAGATAGACAGTCCTGGAGTTTTACCCGAATAAATCCCGTTCCCGTGGGATAAAAACTATTCTATGTCCTTTCTCGGCTTTCAAACTATCTTTGTGCCAAATTTCATCCAAATCTGTTCAGTGGTTTATGCGTGAAGAACAGACAGACAGACAGAGATGTAAATAGGCATACTTCAAACATCTGGAGGTCATACTTATTGTATGTCAGCGTGTGTTTGTAGCGAGCAATGTTGATAAGGCCTGGTTGGTGCCTAACTCTGAACATGACCTTCAGCGGTTCACGTATGAAGCTCGAACCCAGACCTTTAAGTTTAAAGTTCAAGTTCATATAATATATTCCGGAATATACCCATATACCCCTTGATCATTAGACAATAATTTGCCACCTTCACCGTAATTTTGCTTTGATTAAAAGACATTAAAGGTTTGTATTCTCGAAATTTCCAGAGGCCGAAATATCGATATTCTGTTATCTGGGAAGCTTTAAGTGAACACGGTGATTGTGAATAGAGTTCCCTCTCGAGCTGCTTTCAAACGTCAGCCTGTGGATTGTGTTATAAAGTAAGTCACGAACAGCCGTATATATTAAGATAAACTAAGCGCCTACATGGCATACATTAATGGGTTTTGACAAGCTTTAGTTCATTCGTTACAAAGAAATTAGGAAAGTTGTTTAATATTTTTCTTCAGAATTTTGTATCTTGTACCTAGTGTCCTTGTCGTTTAGTTTTAGTGAGTCTTTTTTTATATCGCAGGGGGCAAATGAGCACTCGGAGCCTTAGGTGACTACCGACGCCCATGAACTCCGCACAAGAGGTTACGCATGTCTTTTTTTATTTTACGCCTGGAAATGCTCTTAGGTATCTCTTAGGCATATATATGTATAAAGGCGAAAGTTTGTAAGTTTGGATGTTAGAATGTTTGTTGTTCTTTCACGCCAAAACGGCTCAACTGATTTGGCTGAAAGTTAAAATGGTGATGGCTTATACCTTGGATTAGGATATAGGCTTTAAAAATGATCATCATCAATCCGGATACGGTTGTAAATTTAAGTTAGAGCAGGCGAAGCTGTGGGCTCCATCTAGCATATATATACTGATATACAGACACGGTATACCGGCAAATAAATACTAAACTATTGATTTCCGCTTGACATCGATGAAATCGAAAGCTTGACACCTACACAGTAAGGATATTGTCGTCATACTGGCTTCAGAGTATATAAATTACTATCGGTCAGTCACAGATAACATTGTTCAAGTTACATAACGAGTTTAAACGCGCTTAAATATTTAGACAAAAGTTGCTGGTCATTCTAATTGTGTTCCTCGTGTTGTGCAAACGCTCGAGAGGCGTGTGTTGGTAACACGTTGTCATCATCATCATCAGCCAACTATTAGATATAAAGTTAAAATAAGGGAAGAAAGAAAAGAAACACAAAAATAAAAAACATCAGGTTTGCCCCTGTTGTTGTTCTTCTATAAAATAAAAAAGTTACGTATTGTTGTCTAATGTTTACGTGAAGATTACTCATTATAATAAAACAACTTTTACGGATTTTATCATGGACGGGAGAATAGTTCTCCCGTGACCTATAAAGAATTCGAAACGCTGGGAAGTAAAAAAGAATAATAAGACACGATAAAATCAGTAAAAGTTGTTTCATTATATACAGTTACGCATCGTATATTCATAACTTTTTAGCCTACTTCTTATGTCTTCAACCGCACGTCCTAGCAGTGCGCCAGAAAGCATGACATGACCAGGATAGTTGTACTAGTTATTTGCGTCTGGCACAAATGTTTTATCCTGAGTAATAATGTGAGCCATACATTACGTTAACTGGTCAGTGACCTAATAGCAATTATCTGATATAATAATGCGTCACATCGGCCAATCATACATCAGTGGCCATCATTCGGCCAACCAAAGCGCGGAAACGACGCAGCGCCGCTGCACAAATTTGGCAGAATTTGTTATCATACAAAACACATAATATTACCGCTCTATTTCGGTTATATGATGGGCCCAGGCAACTTATTCCACATGACTTTCATCAATATACGTTCTCGAGTGCTGTTCTGTGTGTGATTAAAGGACTGTTGGTCCCAGGAGATACGCACAAATCGCACCCCTCCCGGTATGACATAAGGGTCACTTTTAATACCTATCTCTATTATAGTGATCCTTAACAGCCTATAACCGACCAAAACAAGATTTCAATGAACGTCAAGACGTCAGATACTCGCATCGACCTTTGGCCGGTTAATATTCGAGGATCGAACGTGATTTCCACTCTAGAACGTTCTTAGTCTACTGGAAATTTGTTCTTAGGCACGTATGCAGTGCGACTAGCCCACTGCCCCTTCAACGATCATATCCTTAGCGTGATGTCGGCCGGTTCAGTTCCTTACGTACTCCAACATCGATTAGACCGCTGATGTTCAAAAGCTACTTATAAGTTATAGTTAGTATATACCGTAGTGACTGACCTGCTTCTGACGCTAGACATAAACATTATTAGCGTTACGTAAGTCAGCATTACTCAGATCGTAGTATAATTATGGAAACGATGTCACTGCAACGAATTACAATTTCAACTATATTTTGCACAACTATTTGAAAATCATTAGAATTCTACTCATTTTTACTTTTATTTAGTTTCACCTGTCGCACTGTTTGTTGATATGATGATGACACTGTGATATAATTTTAAAAAGTTTATTTCCTTCGGAATTTTTGCTCTGACTCAGTACTTTGGTCTTATCCAGTGTAGATATGCCTTTACAAGTACTTTAGTCTTATCCAGGCAGTGACGACTGACGGTTATATCCACATGATGATTCGTATAAATTGTATTAAGGATGCATGTTTACACATCCATAACATAAGAGTTAAATGGTCAGCATGCAAAGTTCTTTGGAGCTCTAACCACCGACCAAAGAGAAGATCACAAGGCGGTTTATTTTCATGTAAATATTGGTATACATATAGTCTAAAGTTTTGGTGTCACTTAATCTTGCAGGTGCCACGGAGCAACACTAGTGATGTGTAATTAGTATGTGTTTTAGGGCCTGCGCAGGCAGAGAGCGATTACGCGTTTCAGCGTTTGTGCGTGTAGCGTTCAAGCGTTCAACGCTGCGTATTTTGTATTGTTCTGAACGCCTGCTGTGTAATATATACTAAAATGTGAACTCACAGACAAGAATTAACAGTCGGATCAAAAAATTCTGTTTGATTTCTGGTGGCCCATTGGGGGGGATAGGGTAAAGGAAGGCAACAATCTGCATTATATCTGGATGTGCGGATGTGTATGAGCGGCGATAGTCGTCAAAAGCTCGTTTGCCTTTCTATGCTATTGAAAAAACGAATTATCTAGGAAGCTTATAAGGTTTTTTTAATTTAATTTTATGATTGGTGAAAATAAGGATAGCTTTACAATATAAGGCATATAAAACGTAAACCGCTGTGCGTCAAAAGTTCAGCGTATGACCGCTGTGTGTACAGGACACAGTGCGGTTTTGGTGTGGCAACAGTCTCTGGCGTCGTGTAGTCCACATGCTCACTGAATTGCGTGCAAATGCCACTGTGAACAAACGTATTGATTACCAAGGAATTAGGTTAATATGGGTTGACAAGCTTAAGAAGAGATTTTCTCTAATATTTTTCACTACAGACCAGCATTGCCTATGCTTAATTAGATCATTATATCATTTGCTCAGGAATTTAATCTAAAGAGTTCCTCGTAAGTTTTCAATTTACAAATCTCTCTCGAGACTTATGATGATGTTGATGAAGTTTGTAAGAATGTATGGATGTATGTTTGTTACTTTACTAAAAACTACTCAAAAATGAGTGAATGGATTTTAATGAAACCTTACAATAACATACATCAGAACAACATATAGGCTATAAAATTTCCCTGTATTCCCACGGGAATGGGAAGTATGCGGGTGAAACCGCGGGGTACTGCTAGTATTTACATATGTATATAAAATCGTAGCCCAATATAAATAGTCAACTTTTGATTGGAGATCTGTACCTCTTCAATAATATAATCCAAGAAATAATAAAAGCCGAAAAGGAAATTTATAACGCAGGCTCATTATTAACTTGGGTATGACTAGTAAGTACTATATTCTAACATTTTTTAACAAAACATTTTTGTTATAAAACGATTTTTTTTTACAATAACAGTTTCTTTAATTTTTGTGCTTACGACATTTATTCAACTTAATCTTCTACTAATGTACAAACTTTGCGTTTACCACGTCATTATAGTTACTTTTGGAGTCGGTGTCGTATTTGTTGCTGTACATTACCTACCTACCTACCTTGGCTGACACCGACTCTAAAAGTAACTACATATAATGACGTGGTAAACGCAAAGTTTGTACATTAGTAGAAGATTAAGTTGAATAAATGTTGTAAGCACAAAAATTAAAGAAACTGTTATTTTATTACTTTTTAGTTTAGTATTTTTGAAGTCGGTTTTAATTTTTTGTAAAATGTTTTTATTTCTTAATTTTTAGTGATTCCGAAATTCGTCGTCTTGGCGTTCATTGAAGGAGGCATGTTCAGCAGTGGATGGATAAAGGATGATGATGATGATGATGATGATGATGGTGATG
The DNA here is from genome assembly GCA_963853865.1 of Helleia helle. Taxonomy (NCBI): domain Eukaryota; kingdom Metazoa; phylum Arthropoda; class Insecta; order Lepidoptera; family Lycaenidae; genus Helleia; species Helleia helle. The sequence goes on from OY971419.1 coordinate 6,204,044, forward strand.
GTGATGATGATTACGATGACCGCGACATACTATGGTGTGCTACTAAAGCATCCTATACAATTGTTACATCGACACGTAATAAAATTATCATATCATCAAGGTAAACAAAACCAACCAAATAGGCATTATTGGGAATAACTAAAAAACGGCTTGTCAGATCTTAATAAAATTAATATGGGACCAAATTGGGAACACCAGCTTTCAAACAAAAAAATAACCATCGAAATCCATTCACAAACGGCGGAGATATCGTGTCACATACATACAAAGAAAAAAAAAACCATACTTACGAATTGAGAACCTCCTTTTTTTTTGAAGTCGGTTAAAAATGAGTTTGTTTTCTTTAAAAAAAATGATAAATATTGTTATTTCTCTTAATTGGTGTCCGGTTAAAACAGATATGTATCACTTGCCTTATTAGACTCAATAGTTAATTAGTGATGCAATTTCTGTTTAATATTATAAAACAGCAGTAGGAAGTGGCACAGCACTAGCGGGTCTTATGATTGACGTGATCTGATCTACTCACGGTCCGACTGCGGAAATTTGTCGTCAAAATACGCATCGCAGAAACGCGTGAAAAAACAAGAAGAGAAACGAAGATAGAGATAGAAAATATTTCAAAAAAAAATTACGAACATACAGCTTATATAAAATAATTAATGAAGTAGAATGAAAACGATCTCAAGCAGTTTTCTGATGATTGGATGTCATTAAGAGAGGTTCTTTGTACAATCCTACTAACGAGAAAGTTTGTGTGGCTTTTCGTTACTCTTTTACACAAAAACTACTGAATAGATTTTGATGAAACTTTACAATAATAAAGCCTATAGGTACATCAGAATAACATATAGGCTATAATTTATGCCCGTTCTCTTACGGGAATGGGAAGTACGCGGGCGTACTCAGGGCGGTGCTAGTATTCTTATAAATATTAAACGGGTATTTAGAAGCTGAAAGTCAATTATTTCGTTCCTTAGAAAAATAAGAAATATATAAAGAAAAATACTTAGATTTATATTTCACTTTCAATTTATAATTTAAACTTTCTTACAAGATAAATTAAAAATTCCCCGTTACTAATGCTTTTTTATGCCAAAAGCTTAGTATCAGTTTGCAATGGAAGTAAACTAAAAAATTTGTTTCCATATCCACCGTCCCACATGGTGGAATCAAAATCATGTGTATTCCATGTATTAATTAAGTATAGTCTAATAAAGCACTAAACTGATTGTATGTCTTTGAATGTCGATCTTTAAGAGTGTATTGGTCGTAAGCACGAGCGACTTCCACGTGTTACAAAATAATTGAGCAACGCTTCAAAGACGCACGCACCAGATGAGAAATCATTACCGCGTAATGAATATTTACTGACCACATTTAAATTATTATAAATGTTAATAATTTTAATTAACATCTATTACTTTTATACAATAATTAGCTGTTATTTTGATAGAGCGCAATTCGTATGTGTTATATTTTTTCAGATTTATGAACATTAGAGATAGATGATGATGATGATGAAAAAGTGTGATGAACTGTGACGTAAATATCTTTTTGTGCTCTCTGATCATTTTGCCATGACCAGATGGTCTGCATCGTGTACGTGGGTATCACTGGTAAGGCCTTAGTTACGGCACTGGTGACACTTTTGGGTCAATAAGATTGTGGAGTTCGAAAAGAAATGCTTTCATATCTGATGTTCTGGGTCAAGTATGGCGGAAGTTGATGAAAGTATTTAAAGGAGCCTACGCTCTGGTGAACGGACCTGTACTAAAGATGGTGGCAGCTGAAACAATTTTATAGTTAAAGCTGACGTGGAATACGAAACTAATGACAATAATTTTACTAACAAAAAGTTTGGTTAAAATCTTTTTTTAATGTTGAATTTGTTGTCGATATAGATTTCTGATGGGCCGGGTGCTGGTATGGGATGCAACCTGTTCAGACACGTTGGCCCCTTCCCATCTACATGGAACCAGATAGAGCTGGTGCAGCTAGTAAAGCGGCTGAAAAAGCTAAAACATGCAAATACATAGGCTCCGAATATGATTTTGTCCCATTCCATGTCGAGACCCTTGGTCCGTGGGGTCCTAGCGCTATAAGGCTGTTTAAGGAAATAGCAAAAAGGTTAGTCGACATCACAGGAGACCGAAGAGCTGGCAGCTACCTCGGACAAAGAATTAGTCTAGCTATTCAAAGGGGGAACGCTGCCAGTATCTTCGGAACCTTGCCTAAAGGGACTCATTTTTAATACATAATATATTTTAGTTATATACCTAGTTAGTATATTTTTTAAGGTTTTTAGTTTTAGGTTCTTTGTACTATCATAATGCAATTTAAATTAATTCTTTGTTTCCTTTCTGACTTACTGAAAAATATCAGTTTGTTTCTTAAAATATTCAATGCATGAGAATGTTACTGTTTTAGAAAGTCAGACCCTGAGGCTTTAGGAAGAAAAAAATATGTTCATAATCGAAGAAGAGATCATTCGTAAAACGGGCGGCTGCTTGAGTGGTCAGGCAGTTGGACATTACATGCAACGGTCCGCGATCGAATCAATTATATAATATAAATATTTGTAGAATAAGTATTTGATGATAAATATATATTATTGTACATATATATTTATTATATATACATAGTGATATGTTCCTTTATTTTCTCTCTTAATACCCGTAACACAAGTCCTTGTTAGCTTACCTAGCAGACGTGGTTTTCCGTATTGGGAAATTTATATTTTACATATTTTTATCTCCCATAATGCCTATCTGTACTTATAATAAAAAGCTATAACGTGACTGTAAGAGGTAAGTAAGTGTTTTGTTTAAGCCAAATGACCGTTTTGTTTTAGCAATAAATTGTGTAAGAGACTTGCATCATATCCACACTAAGTAAGACCGCTCACCATTAGCCATACAGCCTTGTCGTACCTACCAGGGCAATATGATTTTGAGTAGTACTTTTTATTGATTCTTATAAAAGAAAATGCTGGAACGATTGTGTTCATCATTTAAAAGTCAACGTATGTTATAACTTTAGGGCTAGTCATTTAAACTATTATGAAGCTCATTTTAAGCCGGGATTTTCTCTTATATAAGTTTATAAGGAAATTAGCAAATAAAATATAATATATTTGTTCCTAATGTTTTCGTGAATTAAATGGTTTTTACGCATAGGAGGGCAAACGAGTAGTCGAAGCCTTCTGGCGATTTGGCGACTATCTTCCGGTGACCTATTTGGAGGGGGGGGGGGGCGGGGGCAATGGCCCCATGGACACCGGAAACTCACTAATCGCACGAAACACGACAGCATAGCTGCCACTTGATGCCGTTGTTATGTGTGTATTGGAGGAATAAAATAGGTTTAAAAATAATTTTAATCTATCACACATGATGTGAACATACACAAAAATGATTAGATTAGTATTTAGATGAATATAAATATAAGCTCACGCGAGCAAATCAAGAGCTACAGCTAATAATAAGCAAAGCTTCGAAAGTAATACCGGCCTACGGCCTACATAAGACAATAAGAATGACTAATCAAATGCACGTTACGGGAGAAAGTTATCTAAATTACCTCATGCTCCATTATGTATGTTCAGTTGATAGTACGAATTAGAGTAGCGGTTTTAAATTTGGCGGAGAGGATCGTCTTTATGTTACATAACATTGTCGCTTAGGCATATTTTGATGGTTTAGCTTTTTTTCTTTTACGCCGGGAAATGCTCTGACGCATCCCGCTGGGGAGTTTGTGAGGTAGACGCAGCTCTACCTAAAACTAGGCGAGTGCCACCTATGCCGCCTTTGGTGAGGTGCCCCGGATCTATTGAACAAACAGGGCACCTCGACCGCTATTCAGTCCCTCAAGGGACCGACACAACCTCCACAGAGGGGAGTACCGCACCACAAAACATCCCCTCCCAACGTCGGGACAGTGCAATGGGGTGAGGTCCCCATCCTTGCCCCTTGTCCCCCCTGCTCTTTTGTCCCCTCTTCTTATAAGGGGGGTACAAAGAGCAGCTCCCTCGGTCAATTTGCTTCACCCAAGGTGCTGGGTTCACCTTAAGCTACTGAGCCCCACCGCCACGACAAGGCTTGATTGAACATTGGTGGGTGGTTTAGTATATGTATTGATTGTATTTTTGCTAAAAATCTCTTTTTCTCATTAGTATTTTGATTGACCTATCTAGTCGTGAGTCGATTCGGTACTTTATTCTATACTAGCTGTTGCGCGCAGTTTCACCCGCGTTAACTTAGATTTTCAGCCGTATCCGGAGTGATGATGATTATTTTTGTAGCCTAAGTTCAAATCTACCAGTGAAGGTTCCGTCAAAATAGGCCCAGCAGTTTTAAAGATTAGCCAGAACAAACAGACAGACTGATATACAAAAATTGTAAAAAAAAAATTTTTGGTGTAATATGTACCGTGTGTACATCCATAAGCATTTAATAAAAAGCTGTTATTTTAATATTACAAACTGACACTCCAATTTTATTTATTTGCATAGATAAAAAAAATACATATCGCTAAATCATGATTTTGCCTTGAGTTGATCATGCCGGTGGCCCATTGGGGGGATAGGGAAAAGGAGGGCAACACATCTGCATTATCTCTGGATGTGCAGATGTGTATGGGCGTCGGTAGTCTAAAGTTTCGACTGCCCTTCTATGCTAAAAAAAAATTAAAACTATAAGTTCTTGTTTAACGTCGAAATGATTCTACTATCGGTTTAAACGCTACTCCACGGAGAACCAGCCAAGTAATCTCAGTATCGAGACGAACTACACGACACATGACACAAAAAATGCCTTTAGATTATTTTAATTAATAAAAAATCTCACTGCAGTTAGTTATATCAAAAAAGTAATCTTCTCCATCTGACCAGCAATTTATAAACCTGTATCTATTAGTCGGTCACAATGTCATCTAATGTCGACCAAACATACTAATTAATATAACCGAACTATCGCGGCAGACAGGTGTTACATCCATTTAAAATTAAAACGTTATGAGCGTCCCTTTACGTCCACCCCACGTCCTCTTCACCCCACTTCACCCCAAATCACCCCAACTCACCCCAACAATCTAATCGAGCCGATAATGCATCAGATAGCGGCCACAAGGCTAAATGTTTTATTACAGATACACGAAACGATAACGGTCGAGCTTTTGTTGTTTAATAGTTTTATGATTGAAAAATAAGAATCTAAGAAATACGCAAATATTGAATATTAGTAACGCAAAATTAGGACGAGCAATTTACATTAAGATTTGATATTTTATCAAATGTGATAACTGATAACATTAGTTTGAGTATTATTTTTTGATACCCAGCTTTTATTTTAATTACTTGACAGCAACCGTGTCGTGGGAGGCTGCAGCTGGTTCTAAAAGCACAACTTTTGTAGCTGAGAATGTAAATTAACTGAACTTAGCGATAAAAAGTAGTTTTATTACAGTATTCTTATGTGCTTTTTATTTAGTATTCTTATTTGATTTCGCGGATGTACAATGTTCGTTTATCGACATTGTCAACGAATGTCTTCTTCACGAGACTGTCTCGTGTATGTGACAAAACGATTTATACGGCTTTAATGGGGTTTAACAATGAATATAATCATGTTAAACAATATTATTGAGATGTATTTACAGTTATTTACTGTACACAACTAAGTTTAAAACAAACGAAAAAAAGGTTGTTAGCAACCATGATGGATTCAGACATTTTATGGAAATATTTATTGGTCACGTATTAAATCGACTTTAATCGCTATTTGGTTATAATTGTCTGCATGATTCACCGATGGACCCGATCAGCGTACTGAATCTCTTGTAGAAACTATATGGGATTTCCTTCAAAGCTATTCGCTATGTCTAAGAATTTTTGGGATTGCTTCCTAAGGTACAAAATGCCGTTGGCTTTTTACGTCTAACTTTTAAATGTTTAACTCTTAGGCATCCCGCGGGGGAGGGCGGGCTCCCCAGGCGAAGGTGGACGCAGCTCTACCCACTAAAACCCGGCGCGTGCCACCAATGCCGCCTTTGGTGAGGTGCCCCGGATCTGTTGAGCTACAGGGCACCTTGATGACTAGTCAGTTCCCCAAGAGACCGACGCCACCTCCACAGAAGGGTTATCCCGCTATATCTCCCTACTTCGGGACATTGCAATGGGGTGAGGTTATCATCCTCGCCCTTTGTCACCTTTTCTAATAAGAGGGGTACAAAGAGCCACTCTTTCGGTTCAAGTGGCTTCGCCCAAGGTTCACCTTAGGCTACTGAGCCCCACCGCCCGCGCCATGACAAGGCTTGAACGATGGCGAGGCAGGTAAGCTACTTGCTAAGATATTAGAAGTCTTATCGAGTTTCATCTGGCGAATGGGCCAAGCCCAATTAAATAATAAGAAAGTTAACTAGGCTACACACGATTACTTAACTTGATAGCAGAGATTTCATCGGCTTAATTTTAACATAGTAAGTATTATCAAGAACAATAAAACATCGTTAAAACATGAATATATATTTTTTTTGTATCTAGGCACGGTGATAATTAGTAGTAGAAGCCAATATAAGAGTGATTAGGGCTTTTTTCTATATTTTACAATACAAAGTAGATTCCAATATGTTTTTAAGAAAATTTACGACCATCTAGCAACACCTGCTGCTGTATTACGGACATTTATAGTTTCTTTTTGGAATTATTCGTAAGTATTTGGAACTTATGAACACATAGTGGATGAAGTTTAAAGGAGTCAACGACATAATATATTATATTCTTAATTGTAGAGTGATGTACATATTATATATACGACGACCTCTGCGGCTCAATGGTTAGGGCGTTGGCGTTCAAGCCGGAGGTGGCAGGTTAAAATACCGCCAGGGAACAAAAAGTTTTATGTGTTCCTGGGTCATGGATGTGTATTAAATATGAGTATTATTATAATAAAAATCTTAAATATATGAATAGTATAAAAGTATTAAATATATTTCCGTTGCCTGGTACCCGTAACACAACTTACCATGGGAAAAGTTTGGCGTGGTGTAAAAGCGTCCATAGATATTATTATATGAAAATATAAAGAAGTATATTATCATAACAAATTTAAAAAAATAAGAAGACTGATTGTGGGTTCAGGGTTGGCATCAATATTATGATAAAATGAACACTACGAAATCTTGCGTTACGAATATTATTACTTTGTATTATTATACATATTTTCCCTTTTTCTATGTATTCTTTGATAAAGAAGTTATCACCATAAATATGAGTTGATGTTTTTCGTGCATGTTGTATTGTAGTGAGAGGTTGTTAGTGCGTTATTAATTCAAATTACGTTGGTTATTCACTCGCCGATCGTCTGATACGGCGCCGATACATTGCACCTGTGGAGTTTCGGCGTAGACTTACAAAGCCTTAGAAGTGGACGAATCATCATCATCATCATCAGCCTTTATCTGTCCACTGCTGCATAGGCCTCATAGAACGTATACATTTAAGTATTTTCGTAATTGTACACCTTTTATTTAATTTTCTTATCCTTTTTGTTCTGTAAAATGATGAATGAAAACTCAAGTACTAAATAATAATAATAAATACTGTTAAAAAAACGGTTCTCTGTAAAGTCGGTTTACTGACGATAGTTGAACGTGACAACGTTATAAGAAAATGGAAGGCCTCAGAGCGAGGTAACGCCGCATGCGTCATGTTTTTTCGTTCGTGCAGCCGGCTCCATCGAATTATAAGACGTCATCACGTCAAAATTATCGCAATGTTTGTTTTTGACGTGACAACGTCTAATATCTCGATGAATACCGGCCGCATGTAAGGCACATTGTCCCGTTACGCTCATTGTACCTACGCTTGCGTTTTGTTATGACGTTGTCACGCGTCTGTAAACGAGCTTTACAGACAAACAATTTATTTCACAATCATCAAAACCGCATGTATAGTAGTTATCCTGTCCCGGTTCTGTAGAATGGCTTAGGAGAAGCCTGAAACCAACAGTGGACTGTTACGGTTGATAGAGTTCATGATGCCACTCCATTATTTATTTCACTGTTTTTACCAGTTGTAAAAAACTGATAGCACATAACATGAGAAAGTATCGAGTACGTTTACTTTTTGCAGAATTTAATACTTCGACGTAACTCTGCAATTCATAAAAAAATAAAAATTACAAGCTTTAGTTTAATTTTGTAATTCGTTGTATATTGTAATACAGACGAGTTAATAATCGTATATTATAAAAATATTATTGTCATTTCTCATTATTCTATGTTCTATTTCATAAAATGTCGACAACATTCCTGGTATTTCGAAGGTATTAGACAGAATCGCGATAGCATCTCTCGTGAACACACAGATCGTTAATAAGGTACAAAACTAACATATTAATATCTCATTACTATCTATATCGAATAGATCAGCGGCGATAAAGGAGGTTATAAACGGTCGTTATACTTTATCTGTTGCTAATCAGGGCCATTATTTAAAATTAAACTGTAAATCAAATCGATTGTTTTAGAACAGCCAGTTAGTTTTTAATTATGTCGTTTTCTGGAACTTATCAAAATGCTATTATGTTTGGATGAATGGATGAGGTAAATAAACATATTTTACCATCGGTAGAGGTCTACAGCGGGGTAAGTTATATCCATCACCAGTTGCGGACTATTGGTTTGTCTGTCTAGCTTTATCACTATTGTGTTATCAGATAATAATGATTATAACTTATCTTATTTTAGTTTATTTCTGTAACATGGCTATAACATTAGGATGATAGTAAAGTGACAAGTATATTAACCAAGTCTAATAAATTATTATCATTAATATAAGTAAGTATGAGAGAATAATAATTGTATAAGGAGAGTTAGGTGTTCTAATACACTGCCTATCTTACCTCATTAATAAAGACCAACTCTAATATAGAATTAAAAATCTTTTTAGTATCTAACACAAGTTATAATTAACGCACTATCTGGTGACAGAAATAATAATAATATAATATCTATGGATGCTTTCACACCACGTCAATCTGGTCCCGTGGTAAGTTCTCGAAGAACTTGTGTTACGGGTACCAGACAACGGAAATATATTTAATACTTTTATACTATACAAATATTTAAGATTTTTATTATATAATACACATATTTAATACACATCTATGACCCAGGAACACAGAAAATATTTTTGTTCCCTGGCGGGATTCGAAACCGCAACCTCCAGCTTGAACGCCAACGCGCTTACCACTGAGCTACAGAGGTCGTCGTCAAAATCCTGTAGTAGATTAAGGTCGACTCAATTTAAGGCTGCAATCAATAGTAACGGATTGATGATAAAGATACAGTACATATAATATAATAGCTGCAACACATCCCGAGTAAATATTGCTATTACTAAAAATCAGGCGTTTCATCAGTACTCGTTGTCACTGAAACTCAATTAATTAGCTTGAGTGAAGCCTTAACTATTTAGAGATCCATGGATTTTTTTTTAATTTGGGAATTTTATTGGTGATAATTCAAATTGTGAATTAACAAGATATCCATCCAGTGTGCGAGCAAAAATAAATATTTTATTTCAATCAACAATAATCTATACCAATATAAAAAGTCAGAGTTCGTTTGTGTAAACGGGTCCTGAAACAATAAAAATATTTTTGATACAGGATATTCACGCCGACTACGCCGCTTTTATGTCCAATCTGATTCCGGGAGGTCAAACAAGACCAATCCAATTGCATCGAGGAGTGCGACAAGGGGATGTTGTTTCCCCGAAACTGTTCACTAATGCTTTGGAGGACGTCTTTAAGACTATAAAACTAAACTGGACTAGAGAATATGGTATAAACGTTAACGGCGAGTATCTCTCACACCTTCGTATCGCCGACGATATCGTCATATTGGCCGAGTCGCTGGAGGGCTTGCAGGAGATGCTGCACAGTCTAAATGAATCCTCCCGACGTGTGGGTCTTAGGATGAACTTGGACAAGACGAAAGTAATTTTCAACGAACACGTTCTCCCTAGGCCGGTTAACGTTGATGGCATAACTCTCGAAGTCGTGCAAGAGTATGTCTACCTTGGGCATACTTTGCAGCTAGGTCGACATAAGTTCGAGAGGTAAGCCGATAGGAGGATTCAATTGGGATGGGCAGCATTCAGGAAGCTTAGGCATATTCTCACGTCGTCTATACCGCAGAGTTTGAAGACGAAAGTCTTCGACCAATGCGTTCTCCCCGTGATGACCTACGGGGCTGAAACGTGGCCTCTAAATCTAGGACTAGTCCGTAAGTTTGCCGTAGCTCAACGTACTATGGAGCGTGCTATGCTGGGTGTTTCTTTAGCAGATAGGATCCGAAACGAAGACATCCGCCAGAGAACTAAGATTACCGATATCACGCAAAGAATAAGCTCGTTGAAGTGGCAGTGGGCTGGTCACATACTCAGGAGAACGGATGGCCGATGGGGCAATAAGGTTCTAGAGTGGAGGCCACGTTTAGGTAGACGAAGTGTTGGTCGGCCATTAACGTAATAATCGTGGTGGGAAGATGATCTCCGTGCGGTGGCCGGTCCATGTTGGATGCGAGTAGCAAGGGATCGGCCGTCTTGGCGTTCATTGAGGGAGGCCTATGTTCAGCAGTGGACAGATAGAGGCTGATGATGATGATAGGATATTCAACTTTATAAGACAAGCGACTGAAACCGCAGACGTTCTCTGTTTCAGTGCCACATAGCATGCTGCTTTATTTTTCTTCAAAGATGTCGAATTATTCATGGTCTAAAAAGTAAATTGATACAATCTGGATACAAAGCACAACTTCACTACACTGACATGTAAAAAACCCCTCGATCATCACAGAAGCACACAGCTGATACTTCACTTTTTTCTACGTGTCACTCATTTACACCAAGTATCAGTTTTTATTTATTTCTTATGAATTGACATATTTCAGATAAAAAATCCTTGTAGATAATATCCGTCATCCAAGTAAGTAAATTCAGCTCCGCGCCATTTACCTGTTAACCTGAGTTTTGAATTGATATATATATATATGATACTCTAGAGAATACAACAGATAATATATAAATTAGTTATAACAGACTATCGAGCATATAACCGGAATAAAGCGGTAGTTTTATATGTTTTGTATGAAAAGTAATTCCGCTAAATTTGTGCTGCGACGCTGCGAAGATTCTGCGCTTTGATTGGCCAATTAATTTCCATTAATGGATGATTGGCCGATAGCACATACATACAGATTTTGAGATTGAATTTCTATTACGTCAGTTACAAATCACTGAACAGTTTCCGAATTTTATGGCTCACATTACTACTATCCAGTTATATGCTCGATGTAACAGATAAACCTAAAGATCCACCAACTGCGTGGCGGAAGAAATGATGTGGTTTGTCGTACCCATAAACATATAATATGACAGTATATTCTAAGTCTATGGTCGTACCAATGACAAATCCACTGCACAGTCTACACAGGAGACCATAGTTTTTGATAAATCTTAGATTTATTCAATTACCTGAATGGTGCTTCAGAATAGAAATATACACAGAAATACTATTAATATTATAAACGAGAAAAATTGTAAGAATGTATGGAATTATATATGTTTGTCGGTGTTTTACAATAACATAGCATAACATAACATAGATCAGAATAACATATAGGTTATAATTTATCTCTATATTCCCATGGCAATGGGAAGTCCGTGGGACTTTCGGGAAAAAATAAGCCCTTTGTGATATAACAAAATAATGTGGAATTGTGTATCTTAAATAGGTCTACAGAAAATTCCATGATGGCATATTATGTCTATCTCTTAAGGATAACATACTATATCACACATAAAGCGGTAATGTAAAAGCTATTTACAGAAATACGGTATTAATCCTTATTATCATTACATAATATAAGTCAAAAACTACTAGATGGATTTTCATGCTGTTTTCAATACGAAATACAGTAATTCCTGAGGCAGGTTATAACTTATACTACCTATATTATTTACCAAGATTATTGTTGTAAGAGTCGAAAAAATTGACGCTTGGAAGCTTACATTAAAAACAATGCCTTATTGAAATGATCATCATCAGTCCGGATATGTCCGTAAATCTAAATAACGCGGGCGAAGCTGCAGACAACAGCTAGTAAAGGAATATTTTAGCATCTCTACTTCGATTTATAGGGGTGTAAGCATTACCTCTTAGTTAGTTACTTAGTTTTCTGCACCTCGTCATGCAGGAGGACTTCTGAGTTCTGGCCACAGGGCGTGGTATTCCGCCGCTTTCGCGGACAAGTGCCACCGGAACGCACTAAGACTTAAGTGCAAGTGAAGAGATACTAACATAGTTTTAAGTTTTATTTACTAACAACCTTGTTTTATAATTATGTATGCTTAGGTTAAGGTCTATCTATGCGGGCCTATGCAGGCTGAAAATAAAGGTTTATTATTATTATATATATTAATTAATCCTCTATGTAGAGGTACGCAACTCTTATTATAAGTTAAATTATTATCATGAAGAACTTGCGTACCTACCGTTCCTCTTGTATTTTTAGTAACAAAAATAAAGAAGCTACATTCTTTTTTTAAACTCATTAATGTTTTATTTTACTTGATAAACAAAAAATGATTTCGAAAATGTCTGAAGCGAGGATTTAATTTTATGGCTATCAATTAACATAATATATAGTGAAACTAAAGACGCCTTCGTCACAGACAAATAAATCAATCAAATTTTAACGCCACGTTAACCTTTTCGCATGGTTGTAAATATGGCGACGTGTCCGGCCTTTTGTTTATCACATTCTTGTATTGCGTTTTTTGTTAAGTTAAATGGTTTGTAAATCTGGATTGGAATAAATGTCCATCCACGGCGGCGGCCTTTAATTTGAAGATGTCGTTTAGTTTAGATAAGATCGGTGAAAAGTTTTTTTTCTCCTAAAAAGGATGCGGTCGATTGACAGTTTTTAATCTGTGGATGGCTTTTTATATTTTTTTTACATTGAAAAAGCAAATAAATGTTCTGCGGTTATTGCAGTGCATTTATCTCAGGCGTTTGTTGGGAAAGTTAATTGGATGTTGTGACCTTTGCTACAAAAATATTTGATGAAAATAATAATTATTTTATAAATCTACCTGTCTTTAATCATGCGATAGGTATAGAAAATATTGATGTAATTTGTGATTTTTATCTCTATACCCAGTATTTTTAGGATAAGTAATTTTTGAGGCTTAATTTTTTCTTAACTTTTTTTTACACTTGATAGGTACTAACTACATCATTCATGTGATCATACTACATTTCTGAGTAGATTTAACGTTTTTGTAAACATAGTTTATATTTTTTAAAGATTATGCTTCAGAGACCTGAGAAGCCTGCTGGTAGCGTCAAACAAATTCACACATTTTGCGAACTTTCAAGATTATTTCCTGCTAGAACTAGTATTTTGATATGTTTTACATAGAGTTTCAGTGAAAATTGCAGTGGCTGCACAAGAGATGTTAAAATGGTAAAGTATGGTAGGTGCAGCCCCAATTTATTATGTCAAGATTTTTAAAAAAATGTTATACCTACTCGAACATTTAGTTTTTTTTATTTTCGTAGACTTTTGTTGCTTCTACTATAATTAAAAATTACGGATAAACAAGGATAATTATCCATATCAAGGTTATTTACATGTCTAATTACATTCTCTAGAAATATTTTGCTGTAGTGTAATAATTTTATGTTTGCTTGTATGTAAAATAAAAAGAAGTTCTTTATCCATATGAGTAGAGACTACAGACAACAGAGACAATGCTTTATGTAATCAGATCATGAAGTTAGGAAATAAGAGGAGTTGCCCCTTTCTTTAAACTGACAGCTGTAAGAGAGTGCTTGATCCGCCATCTTGAGTGCCCTTTTCATAATAGTATCCTCTATATTGTTTGTGGTTTTGCTGTCAAAACCCTAGCAATGGTAGCCATGTTAAGCTAGATGTTAAGTGCCAATTTGAGTTGTAGGTATACACCTTTTTTTCGTAGGTATGCACAGTCCTTCTATACAAAGATCAAGCTTATCAATAGATTTGACAAGCTAATAATAATACCGTATTGGAACGAGATAACAACATACGAAAACTCCAAGAGTGACAGAGACATAGACACTTTCTTTTGTCTTTGTCAGAATATCACTCTTTGTTTGTTGGGCACAACAAGGATGTGCCCGAGCATTTTTGTTTTAAATGGCGCAGGTTATAAAAACAGCTTTTAAAAATTCATTATTGATTTAGCACTTAAAAACTATGTATTATTGTAGAAAAAGTTATATTTCATGAGTTATATATAAAAGTTACGAGCTGATACGTATATTTTATCTCTTAAATATTTTTTTCTTAATAGATTAGGAAAAAAATGTCTTGTTAGTAACAAAACTCAAACCTAGATAAAAATTCAATTATTGGAAATAAAACGATAAAAATACACCAAATGAGCTTTCACTGTACCAATCAATGAAACTAAATATTAATACTTGGACATAATTAATTTATTTTTGATCTGGTCAGTATCGTAACATTTCGTCCAAATGCAAGTTTTATTTTTCGTATTAATATTTTAATTAGTCAAGGAATAATAAGACTGAAATAAAATATTAATTGTTGTTTATTTTTCTTTATTTATAGCACATAAATAATAATACTTAGCTTAAATAATTTACTGATTTATAAAGAATTACAAAAAAATATTTTGAGACAATCATTAAATGGACATATGACGTGACGCAACAGACATATTAAGAATAGGATTCACTGTGAGGTTAAAATCGTACAGTATAATATTGATTATAATATATTTTGATTGTTACTAACACTCTATGGGCATTTGTTAATCCCGAAATAAATGATTTTATTTAATTTTTATTGAGATAATGAGATCTCTCCTCTTGATTCATTTCAGATAGCTTCTTTCTGTTGACTTTAATTTGCGCTAACTGGTTTTATCTAATTTCTTCAGCCTTCCCAGGGTTGTTTTTTACTTTATCTAGATCGCGCTTAATGGGTCTTTCAGCAGATGTTAACGCTATTATTATCTAAAAATATTGGAACGAATAATTAGTACAATATTGTTTATTTAAAGATTAAGTACGTAGGTACAAATACCAACTAAGCTACAGTCTTAACACTACAACAGCTGATTATCAGACAAAAATTAACGAATGCAACTGCTCTTACGTCGAATTATGACCGAAACTCTTAAAAATAAATTCATTTATTATAATATTTTTTTTATGGAATCCTTTATTTAAATTCCGTTTAGTTGAAATGAGTACTAAGCTTTACACGTCTGTTTCGTAACATCTTTGTCCATCCTATAGTAACGGTTGCTAACAGGACGTGACGAAAAATGTAGATCAATACAGAAATTAGATTAAAATACTCAAAAAAATAATTAGGAGCCCCAAAATCTAAGTATATGCTTTCAGCAGGGTTTAAGCTGTATGCAGCGAAGAAAAAATAAAGACAAACTTAATATTCATAAGAAAAAAACGTTACTAACGTCAGTAGATTTTTCTTAACCAAAATTTTTGCGACGAGAATATGCTGTACCTGCTGGATACCTTTAATCACAGATTTCTAAATGACATTTCATACTTTGACATTTGTACTTGGGGCTGCCATAAAAATAAAAATTTTGCCCGTACATGGGTATTTTAGTAATAAAAAACGCGTGACTATGAAAAGTTGTCCGGTAGTCGCGAATTCGTAGGACAAGGTTTTTTTTTAATTTATTGAATTAATTTGTTTACTAACTGAACTAAAATACTTAGTTTAAATGTATAAATAAACTATTGACAATAAAAGTAAATGGTCGTTACTTTAGCCGCGTACAATAAAACATCCGAAAAATGAAGTGTAAGGAGGCAAACTGTCGTTGGGTCAGCATAATTTTTCACATTTTTGAATCGTTTTTAATTAAAATAAAATTGAAAATATATTATTTCAGGAGATATAAATCAAATTCATATAGATTTATAGTTATACCTTTAGTGTAATAAGATTTTGCTTAAAAAATATGTGTCCAAATATTGTTTTCATCTGTTCGTTGCCATGGGACAGCCAAAAAACAGCCTGCGCCATTTAAAGCGAAAATACCCGCCCAACAAAAAATTATCGACTAAATTTGAATGCCATACAAACATTCTCACTCGTGAACAGTTTGTCAAATATGCCGCCACTTTGTACTACTTTTTAATTTGGTCGGTTTATGTAGGAGTTTTGTTATAGGCAGATTACCCACAAATGTGGTATTATATAAAAAGGGTGACTGGAATTTTCGAAATAAACACAATAAAAACAAATATGTTTATTGCTATCCTTAAAGGCTATGTATATATCATACATATTAAGACGTATATAGCCTTCTTTTTTATTATTTATGTTTTTAGCGGTTTCTTATTAGTCATTACATAATATTTTCGATAATCCGGAAAAATGCAGCTGTCTAAAATTACAATAAATGTTTGGTTAGGGCTAATGCTTATAGTTATCTATCAACCTTTACCAGTTTTTTATTATTTTTAATTCACTTGTTTCAAGAAAATAAGTAGACTTGTTATTATGAATGTGGTATCCCTGTAAAATATGCCTGTCCCTTTCGGGTATACGCGAATGTCAATTCCATATTATACTTGTTCCTAGCTTCTATATAATGTCTATAAATCAGATGTAATCAGCTTTTAAGTTGTCTAAAACCATCGAGCATTTATCCGGAATAGAGCGGTAATGTTGTGTTTGTATGAAAACAAATTCCGCCAAATTTGTGCTGCGACGCTGCGCCGGTTCTGAGCTCTGATTGGCCGACTGATGGCTATGGATGGATGATTGGCCGTACACACGGATCACTGGTTGTTCGAATTGCTATTACGTCAGTGACAAATCACTGAACAGTTTCGGAATTCTATGGCTCACATCACTATTCTATCTGGTTAAATGCTAGATATTGTATAAAACGTATCTCATAGTTAATCTTTCAATGACGATAATATCATAAAATTATAGATATTGCGATTTTTATGCGTAATAGCATTCACGTAACCAAATTTTAATATCAGATACTTTTATAACAGAAGTCAAGATCAAGGATGAATCGTCTATTTTATTGCAATCGGCGCTTACCACCTACTGTTACAAAAACATCTTTATAACATTATTAAGAACAAATGAACTATCAGGGACCGTTTTAAAGAACATTATCTTCATAAGGACGTGATGACTGCTTAATATCGAACTACACGTATCCCGCTGTTAACTGCCTACCGTTGGTTCTAGAACGTTTTCCTAAATACACCTTATACCTGTAACATAAGGTATATAAACGCGATACTGGTCTACCATGTTCAGAATTGACAGCGAGTTTCGCAAGAAACGAAGACACAACGACAGACAACTTGGGTGTCTTTGTTAGTTATATTTTTAGTAGGCGATAATACCTCGCACCAGGGTGGCCAATACCTGGATTGAATTTTAACCTGTTTCAAAAATGTTTTATCGTAATGCCAACGTTGGAATTTTATTGTGGTACTTGACAAATCTTAAATATGTCCATTAAGAGATGTACTTCCATGTACGTTACGAGAACGAAATATGATGCATTCATTTTTTCTTTAACGCCGGGAAATATTCTGAGGATGTGGGACTCGCTGTGCCCGAAAGCTGGGAAGTGGACGCAGCTCTACCCACTAAAACCCGGCGAGTGTCACCAATGCCGCCTTTGGTGAGGTGTCCCGGATCCGTTGAGCAAACGGGCAGCTCGACGGCTAGTCAGTCCCTCACGGAACCGACGCCACCTTCACAGAGGGGTTGTTCTGCACCACAGAACAACCTCTCCCAACATCGGGACAGTATAATGGGATGAGGTTCCCGTCCTCGCCCCTTGCGCACTGCTCTTTTGTCACTGTCACTGCCCTGTAAGAGGGGTACAAAAAGCCCCCTCAACTCAATTCGCTTCGCCCAAGGTGCAGCGGCTCACCCTAAGCTACTGAGACCTATCGCCACGACAAGGGCTGAACCATGGTGGGGATGGTCCCCAGATTATCCTAGCCTTCATTAGATCAGCTCTAATATAATATCTAATAATACCGGCGTAAAGTGACAACTATGCTGTGGCCCATTGGGGGGGGATTGGGAAAAGGAGGGCAACGCATCTGCATTATATCTGGTTTTGCGGATGTGTATGAGCGTCGATAATCGCCAAATCCTTTGACTGCTCGTTTGCCCTCCTACGCTATAAAAAATCTTATTTTATTAGCTAGCACACTTTGAATTATGTGTCACGACACGAAACTATATTAAGTACTGAGATGTCCCTGTTCCTTCCTTATATAGCTCTATACTTATTCTTGCTTGTTTCTCCCGTGAAACAGCTTTGCTGTGTTTCGGAGAGAAGGGCAAGACAGGCAGTGTAATTACTGGCACCGAGACTTAACATCTTATGTCTCAGGATAGGCAACACATAACTGACTTGCCTGGGCTCGTTCCAGGTATACTAGGTTATTTTCATAGGCGACGTCGACCACTTAACATAAGGTGGTACGTTTGCCAGTTTGCCTATCCAACTAACATAAAAAAAACTACTTATAATTTTACAGAATATGCCCGCTATGTGCGCTATAACAACAAATGGTAAAAAATAAATAAAGCTGTAACATGATGTTCCGAGTATCAGCTCCGTAGAACATTGCTGCAGAGATGTGAATAATGTTGAGTATTTCTTTAAAGTCAAAATAGTTTAAACACCGGTAAAGGTATGTAATAACCGTAAAACGAAGTAGCTACAGACTTTAAAACATTTGAGATAAGTAGCGCCCCCCGCCGCGTCACCGCCGGTAAAAAGCAGGGACTTTTAATATAGCCGTCAACTTGGTTTTATGGACTGGCTGTCGACAATTTTTTTGTCAATGTAAAAAGTATTTTGCTGACGTAAAAAAAAAAACAAACGAATGTCACCGTGCCTAAGCTAAGAATGCCATTTGCTGTTAAATTATTGACTGTAGAAAGTAAGTAATGCGATTATGTTGTACGTCTATCATAACAAACCAATTTTTAGATAATTGAAAGTGTTAAACATTATTAAGGAGGAACTAAAAGAAAAAAATGGCAGTCATTTTAAAATTAATAATTAATAAAAATCTATAACGAAACATGTAATAAAATAGGAGCCACCGTTTACCGTCACGATATTCGAGTTGTCATTACTGCTTTTTTTGCGCTAGCCGTTTCACTTAAAAAAGTAGCAGGCAACATTTGCACATGACAACTACGTGAGGGTAAACGACTTAAATTGTATCGAGCTCTTAATAAATAAATGAAAAACAACTACGTGAGATTCTAAAATTTTAACGAGCATGCACCATGCACTATGCGCCATGCACCATGCGCCATGCTACATGCACCATGCAACTCGCACTCTACGGTAATAGAACGATATGCACCACAGAAGCACATGTCAACCTTAAACGCGTACATCTACTTCATACTTGTAATCACTGTTATAATCTCATTATGGCTATGGTAGAATAATGTGGACATGCTTTTACATTATTAAATTTTATAACATCTATTGGCGCATAAAATCGGCTCAAATGTCTCGACGGCAAACGGGATGACTATGTCATAGCATCACTCTTTTTAATCAACAATAGAAGAGTATTTTTTATTTATAGTGGATGCCCATGAGTATGTCCATTCGATAGTGGCTATAATGTATATATATATGTATGTGTAATATAATAAAAGATGAAAACACCGTTGGTTGATTTGGCAAGACAAGATCAATGGAAATAGTAGGAACTAGTAACGACCGACAATCGCTTACAAGTTAGCTTCTTTTTTATGTTAGTTGGATCGGCAAACGGGCAGTCGACGTACATGGTGGTAAGTGGTCAGCGTCGCCCATGAATATAAGCAAATTAACCTGAGACTAGCCCAGGCAACAAGCTGCGGGCAATAGCTAAAGCATAAACAGCTAAGCGCTCAAAAAGTCTTTACAGTAGGTATATGGGCGCTCAAAATTGTTAATAGCAGCTTATCCTTGTTATACAAACGTATCACCCCACCGGCTCTATTGCGAGGGGACCTCGGGGGGTCAGACCGCAGTGTTGTGATGTTTGGATCCCAATTATGTGATTATTTATGTGTAACTATTTCAATTCTTCCAACACTTATGGGAGTTTCGGACCCTCCCGATACCAGGGAGGGCCGTGTTTTAACATTGTCATCGTGTTCTATCATTATCATGATGTCACATTATCATCATGTTACTTCTTCGACGATATGATAGATATTCAACTGTGTTCGGGGCATTTGGAAAGAAAATGTGAGTGATGTATACAAATGGTTCTAGATATCTAATGACTATACAGCAAATTTCAATTTATAAATGTTCCACGGCTTTTTATGTATCGTATATGATAATTCACTACTTGAACCCTTGGAGTAGCTTTTACATATTCGATCATAATCAAAGCACTCTGTATACCAGTCTGAAATATAAAATGATTCACATGGTTAATTTAGTACGACAATTTATATTTTGTCTGTATCTTTACTTTTAAGAAATCTCAATATGAAATACAAAGAAGTACAATACCTATATAGGTACTAATTCAAGAAAAGGTAATAATAAAAGCATTCGTCTTTGACTTATAACGATCCCATTTAAAAAATATTTTTCCAATACAATTCTTTGTTATCAGTGAGTGATATATAGGCTCTATAATATAATTATCATCAGCCCGCATATCGTTCTAAACCTAAATGTATAGCTGCGGGCCATAATTGCTAGAAAAAAAATGACAGTTTACATAAAAGCGCCATCTATTGGAGACAACGGAAACCAATAGTAAATACGTAATATTATTTATTGATAAGTTTAACATCAGCCACGCTTTCATACTCGTCTCATACAATGCAGTAATGTACGGTCGCAGATGTGGTGACAGCGCTGACAGATTAACGTGTTGTCATTGTTACTCAATGGGTATTTTATGAGCTGCACAAATGTGCGCGTAATACACTGCCGTGCTGACATTTTCCTTTTTTATTTGATGTGTTTATTTTGTACTTGTACTTTGTAACTTGTAATTTTCGTCTTTTATTTACTACATTACTTAGACTGTATATGGACAGCATTAAAACAGTAGTACTAAATTTTAGTCCGTGCTATTTGATAGATTCTCGGACCTAAAAACAGAAAGATAAATTAAATTGACACGGGTCAAAAAACGTCTCAACGTGTTATCGTAAGTAGAATTGGCTTATCTATTTAAGTTCACATCGGTTTTAATTACGGAATCTCCTGTAAATCCTCGTATCTACCGCCCTGGGAGTTTGATTGACAGATTTTTTTGTGAACAAAGATTAGGGTCAGGCACGTGACCAAATTAACTTGGTGTAATCCGGCTCATTGATAGTTGCTCTTATCTAAGGGTGCAGACTGCAGACGTTAACAACCTTTTGCATTTTACAGCTGGCAATTTTTTTCATCTGAATACGGAAGCCTTGATTACGTCATAAATTGTTTTTTTTTCATTTCTTTCTTCTTCAACTGCAACAGTCAGTTCCGTAATGTCAGTTGTATTTTTTTACAAAAAAAAAAGAATTCTTGTATTTATCCTTATCTTTTACACCTGCAAATTTTGGTGGTTTTGGGTCATTAAAAGACATGTTAATGATAGACCATAGTTTTGTTCAGTTCAGTAGATCAATAACTCATTTGGAAGTTCGGAAGATAGTTTATGTTATATATTTAATGTTTTAAAAATGTATCGGTTTTTTTTGGAGTTTTCCTTAAAAGTTTTTGAATTATTTTGTGGGTAATTCCGTATATGGAATTTCGCTTTATATTTCACTATTTCTGATCTGGTGATGGTCTTAATTGGTTAAAATTAAGTTTCTCATAAAAAAATTAGGTACTTAATAAAGCAAAATTTTGTAAATGAATAATTTCAATGTAATCGTGCGATATAGAATATGTGTAAAAATATCCTAGTCGATTACATCAGTTTGAGGGTGGTTTTAATTCGGATTATATAGTGTCCCACGGGTGGTCGCCGTCCCCCAGCGGGCCCGACAGGTTGAATGGATGTTTATGTTGAGGGTATCATAATGGTTTATTGCGTTTAAATTTGTTATATTCACGAAATGCCAATCAAAATTACAGTTATAGGATTATAGAGTTGATCGTTTCTAAGTTATAACAAATAAAAAGTTTTAAAGACCCGACAACGAAAAACATAATATTATAACTAAATAATAAACTACGTTAGCCTAATTAGTTAGCCTAATAAACTACGTTATTTTCATGGGCGACGCTCATCACTTACGCTATCTACTATCACTTACACTACGTATATCATAACTAGTTAAGAGGTAGTGCCATACTGCTTAGCAGCCGAATTGGGCTGACACAACCGGGGTGGTACCTCTCGCTCACATAACACCGGCGTCAATTGACAGCTATGCTGTCGCGTTTCGTGCGGTTTGTGAGTTTTCGGTGGCCAATTGGGGGGGGGGGGGGGGGGCCCAGGGAAAAGGAGGGCAACGCATCTGCATAATCTTTGGTTGTGCGGATGTGTTTGGGCGTCGGTAGTCGCCAAACGGCTTCGACTGCTCATTGCCCTCCTATGCCATAAAAAAATCCTTCTTCTTTATTTATTTATAGATTCAGAATCCAGTTGAAACATATCAATTACTCAAAAATATATATAATTTTTTTTGCGAAATTTCTAAATGTAATGGCCTATTTTTTGCCGTTCAATAAACAAATAAATATTCAGTAACAGTATGACAGGCTGGCCAGGCGAAGCCCAGAATACTCCTTGTAAAGGGGGACTACCTAGCCGCCACATAGTAGTCCCCGCGACGACGTGCCATACTGGGCTCAGGTTTCCAACCTGAACCCGGCAGGGGCACAGTGGCGTTACTGGAGGCGCATTAAGTACCGGCTCCTACACACCCCCGTTCGTCGCCCGCGGGGGAGGCTTCGTCGACGGCCTCCTCTCGCACCCGCTCATCGCTTCCTTCTGGGATTATTGCCTCGCCAAAGGTGGCCATCGCCTTTCGGACTCGTTGTCACCGAGCATCGCGGTGATGACGCTCGGATATATTCGTCACCTAACGTTAACATAGATCATACACATTCCACACCATGGTTCAGGCCTTGTCGTTGCGGTGGGGCTCAGTAGCCTAGGGAGAGCCCAGCACCTTGGGCGAAGCGAGCCGAGGGGGCTCTTTGTACTCCTCTTATAAGAAGAGGGGACAAAAGAGCAGGGTGCAAGAAGTGAGGAAGGGAACCTCACCCCATAGTACTGTCCCGACGTTGGAAGGGGTTGTTCTGTGGTGCGGGACAACCCCTCTGTGGAGGTGGCGTCGGTCGCCTGAGGGACTGACTAGCCGTCGAGGTACCCTGTTTGCTCAACAGATCCGGGCCACCTCACCAAAGGCGCCATTGGTGGCACTCGCCGGGTTTTAGTGGGTAAAGCTGCGTCCACTTACCAGGTTTCGGGTGCAGCGAGTCCCACATACCCGCGTGGGGAGATCCACTCTCCCGCGGGATGTCTCAGAAAATTTCCCGACGTTAAAGAAAAAGATCACACACATTATCCAAACTTTTTTTAATGTAATATATAAAAATCATTTTCCATAGCGTACCGTAATCACATCCGCTTTTGAAAAAGATATTTTAATTAATATGTAACGGAGTGAGTTCGAAACACGTCCCGTCCCAACTTGTTTGAAATGTTAATGTCATTGTAAAAACACCATCCAAGTATGTTCTGCCCTATATTGTATGCAATGAGCCAAATTTTTATATCAATTTAAAACAGCGCCTTTCAGCTATATTTTTATTACGATTTGACTCCAGTGATTGTTATATTGATTTATTTTTCGGTAATTTTTTTAAATAATGCTAACCATAAATTGAATTTGCCAATTTGCTTGTCTTCTATTTGGAACATAAGGAAACGACAATGACGGTAGTCAGATGATGGAAAATAAATATTATGGTACATATCCGAGAGGGATTGCTGTGCTGCACTCTCGTCTGCGAGGGTACTATCATCCTGCTTAATATTTCTTCCGTCAGACAGCAGTGCTGTTTCGGAAAAGAGGTAATACAGGCAGTACAATAACTGGCACCAAGACATACCGTCTCACGTGTCAGGCAACGTGCATTTGTGAACTGTCCTGGCTAGTCTTACGGGAATTCTGTCTTTCATTCTGTTCATGGGTGACGCTGGCCACCTATCAGGTCGTTTGTCTGCTCTTTTGGCTATTCAACTAACATAAAACATACCGATACTAGCTTCTTAGGTCTGACTTTGCCAGCTATCTAAGTAAGAAATAACGCTTCTAATTTGAACATCTGCACGTCGAAATGACCATGTAGGTATTGAAAGTCTGCTGGGTTTCGAACGTATCATACAAAAAATAATTGTGACTGCTCAAATCGGAATTATTAAAAGTCCCTTAAAAAGGAGATGCTTTAATGTACAACGCGTAAATATCCAAAATTGGCATTTTTCGACAATGGCCTAAGCTGCAGGCGACTCGATGAAATGACGAACAATTGCTTGAAGTAATAAAATGGTGGCGGCCTGTCATTACGCCACCGACAGTCCTTTGATATAGAACATCGCCGCATCACACAACTCGCACCTTACATAGGTTTTCGATCATCTTTCGTCACATTATGATATAATCTTGTTTCTATAATTATAAATGTATTTACTTACACAATTATTGTTTTTTTTTAAGTCATAAGGAGGCAACCTAGCAGTCGGAGCCATGGTGACTACCGGCACTCATAGACATCTGTACAACCAGGGGTTATGCAGATGCGTTGCCCTCCTTTCATTTATCCCCCCCAATGGGCCACCGGAAACTCACAAACCGCACGAAACGCGACAGCATAGCTGTCACTTGACGCAGGTGCTATGTGAGCGAGAGTTACCACCCCGGTCGTGCCGGCCCAATTCGGCTGCAAAGCAGCCAGCGTGGCACTACCTCTTACGATATAAATATAAAAAATATGATGAATGAAATATGATAAATTAACCTGTTTATTATTATTAAGCTTGTAAATTAGTTATTTGTGAAAAGTTCTTTATGTACTAAACCGATTTTAAAGAAATTTTGCACTCTGTTCTTCAAATTTTGTGTACCAATTGCTAATTTAAAGAAAGTAGGTACAGTTGCCGTAGAGCCCTTGGAGGAGATCATAGTTTTGGACGCAGTAGCTGGCGCTACTGTCGTGCAAGACGACGTGTGCCCGGCCACTTGTAAATTATATAATAATTGCACTATTACCTTAATCTCATTCACAACTGTCAATACATGTTCAATAAACCTTAATATAGTCAATACTACATACTTTTATATCAACGAGTATATAATGAACATAATAATTCTCGTTTTCAATAATAATACGTAATTGATGACGTCCAGCATCCTGTAAACCATCGAAAATGGCAGTAAATCAGTTGAAAGGAGGATCTACTTAGGAATAAGTTGGTATAATCAAACAGGTCGGTGCACAAATTAAAGGTTGCCAGCGAAAGGTGCGCGTAATCGTTCTTGCCCTACAGGAGCTATTACGGAATTTTTTAATATGACATTGTTTAGTATTGTCCTTACACTGTACGAGATAAAGACGTAGTCAAGAGACACCTCGATGACTCTATATTTAAAATGATAATGGTGCTTCCACATTACCTTCACGATCTGTTGTTGACAGCAATAAATAAATTGTATTATTCAACAAACATATCACGTTACCCCGTGGTAAGTTCGTTGGAACTTGTATTACGGGTATTAGGAACGGAAATAAATTTCAGAAATTTATATAAATACATGTATGCCATGACCCGGTGCAGACATAAAAATAAATACATATATCTGTTTCATATTTATCACACAAATTATCTACACTTGGCGGGAATCGAACCCGCGATCGCTGGGTAAAGTGTCCAGTGGCCACTCGACTATGCCGCCGTCAGATAGAGTAATATTAGGCTGGTTAAAAATTGTAAACAAATTTCACCAATAATATAAACAAAAACCCCCGCTTTGCAATCCTGCTTATTTCTTCCGTCAAACAGCAAGTTATATCACCGAGATACAGGATACAGGGTAGGCAACGTATTGACAAGACGCTTACAATAACAATGTGGGATGATCTTGTTCACGTTCAGAGACCACTTAAAATTAGGTCGCTACTCTGTCTACCAAATAACATAACTAGTGTCACATGAGTAATTAAACAGATCTGTTATTTATTTACTCATGTGCTAGTGTGAAGTCTAATAATAATCAATGCAAACGCGTGGTTCAATTGGCCAAAGTAAAAATATGGTAATTTATTTTAAGATAAAGTAATGAGAGAATAATTTTGTGTTTGCGACCATATGCGACGAGAGCCGACACGCGGACGAATTGACGCGTCCTTCACTCAAAATTGATTTATTATAACTTATTAATTAAAATACAAATCGTCTTTTACTTTGTAACAATTGTATATAATTGGCGTCCATTTGAGACTTATTACTTGAGATTTATTAATTATATTTAAGATGTTTTATTAGTCAGTTATATATATTTAAAAGTTTTATTACCACGCCCTCTCTATGCATTCTATGTTCATCCACTTCGGAATATAAATGGTTCACTATCAAATGTCAAATAATCTGTCACTTCGGTCACAGGTCCCACTATGTAACAAAGGATTTCCCATAAAGCTAGTAGTAGTAATGAAAGTCTCTGGACAGAGACCCGTGGAGGAGGCCGTACAGGATGGTTCGCAACAAATTGCGCCCCTGTGCCCCTCCCCTGACGGAGAGTCTCGAGCCTGATCTCATGGCCCGAATAGTTCCGGCCCTGTTCCCCGGCCGAGGAGAGCACACACCCCCGCCTATGGCTCCATCAGGCGGTGAGCCGCCTAGCGACGAGGCTCCGGAGGTGTCAGAGACGGAGCTGGACGCAGCGTTAGCGCGCATGAGGGCGTGCAATACCGCCCCGGGTCCAGATGGTGTTCCCGGGCGGGCCTTGGTTCTGGCCCTTGGCCCGCTCCACTCACAGGCGAAGCGCCTTTTTAGCGCTTGTCTGGCGCAGGGTCAGTTTCCCACGGCGTGGAAGAAGGGGAAGCTGACCCTGATCCGGGAGGAGGGACGACCGGTCGACTTGACGTCAGCATACCGACCGATCGTGCTGCTCGACGAGGCGGGCAAGCTGCTGGAGCGGATCGCAGCTGCCCGTATCGTCGATCACCTAGAGGTGACAGGTCCGAACCTCAGTGCCTACCAGTTTGGCTTCCGGCGGGGCAGGTCCACCCTGGACGCTCTGACCAGGGTGAGGGCCCTTGCCCGGTGCACCTTGAGAGGTGCTTTTGGCGGTGTCCATTGATATGGCCAACACCTTCAACACCCTACCCTTCGACACAATCCTGGAGGCGCTGAGGGTCCACGGCGTGCCGACGTATCTGCGCAGACTGGTAGGAAACTACCTGTCTGGTAGGTGCGTCGCGTACCCCACTGCCGGAGGCTGGGTGATGAGGAGAGTGGTGTGCGGTGTTCCACAAGGCTCAGTCTTGGGCCCACTCCTGTGGAACATTGGCTACGATTGGGTCCTCCGCGGCGCGAACTTGCCGGGCGTTGGTGTTACGTGTTACGCCGACGACAACGTCATCACTGCCGGCGGAGGCACCTTTTCGGAGGCACGCATTCTGGCGGTAGCTGGAGTCTCTGGCTGGCGAGAATCCGGCGTCTTGGGGTCGAAGTGGCCCTGGAGAAGTGCGAAGCTATATGCTTCCACGGGCCCCGGCGAGCCCCTCCGCCCGGATCGCACCTTGTAGTTGGGGGAACTTCCATCGTTGTCGAGTCAACCATGAGGTATTTGGGCCTCGTCATCGACAGTCGATGGAAGTTCCGAGAGCATTTCCGGCGCCTCATCCCGAGGCTGCTCGGAACTGCACGAACGCTGAGTCGTCTCCTCCCCAACGTGGGTGAAACGAGCGTTGGTTGCCGCCGCCTATATGCGGGCGTCTTGCAGTCCATGGGACTGTACGGCGCGCCGATATGGGCGAGCGCCCTGAAGACGGAGAATGTGGCTCTGCTGCGACGTCCGCAGAGAATCATGGCCGTCAGGGCCGTCCGTGCGTACCGTACGACCTCATACGAGGCTGCGTGCGTACTGGCGGGCTCCGCGCCATGGGACCTGGTGGCAAGGGCCCTGGCACAGACGTCGAGGAGACGACGAGGAGAGGAGGAGGAAGAGGAGACCTCTGAGGAAGAAGAGTCCTGGCGGAGCCGCCTCCGAAGGCGTGTGCTTCGTCAGTGGAAGGAGAGGCTGGAGGAGCCTAGTGCGGGACACCGCACCGTGTCGGCTGTCGGTCCAATCC
Organism: Helleia helle; assembly: GCA_963853865.1. Classification (NCBI taxonomy): domain Eukaryota; kingdom Metazoa; phylum Arthropoda; class Insecta; order Lepidoptera; family Lycaenidae; genus Helleia; species Helleia helle. The sequence goes on from OY971419.1 coordinate 6,232,500, forward strand.
TGGAGCAGTGGATTGACCGGCGGCACGGCATCATCACCTTCCACCTTGCGCAGATTCTGACGGGGCATGGCTGCTTCGGAAGGTATCTGTTGAAGGTGGCAGGGGTGGAGGACTCGCCAGACACCCTGGCACTCATCACTGCGGCAGCAGTGAAGACACTGCAGACCACACCCTGGCTGAGTGCCCAGCATGGGCGGAGGCAAGGGCGCCCCTCGTCGCTGAGATTGGCGCGGACCTGTCGCTCCTTGCGGTCATCCGAGCGATGACCGTCAGTGAGAGCACATGGCAGGCGGTCCTCTCCTTCTGCGAGGTAGTGATGTCGCAGAAGGAGGAGGCGGAGCGGGAGAGGGAACGCACTGGCGCCTCTTCCCGCAGGAGAGCGCGGCGGCGACAGGTGGTCGCACCGCCGTGAGGGACCTGTGCGCGGCCGATCGGGGGATCCGCCGTGCGCGTGTAAGGTTCAGGCTATAAGGCACTTTAATGTGTTCAGGGTGCATTAAGCGGAGATGGAGGAGGGGACGACACCCCCACCTCCAGAGAAGAGTGCCAGATGGCACACCGTTGTGGCCCGGTGCGGACGTCCACAGCTCTCGCGTCGGGTCACTTAGACGACGAGGAGAACACCGCTGGGGTTTAATGGGTAGAGTCTGCGTCCACCTTACCATCTTCTCGGGCACAGAGAGTCGCACATAACCTCCGGGCCCCCCCGGACCCAGTGGTATGCCTAAACGCACTCCCCAGCGAAACCAAAAAAAAAAAAAATAGTAGTAAAGAAAATACGACCAAAACTAAGTTTTAATCCGATAATAACTTTCATAAAAATCGATACCATTTGAACTCTAACTGCTTATTTTCGGCTGACAATATGACTTGATATCCTGAATGTTGTCCAAGATTTAATAATATGCTATTATTAAATATGAATTATTATATACGATGGCGACATTGTGAGTTCTTATAAAATCTGTGAAACAAGCAGGTTGTGGCCAGCAGCAGAAAATATATACTCTTGTATTTTAACACTTTTACTGTGAACAAACGAAATTTTTCTACTTTATTAGTTCCTACTTCCTACCCTATTTAAATACATTTTATAATGAACTCAATTAATAATAATAAAAATAATAGAATATTAAGGAATATTAATGTCTTTACAATTAGTAAATTCTAAATATTACACTATGACTTTAAATATTACTTTTAAATAACAATGTATATTATTGTACTAAATTACCAATTATAATAAAATAGAAATATATGGAATAACAATGATATTATAATGTATGTACCTATGTATGGAAAATCGATCTATCCACGATCTATCTTTACTTTTGTTGCCAACTCTTCTGAAGGAAACACCCACTCAGCACTGTCACCTCCGTCTGACTGTCTTTGAGCTTCAGGTTCCTATGAATAAATCCAGCTTTCGTCACCCGTAAGAATGTCGAACACAGCATTTGAGTCACGCAAAATCTTTTAAGCATTTCACGGCATAAATAGACACGATGCAGTTTCTGGGCCTCTTTTAAAATTATAAGGTATTCACCGGATACAAACCTTCTTGACCGCTAAACTTTCAATGAGGATTTGGTGCACTTGACTCATACCGATGCCTAAACCGAAGCTGCTGATAGGCTACTCTTTTTAACCGACTTCAAAAAAAGAGGAGGTTCTCAATTCGTCTGTATGTTTTTTTTTTGTATGTATGTGACACGATTACTCCGCCGTTTCTGCATGGATATCGATGGTTATTTTTTTGTTTGAAAGCTGATGTTTCCAATTTGGTCCCATATTAATTTTATTCAGATCTGATAAGCCGTTTTTTTAGTTATTCCCAATAATGCCTATTTGGTTGGTTTCGTTTACCTTGATGATATGATCATTTTATTACACCTTATGTCGATGTAACAATTATATAGGATGCTTTGGTAGCACACCATAGTATGTCGCGGTCATCGTAATCATCATCATCATCACCATCACCATCATCATCATCATCATCCTTTATCCGTCCACTGCTGAACATGCCTCCTTCAATGAACGCCAAGACGACGAATTTCGGAATCACTAAAAATTAAGAAATAAAAACATTTTACAAAAAATTAAAACCGACTTCAAAAATACTAACTAGTACTACTACTACTAAAAAGTAATAAAATAACAGTTTCTTTAATTTTTGTGCTTACAACTTATAATCAACTTAATATTCTACTAATGTACAAACTTTGCGTTTACCACGTCATTATAGTTACTTTTGTAGTCGGTGTCGTATTTGTTGCTGTACACTACCTACCTACCTTTTCTTTTTTTTTTTTTATCGCAGGGAAATCCTTATGGATGCAGCCAGGATCTTGGGTAGATCCTGACCCTATGTGGGACTCGCACCTGGGAGTGCCCACCCTAACTAAAACCACTGCGAGTGCCTTCAGCCGCTTATTGAGGGTCCCGGATATGCAGGCAACAGGATCACCTCAGCTGGCTGGCCCCGGCGAAGGCCAGACTACTCCTCTTAAGGGGGGACTGCCCGGCTGCTTAGGCAGTCCCCGCGACGTCGTGTCATACTGGGCCCAGGTTCCCATCCTAAACCCGACACGAGCACAGGGGCGTTACTGAAGGCGCATTAAGTAGCGCCTCCTACGCACCCCCGTTCGTCGCCCACGGGGGGAGGCCTCGTCGGCGGCCTCCTCTCTCACCCGCTCGTCGGCCTCCTTCTGGGACATTACTGCCTCGCAGAAGGAGACCATCGCCGTCCAGGACTCGTCGTCACCGAGCATCGCGGTGATGACACTCGGCAGAGACAAGTCCCCTCCGATGACCGATGTCAGATCATGACGCAGCGCCGCCCATCTCGGGCACACCTCGAGGGTGTGCTGGGCCGAGTCCACCGCCGCGCCACAATCGTGACAAACTGTCAACGGCTCCCTGCGGGCCGTCCGGCACAGGTACTCACCAAAGCAACCATGCCCAGTGAGCACCTGTGTCAGACGGAAGGTGAGGGGTTTGCGCTTACGGCGCATCCACCGCTCAAGGACCGGACGCAGAGCAACCGTTAGGCTTTTGCCGTACGGCTGTCGCACCAGGTCCTCCCCCCACCTTCGCATTACCGCCTCTAGCCCTAGTCGGCGAACCCGAAGGAACCCGTCCAGCGTAAGGCTTTCACCAAGAGACCTTCTATCCGAGACATAGGAGTGCGTCTCGGCAAGAACCTCCGCCACGAGCTCCCACGGGGGGTCACCGGCTAGGGCAGTGGCTGCCGCCCACGATACTGTACGGTACCCCCGGATCACTCTTACCGCGATGACCCGCTGCGCCGAGCGCAGCTGGGCCTTATTCCTCGTGGTAAGGTGACCCGCCCAGATGGGTGCACCGTAAGTTGCCATACTCCGGCAGACTCCGGAGTATAGCTGCCTGCAGGCGGCACTGGGTCCTCCGAGGTTCGGGAGGAGTCTGCCCAGCGCACTTGCCGCCTTCACGACCTTCGGACCCAACATTGAGAAATGTGGGCCGAAGGTCCACCCTCCGTCAAGAATGAGCCCCAAATATTTGATGTGGGGGCTCATCCTGACTCTCACCCCTCCGATCTGGAGGGCAGCTCCCGATGGGGGTCCTTTCCGCCCGGTCCCGCGGAAGAGAAGGGCTTCGGTCTTCTCAGGTCTGACCCGAAGCCCTAACCTCTCTATGCGGCTGATCACGAGGTCTAGCCCTACCTTGGCCAGCCGCGCCGCCTCCTTATAGCCTCGTCCCCGGGCATACACGAGGGTGTCATCTGCGTAGCATATGACACCCATCCCGGGGAGGAGGCGGCTTCGCAGGACCCAGTCATAGCCGATGTCCCACAGGATCGGACCCAGAACCGATCCCTGAGGGACACCGCACCCGACTCGCCACCACACACTACCTACCTACCTACCTTGGCTGACACCGACTCCAAAAGTAACTATAATGACGTGGTAAACGCAAAGTTTGTACATTAGTAGAATATTAAGTTGCTTATAAGTTGTAAGCACAAAAATTAAAGAAATTGTTATTTTATTACTTTTTAGTTTAGTATTTTTGAAGTCGGTTTTAATATTTTGTAAAATGTTTTTATGTTAGTCTCTATCATACGCTGCACAACACTGATGATGACATCGAAAGTCATAAAATATTAATAACGAAAATTTTCTTGCGTTGAATTCATGCTGACATGACACAGATAATTTTCAACTTTTCACCAAATCTTAAAACAAATGAAATATACATACCGTACTAAAGATAGAGTTATCGTAACTGAACTTTAAAAGAACACTATTCCTCAGGAAGATCATTAAGAATATAAAGCTTGAGAGGGTGGCCTCTTGCGATTCATGATAACGAACCTATTACTTAGGAGAATTTCTATAATTCATATACAATGTAACATAAATCAAATATAAAGTAAAGTACAGGCGCAAAAAGTGAGGCAGTTGGTGACGCTGTTATTTCATTCCCTTGTTACATTGACTTTAATGGAGCCACCTTATCATGTTAGTTGTCAGCGACCGCTGAGTTCCTCAGGTGTAATATAAAACTACTCGGATTCGAACACCAATCAAAATCGACTTCAATACGAACGCTTTTTACCCTCGGCCCGAGATGAGACTTCATACATTTTTCATGCGACAGATACAACCAGACGCGATCGACAAATGTAAGTGTATATCGCAAAAAGCGATATAAAACCTTATTCCGTGCGCCACACGCCCTACTCAGAGTGTCTCCTTAAATTAGTTTGTCTGTTTGATCGCAATTAAAGCGCAGAAACGCACATCATTAGCGCACACGGCAATATTCCACGCTGTTTCTTGTTGGCAAACCGGTAGGTACACCCAACGATTTTCTCTTACGCATATCCACAAAAAATATGTACACGATAATAATTCTTATATATTTTAACGCATGGATGACAGTCGCGTGTAACTTTACGAACACGATCGGAAACTTTGTGGTGTACGAACGTGGAAGTCATTTCCATCGAGATACCGTAACCGATGCCATTGTAATATGATCTGCTGATTGGTATTTTGATGAGATCCTAGCAATTTTATTATTGCTTCATATTTGGAAACTTGTTTATTAAATTGATAAAGTGAACCAGATGATATCAGCTGTATCTCACGTTAGTTGTCGTGGTTGGAAATGTTTATGAGTGTAAAAACGAGGAAGACTCAAGGAACGCGAGTTTAGATGAGAGATTGTGTTAATGATTCCTCATCTGCTACTAATGGTGATAAAAAATGTTTCCTGGTAACTTGAAATTGAATGATTTTTGAACGTAATTATATCGAGCAGATATGTAATAGTTGATCATTGAATACGGTAAGATTTTTGATACGCCGGGAAATGCTCTGAGGCATCTCCCGCGGGGGAGTGGGGCTCTCCAGGCGGGTATGTGGGACTCGCTGCGCCCGAAAGGTGGTAAGGTTGACGCAGCTCTACCCACTAAAACACGGCGAGGGCCGCCATTGCGGCCTTTGTTGAGATGCCCCGGATCTAACAGGGCACCTCGACGGCTAGTCAGTCCCTCAAGGGACCATCACCACCTCCACAGAGGGGTCGTCCCGTGCCATAGAACAACACCTCCCAACGGTCAGTACAATGGGATGAGTTTCCCATCCTCACCCCCTGTTCCCCTGCTCTTTTGTCCCCTCTTCTAATATACGCCTCTTATACGAGGGGTACAAAGAGCAGCTCAGTTAGCTTCGCCCAAGGTGCTGGGTTCACCTTAAGCTACTGAGCCCCACCGCCACGATAAGGCTTGAACCATGGTGGGGATGGTAAAGATACACCTGTTTTTATCTATATTAAACTCATTTTCGATTGGATTCCATCATGATCCCCAACCATTTAACACGGTTCAACATAAACCTTTACGAATGTAAAAACTATCATTTTTCACACACGAGCTTACCAAGGGACATCATCATCATCTTTTATTTTTATAATATCTATGGACGCTTTCACACCACGTCAATCTGGTCCCGTGTTAAGTTCTCGAAGAACTTGTGTTACGGGTACCAGACAACGGAAATATACTACTTAATATAATACTAAAATAATATAATACTTTTTATACTATACATATATTTAAGATTTTTATTATATAATACACATATTTAATACACATCCATGACCCAGGAACACAGAAAATATATTTGTTCCCTGGCGGGATTCGAACCCGCAACCTCCGGCTTGAGTGCCAACGCGCTTACCACTGAGCCACAGAGGTCGTCAAAACTTACGTTTCAGGATGAGCGACACGTGAATGAGTTGCCTGGACAAGTTTCAGGTTTACTCGTTTATGTACATGGGCGACGCTGGCCACTTCCCATCAAGTGGCTCATCTGCCCGCTTGACTATACAATAAAAAAAGCTTATCGAGGACTTGTGGTCATTTTATGACGTTCATCAGAGGAATTTACTTCTGATTAATGCGGTATGTATGGCCAATGAGTAAGCGGGTTGGGAATCGCTGAACCAACTGGATAGCCCCGATATATACGTTGTGTACCGTTGTACACTAGGACTTGTTTTATCACTCTATCACAAATTAAAGAAGCTATTTTATTGTGATTACCACCCATAGACGTCCAATTGATTGGATACGTAAATTACAAACAGCACGAATTAAACTATTAGACCTACGGTTTTTTCCTTCCTAAAGTTTATGTGACTTCGTATTTCGCCTGACGCAGGTTTTTTTAAATTTATTTTTTTAATTTTATATCGTACCTTTCATTATTCAATATCAGACCTTATATGTCCCACTGCTGGGCACGAGTCTCCTCCTCGGAATCAGGCGAGGAGGATTTTGAGCCGTAGTTCACCGATGCGTCGGCCCGATGCAGGTTGGTGAACTTCACACACCTTCAAAGACTTTTAATCTCTAATTTAACGATTGCTAATCGTAGAGTCTACATCCTGAGGATGCCTCAGTGTCGGGGCGAAACGTGCGTAGATTGTGTGGTGGTGGTCTTTTACTGTGGTTGTGGTGCATGTGGGGTGGTGGTGTTACTTTGCGGAAAATGGATTTCCGCAAAGTAACGCCTGATTCTATTAACTAACTTTTAATCTCATCAGGCGTGCTAGTTTCCTCACGATGTTTCCCTCACCGGTGAGCAAGCGATGGTCTCCAGTTCAGGTGCACGTAGAAATTTAGAAAAACCCATTTATAGGCAACACAGGGGGTCAGTTTTGAATCCGGACCTCTCGGCTCTCACTCAAGAGACCGAGTAGGCCATACCCACTAGGCCATCGTCCGTCGCTCAGATCAACTATCATTGATATTTATATTAAAGTTTTTTTTTACAAAATGTTTTGAAAAAGTAATACATATAATAACGTAATAAAAACAAACGTAATAACAACAAACGTAATAACAACATAACACATTCTAAAGGTGATTCTAACTTAAACTAAACTTCGGATGAATCATCATTATTACATTCATTCATTCATTATTACTATCGACCTTTTTCCGCCCTCTGATGAACAAAGGTCTCTCTCAATGAACGCCGAAACGGCCGATTTCCGACCACTAGCAACAACTAGGACCAACCACTGCATGGAAATCATTGTCCCACCAAGGCCGATCAATATCATAATATATTTATTTATCAAAAATAAAATTACAAGTCATGAAAAAATTTTATATTTCTTACACAAAAAAGAGATTTCTGATTTCTACGGGACCGATATGGTTATCGGTGTTTTGTTAAGCATAGGATTCTCACGTTAGTCTGTTATGCTTGGGCATGACATTCGAGATAATCTCGAGCCGTATCCGAACGAGAACAATAGCCGGCTTCATGAAGTTTTTCTAGAATAAACAATAAGCATCCTTAGAGATACCGCGCCCAATCATATCGCCTTATGTATGAGACGAGCGTAAGAGGCGAAAAAATTCTCAAGCAATCGAGTGTATCTTTTTATGTCTTCTTCCCTTCTCGAATTTTTCGGACAAAACTGATTGTTTACCGGAAAAAATTACGCCTGTTAGTCGAAACGGTGGGCATAAATAAAAGATGTGGCGATCGGAGAATTTTGATTCGGTCGTTTTTGCGCGGCGAATACCGACCGCGGTGGAACTATAAAAAGTCGAACGATGTACGATTGAGAAAGGAATATGGTGTCAATAGTGGTCCGAGAGATTTATGAAGAGCATTTTATGCGTTACGACTTCGAGCTTTATCGTTCATCTGTAAAGCTCGTTTTTTATTTTTATAATTTAAATAAATTTAGATAATATTTGCTAAATACCATTGCTAAAATTAATAACAATGTTTGCCGTACAAAGGGATATAATAAATGCGGTTATGCATACAAACTTATGAGAAATAGTCATGAATTTTTTTTATGAAAAAAAAAATACTTATAATCGACATCATCGAGATATCTTTAAAGATATAAACTGCAATTGTAAATTTGAAAAGAAATGTTACCGGTAGACAAGCCATCTTGCGTTTAGTTAAGTTGTAAAGTCTTGTCAAAAATATCATTTGAAATCTTCTAATATATAAAATTTCCATGTCACAATGTTAGTTACCGTACTCCACCGAAACGGCTTTACCGATTTTTACCAAATTTTATATGCGTATTCAGTAGGCCTGAGAATCGGCTACGATCTATTTTTCATACCCCTAAGTGATAAGGGTGGTCAACCCCTCAAATTTTTAAAGTTAACGCGGGCGAAGCTGCGGGCAACAGCTAGTAAGTATATAAAATTTCCATGTCACAATGTTAGTTACCGTACTCCACCGAAACGGCTTTACCGATTTTTACCAAATTTTATATGCGTATTCAGTAGGCCTGAGAATCGGCTACTATCTATTTTTCATACCCCTAAGTGATAAGGGTGGTCAACCCCTCAAATTTTAAAAGTTAACGCGGGCGAAGCTGCGGGCAACAGCTAGTTAATATATAAATATTAGTTATCCTATTTGAGACTTATTGCTAGCTGACTATTTGGCAGCTGCAATCTCAAAATTATGATAAACCTTCGACCGATATATCGTATCGCAACATGTAAACGACTTTGATGACAATTGTTTCTGTTGTGTAATTTGAAGTGTTATAATAAGCGATAAATTCATTTATGTCTGGACTTATAAGGTCCGGCTAATAGTAGCCACTTTCATCATTAATTATATTCTGCAAACTAAAAAGGCTAACTGAAATGTCAACTTGGTTATAGTGTGCCAGCTTTTCCCCGCGGTTCCACTCGCTTCAAATTGAAAAAAATCCCCGCAAAATAGGCTTCATGGATAAATGGGTGCGTACTTGTAAACTCTTCATTATACTTTTAACTATGTTTCCAATATCGTTTGAAAATATTAAAATGCCCTTTTTTAGCAAGGAATATATTATTGTAAGAGGTAGTGCCATGCTGCATTGCAGCCGAACTGGGCCGGCACGATCGGAGTGGTACCTCTCGCTCACATAAGACCGGTATCGAGTGACAGCTATGCTTTCGCGTTTCGTGCGGTTTGTGAGTTTCCGGTGGCCCAATGGGGGAGGGGGGGATAGGGAAAAGGATGGTGGCGCATCTGCGTGTCCTTGGCTCCGACTGCTCGTTTGCCCCCTGATCACATAAAAAAAAAATTAAAAAACCCCGGATCATAAATAACATTTTATGCACTCCAAATTTTTTTTCTGTACAGGTACAATAAAACTCGTATTATTATAACGACATTTATTTTTATGTAATTTGTACAAACAGAAGAATAAAATGAACTATGGCCACAGAATAAATAATAGTACTAATAAATACTATTTTTTAAAGCAAGGCACTTTATATAAAAATGTTTAGAACCACTGGCAGTAGGCCAAAAGTTCATTGTAAGAAAATATTCGTGCTCCGCGTCCGTACTGTAGCGTAGCTATGACCAAACTAAAACGTTTTATCAACATAATTTATAAGAGTATTATATAGTAAATTTCCAACGGGATTATATTCTATGAAGTGTTCAGAATTAACCATATTATTAAAAAAAAAATCATTTAATATTTAGTACCTTAAAAATCAGTTTTGACAGCGCGCACCCAACCTGAAAATGCCACGCGAAAGCCCATTTTCAGCTTTAAATTAAAATTATAAACAAAGGAGATAGAGTTCCGGGAGTCGGGAGTTATTTTTTGGAAATTTCCTCCTCTTTAATTTTTTTAAAATTTAATTGTTGCAGAGTTTTTTTTGCAACTTTATTTGTTAATATCTTTTTCAATTTTTTGTCCTAATAAATCCTAGAGATACATTTTTCGTCGTTGAATTAGGGTAAAAACAGGCAAATTGAAAAATACCCTAAAAATAACTCTATTTACAATTTCTTTTTTAATATTCTGATCTATATCTCGCCACACGAAACACCAGGTAAGATACATCTAACCACAAATACCAGATCGAATCGTAAAAATTAACGCTCCGGTTTCCGGGAGTCCTCGAATTAGCCTCGCGTGATTCGGGCCATCCACATGCCACAAATCCCGCCACCAATTTAGTGGCCATCTTTTTCTTCGAAGCCCATTTCATTGTTATGCCATTTAAAATACTGTCATGCATGGAGATGTTTTGAATACTGTACGTTTTGTATAAAGCAATTAGTTTAACATTTTTGTTTTTATTGTTATCATTGTTACCTAATTTATCATTTACTTAATGGTTATTTTAGAGTCTCTATAACTCAGGGCATGAAAATATGAAATGATAATAAAGTTGGATCTTAGAGTATACACAATATATTATAGAGTTCGAGTCTCACGCTGCTTGTATTGTGCCGATCGTAAGCAGATGCGTTATAGATATTTACCTATAGTAAAGCGCCGTGAGAGTGACCTTCCATGCGTAATGGATAAAAAAATATCTATATTTTAAATTAGGACATTCATCAACATCATCATCAGCCTCTATACATCCACTGCTGAACATAGGCACCCCTCAATGCATGCCAAGATAAACATGTTATTGCTTCTTTTATTTTAATTCCGGGAATAATTCTTACAAATTGGCACTTCACATTTCACCATTTTAACATAAAAACAAATACATATAAATCATTATAATAAAACAATTTTTACGGATTTTATCGCGGTTTATTAAGATTTTTACAAGCCCGACGTTTCGGATACTTTACAGCAACCATGGTCACGGGAGGACTAAGGTGACAGATGTCCTAACGTTACAAAGTTATTCGAAACTACCCTATGATACATCAATATTTTGGTCAGTCCTATCTACGCAGAAAGTGCTAACTGTATCTTTAATCTGTGACATATTATGATTGGATTTTGATTTGATAATTTTAATAATGGGATGTAAAGTATCCGAAACGTCGGGCTTGTAAAAATCTTAATAAACCGCGATAAAATCCGTAAAAATTTGTTTTATTATAATGAGGGAAATTCGCGTAAACATTAGAAAACAATACATATAAATCGCTAGGCGGACCTAATGTGAGGCGTATTGTTTCGACACTGGTCGAACGTTTGCAAGATAATGGTCTATGTTCATACCTGAGCTTACAGTTCATATTCAATTTGTGACGAGCGCTCTATATAATATGTATAAGTACTCTAAGAGGATACTTAACGCATTTAAATTATAATTAAATTTTAAAAATATAGTTCCGGGCAAGAAATAGTGCTTAATTAATTAAGTAGGTAATATTATTTAATATTCAGTCATTTATTGATATTTTATAAGAGGTAGTGCCATGCTACTTTGCATTAAAATTGGGCCGGCACGACCGGGATGGTACCTCTCGCTCACATAATACCGACGTAAAGTGACAAGTGACAGCTATGCTGTCGCGTTTCGTGCGGTTTGTGTGTTTCGGGTGGCTCATTTGGGGGATAGGGAAAAAGAAGGCAATGTAAAATAATTTAAAATATGACTATAGATACTATATAATATAACTTAAAAGTATAATTGATAATAAAAACATTTTACAAAAAATTAAAACCGACTTCAAAAATACTAAACTAAAAAGTAATAAAATAACAGTTTCTTTAATGTTTGTGCTTACAACATATAATCAACTTAATCTTCTACTAATGTACAAACTTTGCGTTTACCACGTCATTATAGTTACTTTTGGAGTCGGTGTCAGCCAAGGGTCTCGCATATATGTAGAGTAGGTATCAGTCATCTCTGCCGAGCGTCATCACCGCGATGCTCGGTGACGACGAGTCCTGGAGACCATCGCCGTGGTCTCCTTCTGCGAGTATGTTCAGTAATGTCCCAGGCCGATGAGCGGGTGAGAGAGGAGGCCGCCGACGAGGCCTCCCACCGCGGGCGACGAACGGGGGTGCATAGGAGGCGCTATCTAATGCGCCTCCAGTAACGCCCCTGTGCTCGTGTCGGGCCCAGGATGGGGTTTTAACCTGGGTCCAGCTAGACACGACGTCGTCGGGGACTGCCTAAAAGTATCGAAACAAACGAACAGCCGAGCAGTCCCCCTTTAGAGGAGGAGTCTGGCCTCTTCGCCGGGGCCAGCCTGCAAAAAAAAAAAAAAAAGGTAGGTAGGGTACAGTAATAAATACGACACCGACTCCAAAAGTAACTATAATGACGTGGTAAACGCAAAGTTTGTACATTAGTAGAAGATAAGTTGATTATATGTTGTAAGCACAAACATTAAAGAAACTGTTATTTTATTACTTTTTAGTTTAGTATTTTTGAAGTCGGTTTTAATTTTTTGTAAAATGTTTTTATTTCTTAATTTTTAGTGATTCCGAAATTCGTCGTCTTGGCGTTCATTGAAGGAGGCATGTTCAGCAGTGGATGGATAAAGGATGATGATGATGATGATGATGATGATGATGATTACGATGACCGCGACATACTATGGTGTGCTACCAAAGCATACTATACAATTGTTACATCGACACGTAATAAAATAATCATATCATCAAGGTAAACAAAACCAACCAAATAGGCATTATTGGGAATAACTAAAAAACGGCTTGTCAGATCTTAATAAAATTAATATGGGACCAAATTGGAAACACCAGCTTTCAAACAAAAAAATAACCATCGAAATCCATTCACAAACGGCGGATATATCGTGTCACATACATATAAAAGAAAAAAAAAACACAGACGAATTGAGAACCTCCTTTTCTTTGAAGTCGGTTAAAAATGAAGATAAGGTTTAAACCATATGTAAAGATTGCCTGAAAAAGGTTCAATAAAGGACAGAAACGTTGCAAGAATTTACAATTTGGTATTTTGTTTGGCACCTTAAGTCCACTTCCCTGCTAACTACTGAATCATTATGATTTTATGTATATTGGATGACATAATATACTTTGGTTTGACAGAAACAACCTTATGTAACAAGGGAGCGATTTTACAAGGCGGCGGATCCTTATGAAATAGGTAACTGTCAAATTTTGTCATTTTGAGAAACTGAATCCCAAAAATAATTCAGAAGAACTGTGGAAGTAAGATCAACATGACAATCTGAAAAGCCGATCTTACGGTCTGAGTCTGAAACTTAACCAAGTTTCAGGGTTTTTGAAGCCTCTGTCTAATTCAATATGGAGGTGAATTGGTAGCAATGTTCTTCATATTAATAGACTTATAATATAGATTTACCATTACCAATACCTAGATTGCTTGCGATTATTTTGACATAATATTCTACCTCCTCTCAGCATCGGTCTATTTAGTCATCTTAATCATAATAATTTTATATGCTAGGAGAATGTGGAGGTAATGCTTGCCATGGCATTGTTGACCTAATTGTTAAGGAACACAACAACACAAATTCGATATTCACAAAAGTGTTACAATTTCTTGTACTCTCAATTAATAGTATCATCACAGCACATATTTTTACAAAATTGGACTTATCGGTGGTTAGAAAATGTCGTTGCTCTCGCATGTTGGCAGTAATCAGGTGAGTCGCGTGCGCAATGTTCCCGCCCGCGGCACCCAGTGTTGCCAGCTTTAGAAAATTATCAACTAATCATACGGGGTGGCCAGCAGCATGCCGATTCTGACGTTTAATTGCACGCTCCAAATATGTTAGCGGCTAAATGCTTGTTCCCGCCAATTTTTGTTTCAGATAAGATCCCGTAATACATGTTTGGAAAATTGTTATTTTAATTTGTTTCGTCTTACGCATTTTTTTATTATTAAGCTATTGCATAGCTTTTATCGCGGGCCTTGAGCGCGGCGACCGAATCAAGAAATTCCGTAAGGAAAAAGCCTAACACCCGACGAGAGACGAGCTGCTCCGAAATCGGACAAATATGTAAGCAGCTGTTTGTGAGAAAGTATATAGGTGTGGGATACGGTAACTTCTCCTCTCAAATTAACGCATTTAAATAAATGTTTCGAATCGACAACATATATCCACAATATTCGGATAATGGCGTAGTTTAGATTAAAAAAATGTAAATAATGAAAAAGAATTGACATAATATTATAAGTATAATAGTTGTCAAATAATTTTTATGCGTGTGTCACGGAGCTTAAATAGAAAGGAGAGCGATCGACATAGGCGTTATATACTATAAATTGTCCATTGAAAGATCATCACTGGCAACAATGTTACTATTTGCGGATGATTTGCGGTTGTTGCTGGAAAATATTCGTGGGTCAACATCATTTAAATCACGACGAACTATTAATGGTATAGTGTGCCCAACATTTCGTGTAGCATGTTAAGAGCTCAATTTGCATGAAAACGAAATTCACATGGACACGACAATTGCTGAATCTTTTGGTGTCATTATCTTAATAAAGTACTGAACTTCTTATTTATTTTGCAATCATTGTCTTACTTTCATAAACTCATAAAGTACATTCAGCTAATCTGTAACGTTATTGGCCCATCGGATATCTGTTTTCCTGAGTGTGTGACACTTTATCAGGCAAAGGCACAAAGTGGCAGTCCACTTTAGCAACGTGCCTATTATTTGAATGATATCGGTAACTTTAGTGCTCTGACGGAAGCTTAGGTTATATAAGGTTCAAGACGTTTAGGTCGACAAAGTGTTGGTCGGCCATTAACCAGGTGGGTATGGACGGATAGAGGTTGGTGATAATGATGATGACGATGCTAATGATGAATCTAAAACACGACATTAATTATTTGTTAGGCGGTACGAAGTTCGCCGGGTCAGCTAGTATTATAATATATTACCTAAATGTATTAAATATGAATAAACAAAGTGCATTTATTAATGAAGAAAGTGATATGATTTTGTTTATATCTTATCTATACAGATAAATAAAATTGAAGTGTCTGTTTGTAATTATATAAAATTTGTAGTATTATATAAAAGAGCTGTTGCCCGCAGCTTCGCCCGCGTTAATTTAGATTTACAGCCGTACGCGGATTGATGATGATTATTTTTATAGCCTAAGTTGCTCCTTATAACCTCAGCTATCTGCCAGTGAAAGTCTCATCAAAATCGGCCCAGCCGTTTCATAGATTTGCCGGAACAAACAGACAGACAGACAGACAAAAATTGAAAAAAAAATACTATTTTGGTATATGTACCGTGTATACATCCATATGCATTTAGTAAAAAGCGGTTATTTTAATATTACAAACAGACACTCCAATTTTATTTATCTGTATAGATGTATAGATTTGAAATGGTTCTTGAATTGAAGTTTGTAAATAATGAATTTGAAGTCATAAGAAAATTATCTCTTTGTTGATTATTGGCCATTCGCATTAAATCATAGAATTGTTGATAATCCATTAAATATAAAATATAAAACAAAAGAAAGAAAAAAAAATGCATAAATAAAAAATAATTAAATTATTATAATTGCATAAGTTGATATTAAAAAATGCTATGCTATAGCTTTACCGCGGCAGTCCCCGAGTGCCACACGTATTTTTTTGTTACTTTAATTATATTAGATAAATCATCATCATCATAAATCATAAGAAGATAAATCATCAGACACCCATATAATATATACCTACTTTAAGCTAATGAGTCGTAAACATCGCAAATGAAAATTTAATATATCATCAAAAAAATACTGTACTTTTTTAATACGTCATTGACAAAGGATATCAATATTATGCTTCGCCTTCTTTTATTTTCACCACTCACGGTGAAAATAATATCGTTTGACTTTGACGGGTAAGTGGGGATTTGTTGATGACTTTTAAATCGCGTAAGTCGTTGTCAATCAGCGCTTATCTGGCTGTCCCCTTTCGTGTGTGAACCGCCCGAGATTTTCCAGTCGAGAGCGTGTGCACGCGCCTCTAATTGTTAACTGAGCGAATTAACAGGGAATAAACGCTTAGCTGATGCGTTTTTATGGGAGAAGTGTTTAATATGATTTAGGAGCTATTATTAACAACAATAGTGTTGACTGTGTCAGTAGGTATAAAAATAAATTACGTTTCATAATTAATAAAATATATAAAGTAAATACCATCGTGTACAGTAAATTGAAGCGATTATTGTATCCTTTTTTTTTCTTTAACGCCGGAAAATGCTCTGAGGCATCCCGCGGGAGTGTGTCTCCCCACGCGGGTATGTGGGACTCGCTGCGCCTGACAGCTGGTAAATGGACGCAGCTCTACCGACTAAAACCCGGCGAGTACCACCAATGCCGCCTTTGGTGAGGTGCCCCAGATCTAGAAAACAAACAGGGCACCTCGACGGCTAGTTAGTCCCGCAAGGGACCGACGCCACCTCCACAGAGGGGTTGTCCCGCACCACAGAACAACCCCTCCCAACGTCGGGACAGTACAATGGGGTGAGGTTCCCATCCTCATCCCTTGCCCCCTGCTCTTCTGTCCCTTCTTCTTATAAGAGGGGTACAAAGAGCCCCCTCGGCCCAATTAGCTTCGTCCAAGGTGCACCGCTCACCCTAGGTTACTGAGCCCCACCGCCACTACAAGGCCTGAACCATGGTGGGGGGTTATTGTATCCTAGTAATACCTACTTATTGCAGAATGTATTTATTTATGTATTTATTAATATACCCAAATAATATAATACATATTAGTTTATAGTTATATAATATGTTTATTTACAATATAATGTACCTAATGTCGTTTGTACCTAATGTTTTTTATTATTATTATTTTCTTTTGTTTTCTTTTACGTCATAACGACCCTATATATTATATATTCTACTTAATTCTCCTGCACCCTAAGGATGTCTGGTAGAAATCGCTACCTTAGCGATAAGGCCGCCTTTTGTGTACAATTATTTTTCTGTAATCTCCAAGATGTACTTACGTATTTTATGTACACAATAAAGTATATTTTCTTTTCTTCTTTCTACTAGTTCTTTCACGTATCTAGTAGATATACTATAAATCAACACTAAAAACTAAACAGAACTGATAAAGGAAATATCTCTTAGCTTATCTTACTAGGTGAATAGTGTTACCCCACCAAGGTTCAAGCCGGTGGGGCTCAGTAGCTTAAGGTGAACCCAGCACCTTAGGCGAAGCAAATTGAACCGAGCGAGCTGCTCTTTGTACCCCTCTTATAAGAAGAGGGGACAAAAGAGCAGGGGGGACTAGGGGCGAGAATGGGAATCTCACACCATTGCACGGTCCCGACGTTGTGTATTCTGTGGTGCGGGAGGACCCTTCTGTGGAGGTGGTGTCGGTCCATTGAGGGACTGACTAGCCGTCGAGGAGCCCTGTTTGCTCAATAGATCCGGGGCACCTCACCAAAGGCGGCATTGGTGGCACTCGCCGGGTTTTAGTGGGTAGAGCTGCGTCCACCTTACCATCTTACGGGCGCAGCCTGGGAAGTCCGCCCGTCCCCAATGGGATGCCTCAGAGCATTTCCCAGCCTAAAAGAAAAAAAAGTGATTAGTGTTAAGTTTTAAAAGTTTTATAAATACGTACTAAATAACATACAGACGTTACAATATTATTTTTTATGTATTAACTAATACATGTGTCAGTTTCGATTTTTAGGGTTCCGTAGTCAAATGGATAAAACGGCACCATTATAGATTCGTCATGTTTATCTGTCTGTCTGTCCGTCCGTATATCACAGCCACTTTTTTCTGAAACTATGAGAACTATACTGTTAAAACTTGGTTAGTAGATGTATTATGTGAACCGCATTAAGATTTTTAAACAACAGTAGAAAAAAAACGTAAATACGTAGAACTAATAAAAAATACGTAGAACTGAAACTTAAAAAAAAAATCATCAAACCAATAGATGTGGACTGTGGGGTATCTATGGATAGGTATTTAAAAATGATATTGAGGTTTCTAATAACATAATTTTTAAACTGAATAGTTTGCGCGAGAGACACTTCCAAAGTGGTAAAATGTGTGTGTCCCCCCTGTAACTTCTAAAATAAGAGAATGATATAACTAAAAAAAAATGATGTATGTAAATCAAAATATAAAAAAATATGACCATGCAATCTTGCACCGAAAATTGGTCTGAACGAGATCTAGTGAGTAATTTTTTTTAATACGTCATAAATCGTAAACCGCAATTTACCTTTCATTCAATCAACTCAAACATAAAAAAAACATTTAATTTCGTAACCAAAAACCATATTTTATGTTAAAGAGTCTAATTTTGTATATTATGTAATAGTACGGAACCCTTCGTGCGCGAGTCCGACTAGCACTTGGCCGGTTTTTTTGCTAAAAAAAACCGGCCAAGTGCTAGTCGGACTCGCATTGCATTTAAACGCATTTGCAATTATAAAGTTTTATTTCAACTCAATTCTTATACCAAAACCTTTTATGCCAACCTCTTAAAATGTTGCATGAATTGACTCAATCAAAACATCGTTTAATATTATAGCTCTAATTACTCGTCACCACCTTTAGACTTGAAGGCTAATGAGTGCAATCGATTAAAATAAAGACTAATCTTCGTAACTTTTTTACACCGAACGCATGCGAGCAATTTGTTCGAAATTATAGTTGTTTTGTCAACGCGTGCGCGGCGCAGGTGCGGGGCGAACTTGGGATTTAGTTTTTACAATTCATTGAAATTGAGACTATAATTATACATAGTGTCCCATGTTTGTGGGATCCATATTTTTTATGTGCCAAAAAATGTGCTTTAGTGTTTGCTGTTATAGTCAAGTGTTTGCTGTTATTTGCAAACTGACGAACTACCTAATGTTTATTAGGTAGTTCGCCTGTTTAGAGGCGGCGTAGGGCGTGGGAGATGTGGCTGAACCTAAGCCTTGCGCCTCACAACCGAAATAAAAAAAACACTGGTTTACACACAAAATTTGTTTTGACATCCGAGTATTTTATCATCTTTTACAATGGAAAGAAATTGTCGCAGATATGTTTCTATTCTATTGTACTGCATCTGCTGAAAGAAGCTTTTCAAATTTTAAATTAACTAAACATTATTTAGAAATACCATGGGTCAAGAAAGACTTTCAGCTTTAGCAGTTTATCTATTGTAACTGATACAATAGATCTGAGATAAATTACGAACCAATCATTTAGAAGTTCCATAAAAGCAAAAGTAGAAAATTTTTGTTTAATTTATTTTAATTATTCATTTATTCTCTTTTTCATTTTTGTTATTTAATTTAGGTTTGTTTCACAATGTATTAAAAACTGTTTAAATTTATTGTTTTATTTTTATTTTATATTCCCTTCTTGCGTAATCAGATGGCCTCGCGTAATGTACCTAATTAAGTTTAGCTTTTGCGCCACCACTGCTAATAAAAATAAAAGACGTACGTGCTCTAAGCCGAGGCATCTCGTCCGTTATCTATCAATTTTATATTTTTTTCCGACTAAGGAGACAATCTTCATAAATATCGAGACAATGAACCCATTCATACATATGTTCCATAGTTCCTATATATGGGATTTTTAACCACAAACCCTCAACATCGCGTGTTATTATAGAAAAACCCTGTAATCAATAATTGATCTCCTTTACAATTGGTATTGGTGTGTGCCGTATATAGAAGCAATATTGGTAGGATCGATTTTGTTGTACAGCACACGCTAAAATATCTTTTTCCGCACATAAGCATAAAAGTCGTGAAAAATAGGCAATTATGTAACTTCGATTCCGACTTATAAAACGTGTCTGAAAGGTGTATAACATCATACACCTTTCAGGCACTTAATCTTTGATATTAACAATCTTGTTCAATAAATACATCGATAAATCTAATTCATACATTATAAAACGCGACTTTGATATCAAATCCCTTTTAATAAGGGCTAGACTGGTTTGCATTAATTTGGCTTCGTCGATAAACTTCCAATATTCACGTACTCAATATCTAAACATTTAATATGCAAAAACCGGTACGATTTAAATAAGTGATGATTTAACATCCGATGTTAGTGTAGCAGGCGTCAAAGAGTATTAATTACACAGCGCTTATACCTATTTCTTTGGAAAAAAATTATAATAACCATCTGTCCTTATCGCCGGCTGCTGGATATAGGTTTCTCTTAACAAACGTCAATATGATCATCATCGCCATATGATTTATTGATTAAATAACATCGAGCATATACCCGCAATTATAGAGCGGTAATGTTTTGTATAAAAACAAATTCGGCCATATTTGTGCTGAGACACTGCTGGTTCTGCGCTCTGATTGGCCGACTGATGATCATTGATGGATGATTTGCCGCTGGAACGTACATACGGATCACTGATTGGTTGAATTACTACTTCGTCAGTGCTAAGTCACTGACCAGTTTCGGAATTTTATGGCTCACATTATCATTCTGTCCAGTTATATGCTATGCGATGTTAAGCTAACAGGGCACCTCGACGGCTAGTCCAAGACGGCAAGAGACTCCACAGAGGGGTTGCCCGCACCACAGAACAACCCCTCCCAACGTTGGGACAGTTGGGGTGAGGTTCCCATCCTCACCCCTTGCCCCCAGCTCTTTTGTCCCCTCTTCTTATAAGAGGGGTACAAAGAGCTCCCTCGGCTCAATAAGCTTCGCCCAAGGTGCTGGGCTCTCCCTAGACTATTGAGTCCCACCGCCACGTCAAGGCCTGAACCAGGGATTAGATTTATATCTGGCGAATATCAAAGAATCATCAATCAATCACATTATTATACTATTTAGCTGTCTTAAATAGAAACGCCATAATATCTGTACACTGTCTTTCGAATTGAACTGACCATTTTTGAGACAATTTTTTGGTCGACAACTGCTGAATACAATATATGTATATCTTGTCATATAACAGCTGCACTGTAATACTCCGTTGGTTTGTACGCACATATACCTCTGTTGCCTTGCTTAATCATATGCAAATGTGCATGTCGCTGCTCGCATATATTGGTTATTACTCTAATTATACTGCCGATATAAAAATTACGATTATTAGGTGAATTTTAAATATTTCAAGCATATTCTAATGATAGCAGTGCTGAGGATACAGGTTCCAAACAGCTGGCATCACCTTATTAAGATTTAAATTCTTAAAAACACCCTGAACGAATGTATTCTCTTTTCAGTTTTGACGTTCATGATAGTATTAGTTACTTATATTTTCTAATTTTGATGCTGCCTTCACTGACTAACACTGATAGCTAACCCAGTGTTTTGCACCAATTCGTTACGGTCATGAGAAAAAATTACTTCATTTTTTGCCATTTATTTATATATAATTCAAACAATTTAAATTTCGAAATAACATTGTTATTATGAAACGTAGGAAAAATCGTAATAAAATCAAAAATCAGTCAAAGAAATTTTGATGCCTTAAATTCGCTTAAACATGAAAATATACCAAAAATTACATTGTATTACTACTTCCTCCTTATATTCGCCATCTTGAAATTGTTAAGATAAACCACTCATTAGATTCGGAATCCCCCAATTTAATCCAAATCGCATCAGATCACGTTCTTGCATTTCCTTTACAATTAAACTCAATTTGAAACAATCTTTATTTGATTCGCGAGATACCAAACTTTTTTCAATCCGCATAGTTAGGTACTTAGAAATTTTGTCCCTTGAATTTTATTAATTCTACGTTGAAACTCCTTTCGTCTGATCCTGTGTTTCATATAGATCTATAAGATTTTCAATTGACACGGTTATTTTCATAATTGAAACCGTTTAGAAGGAAATATTTACCATATTTTTCACTTTTTCCAGGCAGCTCTTTTGACCTTGTCTACGAATACCTTGTTACGTTAAGAATTTGATTTATTGGCCCGACAGGTACAAGTTTCCTCATAAAATCCCGTACATGTTTTTCCGTAAAATCTGCCCACAGTGACAAAAGATGCGATTCTCCGAGCATAAATTATTTTACAATATTGCATTTTCGGAATGGTGAACTCTTAGGACCAGCAAGGGGGCAAAATGTAAACCTTATCACTACAATTTCATTTAGTAGTGTGTGAACATTAACATCAGCTTAATAACAGCTCATAACTCGACGCAATTAACCATAAACATTAAGAGTATCTTTATGAACCAAATATCAGCTTGTACCATTAAGAATTCACCTGGAGAGTGTACAGTGAAATTATGTGTCTTGTTAGTTAATGATGAGCCGCGTAATAAATTCTGCCTCTAATTCCTCAGGCCAATTGTTGCGTCGCCCAATTTCATAATTTGACGTAATGTAGTCTCGTAAATTATTATCGCCAGGAAGGTGCTGGAGTTAGCAATGTGTGGATATGATTAACAAAAGGTTGCAAAAGAATTTCACCTATACGGCGACGATTTGTTTGTTTCTTTGTAATTTTAATTATTTAGTCTGAATTAATTTTAATAAGTCTTTCAATTACATCCTAAATTAAGTTCAGCTATTTAGCTAATAATAAGATTTTTGTTGAAATGACGAATGCCAATTACAGTATTTTTAACTCACGAAACTAAGGGTTTCTAATTTACTAAACTACGAGTATTATAAAAATAAAACGAAATTGTTTCTAGCTCCACATACTCACACTATCTAACTTGCGAGCCTAAATCCCCACATGTATGTCCCCACAAAGCGAGCGCGGCGCGTGCCTCCTCGCATGGCGCGTCTCCAACGTCTCATTTCAATTAAAACACCATGTTATTTTGCAGAATCGGTTTTCTGCAGCTCTCGTTTTAATATTTACGACCTTCAATTGTTCATGTTAATATATTCTTATAAATATAGAGCTTTCTTTCACCATCTCATCGCTTTTTCTTGTACATTTTCTTTATCATACAGTGGTTAACACTTATCGCAATCCTTATACTGGGTGCGCTCTCATTTGCTGTGATACTGCATACTGCTTATTTCTTCGTATAACAACTTTGCCGTCTTTAGTTTAGGACAGGACAGGCAGTGTTACAGGAACCGAGACTTACCATCTTATGGCTCAGGATAGGCAACACGTGAATTAGTATCCTGGGCTAGTCCTAGGTAGGACCTAGGACTTCGATGCCGGCTAATTCGGCTGCAATGCAGCATTCCTACGCTGCATTGCAGCCGAATTAGCCGAATTAGGCCGGCACGACTGGCACCACCATAGTCGTGCCAGCCTAATACGGCTCCTGTTTTCGCGTTTCGTGCGGCTTGTGAGTTCCTGGTAATCCATTATGGGGGATATTGAAAAGGAGGGCAACACATCTGCATAACATCTGGTTGTGCGGATGCACATCTATATATCTATGAGTGTCCGGAGTCACCATAAGTCTCCGTCTGCCCGTTTGCCTATCAATAAAAGTTAATCAATTGTGGTATTTTTTACTCGTTATTAGGTCTTTGAGGGTTTGACGTCATGATCAAGTCCAGGTTAAGATTTATATTTTTTCGATTGTATATATACCAATATACACTGTATTTTTCTTATCAAGTACAAAGGTACTACAAAATTTATATTTCTAGTCATGCCTTCTAAATAAGATAAATTCATTACGTCTGTCCATTCGAATGCTCTGTCGAATGTAACAATTTAAAAAATGAAATTTGGTTTCAAGACACGATACGAATACTATATTATGAGATATAAAAATGTTTTAATATTATGTTAACCGCGACATTAAGCCCTACTTCAGACACGGTGGAAACCGCGCGGTTTAAGAACCGTATGACTTGTAATCGTGCGGTTCCCGCGTGCTGAACGAGCCCTAAATAAACAGCTACATAGATTTAAAGACCCGCGTGGTTCCCTCGCGGTTTTAAACCGTGGGGTCCGCCGTGTCTGAACTAAGGCTAAAAGTTATGAGAAACAATAAAAAAATACATAAATATATTAATATATCAAAAAATTCGAAAGGTTGTGTTCTGATTGGTCGTTTTCCTTTGAAAACTATTGGGATCATGAAAGTTTGCTTCCTTTCTGAATAAACGTGTACAAAACTTATTCTGTCTAATTGTAAAGCTTTTTAATTAATACATTCCAGTGATTAGCCTTTAAATACTGGAATTCAAAATGACCGAGTTTTAAATTCAGTAATTACAGTAAAAACGTTAATGATTTGATCATTTAATAGAATAAAAACGCAAAGTTGAGTTTAGAGAGTGTGTCAAATTGGGGATTATTTTGCGTTTACTACATTTATTATAGTTATTATCATCATTATTATCAGCCTAACTCTCCACACTCAATGAACGCCAAGACGGCCAATTTCCCGATCTATTTGTGAAGTTTACTAGGTCAAATATGTTTTTGTTGTAATATAATATTATTGTGTATCATGATAATATAATTTTAAAATGATTCGGCCAATTCAATAAAAGAAAATCACTAAGGGAATTTTCTCTTTATGTTTTACCCAATGCAAATAAAAAAGAGTCAATAATCTTGAAACGATGAATCCATTGTGATCAAATGTCCAAGGACTACGGCCAGGAAACCTACTTTCAAATAAAGGAGTCGCATTTAAAACTACCCGTTTAAGCGTTACGGTGCGACACACGTATGACGTAACAGTTCAACTTATAACTTTTCCAAGGACTTATGTACCTCTAAATGATGAATGACAATTATACGTTACAAATATAAAAATAAAATTATGCTATTGTAATAACATAAATTTAGAAAAAGTTCTAGTGTTTCGACCAATGTATGAGAACCAGTACAAATTATATCAAGTATACACCAGACACGTGTGCAGGGTCCGTTAGAGGGATAAAATCGCGCACATTCTGACTGGACAGGTGATGAGCAGATGAAGACTTTGACTAGTCTTTGTTTAATAGTCTTTAAAGTTATGTTCGCCTTACCGTAGATCAGTGCAAAGGTAAACTATTGCCTATATCCTCCTCGTTTGATTTCATCTTATAGTAGGTATATATGTAAAGGTCGCTAGTGCGTGTTTATTGAGTAGATATTTTAACTTTTCTATTAAAGGTTTCTGTAATCCTTATAAAAAAGGTCGGATCTTCGTCTTTTTTGTTAACTAGATAGTTGACGCGCTCTATGCAGCTCATGTTAGATCCAAGACGGAGATCAACTGTCACAATGCACAGAGTGTGTGCTGTTAGATTGTTTAAATCTTTAACTAGATGAGACGAAATTGTACTATAGGTAACCTAGCACGAGATAAAACGACAATGTAGATAACCTTCGAGTAGATGAGATGGCGATGTACTTTGTACTGTAAACAATCTTAAACTAGATGTGACAACCTGCGGACTGCAGTATTCGGTTCTGTCTTTGATTTTTACAATTGTATCTTATTATGTAAATAGCAATGAGAAAAGTTAACGGCAAGTTAAATTTATAGGTAGAGTGCTTTTTATAAAACAATAATATTTGTAAACAATTATACTAATATATATAATAATCAAAGTAATTTGTGTGTATTTAAGTATTAATAATTCGTGATACCCATAGGTACATGACTTTATTTATTATATCATTGAACATTCCTTGAAGAAAATTGAAGCTACGACCCTCGCCATAAGTATTATGTTATTGATAATTCATTCGATGACCGTAATGTTAGTACGGTTAATACGGTAACAATCATCAGTCTGACCCAAATTCATATCTGTACCGACTAGACAAGCCTCTCTCAAAGCTACCTGCTATTTAAAAAACCGATATAATAAATATTAAACCGATTGAATAAAATTAACCGATATTAATAAAACAACGCGGTGCGGACGTATTTAATCCAAAACAACTGAAGCATCAACAATTATAAAAGCTGTCACGAATGGCCGTGGCGACATCACTAGCCTAGTAGTGAAGGGAAAACGATTAACCTTAGATTCGTTGTACTAAAAAACGGTAATTTTATGGCACGTCGAAATTCGTTAATAGTGAAGGTAAACAGAAATGAGCGTAACTGTAATTTATTATCAATTAGGAGCCGGGAGCAAGGTGTCCTCCAACATAATATGTTTTTTGTAACAGCCTCGGGCGCCGTAAAAACTTGTCTAGTAGAAAAATAGGAGGCGCGCACACTGCACTGACGACTCAACTTAATTAGTGTAAATATTAAGTAACACTTACATCTTGTTATACTGGTAAGGTCATAAATATATTACGGGTTGCTAAAAGGATCCCTTCCCCTCCCCTCCTACAACAACTATAACGGAAATATTTTGTTAGTGATGTACATACATCCATAGTCTTATTTACAAATAACTTGCATTTTCCAGGACTCGCATCTAAGACATGCATGTGAAGTAAGAGCTTAGATTGCTAGAAACCCACCTAGGAACTTACCCTGAAGATTTCTTACATAACTTTCCTATACTTTCGTAAATATTACGAAACAAATACGGGTCATCAATCAATTATTTGTAATTGAGAATCACTATAAAGTGTCAAATTAAATTATTACTAGAAATTGTTTGGTTATTATTATAATAGGATAGAAGTAGAGTAGGAGAAATTATATATTAAATAATTCTTAGGTACCTATTAGTCTGCCTTAGAAGTCAAGTTATTTTACTGAACGACTTTTGCTCGGAGTCATAATTTTTGATACAGCCACCGAAAATATCAGGATGACACTGGAATAAGTCTCTACCGGAAGGACATCAGCTTTTTGAGCATAAGCTAATCCCGAGCTTGTGCCCAAAAATCTGTGCTTTGAAAAGAAGAGTAGGTAATTAAACTGACACCGAAACTTATCAGTCCCAGGATAATAGTCTTAGGACAATAACAAACTTGTGAACTAGCGTTCATGGGCGACGTTTTCCGCTTACAGCCAGTTTGTCAATATGACAAAAATAAAAAAATGGCTGTCACGGCAATTGTGAAACACGTATAAATTATAATTCATAATTAATAAAATACGTGTGACATGACAGCGTCATGCCGTTTACCGTCAGGGCATTCGAATCGATTTAACTGCCAACGCGCGAGAATAGATGTTTTACATCAAAAAGCGAGAGCTTTAACGAATACTAGTGATAGTTCCAAGTGAACTTGTTTATTTTCATGAGCGACGCTGACCATTTAGAATGTTTTAAAATCCGACGTCAGTGTGCGCTCTGCCTACGATGACAAATGGTTTGATGTCACCTTTATGAAAAAGTACAGTGGGTATATGATTCGCTTATTGCAGTTTCAAACGATGGCTTATTAGTGTTTTTATAGAGAAACGAGCACGGAATTCTCATACAGCCTGTTTTCTAACCTTAATATTATTTTAATGCCAGCGACCTATTTTTGATAATTTAGGATTAGCGATGTTAATTCCTTTACCTATGTATCTTTTTGTAAATAATTATTATTTGGAATATAATAGTTGGATAGTTAAATATATCTGCATCTGTAAACCATACTATGCTTTCTATCATCATCATCATCCTACCTGAAAGTTTTTTTGTTTTTTTTTATGTTAGTTGGATAGGCAAACTGGCAAACGTACCACCTGATGGTAAGTGGTCAACGTCGCCCATGAACATAAACTAGTATAGCTGGAACGAGCCCAGGCAACTCATTTATTTGTTGCCTATCCTGAGACATAAGATGTTAAGTCTCGGTGCCAGTAATTACACTGCCTGTCTTGCCCTTCTCTCCGAAACACAGCAAAGCTGTTTCACGGGAGAAACAAGCAAGATGGTGGTACCCATGCAGCCGGGAGCGCGGCACAGCGCTTCCCTCCCACCGGTAGAAGGAAGTACGGTAAGTGAAGGTCTAAACTTTATGGCAAGTTTACAGTGTTAAGAGGTGATGAGACAAAGTATCTTTTGCCTGCGCATTAAAGTCATTTCACAATGTATATTTAAATAATGATCATAATACAAAAAGGTAAGACATTATCAGAAACGTTCATACAACACAGAACGTTCATACATCTGCTCATATTGTTGACAATGGGCACTTTTAATGATTTATGTTTTATGTAGAGTTTCTGTAAAAACTAACGAGCCTATTGCTGTTTTTTTTTCTTTTACGCCGGGAAATGCTCTGAGGCATCCCGCGGTGGAGTGGGTCTCCCCAGGCGGGTATGTGGGACTCGCTGCGCCCGAAAGCTGGTAAGTGGACGCAGCTCCACCCACTAAAACCCGGCGAGTGCCACCAATGCCGCCTTTGGTGAGGTGCCCGGATCTAATGAGCAAACAGGACACGTCGACGGCTAGTCAGTCCCTCAGGGGACCGACGCCACCTCCACAGAGGGGTTGTCACGCACCACAGAACAACCCCTCCCAACGTCGGAACAATACAATGGGGTGAGGTTTCCATCCTCGTCCGTGCTCTTTTGTCCCCTCTTCTTATAAGATGGGTACAAAGAGCCTCCTCAGCTCAATTAGGTTCGCCCATGGTACTGGGCACTCCCTAGACTACCTACTGAGCCGCACCGCCACGTCTAGGCCTGAACCATGGTGGGAGAACCTAATGCTGTGCGTAGTCATCATGTAAGAAATAAGTTTATTCCTTCTTTCAAAGGAATATTCTAGTTTTTCGAATATTTCTGTAACCAACCAAAATACTTATTACTAATTTGACTATTATTGTTTTCTAATGTTTACCCGAATTTCACTCATTATAATGAAACACTTTTTTGTGACCATGGTTGCTGTAAAGTATCCGAAACGTCGGGCTTGTAAAAATCTTAATAAACCGCGATTAAATCCGTAAAAAAGTGTTTCATTATAATAATTTGACTATTATTTCATCATTCATATTAATAATTAATATTCATATCAAATTATTATTAATTTGACTATTATACTACAAAATTAAGATATACGTTGTTTTTTATACCTAATACCTATTACATACAAACATGTAAAACAGTAAACGATACGAGTAAAATACGATAATGATGATAACAAACGAGCGGATCCTAGAGGCGAGCCCTGAACTAAGAAAATTGTACAATTATTTTTATGTCATAAGGGGGTAAACGAGCAGTCAGATCCTTATGGAACCGACGCCCATACACATCTGAACAACTAGAGGTTATGAAGATGCGTTGCCCTCCTTTTCCCAATCCCCCCAATGGGCCACCGGAAACTCACAAAACTGCATGAAACGCGACAGCATAGCTCTCATTTGACACCAGTGTTATGTGAGCAAGAGGTACCACTCGGTCGTGCTGGCCCAGTTCGGCTGCAATGCAGCATGGCATTACCTCTTACTAGTGCTGTTGTTGTAGTGGACATTTTGAATCTAAATTCTAAACCACTTTGGAATCCACACACACTGTGTGGATTTTTTTTTGTGACAATTTTTTGTGTGTATTACACAAAAAATTTCATCAAAATCGGCCCAGCCGTTTAGGAGGAGTCCAGAGATATACAAAAGCACAGAATAATAATATTATAAATAAATATAACGAGGACTGCCCTGCATACTTAATTATTCAATTAACATTATGAAACCATTCAATAGAGTATACAAACGTTAAGAATGAATAAAACAATGTCATTTGACAAAATTATGTCACTATAATACCAGAATACTCGCCAATTAAGAGCGTTTTTTTTTCAAGTAGAAATAAATAAAAATCTAATGGGATGCGAATTGAAACCGCCAGGAATTGTCTATACGTACACGCCCATTCGACGATGAGCTAACGGATATACGGTCATCCCTCTCACACGTACAGGGGCCATCTATCTTTATCTAACAGACTAGAGGCTCTATGACAATGATTTATTGCTTCTGTAAAGGAGATTAGTGGTGACATATTGTATTGGAAAATAGGAAATTATCATGATTGTTTTTATTGTAATAAGTGAATTAATGCCAGAATGACCTATTGATTTGTGAAATTGATTGTTATTATAGGTTTGAATGAACAGTTACAGATAGAGACGGTTTTTGGTGCATTTTTTGGAACTTTTGGATGAAGACTATATTTACGTATTAATTTATCGATATGAAATAAAATCATCATTTTATATTGTAAGTAATAAAGCTTATATTTGTCATATTTATTATGTACCTAAATTATAAATAAGATCTATCAGATAATGAAACAAATGATAACGCTCAATAGGTACACCTTATGAGGAAGGGCGGACATTCACTGGATGGTCAGATATTACTTGCTCACTACTAAAGCCAAGAGGCTTTCTGTTCCCAGATAATCTATATCTGTCATCATAAACATTGAGGTGTATGTAAACGAAAATATTATTTCTATGATGCTCAACTTTGCCTATAAGAAACAGAAAATCTGTCTCGCAAAGTGTGTTGCCAAGTATCACGAATCTGTGAAATCTGCAAAAACACATCAAGTGCGAGGTCATCGAGCGTGATGGCTCAGCTTTGAACCGGTTCAAACAGGAACTAAATTATTATGTGTAAAATTGCACGATTGATTCTGCCCAATTGAAGGCGCTGCTCCACCGTTCGCACCAGAGGCTAGGTACGTGTCAATTGCAAGAAAATGTCAACAGCTAATGTCTACGCATTAGCTGTTGACATCCGTAGTCCGGTCATCGTATCAAATCATTTACATTTTTTGACAACTTGACAATCGTGGGTAGCCTCTTCGTGCGCCGCAGTGGAGCCGCGACCTGCTGTGACTAAATCGACAAGATTTTATGTCTTTGTACTTATGGACATTTATTTTTATTCTACTTTGTGTGACCGGCATAAACATTGTTTCGAGAATTTTAATTAAGATAATGTTAATGCCTAACGAAAGTCCAACAAGATATTATGTGAAAAATTGGCCCAATGCTAACTTATATGTAAAGAAAATGGGCAGAACTTTCTTTAATTTTACATACTCTTCTGTATATTGCTGTACTTTTGGAGCTATCGTCAAAAATGAGAGTAATAAAATGTTTATGTCCAACGGAAGAGCATTAAAATTTAAACCGAAAGATTAGACCGATGTTGCCAACTTGGTTATAGCAAGTTATAGTTATAGCAAGACAAAGACATGAAGTTATAATTTCGACTTGTGCTGTAACTAATTTGTATATTAATGGTAAGAGGTAATGGTAGGAGGTAGTATTATGCTGCTTGCCATGCTGCCAGCCGACTTGGGCCGGCACAACCGGGGTGGTACCTCTCGGTTTTTGAGTTTCCGGCGATCCATGGGGCGATATGGAAAAGGAGGGCAACGCATCTGCATACCTTTTGGTTGTGCGGATGTCTATGGGTGTCGGTAGTCACCATAAGGCTCCGACTGCTCGGTTGCTTCCTTTTACATAAAAAACATATTTCTATTGTCTTAGTGATTCCGAATGTGTCTTCAATATTCTTGATATGTTATAACGAAAAATATTATATTAACATTTCTTCATGCCCATACTATTTATTACAAACTTTACATCAACCATGATCTTCGCGTGACCATAGTCACTATAAAGTGACCGTGCAAATATTTTAATAATCTGCGACAAATACCGCCAAAAGTTGATTCATTTTGAGTGAAATTCGCGTAAACATTAGAAAACAATATAAATTTGTTTTGGTGTAAAAATACAGATGAAATAAAACAAAATAAAATTGCAGTCATATTAGCTGTCATTTGTAAATGTTATTGCGAGAACGTTTTAAAACAATAACTCATTGGTGTAATTTTGGACGTTAATTCGGACAAGTGGGCTGCGAAGGAAAGTTGTTAAAATGGCTATATTTTTGTTATTTCCTTATGTAATTGCTACGTGCGACGGAAGGCAGATGCGTGTGACTTTTTTTTCAAAATTTTACGTACGCTTTGAATACATAAACTACAGACTGCGTTTATATATATATATATAAACTATAATTAAGATTATCAACACCAATTTATACATTAACAAAATCTAACGAAGAATATAAATAGAATTTGTAAATAATTAACACCAATGATATAAAACTGACACTTAATTTACGAAAAGTGACGCGATATCTCAATTTGCGTGTGCACTTTTTTCATTGTTTTAAGTTTTGTTTTAATGTCAGTTGGATAAACAAACGGACAGTCGAGCCACATGATCGTCAGCGATGCCCTGTCATAGCCACATATCAATATCTAATAATCTTCATCTTGATGAACATTTTATAAATTAATATATTAAAAAGTGATTTTTGTATTTGCAATGTGCCTGTATACTATTGACCTTTACGCTTTATTAAAAATAAATAAGTTTATTTAAAATACAATAGAATGTTACAAATATTTTTATTATTTGTAATATAAAAATGTAGGGGTGTGTTTAGTACGGCGATTTTATTTAATATTCTGCAAGAGGAGCAAAACGTATTGTGATATTACGGACATCCAAACCAAATTGACTAATTGTAGCTTTACCAAAGCTTGGTTAAATATGCATTAATCATATCTTAACCGGTTTCTATAAGGTGACAATTTTTCGGCCTATCTCAGCGAAGATAAAACTATCCGCAAGTTCACCATCCACATGTTACCTGCAATATCTATTAAGTTGCTCGTTTGCTCAATCTTCATCAATCAGTCTTTCAATGTAAACCATATCTTAGATGTCAAAAAATAAAAATGTCCGCAAGTTCGCAGCGTGCGTGTGCGGCCGCAACGTCCAGTAATTCCCCCATAATTCGAGGGTGCCCGCTCGGGTGCAAACGCAGATTGTTGCCGAGATAGAGAGCGACGCACGCTTTGACATCGAACGCGCATCATTCTCTTATTATTAGCTTTTACTTTGCCTCATTATTTTAGACTTCAGTTAGCGTCATTATATTACCCTTTACTTAGCCTTTAGTCGGGCTTTTTCTATAAGTCATACATTACTTAGCCTAATTACAGCTGTCGCTGGGGTGAACTTGTTGCCTGCAGATCCGGGACCCTCAAGAAGCGGCTGAATGCACACGCAGTGGTTTAAATTTACGGGTAGGGCACTTCTAGGTGCGAGTCCCACATAGGGTCAGGATCTCCCCAAGATCCTGGCTACATGCGTAAAAAGCCTTTCCCTGTTATAAAAAAAAACCTTATTACAGCGATTGAAAAGAAAACATTTAAGCTTTATCGTAAACTAGCTTTTGCTTGCGACTACGAACTCATGAACAGACCCTCTGAATTTGCTTTGCAAGCGTTGTTTATATGCAATAATGGATTAAAATATGGAAAATATTGGAATATACGATGTGTTACGGTATTTAAATTAACCTACGTTACTTCCCAATTCCCAACTATTCCAGCGCTAAAATCATATTGATCCGTCAATGTAATTGAAGTGACAAATGAAGAAATACTTTAAATTATAATAGGTAAAGGTTTTTAATAAAACGATCAATTAATTTAAGTGAAACATTCAATTAAAAATATCCGATTACAAAAAAAACTCAATAAATTCTTCAAAAAAGTATAGGTAAGTGTGTGAAAATATAAAAAGGATATTTCAATTACTTTTAAACTGTTACACTTTTTACGAGTATTTATACATATTAGATTAATTAAAAGTAATTCGACAAGCAAGATTAGGCGTAATTTGGATTAGGTACACTAAGAAGATACACATAATAGATAATATGATTAGTGAATATAATACTTTTTTTACGATCTTGGGTCTGTTAATATTGTTTATTATAATGGTGGAAATTTTTGGGAAACCTTTCGAATTGTAGATTATATTTTATTATGATAACATGCTATCGTAAATATTTTGATACGTAAAATAATTTGGATTGAAAGATTGGGCTAGATATGAAATTTAAATTAAGGCAGGTATGATTTGTACCCATTTTACTTTTTTTAACTGATTTACCTTATGGAAAGTAAAAAAAATAGTTTTAATATAATATGTTCTTTTACTAAGCACGGGTCGTCAGCTCTTAATTTGGCGAAGTTTAAATTTTATATGCAAGGATTAATCTGCGAGCTGGTATTTAATTTATTGCTTAGCTAAAGTTTATTTAAACTGGCATATCCAGATAGGTGATGATTATTTTGTTAGCCTGGTGATAAAATCTATTTTTTAGAATGTATAATAAAGAAATAATTCTAACTCCAGGTAGGATATGAACTATGAAAATAGTAATTATCAGTTCTGGTATGATTTACCGGTGGGAGGGAAGCGCTGTGCCGCGCTCCCGGCTGCATGGGTACCACCATCTTGCTTATTTCTCCCGTGAAACAGCTTTGCTGTGTTTCGAAGAGAAGGGCAAGACAGGCAGTGTAATTACTGGCACCGAGACTTAACATCTTAATATGTCTCAAGATACATAAATGAGTTGCCTGGGCTCTTTTCAGGTAAATTAGTTTATGTTCATGGGCGACGTCGACCACTTACTTTCCATCAGGTGGCACGTTTGCCAGTTTGCCTATCCAACTAACATAAAAAAGACTATAAATATTACTATTCCAGAGCGAGCTGACAAGAACCGGCGAAACAAATTCAGTGACGGGCTTAGAAACAGTCAACAGTCCTCATTGACCACTGATAAAATATCATATATCGCGATAAAATCCGTAAAAAAATATAATATATTTGTTCCATTATAAGTAAAATTTGCGTAAACGCAAGTGAAAAAACTGTGGTTTTAATCTTTTCATGCAGACGAAGTTGCAAGCAACAGCTAGTTTAGATAAAATGATTGAATGATAAATGTTTTACACGCGAGCTGCGCTAAGAGGAAGAGCGTTCCCATGACGCCGCCACACTTCGTTTCACAGGTCGGGTGTGCTCCGGCCTCCGCCTGTCGCGGCAGATAATACAAGTAAATAGTTAACAAGAATCACAGCATGTTAACTATTTACATTTAAAACTACACACACGGGATATTTTGTATGTTTTTCACTTTTGTTTTTCGGGCTTGATATTTCGGAATTGTGTTCACGAGACGCTTATCGAGCTCCGCTAAATAAAAGAGGAAATCACGCTATATACCTTTTTTTTTCTTTCCGCCAGGAAAATACTCTTAGGCACCCCGCGAGAGAGGGGGGACTCCCCAGGCGGGTATGGGGAACTTGCTGCGCCTGAAACATGGTAAGGTGGACGCAGCTCTACCTACCTAAATCCCGGCGAGGGCCACCAATACCGCTTTTGGTCAGGTGCCCCGGATCTGTTGAGCAAACAGGACACCTCAACGGCTAGTCAGCCCCTCAAGGGACCGACACCACCTCCACAGAGGGGTTTTCCCGCACCACAGAACTACCCCTCCCAACGTCGGAACAGTACAATGGGGTGAAGTTCCATTCCTTGTCCCTTGCCCCCTCATACTCTTTTGTCCCCTTTTATGAGAGTGGTACAAAGAGCAGACCCATCGGCTTCGCCTAAGGTGCTGCGTTCACTTTATGCTACTGAGCCTTACCGACACGACAAGGCTTGAACCGTGGTGGGGATCACGTTTTATACCTAGTCAAAGAATGGGAATATTACAATTATTATTGCAGAAAGCTTCGGAAAATATACCAAGATTTCAACCTTGCGCTTAAGTATTTTTATTATATAGTATATTTATGACAGTTAAAATATTTTTATGTTTATCGTCATCAAGTTATAAGTAATTTAATGAAATTAGAACATTAAAGTAGAATGTCTGGATGTGATCGTCGCTGTAATCAGCGGAGCTGTCCTATACCGATTGAGCTGTCCTGTACCGATTCAGCTGTCCTGTACCGATTGAGCTGTCCTGTAACGATTGAGCTGTCCTATACCGATTGAGCTGTCCTGTACCGATTCAGCTATCCTGTACCGATTGAGCTGTCCTGTACTGATTGAGCTTAAAAGCCATCAGGCCGAAAAGTCTAGCCGTTCTGGAAAAAAAACCCGAGTCATCTGCATTGGTAACTTCATTCTGTTCCTTCAGAAAAAATATTTTGTTTCGTAAAAAATACATGATAAACAGTAGGTAC
The DNA here is from genome assembly GCA_963853865.1 of Helleia helle. NCBI lineage: Eukaryota > Metazoa > Arthropoda > Insecta > Lepidoptera > Lycaenidae > Helleia > Helleia helle. Next base: position 6,268,615 of record OY971419.1, read on the forward strand.
TAGCATTAAATCCTAGTGGGTTTCAGAATAGGATTCACACGGACCAATTGGTTTGGTACCTACACTCAACTAAAATTAAAAAATAGATATAACATCAATAAAACTCATCTATAATAACTTTTACATATTATTATGTGAACCAGTATACGTGTTAAGTTGTTAATTGAAATTATGTTAATACGAAACCTTATACGTACTTAACTAGTCGTATACAATTTTATAAACGTTTATCTTCCCGCCCAGATGTAACCAAAACCAGCCCACAAATGTGGCAATGGTATTACCTGTTTCGATGGCATAAGGTTCAATATTAGCAAATCGAGAGAAAAATAACTGTTAAGTAAGAACCATACAAGAATGATCTATAACGAGCTTTAAGTAATCCCCTCCGTGGTCTCATTTGTTTGATATTGGAAGGGGGGGCGAAGTTCAAGTGCGGTGGTTGAGCTAGTAGGTACGGGGCAAGTGTGAAGAAGCTAAGAGGTGTATCGGTCCCCTCCGTTTCGTTCCGTAGTAGGCGGGGCTCGGGCCGATACGCTCAAACCGTTACAAGTGCTCCACGCATCGTGACGAGCTTACGTGTAGAGCGCGGGTTTCGGGTTTCGACCCTTTTGAACTTACGAGTTCTTATTTCAATATTGAATTCTTAATTTAAATGTTCTTTGATTGTGTTGGTGTTTTTTGTGATTATTATTAGACTTTTATTTAAAGTGAAGCACATGAAAAATATAGGCTGCTAATTTTTTTTCACTGCCACCAAAGGTAAGGTTTTAAGTTTTTAAAAACTAGTTTAGAAAATTTTTAATTTAATACTATTCTTATATATCTTAAATAATATAATTATAAATATACATAATATTTTTGTATTTTATTTACTAATATATATTATTTACTTAAAAAAAACAATAGATGTATTATGAATATATTGTGGTTCTATTAAAATTATATTTGTTGTATATTTAGCTGAATAAAACAAAAAATCTGTGAGTCAAAGGCAAGGGTGGTGGTACCTAAAATTTTATCATTCTTATTTATCGTATTGATTATAATATACTATAATAATAGATAGCAATTTAACAATTTATAATAAAATTTCGTCAAAATCGTAGAGTTTGTTAGAAAAATAATACTAGTAAAAAGACATCAACGCGGGTGACCGTCTACGAAAAGTCTTAGATGTGTTACGTTTACAGGTTTATTAAAAATATTTTTTTGCTTTTAAATATCTACTAACATTCTAAAGGCTGTAAATGGAGAATATTGTATTGCCAAATAAAGTAGAAAACTACATCGAATCCTTAATTATCTTTGCAGAGCTTGAATCGAAAATCGTATCGTAGGTATAAAATAGAAATATAGAATTTTAACTGTATTTTTATTATTGTTTTATAACATTTTGTATATAACACTTTTACGAATTCAACAGATTGATCAATCCTTATGTATTTAAAATAACTTATGACATTTGTAGGTCTTTTGCCTCAGTTTCATTTTTCAGTTAATGCAAACGTTACACTGTAAAGTATAAATCTACATAAATTGTATCCATTAAAATTTGTAAGCGGGGCGTTTATTTAAAAGAATGAATTACCCTTGTTATATACCCGCCGGCTATTTATTTATATAACAAAGGGTTAACTATTGATAAAAGTAAGGTTTTTGGAGAGAAAAAGTATTGTCATTACTGGCAATAAGTGAGTCCTTTGGAATTATATTTAGTATTTAAAAAAAATAAAGGATACCAAGATGGCCAATCCAAGAGATTGGCCATGGCTCGCGTTTCCAATCGCGACGATTAACGATCACTATACGGACACACTAAAAACAAATTTCATCCTCTACGAAAGTAGCAAAAATATTTTGTCTCCTTCAGGTTGATTTAATTGAAGTCGGTAATTTTAATAGACAAGACTATTTAACTTTAACATCATTATATATCATTATTTAAACATCATTATGTCTTATGGAAGGTTTAAGGAAACCGCCCCCTACTGGATCTCCTCTCTACCAACGACAAGACCGACCTACCTGCCTCCTACTTGTTTCCTATTTAACCCGTAGCTTTTGTAAACCTAAAGTGACTATCAGGTGGCCCGCATACCGTTACCGTTTCATAATCGTGGTAATAAGTACTTCATCGTTTTATAAGTAGGTACTTACATCGGCTTGTTAATGTGGTAATCATAGCCGTTAACGACTTTCGTGCAATTTATTATATTTATAATTTATTTTTGACCAATTGTTGACGTTTTATTTTATTTTCACAATGAATAAATACCTACAGCTTGGCAAAAAACAGTATGACGTGGTGACTTTTTTAAACTGGCAGACGTACCGTTTGATAGTTAGAGGTCAACGTCGCTCATTACGATAAAGTTTGGTGCCAGTAGTAACACTGCCAGCGCTGCCCTTCTATATCGAACAGAGCAAAGTCGTACAGAGAAATAAGCCATGGTAGCACATATGCACCCCGTCGCCGGTAACAAAATACGTGCAAATATAACTTATTTTTATAAAAAATATTTTATTTATTTTACTATTTCATATATTATATTATATACGTTAAATTGAATAAATTAAACAGGATTTTAAATTAAGAAAAAATACGTATGTAGGTACTTGCCGTCGGCAGATATTTATAGATTATGTAAAATAGTGCTAGCAAAAACATACAGGATATACAATGGTACAATCATGGTCATCTATGTTTTTAAAACAATAGGTCCCTACTCGCGTCCAATCAGAATTAACTTCTGCATGGAGACAGTATGTTAGTAATCTTCTTTTCCGAACGCGGTCGTTTTTATAGAACATTCCAACATCCATCGGCCACCACTACTTCCTTACTCCCGCACATCACCTAAAAGTCGAAGCCAGTCGGCGCCTGTAAGGCTTTTGCACCTCCAACTTATTTGAAATGGCCACTACGCACGTGCTTCGGTAGGTTATTAATAGGTTCTGGTGTGACACCGGAGCTTATTGATTCTATTGATGTAGAAAAATCCTTTATTTCTTTTTTATTTCTTACTTACTTGTCACAAAAGGTACAAAAGGTAGGCGACAGTCTCACAGCTTTCTCGGCTGTATGTGCTGCTCCATAATCCGTGGTAATCACTTCCCATCTCATGAGCCATATTATCGTTTACCAGCTTTGGTAATATAAAACCTCCGCGAAAACGGCCTCCTTGAATATTTATAATTTATTTTTTAAATAAAGAAGGTTTTAATGCTATTCAAATAGTGCTACTTTTTTTAAATATGGGAGTGTAATATTTTTATAATAAAACATACCTAAAAGAGACTGTTAATTAAGCTAACACGATGATATTCTAACTTGATGAAAATAAAACTGTAAAAAATCAATATAACATAGCACAAACCACACTTCAAATGTCTTTTACTTCGGAAGGTATGTTTAGATGAAGTTAACAGATATGCAATTCATCATCATCATCATCATCAGCCTTTATCCGTCCACTGCTGAACATAGGCCTCCTTCAAAGAACGCCAAGATGACCGATCCCTTGCCACTCGCATCCAACACGGATCACCTGCTGCATAGAGAACATCTTCCCGCCTGGGTGATGATCGACCAACACTCCTCGTGTACCTAAACGCTGCCTCCATTTTTGAAATATACAATTGATGTGTCAGAATTTATAAAAAAAAATCGGTTGTCTGTAAAGTCGGTTTACTGACGATAGTTGAACGTGACAACGTGATAAGAAAATGGAACACCTCAGAGCGAGGTAACGCCGCATACGTCATGTTTTTTCGTTCATGCAGCCGGCTCCATTGAATTATAAGACGTTGTCACGTCAAAAAATGTATATTGTATAGCCCATTTAGTCACAGGACAAGTTGAAACTACATTTTAGTAAACCTAAGTAACGTCTATAATGTTGTGTAATTCAAGATATAAAACATGTACAAATTGGTCCTTCGACATGTATGGCGTGTTGGAGAACCACGTAATTAATATATTCACTTTGAATTGCATATAAGGACATTTGAAAAAAGGCCACGCCTGTGAAGGCTGGCCAATAAAGGCCACTTGGCGGGATACTGCTTGGTAATTATACGACACGGTGTCATTGGTGTCTTCATTCTACTATTTATGGAGACGACTCCTTCCAACGTCCGAGAGTGTAGATTTTGTAATTTTCAAATGTTTTGCTAGACTAGATTGAGTACAAAAGATATATAATGGGTCATGCAATCTATCTATATAGACAGATACATCTATCCATCATAAAAATTTAAGTAGGAACTAAACACAAGTGTTCCTCGTCCTATTATTTTAATGTTATAAAATCCGAGGTCGAGTAATAACGACCAAACTATACGCGTCACTTGAATATTCCATTTTGTTTTCAGGGTTCCGTTGCTCAAAATTACAAAAAGGGATCCTTCCTTTTTGTAATTTTGAGCAACTCCGTCGTCTATCTTTCTACCTGACAAACCAAAACCTATAGGATACTTAACATTGACATAGAATTATGAAAATTTTAAATAAAAATTATAACCGACTTCAAAAAATAAAGTAACTAAAATGTTATAAAATAATCGCGTGTACAATCTTTGCGTTTACCACGTCATTATTGTTACTTTTGGAGTCGGTGTCAGCTAAGTTAAATAGGTACCTACAGCAACAAATACGTCACCATTGTCGTATTTGTTGCTCTAGGTACCTACCTATCTACCTTGGCTGACACCGACTCCAAAAGTAACAATAATGACGTGGTAAACGCAAAGATTGTACACGCGATTATTTTATAACATTTTAGTTACTTTATTTTTTGAAGTCGGTTATAATTTTTATCTAAAATTTTTTATTTCTTAATTTTTAGTGATTCATTAAAGAAAGGCATACAGAGATAGACATTTTGGCATATTGAACCGTATGAAGTAAGCCCAAAAAAATCTGTAAATCGTCGAGGAGTTCCCTCGACTGTCTATAGTCTCCATCATCATAACGGTAATGGCACGTATCACCCATAAGGGTGCAAAGTTCTCATCAGTATAAATTAATTAAGTCTAATCACAAGGTAGCTACTTTAAACTATTTAGGAGTTCTCTTAACTGAGCTTCGTCTTCATCATCAGACCCCCAATCACAGTCACAACCCATCTAGGTGTAAAGTTCTCATCAATACAAATTAATCAAGCCCAAACACAAGGTTACTGAAGTAAATCGTCGAGGAGTTCCCTCGACTGTCTTCTTGCTCCAGCATCAGATCGACTCTAGACCTTCATTAAATTGTAGTGCTTTAAAATGCTTATTTAAAAAAATATTAAGCACACTAGTCATTCCTACAAATTTAGAAAGTTTCCCTCGATTTCTCTAGGATGCCATCATCAGATCCTGGTTTCCTTATCATGGGACCAAATGGCAAGTATACCCTTTCAAGCAAAAAAATTGACGGAGAAATCGGTGTACATACATTTAAAAAAAATGCCGGCCGAGTTGCGAACCTCCCCCTTTTTGTTGAAGTCGGTTAAAAAGCGTCTTCATTTATGCTGCGAGAACTAATCTCGCAGCATAAATGAAGAAAAAAATGTAAAACTCGTTAATTTTTGGTTGTTTTACATAATAAAATACTTTTTACGGAACCCTTACCGCGCGAGTCAAACTCGTATTTTTCTCATATACTCTATAGATAATGTAAATAGCAGTTTTGGACGCCATATTATTATGAGGTTCAAAGTTTTTTTGTACCAATTTAAGCAATTCCAAAAGTTTATATAACTCTCAGTTTCAATTTCAAAGGAATGGTATAGCGTTAAACGAAAATAAGAAAATAAAACGCTTAATAACCCCTGTTAGTAGTAAAACGAATTTGAATTCAAAAAAATAATATTTATTTAAGTGTTTAAATGGCATAAAAAGTTTTTAATAAGGGAAAATTGAGAGGAAAATGTTGCCTTTGATACACTGTTGGGGTGTAACATAAGCTGTAACATAAGCTTCAGGGAACAACACTCCATCGAGCCGTTGTGGAACTCAGTTCACATAATACACATATTTAGAAAGGGCCAGGCTCACGTGACTCTAAGACGAATCAAAACATTACATGGACTAGCCATCAATAATCTTAACCCGGAAAAGTTGTTGCCTGGCCACATGACCAGGATTCGCTAGAAGAGCTCCAACGTCTATAGGAATTTAACTCAATAAGCCTCAGAACTCTCTGCATTAATTTCCTTAGAAATAAACAACTTATTAACGTACAAGTTTTGATGTGCTTTAAGCATTCTGGGCCACAAGTTATTTATAAAAAACAAAAAGTTTTAAATAAAAACAATTATTAAAAACCTGACTGAAAAAATCACTTAAAATAATTGTATAAAATTTTCGCTTGCCAATGTTAAGCAACTGCAAACCAATGTACTCTTAGACAGTGAAAACTTGGAATTGGTGGACTCCACAGTTTTCCTAGGAATAACTCTAGATTTTAAGCTGCAGTGGGGTCTCCACATAGCTAAATTAGCGAATAGACTCAGTTTAGCAGCATATGCAGTGAGAAAAATAAGACAGTTTACTGATGAAGACACGGCGTGAATAGTATATTTTAGCTACTTTTATAGCATTATGTCTTATGGCTTATATATATCTTATATACTTTTTTAGGTAAATGCTGCCGATATAAACACATAAGTACATACAAACTTATTTGTGCTGCAGTATTCATCTTTGAGAGAAAAATTTGAAGAAATAGGAATTCTGACTGTCACCTCTCAATACATCTTTGAAAATTTACTGTATGTCCGGAAAAACATAAATGAATTTTGTAAGAAAAGTGATATTCATAGAAGGGATATACGTAATAGACATAGGTTACATGTACCAGTGATTAGACTATCAAAAGTAAGCAATTCTTTTAAAGGCAACTATATACGCTTTTACAATAGGATCACAGAAAACGTTCAAAAGCTATCCATTAAAAAATCAAAAAAGTTGTTAAAGAGCGTTTGTGTAGTAAATTAAAAAGTAAAAGATTTCATGGAAGATACCACACCCTGGGCGTTGCTCCCGGCTTTTCAGGATCAGATGTAAAACTGTTATAGAATACATATTATTTGAAAAGATTAGTTCCACTGAGTTTATTTCGCCGAAAAACCCCTATGGGTTTGCCTTGGAACCGGTGGTAGATTCAATTGACCTTCAAAAAGATAAAATTGATTTTGATTTTAATTATTAACCACTAACTACAAAAGAAAAAAAACAAGCTCTACAATAATTTAGTGTATTGTATTTTATTCGATACTTACATAAACAACAGATATAATATTTTGATGTATTAAACAGGCGGTGATTTTTTGCAGTCGGGATTTTTTAATGAATATTTTTAGTTTAAATACTATCAAAATTGTCAAATTATTAATTAGATTAGTTTGTTATTTAAGCGTTTTTTTTGTTTTTTAATTTTACGTAATGCCAAGATTCCTTTTGAAATGTCTTTCTTTTTACCAAAAATATGTTTTTTTTTTGTTTTATTTGAATTTTGCAAAGATGTAAGTCGGCAGGTGTTATTCATAGATGCTCACTTATCTAGGTAAAATTATAGATTCAAGTCGATTGTTTTTTTTATACATAAAAATCTTATCTTAATTAAGCCTAAGAGAATTGAATTACAAAGGGAATCTTATAGTATCACTTCGAAAATGTTGACTCCGTCATATTCAAATAGAATTGTTTTAGAATTGGCATAATAAAATTTTTTGAGCAACTTGAGAGTAAGAAGAAGAACATGAAAAATTGATTATGCTTATCTAATTTTCTATTGGCAACTTATTTGACAGATTCATTATTTAAGTATCATAATCATCAACCTGCTGGAAATAGGTTTTTCAACAAATTAAAATCTTTGTATCATCATCATCATGAGCCCCTATCCGTCCACTGCTGAACATAATTTAAGCGAACTTCAACATATCTTCATATTTATAAATCGCTAATACGTCCGCAACTTGAATATGCTGTGCTTATATGGAACCCATATTATAATAAATATATAGACGCACTTGAAATAGTTCAAAAAAAATTCTTACGCTGTATGTATTATAAATGTCATTTTTCTTGTTTACCATATGTTCAACTGTTAGACAAATACAAACTTCCCACTCTTGAATCAAGATGTACATATCTGGAATTGATGCTGCTTTACGACTTATATCATAATAAGTATGATTGTATTCCCCTAAACAATAAATTATGCTATAGGATTCCTACTAGAACACACTCTCGTAATCCACATTCCATATTTGCCACTGCATTTTGCAGAACAAATGCTGGTAAACGTTCACCCTTGTATAGACTTGCTTATGTTTATAATGAGCACTTTTTGTCGGTGGATATCCTATCCACAAGAGTGGCCAGGTTTAAAAAACAAATTTTTGTATTATTGCTGTAATAATATTGTTGATGCAATGATCTAGAATTTCGTTTATATATGAACGTAAATATGTTTTACTCAGTGAAGTAAACCAAGCATGTGGATATTATATAGTGGGTACCCCAGTAGTTAATTAAAACTGATCCCAAGATGTAAGTCGTAGGGCTGGGGTATACACATCGATCTAAATACACTGTGTTAGTACTTAGCTATGCAATGTAAGCCACACAGTTAATGTTAAAAGACAATAATATTGTAAAATTTTCCTTTTTTGTATGTATTTCAGGCTTAGTTATAATAATAATGACTAGTGTTTTGTTCAGGCTCTCAAAACTAAATATTATACTTGCTATGGACACTTACCATTTCTTTGATGTTCATTTTACCAATACATATATATATATATAATATATTGTAATCTGGAGTTGACGGTGTTGGTGTCACAATCAATATAGTATTATAAGTCTGTATTTTCTGTGTAAAACTTTATTGTGAACACTGTTAGTCAACTTAAATAAATAAAAAAAAATAAAAAAAAACATAGGCCTACCTCAATGAACGCCAAGACGACCGATGCCTTGACATTCGCATCCAACACGGACCGGCCACTGCATGGAGATCATCTTCCCACCTGGTTAATGGCCGACCAACACTTCGTCCTTCCGAACGCGTCTAATTAACGCATCTATTGTCTTTATAAAATAAGTCAAAATTACTTATTTCAGCCTTTATTTTACTTAAGAATAATATTTGTCAATTAGTGCTGTATAAAAAATATATTCACAATTTTTTCACTTTTATTACGTCGGATCGATATTTCATGAAAATGTCCAACTATCGAAAACTTAAGGCAAACATATAGCTTAACCTTGTTACGAAGATTATTTTTATTGTACAATTTACTAACCCCAAATTCATAAAGGTGAATCTATTGACCTAGTTCAAAAAGTCGTCATAAAAATTAATTTATAATTTATGGTTGAATTTTAATCGGAATAAACAATTGGTGGTAGCATGTGATGATTTACTGCCAATATTAATTTTATAGTATTGCTAATACTAGTGGTATTTGGGTTTTCATTTGTAGAGCTATTTGAATTTGCCTCAGAAGACTATTTTTTTAATAATAATAAATAAAAGTAATCCATTGAAAGTATTTATATTATCAAATGTTAATTTCTTTACTCCCCTAATCTACTTTTACATAAGTAAAGAACTGTTTCATAAATTAAATATTTACAATCTAAAACAACAGCAACAAACATTAACCCATAATGACATTTGTGAGATGATCAACTAAAAAAATCAATTAAAAGAACTTATCGACTGTCCATGAACACAACCGTTCGTTTTCATTCAAGTTCTGAAATTTGAGCATAATATATATTTGCGTATTGTTTTTTGGCGATCATTATCGAAGAAACGAAACAAAGTTATTTAGAACTTCATTACCTTTGTTTTTACAAAGTCATAAGTATGAAGCATATAAAAATATTGAGTATTTTGAAAGAATTCAGGGCAATCAATCCATCATCTGATGTGCTCTCAAGGAATTTCATACGTGTGAACGAGACAGTGTCATCAACTTATAAAGCGTATAGAAAACTAATTATACCGAATTACAGGGCAGGGGTAGTTAAAGGTGCGAAAATTGAGTGTAAAACGGAACGGCTCATCAGCATCTCATTATAGAGCTGTTATCGAAGCGACACGCGATGCCTTCCGAGTTTAACACGTTGAATGATTACAGCCTGTATAACATTAAAGCCATTGCCTCAAAAATACAGGCTGTCCAAATTATAATTTGCAAATTTCGCTTCTTTATTGGACTTCTTAATGAAATAAACGGTTTGTTATGGTCTTTACGAAGTAATACCACATCATCATTGCAATATAATAATATAATGATTTGTGAAATGAAGATTTTTTTTAATGATGGCGAATTAGTACAATAACTTAATAGTAAGTAGAAAATTAGTACAAACAAATTTCTCACTCATAGGTAATCTATACATATTTTAATTGAATTGTAAGTATTGGATTTTAACATTAATAATTTTTAACATTAATAAATTTAATATTAAAAGCTTATCTTGTTTAGATGTCAATTATATTTTTTTTGAATTATAACAGTTTGACAACTGATATCTGATAGGATTTAGTAAATATTATTATGTAAATATTTATAGAGCGTCCTTGTCTGTGCTAACACGTTATATGGTGACACGCAGAGAGGGCGGTACGAGCGCACCTGTCCCGCCAGTATAAGAATAGAACTCAAAAGTGTGTTATTTATGCATATTATATAAGTATTTTGTATATGCTACCCGCACTAAGCCTCCTAATTGGTAAATTATACGTAGTCAGAAAAACGTAGTCCTTAGTCTCATTTCAGTTGTCTAAGATCTATCTTAAATTTGTTAGTGCCTCTCACTGTTTTTGATTTGTTCATAAGTTCACAAGAGTTGCTCGTTGTTTGATGTGAGTTGGCTTTTCATCCACTTTCATGCACACATTAGGCATTTGTGTGAGCAGATAATGAAGAATAAGGACTAACATGTACACGCGGGTAAAGTGGCAATTAATATTTAGTGAATAAATTTAAGTTATAATTGAAAAAACAAAAAAAAATTAACATGCTTGCCTTAAAAAGTTCAAATAAACGTATAATTTAAAAATAAGATTTACTTCTTTATTCAAATAATAAATTAAGCCTACCCTAGTTATTGCGTCAAAGGGGGTGAAAATGTAAATTTTTGTTGGTCTAATTAAAATTTTAGAGCTAGACTTAACATGTAATATAAACGTATTTCATGCGACACGAAAATGCAAATACTTATGCTATTTTTCAGGTTACACCTAAATAATGTGAGACGATATAAAGGCATTGAATTTCAAGGATATTAAAGGCTTTGTTACTTTTAAAATATACTCTATATATCAAAGGTACGGACCAAATAGTTCTTATCTTCTGTCTTGGGAAAATGTTTTTCTTTTGGTAGTAGTTATAGCTCAGGCTTATATCTATACGAACCGTTACTTTAATATAAAAGAACATAGACCATATATTTTATCATCCACACAATCATACTGTTAATGGATGCGAAAAAAAGGTTTATGTTACCCACCACTATCCTCTGCCTACCTTTCTGTATACTGAGCGAATCGCGGGAGATGCAACGGGTACTTTATTAAAAGGGTAATTTAATATAATGAAAACAATTTTACGGATTTTATCTCGGTTTATTAAGTTTTTTACATGCCCGACATTGTCGCGCCCTTGGCCACCTCAGTCTTCCCGTGACCATGGTTGCTGTAAAGTATCCGAAACGTCGGGCAAAAAACTTAATAAACCGCGATAAAATCCATAAAATTATTTTCATTATAATGAGTGAAATTCGCGTAAACATTAGAAAACAATAGGGTAATTTAAATAACAAAATAAGCCAAATATGTTTTAGGCAAATGTAATATATAAGTCATAACATACATGTAGTAGGTAGGTAATAAACAAATTTCCCTAAAAAGTGCCATCTCCTAGAGAACATTTCTAAAAAAATTCCAAAGCAATGGCGTAAACTGTAAAGCCTAATTAAGACCGACACCGATTTGTCAATTAAACAAAAGGAAAACTTAAAAGGTCATTCGCAAAGAGAACGAAGCTCGAATAACATGACGCGATTGGCCGGCGGGTTTGTGGGGTGGTCGCGCGCTGTGTGGCGGATAAATGCAAATACGGGGACTCGGTGTCGCTATCTTTATCTCGCGACATGCGAGCTAACACGGCGCCGGATTACACTGCGGTGTAACGACGCCCTAAGGCCATTTCTTATGGGCGAGTGCGGCTAGTCGTGCGGCTTGGTGTAATTCTTTATTAAGATAATAAATACAATTGTTAAATAAGTTATTATAATCAGTTTGGCAGTACTCTTTGTCTTCTCTATTCGTATTACCAGAAATATGCTATGTACATATTGTAAATACCCTCAGTCATAAACTTCACATACTCTCAGTCTCATAATTAATAAAATGATAAATAAAAATAATTTATTAAATTCATACTATAGTTAATTTCATGTTACGAGTTACTTTAAATGATCATAGACATTTATTCAAATTATAAACGTTTCAGAAGTGGGTAGGGAATGATGACGAAATTTTGAGAAATGATTTATCCATTTATCTGAAAAATCATGCTTGAACATTTTTTTAGATTAATCCAAAATATCAAATTGGCATTATATTTATTTTACCTTAATATTAATATGTTCGGTTTACTAGTTAGTTGCACAACAGTGTAACAGGCGGTCCCTTTTAGCTGGCTCGGAGTTTGTGCAACCGGTACAAGTAAATGAAGATATATTTATTCGAAATGCGTTAAAATAGCGTTTCTGTTGTGGTGCTGTTATCAAATTATTAATTAAACCTGCTAACGATTAAACGTACGACTATAGCCGGATTTAGGTGTAGCCAGATTGTGGCTTTCATTAGATGGTATATTTAGAGTAAGTATTCTCATTAGAGAGAATTGGAGATGTAATGGCTTCGCTAATAAACCTGATAATTTTATAAAATCAAGTTTAAAGTAATGTCATATCATTATAAGTTAAAGCCAGTAAAGCAAGATAACATTTTTGAAAACAAAAATATTTTTTTTTTCATCAGGGGGCAAACGAGCAGTCGGAGCCTCACGGCGCCGACGCCCATACACATCCGCACAGCCAAGGCCACGCAGATGCGCTGCCCTCCTTTTCCCTATCCCCCCAATGGGCCATCGGATACTCGCAAACCGCACGAAACGCGACAGCATAGCTGTCACTTGAAGCCGGTGTTATGTGAGCGAAAGGTCCTGCCAAAGGACCCTGGTCGTGCCGGCCCAGTTCGGCTGCAATGCAGCATGGCACTACCTCTTACATGCCTCTTACAATAATATTTAAGATTTTAAACTTAACATGGTTATTTTCATTACTAAAAATAATTAAAAAGGGGTAAATACTTACCATGTTTTCGTTTTTATTTCGAGTCTCGCGAATAAGACATTCGTAGATAATGTCGAATTATCGAGCTCCACGAAATAAAAAATTAAAAAATGGTAAATGTCCCCTTTTAAATGACTTAGACAAAAGAATTATATAAAATTAACTACACAAAATTCCCTTACAATTTTGATTACTAAATATAAGAATTATTTTACGATATTATTTAATTCGAAACACCGTAAAGCTGTTTCACGGCAGAAATAAGCAAACACTCTGCAAAAGCGCATCCCTCCTACCGGTACAAACCTGATTTGATCTGATCTCATGACAATATTTATCTAACCATTATACAGTCTCTTAAAGAAGGAAAAAAATCCAAATCCACAAATAAAAAAAAACAGTGAATCATTTTTTGGATATGCCCGTTAATCAATAAACATTAATTACAAATACTCTTAAGGCTTAGAAGGCGTCTAGCATAAAACATGGCACAATCACGATAAGGCGGGACGCACACTGCGCGCGAACAGACAAGTGGTATAATTGAGAGTTGTCTCTGGGGGGTCCAGAGGTGTCGTCTTATGCTAATCAATTCAGTAGTTTGTTTTTTACCCACTATCGCCACTGGAATCGGGCCCTTCGTTTTTATTCGGGTTCCGCGAGATTGGTTGGAATTTTTGTCGTTAAGATTTTTCGGAAACATTTTTTTCGTTTTTAATTGTTATTGCTTCTGAGTTTCATTGATCTGTACGGTTTGAATGTAATCTCGGGTACTGCCGCGTTTCAAATATAAAATACTTCAGTAGATCGAAGAGATAAGTGATTCTTCTTGTTTGAAGTTTTAAGAATTTTTATGAATGATGAAAAAAAATACTGTTTCAATGTGTAATTAAATGATTCATCATCTCATTAATGCTTGTTCGAATCACTAATGAATTAATTTCACAACTATAATACCTAGTCAACCGAAAATAATTAAACCAAAACCAAACCAAAAAAAATAGGATGTATATGTAATAAAATTAAAATGAGTGTTTGTAAATTATTTTCAATGTATTTTTATAAAATCAAATATATTTTTTATAAAATTAAAGATCTTATAATAATATTTAAGTCTTGATTGCTTAGTGTTTCAATACGAGTCAGGTCACTTAGGCCCATGTTATATTTTTTTTCATTTTCCCGGCCACATCAACAGAACCCTCTCGATGGTTTCATTCAAAGAGGTCGATTATTTTTTTACGAAGCGTATAATTCAGTGCTGTCGCCGGCCAGTTAAGATATCTTAATGTGTTCCTTCTGTTTTTATCCTTACTTTATTCTAAACGTGTTTTTCGTGGGCTAAGTAAATAAAGTTTTTAATTTATATATTAAAATAAAAGTTTTTTGATATTTATTCTTATTTAATTTTCGGAAACTGCTAATAGCTGGGGATTAGTAACTGATGTTTTAGCTTTAATTTCATTGAAGTCCTTATTGTAACATATTATATTACATAATTGTAACAAGAAGACATATTTTGCAACATGCTATACTATAGGTTTGTGTACATTTATGAAAAATACACAAACAATACTGATCATAAATACGAAAAAAAAATATGTTTCTCTACTTTTTTGATACTTCGGATCCATATTTTCAGATACAATTATTTAACTACTTGCTTTTTTTTTTTTAATTACTATGCAATGAAATTAATCATCTGAATAATCAAAAAATCACAATACTACTTTAAACACATGATACTATGATACTATGTTATATTCATACGTAGGTATTTAAACAAACATCAATTTCTGACTGAAAAAGTGACTTGCTTCACTTTCTAGTCCGACTGTACTGTGAATATTTGTGTAATGTATGCTTGAACAATAAGCAACACGCAAGTATAAAGTAAGGGGTTAGAACTTAGAACGCTAACACATTCACAAGCTTAGTTTGTACTTAACAAATGATTATAGCTATTATATCGTTACAACAACTACCCGAACTAAATGATTTTATTAAAACATATTGCCTATTTATTTGTATTATGTGTTAAGGCGTTTTATTGCTTATGTATAAAGAGCATACTTTTGTGGTTTTATCAATTCTTATGGGTCTATTTTTTCTGATGTTTACGCGAATTTCACTCTTATTATTATTGTAATAAATTACGGTTTAATAAAAATGTACCTAAGTGGAAAAATATAGTATCTATGGATTCAATTTCTAATACCAAAAATAATGTAATGAAAATAAGTTAGATGCGCTGCATAAAAATATTAAAGGGATGGAGTTCCTCGTCAAGTCGGTCGTTTACGTATAAGCGAGTAGCCGAAGCGTATCATTTTAAAAACCTTTATAGTTTATACCATATCAAGTGGACATTGCATTGATAATGTTGTTACGGAATAAGTTAAAAGTAATCAAGATTATTTTCATTCCAAGTAAGTATCATCAGCTACATATTTTTTGTGACCGAACATGTCCTCCGACCGGTTGCCCGGTTTCCTCATCAAAGCCACTTCCAGCCACATTTTTGTGCCACTTTCCGGTACGCGGATTCCATTCCAGATCATGTCTATTTTAGCCTTCGATATGCGACGTATGCGGCCCTCCCAGGGCGAATTAGACGGTACTTAAAAATAATCCACAATGGTTATCTATCTAATGAATTTAAAATCTTAAATTAAAAAAAAAATACTTACTTAATTGTATAACGATCTTTTGGTGAAAATGTCATGGTAATTTATTATTATTAAAAAAACAAAAACCCGACTGCAAAAGACATTTAAATTTGGCAAAATTCGCCATATTTTTTTATATACTCAGTGTCACTCTCACAGCAAATACAAATCTGGAGACACCTCTCCAGCTAAAATCCATCGACCGGTTCACGCCGCAGAGCGTGCCAAACAATTATACCTACATCCATACATACCTACTATCGAAAAACATAACCTTCGCTCTGGCCCAGTCGGGTAAATAAATTCAAACTGTACCTTACAAGTTAAAAACTATCATAGTAAAAAAATTACGTATTTTATCGCGGCTTATTAAGGTTTTTCATGCCCGTTTTTGATACTTTACAGCAACCGTGATCTAGGACCATGGTATTATAGTATTTAAGCAGGATACGTTATTTTTTTTATTTTTTTTTGTTGGATAGGCAAACTGGCAAACGTGCCACCTGATGGTAAGTGGTCGACGTCGCCCATGAACATTAACTAGTTTACCTGAAACGAGCCCAGGCAACTCATTTATGTGTTGCCTATTCTGAGACATAAGATGTTAATGCCAGTAATTACACTGCCTGTCTTGCCCTTCTCTCCGAAACACAGCAAAGCTGTTTCACGGGAGAAACAAGCAACGTTATTTTTAAGAGCTACTTTTCACTCTTTTACATTTATGTGTAAGATATCAAGAAGATCACCGGTGGGAGAGATGCGCTGTGTCGCGCTCCCATCTGCATGGGTACCACCATCTTGCTTGTTTCTCCCGTGAAAAGGCTTTGCTGTGTTTTGGACTAGCACCGAGACTTAACATCTTATGTCTCAGGATAGGCAAAACATAAGTGAGTTTCCTGGGCTCGTTCCAGGTAAACTAGTATATTATGTTCATGGATGACGTAGACCTGATGCTAGATTGCCTATCCAACTAACATAAAAAAGATCAACATCGCATGATGTACTTATATTATATTACTTATATATATATACTTATATATATATTACATAAAAAAATCCTACACATTTTCGTCACACATTTATATACTGATAAAATATACTTCCACAGTTTCTTGATTTGAACGTAACCGTATATCGACATGTTGTAATTACTGAATGTCATGGCACGGGAAAATACTAAAAATGTATGATAAATCAAAAGAAAGTTAGAATTAACGTATAGCGTGGTCACGAAGTGCTGTAATATGTCGTCTTGTAATATTATATTATGCTAATGGGCCCATAACAATTTCGATACGCTCGCTCACACCGAAACGGTTATAGGCACGGATCGGCTAAACGCTTGCATATTAAAAAAACTTAGTACCGACATAATAGAATGCTGAAAACATGGGCTTGGCATAACGCATATTGTTGACTTCTTGATCATCATAATATTATGACACACTATTTGTCACATTGTTGCAAACGCGATCCTCTCGAAATAAGACGAGATACGCCACAGGTTACCTGTGCATTTTACAAATACATATATAGTCAACATTTGTGCTAGTTTTTCGCGCCCAAGTGCATGTGTAGATCATATTGTTTGTATTTTATGCAAGCTGCAGCTTTCCAAAAGAACATCAATTACCGATTCCTACAATCTTGCATCCCGGTAAGGATCGTATGGACCGCTCATCTGGACCTGGCACGATATTAGTTAGTTCTGGGTGAATCGTTAATGATCATAGCATAAGAGTAGCTGATATAGTTGAAAATGCTAACAGAATATTTGAAGTAATGTAATTTAATGGTGGCGGGTGGTGTAGTGTCAGGTGAATTCGATACACAAAAGAATGGAACAATATTTTCATGAACTTATCAAGCTACCACTGGTTGTCATCAATTAAACACATCAATTAAAGAATTTTTCAACATATATTTTTTTTTCTGATGGATCTATGCTAACGGCCCGAAGGCCCTAATGCTACATCGGATTAGTGTGAGCCCATTTGGCTCACTTTTGGTTTATAAAAGTTAAGGGTTGCCCCCCGCCAACCGTGCAGTCTGTGACCATACGGCCTCCTGGCGTCGGGTTGGGCAACATAATTACAATCATTATCATCTTCCTTTGTAGTTTGTCATATTCCCAAAATCATTTTTGTCAGACAAAAATTAATTTAATATTTTATCGACAGCCCACCGCCCAACACTAGCGGCGGCCGATATGCAAAGCAGACGCGATGTTTATCTGATCGGTAACAAGCAAGCGCGGTCACACTTCACGTTTGGTGACGAATCATTTCTTTTGAAGCTCTAAAAGTTTATGTATTTATTTGTTTTAATAATATGATAGTAAAGAAAGTAGCAGTAATAAGTAGAAGTAGAAAAAAATATTATAAATTTGTTACTGCTTGCTAATTATACACAATATACATAATATATGTGTACATATATTATATTAACCATTTTTTTTTCTTTTACGCCGGGAAATGCTCTGAGGCATCCCGCCTGTGTGAGTGGGTCTCCCCAGGTGGGTATGTGGGACTCGCTGCGCCCGAAAGATGGTAAATGGACGCAGCTATACCCACTAAAACCCGGCGAGTGCCACCAGTGCCGCCTTGGTGAGGTGCCCCGGATCTGTTAAGCTGACAGGGCACCTTGACGGCTAGTCAGTCCAGCAAGGGACCGACGCCACCTCCACAGAGGAGTTGTCCCGCACCACAGAACAACCCCTCCCAACGTTGGGACAGTACAATGGGGTGAGGTTCCCATCCTCACCCCTTGCCCTCTGCTCTTTTGTCCCCTCTTCTTATAAGAGGGGTACAAAGAGCCCCCTCGGCTCAATTGGCTTCGCCCAATGTGCTGGGCTCACCCTAGGCTACTGAGCCCCACCGCCACGTCAAGGCTTGAACCATGGTGGGGATATTAACCATATAATAGCTAGTTTATAACAACAATATCTAACACTTTTTATATTTAATAACTCTATTAAAAGAAATCGCTAATTCGTGCTTCATAAAATATTTATAATATAAAATTATTAGGTCACCTTTCCCTTTTGTATGCAAATGAAGTATTAGACATATTTTTTATTTAAGTAACGCTTTATGAAATATACTTCAGATAAATAATTAAAATCATTTTATCGTAAACTAAGTTAACGTAACGTCATCACGTTGGCCCACTCTGGTGGTAAGACCAAATAACGAAAATAATATTAATTGATTTAATTGACCACGACTAAAATTTATACTTAAAGGTACTTGTGCCGCGCTTTCGTCAGGATAGTGGAACCAGCATTCTGCTTATTTATTCCATGAAACAGTTTTGCTGTGTTTCGGAAAGAAGGGCAGGACAGCCGGTGTAATTACTGGCACCGAGACTTAACATCTTATGTCTCAGGATTGACAATACCTGAATGAGTTGCTGGGCTGGCCCTAGGTGAACTTGTTTATGTTCATGGGTGACGCTGACGACTTACTTTATGTTGACTTACCACTTGGTCAAGCCCCTCTCTCTTTTTTCAATGCATATCTAAATAAAAACACATTAATCAGTAATTTTGTTAGTATATATAGTTCAGTAACAAGGCACCTCAACGGCTAGACAGTCCTCCAAGGGACCGACGCCACCTCCATAGAAGGGTTGTCCCGCACCACTGAACAACCCCTCCCAACGTCGGGACAGTGCATGAAACCTTACCCCTTGTCCCCCTTGCTCTTTTGTCCCCTGTTCTTATAAAAGGGGTACAAAGAGCAGCTTCCTCGGTTCAATTGGCTTCTCCCAAGGTGCTGGGTTCACCTTAGGCTACTGAGCCCCACCGCCACGACAAGGCTTGAACCATGGTCGGGATCATTACCTACTAGTCAAATACATAAAAAATATATTATTATGGGCCAATATAACATTTTGAATGGGTAGAAAATTAATAAAGCTTTATATTTATATAATATCTACTATGGTCTCATTTTTAAGATTAAATTAATATGTGTCGATTAAAGAAATAAAAACTGTTTATGTACTATTTATTTTAGTAAAATTATCGACATCGATATCAATACCACCCCTACCTATTCAAGTTGAAATAAGACGCCACGCATTTAAAACTGATATTCGCGTGACGCTTTTTTATTTCATATTTTTTCGATTTTCACGGTGATCGGTCGCGTTGATAGCATTGATTTTTTCCACGGCGCACGCACTTACTTACTTAATTCCTGATTTAGTACCGCATCATATTTTGATAAGTATTTTTAATTTGAATAAATTATGTTTTAAGCGTGCCACGGCTGCGTAATGGTGGGTATAACCGCCACGGTACTTACGGGCGTCACACTCGAATTGTAGGCTTCGTTACTTGCACGAACTGTGAATGTCGTGGCGTTAAAAACGGCGATAAAGATGTCATGCGCCTTCATATTTCGGGCGTCGCGATCGTATGTTTTGATTGCGTTTAAACAAGTTTGACTGAAAAAAGGTCAGATTTAAGTTTTTTTTGCTCCGTCCCTGTAATTATTATTATAAGATTAGATTTGCTCGATAATAATTAAAATCGATACTCTACGTTATTATAATCCTGGTGTTTATTTACTACTACTTATAAACTAGTAATTCAAGTAGAGGTCACAGATTGTAATCTTGCTAAGGGCAGAAATTAGTAGGTATGATGTGTATATTTATCGAGCTTTTTGAATTTTAATTGGTATTTTTTTCTCATTGCCCATCACTACGTAGATTGTGAAATGTTTGTTTTTACTTTAATGTAGGTATTTTTTATTATTTTTTTGATATCGCAGGGAAATGCTTTTTACGCATGTAGCTAGGATCTCGGGTAAATCCTGACTCTATGTGCGACTCGCACCTGGGAGTGCCCTACCCGTAAACTAAAACCACTGCAAGCGCCTTCAGCCGCTTTTTGAGGGTCCCGGATATGTATTAATCGGGATTACCTCAGCGACACTGGCCCCGGCTACTCACCAAAGTAACCATATCCAGTGAGCATCTGTGTTAGACGGAAGGTGAGGGGTTTGCGCTTACGGCGCATCCACCGCTCGAGGATCGGACGCAGAGCAGCCGTTAGGATTTTGCCAATTGGCGAGTAAGGCTCTCACCGAGAGACCTCGAGACATGCAGCATATCCGAGGAGTGCAGGGCAAGAACCTTCACCACGAGTTCCCACGGGGGTCACCGGCTAGGGCAGTGGTTGGCACCCACGGTACCGTACGGTACCTCCAAATCATCCTGATCGCGAGGCCTTTTTCCTCGTGGTAAGGTGACCCACCCAGATATTACTTCTACTATAATTATTTAGTAGTAACATAACTTTGGATATGTTGTGGGTAGTTTGTTTAGCATTTAGAGGCATTTGTAAATGCAAGATTCAAAAACATTAATAATTAAAAAATTGAGTAATATTTAGAATAAGAGCTATTTGGACACTACCTATACCATTTGGACTCTACCTATACCATTTGGACTCTACCTATACCATTTGGACTCTACCTATACCATTTGGACTCTACCTATAAGTCAAAGGACCATCACAAAGTCAAAATCAGACTTTGTGATGATCCTAAAGGCATGTGATTTGCTTTTAGATAGCTGCTACTAGATAGTGGACTTCCATATTTGTATATCTTAAAGGATAAATTTATGATGTTAATAATGGATGACCATTAGGAAAGGGGCAGAAGTTTAATGAAGGAGGCCTATTTTCAGCAGTGGACGGATAGGGGCGGATAATAATGATATGATTTTAAATTACCATGGGTATTTTCACTTCTAAAACTATTTACCTACATATTACTATAATATGTTCACTTTTGTTCCGTGGAGCTCGATATTTCGACACTATCTGTGAATTTCTTATTCACAAGACTGTCTTGAGTAGTAGACCTAAGGTCAACTTTAGAAGTTTTTTATTCATATTTATTTATTATTAGTTTACTAATTAATTAAACTTAAAGTTCTTAATATTAAATTATATTAATTGCTTACGGGATCGAGTCTCAAATTGAGAGGTCCAAGTTCCATTCCGACCTTTGCACAACATATTCCAATTGTCATATTGCAAATATCTCGGGTTTTGCCATAAAAGAAGAAGGAATGGTAATATATTGACACCACGTTCACATGTTTTGTGTCATCGTATACGCTGATCAAGCCAAGATCACTATATTTGTATTAATAAACAATTATTTTGAGCTAATGATAAGAAGATATTGATCTCGATATTCATTGAAAAGCAATTGTGGATATGAGCAAATCATCATCATCATCTTTAAACCAAGCCGAGACAGCAGAGGCCCGATAATGGACCACTCAAATGTAGTAAATGATAATTTAGCATTTTCTATAAAATAATGAACTGTCCATAATCTTTTATCCGACCTCTACAGCTCAATCACCAAACTATTTACATAAATCAATGAGTAATTGGTGTTTTTCTCTTTCCAGAAGCCGCCCGGACAGAATGCCACATACAGGTAAAAACGCCGCATTTGGCGATACATTAATCCAAGCCCACGCAACGATTGAACGGCAAATTTGAAAGCAATGGCGACATCGACTCCACCTTAATGCTCAAAAAGAATCACCTCAACTCTTAATTAACTTAAATGACCCACATTAAAAACGTCCACCGACTTTACCTCACGCATTGAAATCATAAGCGTTTCAAAGAACCCTTATCTGCTGGGACCATTACGAGTAATTAAGAATCGAGTCGAATCTCGTATCGAGATAATATCGGATCCGTATCGAGCCCACCCGGGCAAAACCAACTCGTTTTCTAATTCATTATACATGCTTTGGCTTACATTAACAGCTTAAGGTTGGTGCACACGCGACACTACCGTTCTCGCCTTACTCACTATCGATTACCGAGACGGTAATAGATTATACTCGTTACCACTTCTCTAATTAATGACGCTTTTTGATAGTTATTTATACTAATAAAATATTTTTAATCTATTTTTATACTGTCCAATTAATTATGAGATGTTAATCTCTAAGTGATTCCGGTTTTAATCGGAGTCGAGAAACGCGTTGTTGGTTTGTGGCGAAAGACTTTGCTTGTAAAACCGTTTTCTAAGCTGAGGGAAGTGTTAGCGCACGTAGCATATATACTCGATGCGACTCGACTCCATAAGTTATTTTGCTTACTAAAAGTTTGCTGTTTTATAAATGCCTTACTTAGGTAATTATTGTTACCAAATACAATATTTAAATTATGGCCTAAAATAGGCAATGCACAAAAGGACCATTCCTGTGACCCGTGGACTTTCTGACGTGTGTAGGTGACGTTCACCGCCTTAGGGTTTATTTGCCTTACTGTTTGCGGTCTTTTATAAAAAAAACAAGAAACTGATATTCTACGCCTGGTGGCTACACGTCTCACTAGTTTGGCAACATGTTACTTTTCTTATGTTGTAGCAGAACTACTAGAATAAACCCCAACAGTAATAAAAAGCATGAAATTGATAAAATTACTTACTTGAAATGTATTAAATACATACATTACATAAATAGAGATGGACCGAATGTGATTAGAAACGAATAAAATCCGAAGTTCGGTTTAAATTCGGCCCCGTATACCCCGGGACGGCGGGGTTGGAGGATCTAATGTTGAGGAAGACATAGGTAAATCATTTTACTAAACCTCAGATCAAGTAAGAAAGGTCCTAAACTTACATCATATCTTCATCCGAGGTCCGAGGTGAAGGCCGCTCTTTGTTGGACTTGCAGTTTTATCTAACTTAATTGGTCATTAACATTTAACAAAACATTTTAAAAAAAGTATATTTAAAACCATTTTAGAATACAGGAGCTAATGTGGCAGGCGCACTTTCCCCACCATGGTTCAGGCCTAGTCGTGGCAGTGGGGCTCAGTAACCTAGGGTGAGCCGCTGCACCTTGGGCGAAGCGAATTGAGCCGAGGGGGCTCTTTGTACCCCTCTTATAAGAAGAGGGGACAAAAGAGCAGGGGGCAAGGGGCGAGGATGGGAACCTCACCCCATTGTACTGTCCCGACGTTGGGAGGGGTTGTTCTGTGGTGCGGGACAACCCCTCTGTGGAGGTGGCGTCGGCCCCTGCGGGACTGACTAGCGGTCGAGGTGCCCTGTTTGTTTTAGTGGGTAGAGCTGCGTCCACTCACCAGCTGTCGGGCGCAGCGAGTCCCACTAACCCGCGTGGGGGCGTGGGGAGACCCACTCCCCCGCGGGATGCCTCAGAGCATTTCCCGGCGATAAAGAAAAAAAAAATAGGCGCACTTATTACTAAATAAATATCTTTTACGGAATTAACCTATTTCCTTATTTTCCTATTTACTTATTTACCTATTTTGGTACGATCTTAGCAAAAAATGAGATGTAAAATGAACATGTTGATTCTCGTTATTAAAGCTATTTAAAAAGTTCTCTTGAGCAAAGCATTCGTAGGAGTGAAAAATGTGGATTACGGAATTCATTGTACCTCTGATATCATTGTAATTGTAAGTTATCGGAAAAGTCTTAGTTACAATCTAAATAAGCCGCGATAAAATCAGTAAAACTTAAAAGGTAGTATTATTAAAATGTTTACTGGCCATCAAAATTTAGATATTATTTTTAAGAAGTTAGTTATATTTTATGTTGATATGGCATATCGAGGTGTTTGGTTTCATTCACGTTCCCATCATGGTTCAAGCCTTGTCGTGGCGGTGCGATACAACCCCTCTGTGGAGGTGGCGTAGGTCCCTTGAAGGACTGACTAGCCATCTACACATCCGCACAACAAGAGGTTATGCCGATGCGTTGCCCTCTTTTTCCCTATCCCCCAATAGGCCACCAGAAACTCACAAACCGCACGAAATGTGATCGAGAGATACCACCCCAGTCGTGTCGAAGCCTGCCCAATTCGGCTGCAATGCAGCATGGCGCTACCTCTTACAACGTTGACTTCCGAACGACATTGTCAATATACTGATGAACATAAACAAGGATACCTGGGATTGAATATGACGACCTCTGTGGCTCAATGGTTAGCGCGTTGGCGCTCAAGCCCGAGGTAGCGGACTCGAATCCCGCCAGGGAACAAAAAGTTTTCTGTGTGCCTGGGTCATGGATGTGTAGTATTATATAATAAAAGTCTTAAATATATGTATATTATAAAAGTATTATCTTTCCGTTGTCTGGTACCCATAACACAAGTTCTTCGAGACTTACCACGGGACCAGATTGTCGTGGTGTAAAAGCGTCCTTAGATATAGATATAGATATTATTATTATACTTTAGTGCCAGGTTCGGGAAACATTCATGTTGCCTATCCTGAGACTTAGGTCTGGGCGCTAGTAATAAACCTCTCCTCCTTTTTCAGATCACAGAAAAGCTGCTTCGCGAAAAAGATATTACGCTCTTGAATAACCGACATAAATACATAAAAACAAGAAGGTTTTAATGACCGGCAATAAAATATAGAATTTCCTATCACACGTTATACACTACAGCTGATAATATCACAAAACGTCTCTACGTTGATCTTGATTTAAATTATTTAACAAATTATCGGTTTGAAATCGAAGCAGCTTTTTGATTCAAAAATTTTTATGATAATTTTTGGAGACGAGAAATGAAAAAAAAAATTATGGCAACTACCCGTTTTTACCACTTTAGTTTAATATTACTATTACTAATTTACTAGGTAAATTAGTAATGGTAATATTACTAGTTTACCTAGTAAATTAGTAATATTACCATGGATACAACGGATGGCCGATGGGGCAATAAGGTTCTAGAGTGGAGACCACGTTTAGGTAGACGAAGTGTTGGTTCGCCATTGACCAGGTGGGAAGACGTTCTCCATGCGGTGACCGGTCCGTGATGGGTACGAGTGACAAGGGATGGTCCGTCTTGGAGTTCATTGAGGGAGGTGAACGGATAGGGGCTGATGATAATGATGATGATAATGAACCTACAAAAAATATTGACAAGATTGAGTGCATCAACATTTTGTAAAACCCTAATTTACTGGATTGCGCTGGTCTTCCTCAAGCTATAACATCTAATCCGTTGTCACTAGCACGATGCCACGCTCTGCATGGGTCCTACAATTTTGCCTACATCCTGCCCTTGTTTCCAAAACAGAAAAAAATGTTTCACGGAAGAAGTAAGCGTTGATGGTGGTACGTGTGCAGAAAAGATTGCGGCGCAAGCGCATTTCTCGTACCGGTAAAAAAGCGTAAGGAATTTCTTCTTTCTTCATATCCAAATGAGTAGTACCTTTTAGTTTAGTACCTACTAAAGTGTGTAAAGCGTAAGCTGTCGTTCATCCCCACCATAGTTCATGCCTTGTCGTGGAGGTGGAGCTCAGTGACCTAGGGTGAGCGGTGCACCTTGGGCGAAGCTAATTGGACCGAGGGCGGCTCTTTGTACCCCTCTTATAAGAAGAGGGGACAGAAGAGCAGGGGGCAAGGGGTGAGGATGGGAACCTCACCTCATTGTACTGTCCCGACGTTGGGAGGGGTTGTTCTGTGGTGCGGGACAACCCCTCTGTGGAGGTGGCGTCGGTCCCTTGCGGGTGCCCTGTTTGTTTTCTAGATCCGGGCACCTCACCAAAGGCGGCATTGGTGGCACTCGCCGGGTGTTAGTGGGTAGAGCTGCGTCCATTTACCAGCTGTCGGGCGCAGCGAGTCCCACATACCCGCGTGGGGAGACCCACTCCCCCGCGGGATGCCTCAGAGCATATCCCGGCGTTAAAGGAAAAAAAAAAAGCTGTCGTTCATATCTTATCTCATAGATCAAAACCAGATTCAAAGCGTTATTTTATGACGGTACAAGAACAGGAGCTACATACTTTAACGCTAAATTAATTTGAAAACATCCACAGCATGAATATACTTTTACTGTATATACTAATATTCAATATTAAGTATAATACGATATTGAAAAACTTAATATCTTATATAGGAACTCCTTCTATTTTTTTTTATTCTAAAACATCTAAATTCAGTACTTTTTGCATACATACTTCGTGGCGTGTTAAAAAAATTACTAGACAAATTCTAGATATATAAAGTTAAAAAAAAATCTTGCGTCTTATAATCTATTATCCAACCCGTCGCCAGGAGGCCGTGCGGTCGTAGACTTCACGGTTGGCGGGGGGCAACCCCCCACTTTTACAAAGCAAAAGTGAGCCAAATGGACTCACACTAATCCGATGTAAGAGTATTCTAAAACGAAAACTGCATAGACACCTAAATTTCTGCGCATTAATAATCTCTATATCATAATATACTACTCCACAACTCTTACCTATCATAAACTTCTACGTTATTATTATTATCAATTATTATTATGAAAGAGCCCGACCTGTAGTCATAAAGTCGGATTAGTACATGCCAAATGAACATTTCGTTTGAATTTTTAAGATTAACAATTTCAATGATACGTATCTATTCTATTATTAATAATACGTATTATATTATCAATATTTTCTGTAATATATCTTAAATACAAAATTACTTTTGATAATGATTTTTCTTAGGATCTTATAAATCTTATAGGTAATAAATTAATTAGCGGACCCAACAGACGTCCTGTATAAAACATTTTGTATTGGACCGAATTGTGAATCTAAACCTTCTCGAATTCACTTACACACACAAACACAAAACATCCAAATCGATCCAGCGGCTTAGGAGTACAGTAACATGAACGCACAGAAGAATTTATATACCTATGTATAATAGATATAACATTAAAATATATATTTTTTTTAATGTATTAACTTTTATTGATTATTTTTAGCTGATTACATTCAACATATATGAACGTTGTATAATATGTTTTTTTTTATAATAATAATAATAATATCTATGGACGCTTCCACACCACGTCAATCTGGTCTCGTGGTAAGTTTTTGAAGAACTTGTGTTATGGGTACCAGACAACGGAAATATATTTAATACTTTTATACTATACATATATTTAAGATTTTTATTATATAATACACATATTTAATACACATCCATGACCCAGGAACACAGAAAATATTTTTGTTCCCTGGCGGGATTCGAACCCGCAACCTCCGGCTTGAGCGTCACATTATTAGCTTAGTTATAATTTTATTAGTTAGCTTAGTTACAAATTATAATATATTTAGTGTATGATATTTTATACATTTAATATAATTTAGTGTTACCATTATTCTCTGAGGGTAATTGAACAACTTAAATTAACACGTTGCAGGTAATTATCAACAGTCGGTTAGTTTTTAAATGTAAATGTAATTAAATACATTCATGTATTATTTATGTAAAGAATATTATATTATCATTTAATTATTTTTGTAAAAAAACATATTTTTATTAAATTTAACAGATTATTGATTAATAATAACATTATCGTCAAGGTTACTAGGAAGTGGTTAACAATAATAAGTTTGCAATGAAATTGTAAAGGATCAAAAGATCAGAATAATTAGAAAAAGTACCAGGGCCAAGTTGACAAAAAAAATCAAAAACTTTTGTAATTAAAACGCGTTGAAAAAGATTTTTTTTATTGTTTCCTGACCGGAGTCCTATAAGGGCACCACATCTGCTTTATTTTGTTTATCTCCGGAGAATGCTCGCTCTCGTCTTGGGTTTTAATTTTGTAAGCCTTTGGTTTTGTAAATGCCAGATCATCATAACTCACTCCTTGGCGTATCCATGCTACTCGAAAACGAGATCCTGTAACGATGAGGTAGGTATATTATTATGCTTACAACGTATTACATTACATATTATGAACTTCACAGCCATTAAAAGATTATACGAAGTGCCATAAGCGAACTGCAATTATGCTTGGATAAACCAATATAATAGAGTACCTCTATATATATAACGTATAACGATAATATATAACGTAATCCCAACATTTTTATTATTATGCTAATAAAATGCGCAAGTTTTTAAACGTATACGAATTTTAATAATTCATTCCGTGGTTTTTATGCTTGTTGAATAGGCGAACCCTCAGACAAGTCTCCTTATATGTGGTCTGCGCCGCCAATGAACATAAATTATTTCACCTAGGGCACCTCAGGCAACTCAATTATGTGTTGCGTATTCTGAAATGTGATATAGACCTCCCGAGACAATGCTACTGACATGGCTTATAATATGTCTTACAGCTGTAGTCAAGTATTTTTTTTTTTGTCTTTAACGCCGGGAAATGCTCTGAGGCAACCCGCGGTGGAGTGGGTCTCACCACGCGGGTATGTGGGACTCGCTGCGCCCGATAGCTGGTAAGTGGACGCAGCTCTAAAACCCGGCGATTGCCACCAATGCCGCCTTTGATGAGGTACCCCGGATCTAATAAACAAACAATGCACCTCGATGTGTTACTCAGTCCCCCAAGGGACCAACACCACCTCCACAGAGGGGTTGTCCCGCACAGAACAACCCCTCCCAACGTCGGGTCAGTACAATGGGGTGAGGTTCCCGTCCTCACCTCCTGCCCCTGCTCTTTTGTCCCCTCTTCTTATAAGAGGGGTAAAAAGAGCCCCCTCGGCGAAATTAGCTTCGCCCAAGGTGCTGGGCTCATCCTAGGCTACTGAGCCCCACCACCACGTCAAGGCCTGAACCATGGTGGGATTTAATAGACTGACTAGTCAATACTAATATTATAAAGAAAGATTTATTTATTTGTTTGCATGAAGAGACTCCGAAACTACAGGACCGATTTGAAAAATTCTTTCACCTATAAAGTCACATTTTCAATGATTAACATAGAATATTTATTTGGCTAAGGAGGCAACCGAGCAGTCGGAGCTTTATGGTGATTACCGACGCCCATAGACATCCGCACAACCAAAAGTTATGCGGATGCGTTGCCCTCCTTTTCCCTATGGGCCACCGGAAACTCAAAAACCATACGAAACGCAACAGCATAGCTGTCGCTTGACGCCGGTGTTATGTGAGCGAGAGGTACCATCCAGGTCGTGCCGGCCCAATTCGGATGCAAAGCAGCACGGCTCTACCTCTTAATGTATTGTTTTCCCGTGCGAATACCGGGACGGACCACTAGTCTGATGTATTTATTTATACTAATTAGGATCAGTAGGATCAACTGTGCTCCATCGTCGGCTATGTCATCAGTTTCCATCAGGTGAGACAGTGGCCAAACGCAAGCCTATCAAGCATTAAAAAAAAAGAAAAAAAAACTAGGACTGGTTGTTATACTCAAATACTGATGATGACATTCTTCGATCGCTGTGCATGTCGGTCCAAACGGTGGCAAGATTCAAATTTATGGAAAACACACCTGCGACTTGTGAGGTCTCCATTTTGTCCATACACTTTTTCAAGTTACAACAAAACCAGTTGCATGCTAGTTATATACTATTAAAGTTAAGTTAGATACTATCTTGATTTAAATAAGATTCAAACATTTACGGATAAATAGTTCTTATCAAACATTAAACATTGCATTTGACCAGAACGTGGGTTTATTTGATAATCTAAAAACTTAGTAGAGGTAGAGCTATTCTGCTATGCAGCTGACTTGGGCCGGCACGACCGGGTGGTACCTCTCGCTCACATAACACTGGCGTCAAGTTGTCACTTGACGAAAGCTATGTTGTCGCGTTTCTTGCGGTTTGTGAGTTTCCGGTGGTCCATTTAAAGGGAAAACAACCAAAAGTTATTCAACGCATCTGTATAAATTTTGAAGCAGGTACGAAAAGAAAAAAATGAAGGAATAAAGCAATTAAAAGCTTAGAGGTCTCATTTGTGTTCCCTAAACATCGAGGCTAATTTCACTTTCTCTCTCTCTCTCTTAAGTAACATAAAAAATAGAAAAACATATTCTACGCTCACTGTCATAATTTTCTATCACGTCTGGTCTTAAAGTTCCCACAGTGTAGAATTTCAGTTTTCCCACAGCAGCAGAGTACTCCTCGCAGCGACATCTATCCATTTTAAGTAGGTACTTATAGTTTTGCTCTGTACTAAAAATTATAAAATATTGGCAATAGTGGTAGGAAAACAAAGATTATACTACATTTACAAAATAATCAAATGATGTACTTAATATGTCAAAAATTTTCTTTTTTTAAAACAGTTTAGTTTTTTGACACGCGATTCAAGAAATTATGCATTTAAAATAATTTATTAATATTCAAATGTAGTTACTAAAACAAGTTACTTACATTACAATAAACCGAATTGAGGATGTCGGAGTGGACCCTTATCTCCAGGGAGAAACTCCTCGCTGGGGAAAGACTGGTGATGGGGGTCCCCAACGACGTCTTCAAGGAGGACATAGGACATGTCTGGCTCAACTACCAGGCCACCCAGGTTCAGGCCCGATTGCTGCGTACGAGCAAGCAACAGGCGAAACCTGATGTGGCCGATGCCGGACATGCTAGCGGGTCCAAGATGACGGATAGCGGCACACAAACTGACCCACAGAACTCCACAGAGGAGTCGCTGGGGGGTAAGGGCATAGATTGCGGTGGTGTCTGTTCGGGAGAAAATAGATGCTCCCAACAGCCCCTGCGATCAGCCCTGCCCAACAGCGGCCCAAGCACATCAACAGACACAGACCTGGGACCTGTGCAGACCGCCCCGCTGAAGACACCGGAAGCTCACCATAGTGTGACTGACGGTGATCAGAGGCGGGGCCCGAAGCACTAGGTCTCGGGCGATACACACACATTACACACAATGACTCTTTACAGTGACACTACACACGCACACACACTCACAAACACAACACAAAATAAAATAAAGATACTTCAGTTAAATTTGCACCATTGTCGCGAAGCCATGACAGAGCTTTGCAGATTTGTGGTAGCAAACAACATAGACATCGCCTTGCTACAAGAGCCATATGTTATTAATGGCCGTGTTGTTGGCATTGGCTGTCTGGGTGGTGAAACTATCTACCATCGTGTTGGTGAGTCCGACCCCAGAACATGCATCTATGTTAGCAACAGAGCTAGGGCGTTAGGACTAATGGAAGTTGAATGTTACAGAGATCTCACGGCTGTACTAGGCACACTATGTATGGCAGATGGGAATACTAAGAAAATGGTCTTCATGTCGGTCTACATCCCAAGTGAGACGGACTACGAACCACCAGGACAACTTATAGAAGAGATAATGTCGAAATATAGAGGTATGGGTATCCCGATTGTTGCGAGCTGTGATGCCAACTCACACCACAAGGTGTGGGGCAGCACGGATTGCAACAAGAAGGGAGATTTATTACTTGAATATATTATTAGCACGGACCTGGAAATAATGAATGTAGGCAACACACCCACGTTTGTAACTAGAACAAGGAAAGAGGTTCTTGATATAACATTAATGTCAAGCGATGCCTCCCATCTGTTGAAAGACTGGAAGGTTGACACCTCTTATGCCTTCTCAGATCACCGCAGAATAACATTCCACCTGAACTGCCAGCTGGAAGTAGTAAAATTTAGAAATAATAGGAAAACAAACTGGGAAACTTTCGACCTAGCGCTGAGTGAGTGGATTCCTGGTAAAAGAGAATTAAGAGGAAAGGAAGAAATAGAACAAGAAGCCTGTAGGCTTGAGAAAGCTCTTAACGATGCCTATCTCAAAGCCTGCCCACAGAAAGAGATTAGACCGGGGAAGGGACAACCCTGGTGGAACAAATCCCTGAACAAAGCAAGGAAAAGGACTAGAAGGGCACTTAGAGTCGCCTTGAACAGGGACGACGACGAAAGCTGGAGAAAATACAGAGAAGAACGCAACAATTTTAAGTACCAGAGCCGCAAAGAAAACAGAAACGGGTGGAGTACATACTGCGAAAGCGTTACAAAACAACCAGAAGCGGCCAGGCTGGTAAAAACGCTAGCAAAAGACAAAACCTGTAAATTAGGAAGCCTAAGGAAAGGTGACACCCTAGTAGTGGAACCCAAAGAAATACTTGCAGAAATGATGGCCACACACTTCCCGGATAGCACAAGCTATTCAGAAGAAGACATGGTTGTCACATCAGGTGAGAATCTAGCAGAAGCGAAAGCGGAAGCGGAACTGATTATCACCGAAGAAGCATTAACATGGAGCATTGCATCATTCCTACCGTATAAAGCGGCGGGACCCGATGGCGTCTTTCCCAAGATGCTACAAGTTGCCCTTAAGTATATCAAAGATGACCTACTCACCATATACCGGAGTAGTTTAGCAACAAACTACATCCCCAGTAGCTGGAGAAGAGTCAAAGCCGTCTTCATACCTAAGCCAGGGAAGGTTACATATCACGAGGCGAAATCCTTCAGATGTATAAGCCTTTCTTCGTTTGTATTGAAGACACTCGAGAAGATACTAGATAGACACATGAGAGCAGGGATAGAAAAGAGTTCAATGCCGCTACACGCCAACCAACACGCCTACATGGAAGGAAAATCCATTGACACGGCACTACACAACGCGGCAATAAGAATTGAAAGAGCTATAGAGAACAAAGAATATGCCCTTGGCTGCTTCTTCGATGTAGAGGGAGCCTTTGACAAGGCCACTCCTCAATCCATTGTGGAAGCACTTAACAGAGAGGGGATATCTGGACAGATAACGGGATGGATAACTAATATGTTAAAACATCGCTCGATACAAGCTGACTTAGCGGGAACAACATGCACCATTCGAGCAAGAAGAGGATTTCCGCAAGGAGGATGCCTATCTCCGCTCCTATGGTGCATTCTCATAGACGAATTAGTATCAAAGATAAACGCCATGCACATTTACATACAGGCGTACTCAGACGATGGTCTAATTCTGGTCACAGGTAAAGTACTGAGCGTGACCAGAGACATCATGAAGCGAGGAATCGACACAGCGCTACGATGGTGCAGGGATAAAGGGCTAAGCCTGAACCCAGCAAAAACCAAGCTAGTGTTATTCACAAACAAGAGGAAGATTGATAGCATGATTCCATTGAGAATCGATAACGAAAATCTAGAGGTAGTCAATGAAATAAAATATCTGGGAGTAATCCTAGATAGAAATCTGAACTACAAAGCCCACGTTAAAGAGATCTGCACAAAATCCAAATGTGCCCTTGTGCAATGCAGGAGAGCGGTAGGTAGAACCTGGGGCATGAAACCAAATGTGGTTCATTGGATCTACAAGGCCATAGTACTACCAAGAATTCTACATGGAGCCTTAGTGTGGTGGCACAAGGCACAATTAGGAACGAACAGGAAAGAATTCACAAAAGTACAGAGACTAGCCAGCATCATGATATCGAGCGCCATGAAAACAACACCAACGGCGGCTCTAGAGATGATACTCGGCCTCAACCCAGTTGATCTCACGGTCAAGAAGAAAGCGACTGAACAATGGTTCAAGCTTAAGAGCAACAAATTATGGAAGGGAGGGCACTATGACAAAGGTCACGCCGAAATAGCAAAACAGTACGAAGAAAATCTATCCATGATTTTATCAAACAATGATTTGATAAAGAAGGAGAGAATCTTCGACAAGAAATACAAGATAAGCATAGGCTCGAGAGATAACTGGAACATTAACATCGACCACCCAAAGACAACGATGGTCGGCTACACAGATGGATCCAGGAAGGAATCGACGAAGTTATCAGGGGCTGGCGTATATATTAGCCATCCAACTGAAATGAAAGCATCGTTTAATCTAGGCAGATTCTCCAGCGTATTCCAAGCGGAGATATTCGCAATACGAGAATGCGCCAACATGATCAAACAAAATATCACTAGCGCACAGAGGATTGAGAAGGCAGTCATATACAGTGACAGTCAAGCGGCATTGAAGGCCCTCAATAAGAGGGAGACTACCTCAGCACTGGTCAAAGAATGCAAAAACACCCTGCAAGATCTAGCAGACCAGACTGAGACAGTAGTTGCCTGGGTACCTGGACATGAGGGTAATGCGGGCAATGAAGAAGCAGACAGACTGGCGAGAGAAGGAGCCGATGAGACGTTCATAGGCCCTGAGCCGAGACTGCCAATAGCACACAGGATAACAAAAAATGTTATAACCCTGAGAATAAACAAAGAAACAAACCAGAGATGGAATGACACGAAGAGCTGTAGACAGTCGAAATTCTTCATCTCGACGCTTGACAGCAAGAAGACCAAAGAGTTGCTCAAACTCAATAGGGGCAACATTAGAACAGTTGTGGGAATATTGACGGGACACTGCCCACTCAACAGACACCTGTCAATAATGAAGCTAGCAGAGGACCCTCTGTGTCCTAAGTGCAAAGAGAAAGAAGAGACCAGTCTGCACTTCATAACGGAATGCCCAGTATATGCATACGCAAGATGGGAGCTGTTTGGAGCGGACGAGCTGAAGAAGGAAGATTTGGCATATCTAACCATAAGGCAGCTAAGTAGTTTTTGTAGATCAACACGTAGGTTTGAGGGGGTGACACCAGAGGGGCAAATGATAACCCGTCCCCGCATCTAATCCCAGAGGCGAGCCCGGGGAATTGGGTGAAATGGTCCCGTTAATGAGGACTGATCACCCGTCTGGCCTTGCTGGCGTCCCCAACCCTTAAATAATAATAATAATAATACATTACAATCTTTTATGGAATTAGAATGGTCGAAGTTTATAAAAACCCATCAAAAATTCATCCTTGATAATCCGTCATAATAATATTTCGCAATTTTTAAAGATTTTTCCATGGTGAGATCTTATAATAGTTTATACCTTCTGTATTTTAAGGCTGAGTTTAATCTCGGATAGATGGCGTACACCATAAATATACTTATCGTACGGCATAAAACTTAATATCTTTATCTTTAAAGATGGCCAGCAGAATCAAGTTCACAGAACACCGATATTGTTCGCTCCTGTCCCTAACACCGTTGCAATTGGCGAAGGCATAAAATCAGTCATAAGCTATAAAGTGCGCAATAACTTGTTCGATATACGAGCGATATTGGACAAAAAAGAGTTTAAATAACATTTTACAGCCAGCCGATTGTAAAACTGGAAGCGTATTAGCGACGCGTCAATCGGGGGCGAGCAATCTGTATTTAAGGTCTTTTCTCAAAAGTTATATCATAAATTACACACGGACTTGCTAAAATCGGACAATGTACGCACCCATTGTAATGAGAAACTTATAAGTATTATGTGAAAATTTCGCATTTTATAATATAAACTTTAATGGGTTCATTTAGGAATAACAATAGACCTAAAGTAGTCCTGGTTAGTACACAGGTTAGTCCCCACCTCGGCTCAGTAGCCTACGGTGAGCCCAGCACCTTGGGCGAAGCAAATTGAGCCGAGGGTGCTCTTTGTACCCTTCTTATAAGAAGATGGGACAAAAGAGCAGGAGCCAAGGGATGAGGACAGTAACCTCACTCCATTGCACTGTCTTGACGTTGGGAGGGATTGTACTGTGGTGCGGGACAACCCCTCTGTGAAGGTGCCGTCTATCCTGAGGGACTGACTAGCCTTCGTGGTGCCCTGTTTGCTCAACAGACCCGAGGCACCTCACCAAAGGCAGTATTGGTAGCACTCGCCGGGTTTTAGTGGGTAGAGCTACGTCCAGCTTTCGGGCGTAGCGAGTCCCACATACCCGCCTGGGTAGACCCACTTTCCCGCGGGATGCCTTAGAGCATTTCCCGGCGGTAAATAAATAAAAAAGTACACAGGTTAGTAGTATCACTGCATACACTAGGATATACGCTAAAACCAATTATAATTGATTTGATGACAATTTTAAATCAAAATTCAAAAATTAAAATTTTTTGGCGCGATCAAATTACCTATATACTTATAATACATCGATACCTAATAAATAGGATACCTTTAAGGAATATGCATAATAAATTTACTAATAATATTTATTTCAATTGCTAATAATATAAGGCAAAGCGTATCTATGTACGAGTATAATAATCAAAGGTTGGTTTCGCGTAACATTTACACATTGAAGTTGTAATTCAATTTAAATGTATCCTAAGTATAAATCAATCACTCTGCGTGGGCAAGTATTACATACTTGTTTTAAAAATGAACTTTACAACATACGATCAGTAACACCGCAACCGTGTATAGGTATCCATGCCATGTGGTTTATTGCGAAACGTATTCATCTTGTGATGGATCCTGGGCTTCTGAAACGAGATAATTATATGTACACAACATAATTTATTAATCTCGCCTCGTGCGATTGCTTTCATGTTGTTCCACCGACGTAGTATTCATAATGGAAAACAAAGAAATGTAAACGTGAAGTGAATTTTAACATATTATGTAAATACAGTACATATTGGCGTATCCCAGCTCAAATCATTATAGGCTCAGTAACAGGAATCGTAAAGCAAGGAAAGTAATCTGCAGCCATTCAAATCGTCGGCGGTTTCATATGACAATAGCCGTGAAATGGCATAGTAGCCGCGCTTTAAAGAAAGCCCCATAAACGCAAATTGCACCGAACAAATTAAAACGTTAATTTTATAGCATTAAGGTAATAAATCGCGCGGTTCCGAGATTGTTTTATTGCTTTACAATGAATAGTGTTAACGGTAGCTGTAAAGTTGAGTTAATACAGCCTTTTAATTCTTTAATGGAATCGAAAACTTCATTTGAGGAAATCGATTTAGGTACTAAATAATCTTCCTATATTTCGTATGCAACTATAGATAGTAAACAGCTTATGCGGTTTTAACACTATACAGTAAGAGATAGAACCTAAGCTTATCTATTTGAAGAGTAAAATATACTGCTGAATTGTGTGCACATTATCTGTGGATCGTCTATCGAATTATTTCATCTTCTTCTTCTTGTATAATGGCTCCCACGTAGATTTGCCAATATCAGAATGTGTTTTTTGTTATCTTTACTAATATTATAAAGAGGAAAGATTTAATTGTTTGTTTGGTTTGAAACTACTAGACCGATTTGAAAAATTATTTCACCTATAGAAAGTCACATTACCAGCGAATAACATTGATATTATATAGAGATAACAGTAATAAATTGATTACCCGTGCGAACCCGGGACGGACCGCTAATATTTAGTAAAAGGTAAAATGCTCTGCTAAGTGCTAAGGATAATGGTGTTATGAGAGTACAAGGGTTAAATATTCTGTATTCATACCATCATAATTGCAATAAGAGGTAGTGTCATGCTGCATTGCAGCCGAACTGGGCCGGCACGACCGTGATGGTACCTCTCGCTCACATAACACCGGCGTCAAGTGACAGTTACTATGCTGTCGCCTTTCGTGTGGTTTGTGAATATCCGGTGGCTCATTGGGGGGGAAAGGGAAAAGGAGGGCGGCGCATCTGCGTGGCCTTGGTTGTGTGGATGTGTATGGGCGTCGTTTGCCCCCTGATCACATAAAAAAAAGACTTCCATTGTTAAATTACCTAAAACAAACAGTTACTTATATTATCAATTTATGTTCACGCTTTATTACTGTTCGCAATAATCGAATTAATCCTTCTTAATGCCACAGCAAAATAAAGCAACCTGAAGTTTATGGACCATGACCATTCTTGGCGAATATCTGCAGTCCTAATTACTATAGACAATTATTGTGTTCAACATAGGTTACTAAATTTGTAGCATACCAACAAAAACCTTTTTGTTTTGGCTTGGACACATTAAATGAATAAAATAACAAAATTATAAATCCGTATCTACGACTCATATAAAGCTAAATCCAGTGGCGGATTTGCTCTAGGGCCTTTTTCTCTGTTGGGGAAATCTAATAATCTGGTGGTATCTATTATTAGATTTACGCACCCGATTTACCCCAACGTGTTCACCTCTTCGTTCAGTCGACCAGAGTTCAGACGTCGGTACGGTAGACTAAAGTTCCCGCACCGGACCCCGAACTGCCCATCAGCAGTCTCTGAGGCAAGGCACCCTGAACACCCAAGGGCGCCTTGCAGCTCAGACCTTCTGACGCGCGCGGCTGATATTCCGATTAGCCGCGCACAGGTCTCTTGCGGCCGCGGCGGTGCGACAACATGTCGCCGTCGCGTCTCTCCGTTGCGCTAGGGCCTAAGTAGGTCAGGGCTTAGGGTATTCAGACATTAGGGGTGGCAATCAAGAAAAAATAATTGATGACCATATTAAATATACAATATATTGTATGATTAAGAACGAACATTATTGTACGTGTAAGATGTGCGCGAGATGTTTTTCGGAAATTATAGTTAGGTACTAAATTTCCAATTTTTTTTTATTGATGGATGGAAATTTCCAAATGTGAGTGGCGATGGCCTAGTGGGTATGGGCTCGGTCTTTAGAGTGAGAGCCGAGAGGCCCGGGTTCAATCCTGACACCCCTGTGAATTGTGATGCCTAGAAATGGGTTTTCCTTAACTTCGACCTGTCTGAACATGAAACTATCGCTTGGTAGCCGGTGAAGGAAACATCGCGAGGAAATCTACATGCCTGATGAGATTAAAAGTCTTTGAGGGTGTGTGAAGTTCACCAACCCGCATTGGGCCAGAGAATCGATGAACTATGGCTCAAAACCCTCCCCGCCTAATTTCGAGGAGGAGACCTGAGCCCAGCAGTGCGACATGGGTTGATATTATTATTTATTATTATACATTTCGGCAATAGTTGGCAACAATGTGCTCTTACTACCGGTGAAGTACCTGAACATTTTAAAGCAGGTCGTGTAGCAGCCACCGACCACATGGTTTGTGGTCACTTTCTACTAAGAATG
This sequence comes from Helleia helle, assembly GCA_963853865.1. Taxonomy (NCBI): domain Eukaryota; kingdom Metazoa; phylum Arthropoda; class Insecta; order Lepidoptera; family Lycaenidae; genus Helleia; species Helleia helle. The sequence goes on from OY971419.1 coordinate 6,308,316, forward strand.
GACCACATGGCCTACTACAATACATTCGGGCAAAGTCGCGCCCAACAACTAGTATATATTATATACTAGCTGTTGCCTGATGCAGCTTCGCCCGCGGTACTCAACTCCTATATATCACAGCGTGATGTTATATAGCCTATAGCCTTCATCGATAAATGGGCTGTCTAACACTGAAATAATTTTTTAAATCGAACCAGTAGTTCCTGAGATTAGTGCGTTCAAACAAACAAACAAACTCTTCAGCTTTATAATATTAGTATAGATTATAATAATAATATTTATGGACGCTTTTACACCACGTCAATCTGTTCTCGTGTAAGTTCACAAAGAACTTGTGTTACGGGTACCAGACAACGGAAATATATTTAATAATTTTATTATTTAAGATTTTTATTATATGATACACATATTTAATACCCATGACCCAGGAACACAGAAAACTTTTTGTTCCCTGGTGGGATTCGAACCCGCTACCTCCGGCTTGAGCGCCAACACGCTAACCATTGAGCCACAGAGGTCATAGTAACACATAAATTAATAATTTTGAAGAAACGAAAATACATTTGTAAAAAGCAATTATTGATATCTTCATCTATAATCGGCGATACAAAGAGCAATTGGGTTTTGGCAATCAAATAAATATTAGTGAATGAGACAGGTGGAGTGTGGATGAGGTCGTTAGTACGAAATAACTCAATGTGTGACGTCCCTTTTGTTTCCAATTGACATCATAATATCGTTCCACAAATGAACTTAAATTATGTTTGTTTTTATACTTTTAATATAAATTGTGTTTTTGGGTTTATAAAGTTTTATTTATATTCGCGGTAGATAGAGTGTGTGTCAAAAGAGGATTTATTACATTTGATACAATTTTGAGGTAAGTAAACAGCAGAGAACGAGAGTTGAACAGTCCTATGGGACCACCAATTTCTGAGTTTTGTGAGCAATGACATATTATTAGTCATTGTCTGAGCCTACATTTTGCCCTAGAGGAAAGAGTTAAGAGAGTAGTCTTCAATCTTCATTACTTGTTATTTTTGTGATGGCGTAACAAATACAATTGTAATTACATAATATTGAAGTAAAAATAAAATAAAATACATATCATGCAATTTAATACTCATAGTAAGTATACTATTTATACACTGCTAAATATTTCGTTCATGAATTTATAATTTTACCTGTTTCAAAATCATGTATAAAGACTAAAGAGTATAAATTTATTACGAATTTATTACGTATCAAAAGCTAAGCAAATTACATTCAAATTTCTAGACGTTTAACGACATTAAAATTAAAATTATTAATAAATCTTAAGGTTAAGATAACTTTCAGTCATTAGAATGTCTACTATTATTCTATAGAGCAATCAAAAAAATCGGGAATGTGATACAAATTACGATTAAATCCGTAAATGGTAATTTCATTTGTATTCGTTTAGTAGTATCAAAAAGAATAACATAAAGACAGTCCCACAAAACACTCGCGCGTCTTCACTATCTAGTGTTTAGGATGAGAAGAAATGAGCGCTACGAGCTCCACTGAGTTTTGTACATGAAGTGTCTGTCCAACTCTATAAAACTTCTATCCGGTCAACACGCACTCATACATGTAAATGATACAACAACAGTTAATAGAATCTGACGTTACTTGCCATGAAAGCCATGGCACCACAGACAATAAAAACCATAACCACACAACGTAGGTTTAGCCGCGGCACCGAGCCATCCTGATATAGAGTATAAACTTTATGTTTAGCAATCGATAAGTGATGCATTTTTTTACAGGACAAGCGGGTGTGAACCAGCTAGGAGGCGTGTTTGTGAACGGGCGGCCTCTCCCCGACGTCGTGCGCAAGAGGATAGTGGAGCTGGCCATATTGGGAGTGCGCCCTTGCGACATCAGCCGACAGCTGCTCGTGTCACACGGCTGCGTGTCCAAGATCCTGACGAGATTCTACGAGACAGGCTCTATACGACCGGGTTCTATTGGCGGAAGCAAGACCAAGGTAAGCGTAATGTGTTTTGACTTTGACCTAGACTGTATTGAATTTTATTTAGTAAGCATTTATTCCTTATTTTGTTTAACAGCGTTATCGAGCTTTAATTTTATGATAAAAAAAACAGATGCTCGAATTCCGACAATTGGGCGACCGCAATAAATAAATGAATTAGAAACAAAAAGCAGGAACAATAAAAAATGAAAAATTTCGGGCAAAAATCTAAATAGTATTTAAATAAATATATAAAGTGGGCGTAACATAAATGTAGGACCAGCTTTGATACGGCCAAACCGGAATTTAAGAGCTAGATTAAATTATTTTTTTGGGCAGTATGATTTTTTGCTTTAAATTATTTTGAATTTTTTGGATTGTGTCGTATCGAACTGTGGATATGAAATAAATTATTTGCATATTATTTGGAGACAATGAATGTAGATACTTATACTAATTCATAAAGAAATATCATTCGAACTCCTTTTTAAACTTGTTGCTATATAATATGCTTTTTAAGCTATTAAGTATTCGTCATATTATGATACAAAAATTAAAAAACAGTGTGACCCGAGTACTGTTATGGGAGATTTTGAAAATCACTTTTTTTAAAAAATAACTTTTATTACACTGAAAGTTAATTCAATACAAATTAAAAAAAGTTAACTGGCAAAAGGCAAATGTCGCGCGCGGATCACTCAAAAACTGAGGAATTGTCTGGATGAGTTGACTGGAGATGAACTAACTAGTAGGACCGAGTGCAGGGATTATATATCAATAGGAAAGGCTTACTCTAGGCACTATTATATACAGGACTGGTATATAACAGTACGGTAATTGAATCCTACCTTTTGAAATCGGTTAAAATGTAGCCTGCATCACATTTATCAAAATAAGATAAGTTCTAGACACTACGGTGAACGGCCATGGTTCAAGCCTTGTCGTGGTGGTAGGGTTCAGTACCTAAGGTGAACCCAGTACCTTGGGCGAAACGAAGTGAACCGAGGGAGCTGCTGTTTGTATCCCTATTATAAGAGGTCCCGACGTTGGGAGGGGTTGTTCTGTTGTGCGGGACAACCCCTCTGTTGAGGTGGTTTCGGTCCCTTGAGGGACCTAGGGCTGCGTCCACTTTACCATATTTCGGGCGCAGCGAGTCCGTCATATCCGCCTGGGGAGTCCCAACCCCATCCCCAGCGGGATGCCTCAGAGCATTTTCCGGCGTTAAAGAAAGAAAGAAGAGAGAGGCTCGTCTCCGTTAGCCTATCCAACCAGCATTTAAAAAATCAAATATACGGAACCCCGGTGCAAGTCGGAAGCCTCGGGAGCCGAGCGGGGTTTATAGTTCATAATTGCCACTGATTGCCGCCGCGACCCATTTGATTCGCCTCTCATTTTATTGTGCCGCTCTTTGAGGTCGTAATTTTTATTTGGTATTTATATTTCCAATTTCAATTCTGGTGTTTTACCTTTTTTTATTAATTTACCCGAAAAAGATGACTGTTACAATGATTTCATCGTCATTAACAGGCTAGGGCATAAATATATTTCATTTTAGATGTTCTAATTAATCGAGTCATCAACTTGCTATTGGATTATGGTGTTATACTTTTTTAATTGGTCTGAAAAAAAATTGCATTGATTTTATCGTCATTGATAGAGTAATGAGTTAATTTGCGTATATTAAATTTCTACCTTGAGACTTCAGGTCGTTGATAGGGTGTCCAATGCTTTAGTGTCGAATGGTAAATTCATTTTCAAAATGTAATGCGCTGAGTGATTATATACAATTGAAATGGTTACCCAAGTCGCGAAAGAAGACTGTAATTCAAAAGAATATTAAATATTATAGTAATATAATCTGACTTTATGATTTATAGTGTGCCTTAATTAAAATGAAATCATTATTAATTTGCCAAACTATTTTTACATATATAAACGGTAATGTAATTATTTACAATTACGTATCATAAAAAATCGTTTATAATCACCTAAATTACATGTTTATGATCGTAAAATAATTTGTAATATACAAAAGACTTCTTAAAAATCATTACGTTTATTAAAAAATATTAAACGTACGTGTATCATAGTAGGGTGGGTATCTACGTCGCGTTTTAGTAGAAAAACTACAATGTAGGTACTGACTATATTACATTAAATACGTCTACTACAAACTACAAACATCGACCATACAACCGAAATAGAACGGTAATGTTGTGTTTTGTATGAAAACAAATTGCGCCAAATTTGTGATGTGATGCTGCGACGGTTCTACACTCTGATTGGCCGACTGATAGCCATTGATGAATGATTGGACGATGGAACGAACATACAGATCAATGGTTAGTTTAATTTCTATTACTTCAGTGACAAATCACTGACCAGTTTCGTAATTTTATGGCTCACATTGACATTACAACTCTATCTGGTTATATTCTCGATGACTAAAAAGTAGGTACAATCGTTTCGTTAGTATATAATATATACAAAACGTTTAAGTACTGCAATAAATATACATACAATTACATACTTGATCATTTTTACTAAATGCAGTATATCAAATAATTCTAAACCGTTTCTATAAATTTAATTTAGTAAGTTCTGTCATACATTTTCACATCTATCGCTACTCAGATAGCGAAAAAAAAGATTTCATGAAGATTATAATATGTATAATATATCCTAAGACATACAAATATTCATTTTTATCGGCCTCGATATAACTGTTAATCTAAGTTATCTGTACCAAGCCCCGTAGCTAGTTACTATCTGATGTCAGATAATAGTGACGTTGTAAAGTGATTTTCGTGGTAGGTTTGCTAAAACTTGGTAAATGTGGTTTTAACTCGCCAAGATTCAAATTGCTCTTTCCGTAAAGATTACCTGCTACTGCAGAGTAAAATATCCGATATTTATACAACTTTTTAGGATCACGCAACAATTGCGATAAATTTAATCCAAAACAAAATCGATTTTTACCCGAATAACGATTTACATATTTAGAGCGTTTCATAAAGAAAACGTACTCGAGCAGTAATCTGTACGATATCATTCGATATGCAACATAGCCCATGTTGATTAGTAGGCAATTAAACGGAGCCATAATAGCACCAATAAATGAATATGAAGTATTTTGTTGTAATCAATTTTTTGATGTCGGCATCCGTTTGTAGAAAAACAAAATGGTCGTTTTATTGGCGTACCGAATTCGGTGAGGTCGAACGCTCACTGAACTTTGTGTCGGTTTACGCGTTATGATTTATCGATATGGGAAATCGATCATGAGTAAACTAACGAGCGAAATTTTTAAGTGTCCCAAATTGAATATCGATTATTTATTATTCCAAATTTTATGTACAGCAACTAAAATGAAAATTTTAGTTGCTGTACATCCAACATACATTGGACATACGAGCAACAAGTTTACCTGTGACTAGCCTAAGCAACTCATTCATTCTTTGTCTATCCTGAAACGTAAGGTGATAAGTCTCGTTACCAGTAATTACATTGTCTATCTTACCCTATGCGAAATATAAAAAGCTGTTCCATGGTAGAAATAAACAGGATGGTGTCACCCATGAAGACGAGAGCAACACGGCACAGCGCGTCCCTACCGCCCTTATTAACAATATACGTATAGTATCACATTGTCGCTTCTTTAGGATTCTGAAGCCGCCTTGAAGTAAGGACTTAGATGGGACATTTTACGAACGCTTCGCAAGGAGATATTTGTGTGCTGAATGCCTGAAACGTCTTAATAGAGTCATTCATCAATTATTTATACTAATGTATGCTCCAAACGGACTTCTTATAGTTTCTTTTTTTTTATAACCTAGCATTATGGCAATATATTTTATGTATTACCTTGGTATCTGCACTTCACACATATGCACATCAAATATTATTATAGCCTTCAACTTAAAAATATTACTTAGAATACACACTTTTATTTGATGAGTTAAAATAACACCATAATATTTAAACGACTAGTTAACCCTGAACTTTCACAAAACTAAAGTTAAGTAAACCGTCATTTTGAATTATCAACGTTTTTTGAATTTAAATCATAATATTATTTTACATCACAATATTTATCATGTTATATAAGATGTACAAACGATTGTAGCAATCAAGAGACAGTAACCCAAATCACTGAATTTGAATCCTATATTTCATGTCTTCGCTAAATTAAATATTGCTGTGTTGCATGGGTCCATTTTGCTTGTTTCTCCCATGAAACAGCTTTGCTGTGTTTCAGAGAGAAGGGCAAGACAGGCAGTGTAATTACTGGCACCGAGACTTAACATCTTATGTCTCAGGATAGGCAACACATAAATGAGTTGCCTTTTTTTTTTTTGTTTTGTACGTCGGGAAATGCTCTGAGGGACTGACTAGCCGTCGAGGTGCCCCGTTTGCTCAAAAAACAAATGCCTCAGAGCATTTCCCGGCGTAAAAGAGAAAAAAAGGCCTTATGAACTCGTTATGAAGTTAACAACTTACTCAGGAGGTTCGTTTACCAGTTTACCTTTAAATCAAAAATTTAAGCAACTTTTGCTAAATTTGGTTAGTTCAACAACCCTTTTGGGTCGCCTCCTCGACTCGTCGAATTGAGTTACCTGCAGCCAACGGGCAAGTATGAATATAATATGTTTAATATATCTTTTATGTTCCGTATGATTCTGTTTAATACGAAACTAATTACAACTGTGGGAAAGCAAGCCACGTAATGTTTACGTAACAAACACCGCTATCAACACATGCTTCGAATAGCGAAAAATCCCATGCAAGCCGCTGAAAAATACTTACACGCCATTTTAGAGTTTATGACCTGGAGATAAAATGTACTATCGCCTGTAAACCGTAACGATCGAATGCGATACGGTTTTTTTTCGAACAGTTTTTGATAACAGAAGCATAAATGAATACCGGTCATCGGTCAAGCTTCCATTTGTTATAATTTTTAATTGTATCGCTTCTCGGAGGAATAGATCTCACGGCGTATTAAAAGGTTTCAGTTGTATTTTTTTTTAATTGTATTCATGCATCATTTCGATTCATTTTGTTTAGTCTGGGAGTAGTTTTTTTTTTTTTTTTGAGAAATCTTGATGTTTTACCTTTTAAAGTTTTATCTTAAAGTTGTAAGTACTTAATGTATTTTTAGTTAATTAAATATTTTTATAAATCTTAAAATAACGTGAAACTTGCTGAAATTCAAACTATAATTACCTACACAATAATGTCATTAATTACACTATCGCACATCCATAATGTAGAATTTTCTTTCCTCTATGTAATAAATGAACTGGCGTGAGCGGCCAAAATGATCCATAGTCCAGACTTCAGACACAGATAACAGACCCACTTATTGTGTCCAAAATCCTATCTAACAAATATATAAATATATAAATAATTAGTCAATTAGGACTCCACGCCCATGGACAAACGAGACACGAAGTTGTTATAAAAGTAAAGAACAAAGATATATTTTTTTTATGTTAGTTGGATAGGCAAACTGGCAAACGTGCCACCTGATGGTAAGTGGTCGACGTCGCCCATGAACATAAACTAATTTACCTGGAACGAGCCCAGGCAACTCATTTATGTGTTGCCTATCCTGAGACATAAGATGTTAAGTCTCGGTGCCAGTAATTACACTGCCTGTCTTGCCCTTCTCTCCGAAACACAGCAAAGCTGTTTCACGGGAGAAACAAACAAGATGGTGGTACCCATTCAGCCAGGAGCGCGGCACAGCGCTCCCTCCACCATTAATTGCATAGGTGTTACATTTTGCACGGTCAGATCGGGTATACTGACTGCCATATCCACGTTTTACGATCGGGTTATGGTCTTTATGATCGATGGCCACTTTTTATGGCCAAATGGCCGTAATTAGAGCCGCGCCGCGGTTTATGATCGGGCGGTTCGGTATTGACTACTTTCACAGTGGATTTGAATATCAATACCCACGATTGCTCGCTTTTAACTAAGCTTTGCATATTGATGATCCTAATGTTTTGGCAGCCGATTGGTGGTGTTTACAGTAAAGTAAAAAAAGAACATAAAATTGAACATAAATAAAAGTATCTTATTGAACATTTGAACGTCACTTTATTTTTACGTATGATATGATGACACTTACATGAATTGATGACAATCTGTATGCATCCGTGACTTATGTTGATTAATTTCCCTCATCTAATACTTGTAAAATAAGTTCTTAAAAGCCTCTGCGCGGCTAAGCTTATCTGAGGTGAATGTACCTGTATTTTTGTTATAATACATTCTAAATATGTCGAGAGATATACCATTTCAGTTGTCCATACCATCGTCTTGATTATAATTAATGAAACCACTTTTACGGATTTTTTTGTGTTTGATATTCCGATAAAGTGCCTGATCTTTATGTTATTCAAACAATATTAATATATAATGATGTATTTAAACGTTTTCACTAGTCATTTAACCCATATAGTATATGGAAGGTGATTTTGTGATATTTAGGAATCGCTCACGGAACATAAAACGTCTCAATACTTCGCAAGAGTATGCAAAGTATCTAATTGGTCGCAGATTACAAAGCTTGAGATTTATCTGAAGATTTAACACCGTAGAGAGATAAATGCAAACACACAAGCGCGGCGGAGTTGGGAGGACTTGGGTGACTAATCTATACGTTGGTATTTGGTTTCCATCACCGTTTGTAAGGGCTTAGATCGTTATGGTTGACAAATTTCAGACCCTATTACTTTTTCAAATGGAAGGTTGAACCAGCTGAGCCAGGGCGTAAAAGCGAAAAAAGCGAGTGCACGCCCGGCTAGCTACACGGGCTAGTGGTTGCCTATTTGGTCTCGGCGCTCACCCCATGCTAGTTCCTCTGGCAGACCCGGTAGCATCGAGCATATAACCGGAATAGAGCGGTAATATTATGTGTTTTGTTTAAAACCAAATTCCGTCAAAATGCTGCGACGCTGCGCCGGTTCTGCGCTCTGATCCATAATGGGAAAGAAGTTCAGAATGAACTAATCAAAAAGTTATTGTTTTGTTGCATGTTATTAACGTGTAGGTAATAGTTATTCGAGTGCCATTGTAGGGCTATTGACAAAGTTTACATAATACCTTATAATTTAAAATAGCGTGCTAAAACTGCAGCCAATTATTATCAACCATTACATACCATGTCGCGACTGTCATGTAAATATTAATTTTAAAACGAATTATCGCATAAAGTATGTTTTACGTGTCCGGATCACGACTTAAGTAAAGTTTCACTTCAATTCTTACATAGGTATTATCTTACTGCGTGAAACTAAAAAAAAAGAAGTACAATTTTTTTTCCAGCCGATACATTGCATATAGCTGTAAATTGTAAAATATCCTATAGTAAAAGTCACTTCGTTATGCTATAATAGTCAAAGTCGGCGATGAACATGAGAAATGTTTGTTTGACATAAACCGGGACTAGTTATCCCCCCCCCCCCACCAAGGTTCAAGCCTTGTCGTGGCGGTAGGGCTCAGTAGCTTAAGGTGAACCCAGCACTTGCACAGATTGTGCGAAGCAAATTGAACCGAGGGAGCTGATGTTTGTACCCCTCTTATTAGAAGAAGGGACGAAAGAGCGGGGGGAACAATACTGTTCCGACGTTGGGTTGTTCTGAGGTGCGGGACGACACCTTTGTGGAGGTGGTGTCTATACCTTGAGAGACTGACTAGCCGTCGAGGTGCCCTGTTTGCTCAATAGATCCGGGGCACCTCACCAAAGGCGGCATTGGTAGCACTCGCCGGATTTTAGTGGGTTGAGCTGCATCCATCTTACCATCTTTTGGGCGCAGGGAGTCCCACAGAGGCGCCTGGGGAGCCCTCTCCTCTGCAACGGAATGTCACAGAGCATTTCCCGGCGTAAAAGGAAAAAAAGGGACTAGTTAGCCTGCCTAACTCATCCATGTGCATGTCCCAAAACGCAAAACGTAGGACTTGATGACAGTAATTTTACTGTCTCTCCTCTTTTCATTAAAATACACCAAAATTGCAAAAAATGGTTATAGGGCAGAAACTCCAGTATAACAATAGGTAGGTACGTGATATACGCGTACAACATATATATTATAAGAAATTTAAAGAATCAATTCTGCTTAATAATGCCTCATCAAAGGCTTTAATTTTGTAGTGATTGTGACTAATACAGTTGTGACTAATTGGATTCGACTAAGTTGAGTTTTCGAATGGTCCCGCGTTAATCTCAAACGATAATAAAATTACTTATTGTACACACATAATTATTATACACACTTATTTATAAGAACTGAAAATATGAAGTTAAAAAACCAAACATTTTATTAACAAATTAAGTATCTAAGTCCCCCTTCTTTAGACTTCAAAATCATGCACTCTATAGCATTGAAACTAATTACCTTAATGATATTGTATTTAATTGTAATTTGAATAATTCAACGATTATGTTTTATTATCTGTCGATTGCTATAATTAAAACACCTTTAATATGTAGTTAAAATCATTAGAAGGTGTTAAAATCAGCACAAATTACATTATTACGATGAAGAAGCTAATTCATGAAGTTATTTTAACCCTTACGTATATTTTGTCGAAATATTAGCATTTAAATAAATAATAGATCGTAAAGCATCTGCTACTTACTATTATATAATAATAAGTGTGTTGAAATTCTTTCATCCTTTTAAGGGGTTCCTTCACCAAAGGGTGCCAAACGGACCTAATTACTAAGCCTCCGCTGTCCGTCCGTTTGTCACCAGGCTGTATTTCATGAACCGCGATAGTTAGACAGTTGATTTTTAACACATGATGTATTTCTCTTGCCGCTATAATAATAAACACAAAAAAACAGAATAAAATAAATAATGAAGGGGACTCCCATATTATATGAAACGTGATTCCTTTTTGGTTACAGAGAACAGACAGATGCCGGGTCAGGTGAGCATTTCCCGGTGTAAAAGAAAACAAAAGAGCCGAACGATATGGCCTCCGCCTCATAAGTTGTCTTGGCCTAAAAGGTCTAATATCAATATTTTTAAGAAGTTTGTGTAAATTAAGAATGTTATATAAAAACCACTGATCAATTAGATAAAATCCATTTCTTTAGCTTTATTTAAGTATGTTAAATCAAATCTACATTTAAAGGATTTATCGCGGCTTATTTAATAATTTGTACATTTTGTTATTATACCACGTATGAAATATTTTTATACCACATAAATACAATACAAACTATAGCATTATAATAACATACAATAATTCTGAGTTCAATTAAACTCGAGTACATATTAAGTCGTATCATTTGAATCAAACTCAATTATGGCGGTACTAAAGTGTCGTGGGTGACAAATAGATTCGATTCCCATGAATTTAAACTAACATATTCGTATATTATTGAAAACGGTGATAAGGATCGCTAATGCAATGACATGCCAAAGGCACATTAACAGCTATGTCAAACAAAACATCGTGGATGTCGAATGAGCCACTAGACATGTTTAATTGTACACCGTACCATTGGAGTTTCATAAAAAAAAGGAAAAAAAAAGTATTTTTATAATTCACTAGCGGACCCGACATACGTTGTCATGAACAGTAGTGAATCGAATTATTAATCTAAACCATACTCGAATCCTTTTGACCATACACAAAAAATGCTGGACCGATTTTGATGGGACTTTCATTGGCAGATAGCTGATGGAGTAACATAATCATCGTCAATCCGGGTACGGATGTAAATCTAAGTTAACGCGGGCGAAGCTGCGGGCAACAGCTAGTTATTAACTAAATGCTGTAGGTAGTTACTAAATATTTGAAGTACTAGTGTTACAGAAGAATCATCGTGAAATAAACGAATAAAATAGACAATATAGTGAAGCTAAATATAACACGAACACAGGAAAATGTCACGCGTTATTATATGCATAACAAATCATTAAGTACCTAGGTAGGTATATTATATTATAATATATAAATAATAACTGTTGATTGCTTACTTTAATTAAGCTATATTATCTATGTATACACAATACATTATAATACAAATCATTAGATTATAATAATATTATATTGTTATATTACTACCTACGTACGTGATTTTGGTTAAAAAAGTTTTTTTCTCCATTTGATGCATCTATCTGATATAAAATATAATGTCCCAGTACACCAATATATATATATATATAAATTTATATTTTAATACGGTTTTTTAATGTTGTCTGTTTTATGCCAGAATTGCTGGCAATATAGTTAAATGTATGTAATACTCGTCCTGCAAATTATTATTTATCTTTTTATTTTTTGAATTAGTTCGAAGGTTAATCGGGTTAAATGTAATAATTTAAACAATCTACATTCGACGCACGGTCCACCTCGACTCCTGAGAGCGTCCTCCACCCGTCAGCAGCACCCGGGTTTACCCGCTTATTGGTTTTTTATTTATTTATTTGATCCTATGCAATAAGTGTTGGCAATAAGAGGTTATTTTACGGGTGTATTATATAATTTATTTTAAGAAATTTGAGTTTAATACTCAAATTTCTTAAAGTAAATTATATAATATAAATCAATTAAGTCAAAAATAATTACGAAAACATTTTATACATAGGTATGCTATTTTTCGTTTTATAATTTCGATTGCTAGTATTGGTTTGATGTTTAAAAAGCGTAAGTTTACTTGTTTACTCGTATTCTGTGAATATTGTTTGGATTATTATAAATTACTTGAAAAAGTGAGGATAAAAAATGTAAATGAAATGCCAAGTCTCGCTTCTCAACTCTCCTATTCCCCATTCAACAACTAATTCCACTAATTAAAATACTTTAAAGACACTGCTTAGACTTTTTAAGCACATTGTTTAGGCTTACATAATACATAGTAATCGAAATGGTTCATATGTCATTATTGTGCAAGTGTCAAGTCAGTTTTAATGTGCACATAATACCTTGGGTTATATTTAAACATCTATAATTGTAGGATGCTAAAAGATGTATTAGTAGCAGTTGTAACGACCAAATGTAGTTTGCAAGTTATGTTGGGCGCACATGACAATAACATACATTTTTTTAACGCCGGGAAATGCTCTCAGGCATCCCGCGGGGGAGTGGGTCTCACCAATGCCGGCTTTGGTGAGGTGCCCCGGATCTGTTGAGCAAACAAGGCACCTCGACGCCACTCGCCGGGTTTTAGTGGGTAGAGCTGCGTCCACCTTACCACCTTTCGGGGTAGCGAGTCCCACATACCTGAGGAGACCCACTCCCCGGCGGGATACCTCAGAGCATTTCATGGCGTAAGAGAAAAAAAAGGTACTTTCCGATAGTCGTGGTCACGGGAGGACTAAATATAAAAATCGCGTTACAATCCGTAAAAAATTGTTTCATTATAAGTGAAAGTCGCATAAACATTAAAAACGAATAAATAATGTCTGGACTTTTAGCAAATATCCATCCATATCCTTTACAATTCTAGTACTCAAGTCGGAGTTACGCCGATATTAAACCTTTATGGTTATAACGTGGATTATATTGTCAATATTATTACTCGCCTCTTAATACCGTAAAGCTGTATCATAAAACATATTGCTCGTATGACACTCGATAGATACTCCTATATCTACGTACTACGAACGTATCTGCTGGATATTTTCATCAATTTTGTCCATGAATATGGTATTTCTTATCCCTTATATTATGTATAGGGGATAAGATAACTTAGCTTTTTGCATAGTAAAAAGCTAAGAACTACTTAACATTCGACGGTAAAACTAATAAGATTTTCGTGGATAGCTAATGAGGAATAAAGCGGTACTTTTATACTTTCTCGGTGAATACCAAAATATACCAAAAGGTACTCTCAAGATTTTTGCCCAGAATTCTTCGGAAAACTTTACAAAAAAAACGGAGTAAATGGGTGATTAAGTAAAAGTTACAATAATAGATATCAATATTCTAAGATAGGTGAATAAAAGCTTCTATTATATTCTTTTAAAGCTTCTATTCCTATATACTGCGATTATTAAAAACTACGCGAGAGCTTTGCGAGACTACCAGCGCCATCTAGCAAGCAACATAAACTTTACCAGCTCATCCAAAATTTCGTTTACGTCATAGAACAGTATTGCATAAAGGCCTAAAGTCAAAACTAAAGGTAGTGATGGCAATATTTTGGAGACCGCTTGGTAACGCCCTTATCTAGTGGAGTTGGGAGGGCCTGCATATAACGTAACTCCCACATAATATCTGGTCTTAGAAATCATATTACTATTACGTAATAATCTGGAACGACAGACTCGCTTAGCGAAAAGGCCCTAAAATAGCGATTAAGTGACACATACGGGCCACAAAATAGATAATATAAACTATTTTGTGGTCGGACTCTAAAAGGATCCTTTATCACAAAGCTTTATCACTCTATGAATCTATAAGATATTATAAAAATCGATGTGTGAATGGACTCCAAAACAGCATGACCCATTGTGATGATCTTTTCAGGCAATACCTACTTATCATCCTGTAATGTTAGTTTGAATTGCAGAAACAGATACTTTTTATGGAGTGCTTTATATGCGAAGGCTGTAACTAGCTACATAAATGGACAACGCTAAAGTAAAACACAAAATTAATGTACTCGTATTATCATCAAGCTTAATGAAGAATAATGTATGACGATCTCATTAGTGCACCGGAACTCGTAACGTTGTATTCCTTCATGTCGCGTTGTCAGAAAAAAACGTCAACTCCTAGATAACAAGAATACACCTGCAATATCACATTAAGGCAATAATAATGCGGAGAAACATCTCTTCCTCCCTCGAATTAATATCGAATCAATCCGCCATTAAAGCAACGGGTCTCACGCCCCGGCAAATTATCTTTCACCCCATCAGGTGGAAAGTCTAATAGAAATCGGTAATAAGAAACGCTAATCGTGCACGCGCTTGTGGACAGTTAACGGCGCCATTTTGTGCTAGTTGCGTAGCGGTAAGCGGAATCGCGCATGAAATAGTGATGGGACATACCCTTTACTATTTTTCATGGTGTAGACACAGACATTTAAGAAAACAGCCAAATTTTGCTTTCAAAATGCCTATGGATAAGCTGTCAACAGTAAAAAATGTGTAAAAACTTTGCTGAAATGTAAATTCTGCTTCTCGGCATATTTTTTTATCAACGCCAAATATAAGCCCCAATTAAAACTTATACCAATCATCATCTTGCCAGTCAACATTTTAAATTGCGTATCATTTAACCCCAAAATTTTTTTGGGGATTCAATCGGAATTGGTTTTTTCTCAACTCAACACACTAGATATATAGGTAATTATTGTTTATAAATGTTTTCTTTCTAACCAGCACCTTTTCACGCTATAAGTAGCTACTCGAAGATAAATAGATTAAATTTACCAAAAGTTTACATCAACAATAGTAATTTTAAGAGATTTAGCGAATATAACTTCCCAAATGATGACAAAAATCATTATGTATACTTTTATATTTTATTAAAAAAAAATTTAATTCCTTTCTCAATGTACTACATAAAACTGCCTATATTTAAGAAATTCAGATGGAATTTGTGAAGTGATACTCAATATAATAATATTCAAATGCTTGATCATTAAAATACAGTAGACGGCGAAGCAAGTCTCTAAAGTGAAGAGTTAAATGCAGAGACCTATTGCGTATCGAGCAAAAAGCGATATTGGATGTGTCAAGCGATGATTGATGCGCGCGCGCAAAAAGCGTCGCGTACAACGGAACGACCGTCATGCCGATGCTACTGTATGGCGTATGCTTGTTTCGTAACGTCATCTCGACGTTTACCGTACATGCAGCACGTTTATATTTCCTTTTAATATATTTTAGTACCTTTATAAACACTACAGGCATGTAAAAATCTTAATAAACTGTGATAAAATCTGTAAAAGTTATCATTATAATATAGACACAATTACTGCAAAGCTCTATAGTGTTAGAATTTGTTAATGTAAGCAAGACAGAGTTTTTTTTATACATTTATCATTACTTTCTAGACGACAGATGTTTAATATGAATAATATATATTATACTAGTAATCTCATAGGAATATTTTGTTTAAATTGAATAATATTAAATTATTAGATTAAAACTATTTACTATATTTTTAATTTTTATTTTGCGGAGCTCAAGATTTAGACATCTTTGCCAATGCCTTGTTACAAGAGAAATAGAAATAAAAAAACAATAAAAATAACCCATTTTAAAATAATTTTAATAACAAAAAATAGTTACATTGTTTAATAAATAATAACATTGTGTAAGCTTCAGACTTATAGAAGACTATAGTATCTTATAAGTTAATATCATAATGAACAGTTTTTAATACTTTATGTAGGTATGTCATTACGTAACTTTGAAAAAAAATAAAAATATTTACATATGTTTATGTTGAAAATAAATTCTGTTTGCTAGATAAGAGATCCGGAAATAATGCCCAAAAAGGCCTCGTATTCAGCAAATACGAACCCGATGTTATGTTGCTTGTCTTTTGACACTTTTCCATTTCTACTATTTTTTTTGCAATCTAACGACCTATGGTCTAACGACCATAGTCAGCAATTACAGCTTGACAAAAAAGAGTATGGAAAAAATGAGGGCGCTAGTTTCACTTAGGTCTCATCATAATATGGAAAATCAGTAAGATAATGTAATCAAATCGTTAAAAATAAATATGAAACACTAAACTTTACTCAAAATCTAGTATTTGTCGGCCAAGTATTATCAACATCATAGGTTTCCATTTAGTAAAATATTTAGTTCCACTTGTCACCGCATCATACTCTTTTTTGCCAAGCTGTACTTACTATGATATTTAAGGCGTGCCGTGCCAAACGATCGAAAACAAATTCCATAGGTACTCATAGTTCATACAAATAAAAGCTAATTCAAAAAAGGCTATATAAAACCGTATGTTAAAGAAATTTAAACATTCCTATCGCAATATTTTACTCTTTCGGCAATCGTAGTAGAGTTTTTAAGGATCGTAGAGAGTCTTTTAAGGATTTTAGAAAAAAATATAAGCCATAACATAGAATATCCTGTCGCAATATAACATTTTAATAAGGTAAACTCCACAAGAGTTACAAGAGTAGAGTAGGTTCTACAATTAGACTTATAATATAATTATTGTCATTCAAAAATTGGACTCATGCGGGGAGTTCGCGACTACAAGTTACAACCAGTCTGATTTGCAATCAGAACAACAACGAACTTTTAGACCCAGCCCCAAATAGAGCACTTACCAAGATTAAAGAGATAGTGGTTAATTTAAATCTGATCGATAGAGCCACTCCACAAGTGACTAATGAGCAAAGCCAGCGGACTAAGCAAGTCATTACGTCTGCCACCTGCCCGTTCGCACGCTCTTTCATTTACCGATATTGTCAAGTGCTCAAGATATGTTGTAATAAAAATTCCTCCACTACCTACATACATAGTTTGTGGGCGCGGAATTTATTATTGTTCGCAGCTTGGTAAAGTTTCATAGTTCTGTTTGATAAAATGAGTGGGGTGGTGGTTTACCATTGCTCCCTCAAAATACGTTTTTTTTCATTTTTCCATGGATGGCTGAGTTTGTAAAGTGTCATGAAGTAAACGAAAGAAATAATTATTTATCTATTTTGATCGATTAATACATAAAATATCCGGGGCATCTGTTACTATATTTAATTTTTATGCATTCAATTTATTTAACAGTAGTAGGACGTATTTAAAAAAATATTTTGACAAGAAAATCGGACGCATCAAACTAATTATAGTGCAACGTAAAACGGAACGCACCCTTCGATTAGTAAAAGATGGGCTCTAAATTTGAAATAGGATATCGATTGAGCGTCTAATGGTATAATTATTGGTTTCCCGCCAAAATTAGCACCTAGAGATCAATGTGGGTTCTACGGACCCAAATCAAAAGACTACTATTTACACATTAAGTTTGACGGGCTCCTTAGTAACCTTATAATTATTTTTAAGGCTGCGCAAGGAAGTCAAATAGCCATTAAAATTTAATAGATTTTCGAACATATGTTTCGATTGTTGCACATTTTATTTAAAAAACTATAGCTAATGCAGTATTAAAAGTAGTATTAAAAAAACCAATCTCCTTTTCTTTGCGTGTTTAGATGATTTACGTGTTTGCCCACTAGATGGAAAATAATAACCAAATTCCTTATATTAAGTACACGTCACCTTCTAAAGGTATTGGAGACGTGGTAATTATGAAATGGCTTGTATTGAAAATCAATACTTCTCTTTTTCAGCAAGTGGCCACGCCGACGGTGGTGAAAAAGATTCTACGGCTTAAACAAGAAAACCCCGGCATGTTTGCCTGGGAGATACGCGAAAGGCTGCTCAGCGCGAGAGTGTGTGAACCCCACTCTATCCCATCTGTGTCGTCTGTGAACCGAATCTTGAGGAATAGTGGACTCGCTTGGAGTGAAGATGAACCAAGAAATGGACATGGTACGCTCTTTTACAAAAAAGTTACTGTTTACATACGATTTGAAGAAACTGTTTAAAATGATATGGGAATGAGACCTGGTGGCATTAGTGGTAGAGGACGTATGACAATAGCTTAGAGATTTAAACTTAGTTTCTTTTAATTTTGCCTTAAAGACAAATATTGGGACCGGTAATGAATAAGCAGCTCTTCTTAAATTTCCGAATCCCTTTTAGGTTAATTTATGTATTGAATTATAAATTTATATTTTTCTTTCAGAATCGTACTCACAGTCAGAATTACCAAACATGGCGGACTATATGCCTTTGAAAACAGCGTTACCAACACCGATGCCGCAACAAACACCGTCATACTTCGCTCACACATCTGTCAGAGTGCCCCGACCATCTGAACCAGCACACCTGTATGACCGACGACTGGCCACGTCTTGGCTGCTCGCTAATCAGGTCCAAGCTCAAGGACTATTAAAACCATACCCTGTATCCCCGTGGCAACGAGTTATGATGCCTTATCCAGATTCAAAGAATTTCTCACCATACTCTCTCACATTACAAAATGACCTATTAAATCGAATCAATCCTGACGACGTAAAATCAGAGTCTTCTGAGCATGTTTCCGTCGACGCTAGCGATGACAGCACGGACAGACCAGATGTAGAGGAGCAAGAATCAAAGACAAAAGAAAAGAAAAAGAACCCATATTCGATTGAGGAACTTTTGAAAAAACCTGATAAAATGGTGAATGTTAATCCGATTGGTTTCCAACATTTCCTTCGTCAACCCAGCGGAAGTATGATTGAGTTTAATCAAGAAAAGAATACGAGTGAGAGAAGTTCCCCAGCCAGTTACTGTTCCGCACAAAGTGGTGTGTCCAACGACTGTTTCACAGAATCAGTAACATCCGAAATTAAAGCAGGAAATTAACTAGTCATTTTTTTTTATTAAAAATAAAACAACTTGTGTAATGTTACAATCATTTAATTTTCATTAGTACATTTCTTTAAATTTAGGTACAAATAAATATATTACCACGAACGAATACTCGGCATACAGACTTAGCTTTATTCTGTATTGAACAAATTTAAAGAAATTACAGAGGTAGATAGGTTTTTTTCAAATATTATGCTGAGAATTATGTCAATCTGATCAGACCTTACACGATCGTAAGGTATCTTTGAAAATCCTTAAAATGTAATGCAAAATTAAATTGTAATATGAGCGATTAAAACAGTAAGGTATACCTAGAACAAATATCAGACTATTTGCCATAAATAAAATCAATGTTAGAAATGGTATTCATAAATTAATAGGTAGAAAATTTTAAAATATAATTTGTTGATACAAATATAATGACTGTATAGGTCAATTAATAATATAAATTGATTGTAAACATTAGATACCTACTATATAAGCTAAACATATAAATATTTATTTAAAAATTAATTCCGTTACGATATGGACAAGATTTAATTTTAGGAGTTTTAATTTAATATTTGAATACAGGTTTGTTTTTTTGTTAATCAACTTATTTATTTCCATAAAACCCGATGTAAATAAATCAAAAAGTTTAATGTAGGTACGTCAATTTTATATTTTAATTATCACTGTAGATTTCTATAGTGAATCAACATTTACATGTTTTTAGTTTTATATTATTTAATTAAGCCATTTATGCATAGATTATGATGGGTTTGAGATAGGTAGTATTCCAACAAAGGCCTCGTTCAGACAAGGCGACAACAGCGCGCTTTTAGAATCGCGGGGGAACCGCGCGCTGCGCCGGGCGGTTTATTTATATTTTGTAGATAATATGTATTTAGGGTAGACACGCGGGAACCGCATGATGACATGTCAAATTTTAATTTAAAGTTCTGAATTCTGAAATCGCCGCTTGTCACCGTGTCTGAATAAGCCGAAATTGTACATAATATGATTCTGTGATATTGTTATTAATGTGTAGTGTACTTACTGGCTTGGATTATAAGTATTTATTACTCTCTGTCAATCATTATTTAATTGACGTGTACATTAAATCATTGGTGTAATTATTACGTATATAATATACTAATATGGTTAAAAATACAGGAAAGTAATTCGCCTGGAACCATACAAAGCCGTTGTGATTTGTCATTGCTATTACTATCTTCAACGTACTTAACTTTTTACAAAAAATATCTTCAGTAACACCATAAAATCCGTACAAAGTAGTTGAAATAAATATAATAGTTCTAATAAATATAAGAAACTTATTATTTTCATATTTATATTCTGTCAAAGTCTATGGGGTAATACACAGTTTTTTTAACCGACTTAAAAAAAAAAGGAGGTTCTCAATTCGTCTGTATGTTTTTTTTTTTGTATGTATGTGACACGATATCTCCGCCGTTTGTGAATGGATTTCGATGGTTATTTTTTTTGTTTGAAAGCTGGTGTTTCCAATTTGGTCCTATATTAATTTTATTAAGATCTGACAAGCCGTTTTTTAGTTATTCCCAATAATGCCTATTTTGTTGGTTTTGTTTACCTTGATGATATGATTATTTTATTACGTGTCGATGTAACAATTGTATAGGATGCTTTGGCAGCACACCATAGTATGTCGCGGTCATAGCATGTATGCGATGATGATGATTACGATAATCATCATCATCATCACTATCACCATCATCATCATCATCATCATCATCATCATCATCATCATCCTTTATCCATCCACTGCTGAACATGCCTCCTTCAATGAACGCCAAGACGAAGAATTTCGGAATCACAAAAAATTAAGAAATAAAAACATTTTACAAAAAATTAAAACCGACTTCAAAAATACTAAACTAAAAAGTAATAAAATAACAGTTTCTTTAATGTTTGTGCTTACAACATATAATCAACTTAATCTTCTACTAATGTACAAACTTTGCGTTTACCACGTCATTATAGTTACCTTTGGAGTCGGTGTCGTATTTCTTGCTGTACATTACCTACCTACCTACCTTGGCTGACACTTGAAATATATGTTATATAGAGATTGTAAAGTGTTTAAGTAGACATATACATAATTAAGATAAACAGTTTGTTAAAAGACCCTGATTGACAATATTATAATAATTGTATATTCTCGAAATATTTAGTCCCTGTATATTTATGGTAAGATATCGATCGGTCGATCGTATGTAAATAAATATTAGAAAATATGCACAATAGTCACATAGAGCACAATAAACCAAATAATTTAATACTGTATTTTATTTAACGCATCATCCTCAATGCCACAGATATTTGAAATAAGACCAAAACAGTCGATACCTCTCCCTCCGCAGCCACAGCACGTTGCCCTGTTGTTGGAGGTCGACCTACCTTCCGTCTTCCTAAAACAAATCAACAAATGTCAAATCCACTTATGGCCTTTTTTTTTTTTTTTTTGTTATCGCAGGGAAATGCTTTTTGCGCATGTAGCCAGGATCTCGGGTAGATCCTGACCCTATGTGGGACTCGCACCTGGGAGTGCCCTACCCGTAAACTAAAACCACTGCGAGCGCCTTCAGCCGCTTTAATTTGAGGGTCCCGGATAGGCATTCAACAGGGTCACCTCAGCGACAGGCTGGCCCCGGCGAAGGCCAGACTACTCCTCTTAAGGGGGGCTGCCCGGCTGCTTGGGCAGTCCCCGCGACGTCGTGTCATACTGAGCCCAGGTTCCCATCCTGAACCCGACACGAGCACAGGGGCGTTACTGGAGGCGCATTAAGTAGCGCCTTCTGCGCACCCCCGTTCATCGCCCACGGGGGGAGGCCTCGTCGGCGGCCTCCTCTCTCACCCGCTCGTCGGCCTCCTTCTGGGACATTACTGCCTCGCAGAAGGAAACCATCGCCGTCCAGGACTCGTCGTCGCCGAGCATCGCGATGATGACACTCGGCAGAGACAAGTCCCCTCCGATGACCGATGTCAGATCATGACGCAGCGCCGCCCATCTCGGGCACACCTCGAGGGTGTGCTGGGCCGAGTCCACCGCCGCGCCACAATCGTGACACACTGTCAACGGCTCCCTGCGGGCCGTCCGGCACAGGTACTCACCAAAGCAACCATGCCCGGTGAGCACCTGTGTCAGACGGAAGGTTTACGCTTACGGCGCATCCATCGCTCAAGGACCGGACGCAGAGCTACCGTTAGGCTTTTGCCGTACGGCTGCTGCGCCAGGTCCTCCCCCCACCTTCGCATTAACGCCTCTTGCCCTAGTCGGCGAACCCGAAGGATCCCGTCTAGCGTAAGGCTCTCACCAAGAGACCTCCTATCCGAGACATAGGAGTGCGTCTCAGCAAGAACCTCCGCCACGAGTTCCCACGGGGGGTCACCGGCCAGGGCAGTGGCTGCCGCCCACGATACTGTACGGTACCCCCGGATCACTCTTACCGCGATGACCCGCTGCGCTGGGCCTTATTCCTCGTGGTAAGGTGACCCGCCCAGATGGGTGCACCGTAGGTTGCCATACTCCGGAGTATAGCTGCCTGCAGGCGGCGCTGGGTCCTCCGAGGTTCGGGAGGAGTCTGCCCAGTGCACTTGCCGCCTTCACGACCTTCGGTCCCAACATTGAGAAATGTGGGCCGAAGGTCCATCCACCGTCAAGGATGAGCCCCAGATATTTGATATGGGGGCTCATCCTGACCCTCACCCCTCCGACCTGGAGGGCAGCCCCCGGTGGGGGTCCTTTCCGCACTTATGGGCTATAGCAGCACCATATTATATAACGTACCAAAGTACGTTAGGCCGCATTGAAAGATTTTGAAACTAATTTCAACCTTCATCATCACTATCAGCGTGTATCCTCTACTATTGGGCATGGATCAATCCCTCGCGACTCGCATTTAACTTAGATTAGCTGACTTTATTTTTTCATCAAGACATTAAGTAAACTATAATCCTACAAATTTTAAAATGAAGGAAATGACTAAAAACACTTTCTTTTCTTCATGCGTGGGAGGCAGCCATTGCCCGACTTACCCACAGAGTCGCAGATGACGGTCGCGAAAATTCATAACATAAATTACTAATGTATTATACGATTTTTCGATTGGGAGAGACTTGGTCATGAAAATCTGTCACTGGCTCTTCGGCTATATTGGCTGTCCCCACCATGGTTCAGGCCTTGACGTGGCGGTGGGTAGGGTGAGCCCAACACCTTGGGCGAAGCTAATTGAGCCGAGGGGGCTCTTTGTACTCCTCTTATAAGAGGAGGGGACAAAAGAGCAGGGGGCAAGGGGTGAGGATGGGAACCTCACCCCATTGTACTGTCCCGACATTGGGAGGGGTTGTTCTGTGGTGCGGGACAACCCTTCTGTGGAGGTGGCGTCGGTCCCTTGCAGGACTGACTAGCCGTCGAGGTGCCCTGTTAGCTTAACAGATCCGGGGCACCTCGCCAACGCGGCACTGGTGGCACTCGCCGGGTTTTAGTTGGTAGAGCTGCGTCCATTCACCATCTTTCGGGCGCAGCGAGTCCCACATACCCACCTGGGGAGACCCACTCCCCAGGCAGGATGCCTCAGAGCATTTCCCGGCGTAAAAGAAAAAAAAAATTATAAATATATTATAAAATATATAAACAGATTTCCGTCATTACATCATTCTTATTCTCCGCGTGATTTCGACTACTGCATTTCAGCCTTATGAGTCAGTAATAATTATAAAATTAAAGTCACTTTCTGGTCACATCCTTCGCTTGCTCTGAGCTTTTTTAGAAGTACCTATAACTCAAAATAAATAATAAAATTTACAGCGTCAGATAATTTGAGCGGAATTAGTAAACGATCAATACCAATAGCAATACGGTAATAATCCCTGCGCGGATAAATTATCTCAATATCATATAGTCATCGTCCCATATAGGGAAGCATCGAAATCAGGTGAGGAAGGTATTGGGGCAAAGTTCACCTAAGTATATGCTAGCATTGGCGGGGTGGTATAAATTATTAACTATATTAATATAATAAAAGCGGAAGAATGTTTCTTTGCTTTTTTTACTTTGCACGTTAAAAAATTAATCTCACTCTCAAAACATGACTATTCACCGCTATTTTTTATATTAATTATTATATTGGTAATTGGAGATTTGCATAATCATAATATTTTGTATCATCATCATCATCAGCCTTTGTCCATCCACTGCTGAACATAGGCCTCCTTCAATGAACGCCAAGACGACCGATCCCTTGCAACTCACATCCAACACAGACCGGCACGGAGATAGTCTTCAAGACGATAGACTTGATCACTGAGCATCGATTGCACCGAAAGATGGAGGCGGTGGATGGCTTAGCGTGGCAATAATTATGAGCTTATCCAGCAATTAATTATAGGCACCATATCTAACTAGAATGATCATTATGAATTAGAAATCTATAAAAATACGTTTTTTACTAATCAAAATTTTAACACTATGAAATTATTTTCCCGTCACGATAAAATTAACAAAGTGTGCGCGCATGTATAGAATTTTATTCGTAATTTAGGCGTTAAGCGTATTATTTATATTTGCATACGTAATAGTTGGGAAAGAACTTGCGCAAATGAAATAGACGCTGAAGTGTGCATATTAATTTATCAGCGATTTATTGTAATTTACGTGTTTTATCGGGTAAAGTCATTTACTCGC
The DNA here is from genome assembly GCA_963853865.1 of Helleia helle. NCBI lineage: Eukaryota > Metazoa > Arthropoda > Insecta > Lepidoptera > Lycaenidae > Helleia > Helleia helle. The sequence continues at coordinate 6,333,448 of OY971419.1, forward strand.
CATAATTACAGCCTATACCTAGCTACAGGCTGAAATGCTTGCTTTTCCCAACGTTTTAACAACTATTATTCTCCTCTGGGCTCTGTTTACTTATTTATACCAGAAGGCAGAACTCAAGTTTTGGGTGCCAGAGATACGATTGATCTTACCAAATTCTATCTATTGTAAGACCAACGCGCATTGATCAAAATTTTATTTATAAATAATATCGTTAGGAATTATTTTCTATTTTAAAGTTTCGTCTCATTATTGGAAATAATAAAAATTTAATTAAGACTATGTTAAGGTTAGGTAAGGTTTTTGTATTGTAGCATACCCAGGAAATTTGTTATGTTAGCATTTCGGTTGCGGTCCGGGCAAGTTCCACTTAGTTAATAGAATCAGGCGTTACCTTGCGGAAATCCATTATATAAGATATTAAATTAATTATATTAATTAGCTATTATCCCGCGAAAAATTTTTCGCGGGATAATAGCTAATTAATATAATTAATTTAATATCTTAAGTTCCACTTAATAAATTCTACTTTATGATGGGTATTAAGCCTTCTCCTCTCTGTGATTTATGTGGAGTCTTAAAAGACATAACTCATTTGTAGATAGAGTATGCCAAGACAGCCAGGCTATGAGATCGTATTACCTTATTTGAGGGATGTAATATGGGTACATTAAATGTGTATTTAGGTCAGCCGTGTTCAAATAAGACTTAATTTTGAAAAATCTCTGAACTCACGACACCGCACACGAAACGCTGGAGACGCAGTTTGACGTTTATATGACGTGGACTCGCGACACCGCACACGAAACGCTGGAGACGCAGTTTTACGTTTATATGACGTGGACTTGCGCCACCGCGCGCGAGCCGCTGGAGACGCAGTTTGATGTTTGATTTATTTATTTTGATTATGCAATATTTGTTTTGAAAATTGAGTTGCTTCTAAATTATGACATGCGACCATTTTGTGTGCCGTTTAAATTGTATAGGTTGTCATAATCTTTTAAAGCCTGTGTTATATTAAGTATTTGATATTAATTGTTTTGTTTTCACTTCTGTCGCCAGTCCCTGTGCAGTCACAGGGACTGTTGGGTTTTTTTAAGTATTAAATAAATATATTATTAGGTAAGTAAGTGAATTTTTGTAAGTTATATCTAACTCACCTTATTTTTTGTTAGAGTTTAAGTAGGTCCCCACCATGGTTCAGGCCTTGACGTGGCGGTGTGGCTCGGTAGCCTAGGGTGAGCCGCTACACCTTGGGCGAAGCGAATTGAGTCGAGGGGGCCCTTTGTACCTCCACCAACCCCTCCCCCCTCTTATAAGAAGAGGGGACAAAAGAGCAGGGGGCAAGGGGCGAGGACGGGAACATGTTCTATCCATTTTGGAGGTACTTCTCAGTAGGCTTGCATTGGAACCGGTGATACATTTAATTGACGTTCAAAAAGATAATTTAATGGTTCTATTATGAAAAAAATATATATAATTAATTTCTTACTAAAGAGAAATACAACTATTTTGACTTGTGATTTTTATTTTATGCCCCATTCCCATTTTTCAAACATTATTGACCTTTTTTATAAAAAAAAAAAACAATGTTACAACTGTCAACTAAGGCTTAAAAAATATACGAAATATCGACAGATTCTGTATAGTGAGTAAATAATGACTCACTCTCAATTTGATAATAATTATTGGGTAAAAACAGTCATTTTAATACTCGTCATACTCAGACAAAATAAATGTAGGTTTCCACATGAATTCATATAATCAATTACTTTATAATAAAATTAATAAATGACAGACTAATGCATAACATCATCCTTCCACTTCTTAACTGACATTGTCAGTGTACATGTCGCGTAATAGTCCATCACGTTCGCACTCACTTTCTTTGATATTTCAGTTTCATTCTATCACTATTCTCCTAAATTAGATGGCGCCTTCTAGGGATAGGTGGACGAATTCATGCACATGAATTCGTCATATTAAATTTAGCATAGTATTTTGTATTGCACATGTGCAAATCGCGTTATTATTATCAGTTTAGTAGTGTGAGTTTGGAACCATATTTTACCGAGCTTTGTGAGAGAGTTATGTTTCCATACCTTTTCTAATTCGTTGCATTATGCTCTGTAATTAGAAAACACACAACAATTTACAACTAAAATACATAAATATTATCTTGTAGCCTTATTAGGTAACAATAAATTACAATGTAAGTATTTTTATACTTACATGTAATGTACAGCTTGGCAAAAAAGAGTCTGGAAAAACTGAGGGCGCCACTTTTACTTAGGTCTCATTATAATATGGGAAATCAGTAAGAGAATTTAATCAAATCGTTAGTAATAAATGTGAAACACTAAAATTTACTCAAAATCTAGTGTTTGTCGTCCAAGTATTGCCAACATCATAGGTTTCCATTAATTAAAATATTTAGTTCCACTTGTTAATTAAAATATTAAAATTAATTAAAATATTTAAATTAAAATTAATTAAATTAATTAAAATAATTAATTAAAATATTTAGTTACTCTTTTTTGCCAAGCTGTACTTGGCTTAAGGTCTCGTAACCAGGCCATAAAATATTTAAAAAAAAAAGTCATACGTGACAGTGACAGTTGACACTTGTGACCCAGACCAATGCAAAACAACGAAGCAAATGTAAATATTTAAGAATATTTTAGTAATAAAATTATTTAAAAATAGTAGGATGGACACTGAAAATTTAACAAAGCAGGTATTTTATATCTTTTTTTTGTTTTCATAGTATTTATTATTTTTATCATCAAAGTTATCAATTATCATTAAACTGTAGATCGAAGAAGTCGAAGCATTGAGTTCAATTTATGCCGAAGATTGGACAACAGAATGTGCGGCTACAAAATCTTACAATATTAAAATCAAGGAAAATGACAAAGAAGTTATTTTATATGTTACAATGCCATCAGAGTACCCGTCTCAAGGACCACCGAAATACGAACTATCAGCTCCATGGATGGACAGAAAAGCCAAAGAAAATCTTCATTATAGTTTAGATGAAGTTTATCTGTAAGTACGTACTTGAATCTAACAATCTTATAATAAAAATAAATCTTATAATAAGCAACAAAAAAATAATGCTTTAAATTGTTAAGCATCCTAATTTTTAAAGTGGGTACAGACTTTTACTCTCAATATATACAATATCCTATATCACAAGCACTTAGAGGCCACGATTCAAATTTAACTAAACCCAAAATGTGTGTGAAAATTAATTCTTGTTACTTTAAAAGAATTTTGGTAAAAGGAAATGGAACTTCTTACTTTTGTAAATCCAAAAAGTACGTCAAAACTTCTATTAGTATATACTTGCCATAGTCATTCTTTAACATTACATTGATAAAATGAATTTTAGTGAAAATATTGGTGAGACAGTTATATTTCAATGGGTTGAAAAAATAAGAGAAGTACTTCAGTTGATAGTACCAAAACCAGAGGTTAAAGAGAATAAAACTGATTGTGTAGAAGAAAGTCTGGATTTATCACAGGTGAGATATTTTTATTCTTTATTGTGTGGGTAACGCCTAAATACTCAAAAGAATCTCAAATTTAAGACGTACTTAAACTCGTGTTGTCCCTCTTTTTTTCTTTGAATCTGACACGTTGTAGCATGAGTTTAAGTACGTCTTACATTAGAGATTTGTTGAGTATTCAGGCGTAAGAGTAATAAAAGACATCAAACAGAAATGAGCTAAAGTAAAAACATACAAATATCCAAATTCAGAAGAACCTCTTCCTTTTTTAGAAGTTGGTTAAAGTTTTTATTTGACTTATTGCAGTTTGGTTTGTAATGACATTTATGAAAGTAAAGAGAAAGGCAGGATGACAATAGCTGAGAGTAGTATAAAAATGTCTATCCTGTACTATTTTATTTGCTGAGTCTATTTATAGTAATATGTATATTCATCCACAGTGTAATGGTGACATTATTACATAATGCCATGTAGGAAAAATGTATAACATTAAAAAAAAAAATTACAGCTTTTCCTAATTTACTTTCAATAATTATTTTCAGCTTGATATAAAATGTCCAAATATAACACATGGAGAGGTAATCTTTGATAGGAAAAGCTCATTTCAAGGTCATGCTGCTGAAGTTCACAGTATAGAAGATGTAAAGTGAGTTCATTTATTCCAACTTGGTACTTTTAAATTATTTTGATGGCTTATGGCTTTTCTAGCCTTGTCTTTCGTTTTGCCAATTTTGGTTCTGAATCTGATCACCAGTGAACTCATGAAATGATACCAGACAAACAGTTTTTATTGCAGTCATAATTCAAGAATGTATGTATCTAAACATAGAATGAACATTAAATTTATAATCCTAGGTGTGTCCTATCCTACGAACCACACGATGGTAAGTGGTCACAGTTGCCCATGATCATAAACAAGTAAACCTGAAACTATCTCAAGCAACTTATTCACATGTCGCCTGACCTGAGAGTTGAGACGTATGGACGTATGTGCCAATAATTACATTGCCTGTCCTTTATGAAACAAAGCAAAGCTGTTTCAAAGCATGATAGTATCGATGCAGACAGGAGCGCAGCATAAGAATAATCGATAATTGTAATATGAATGTACTTCAATTTACAGTGCAGTGTTATTTAAATTGAGGCAGAACAAAAAGATATTAAATGCTACCCACAACATGTACGCATACAGAATAGAAAGACAAACTCCTAAGGGCACCTCCATACTGCAGGACTGTGATGACGATGGTGAGACCCATGCAGGAAGCAGAATGTTACATCTGCTGCAAATACTTGACCAAAAGAACACACTTGTTGTTGTATCCAGGTGGTAAGTTTCAGATAATATTTAAGTATTGGTAAATATATGAACCAGAGTAGATATGCTTTTTAATGTAAGTATTAAATACATATTTTGTTAACTTCACTATAAAATCTTAACTTTTCAAGAAGCATAATATACAATTGATTTGTGTAATTTAATATAAACAAGTGACATGGTGTGTGTAATGTAACGAGTGACAAGCATTTCAGGTACTACATACTGCAGGTTTTTTTTTATGTTAGTAAACTACGAGGGCCTCCTGATGGTAAACTGTCAGTGTCGCCTGTGAACATATTAAGTTCACCTGGAATGATCTCAGGCATCTCATTAACTAAATGTAAGTCTTGTGCCTGCAATTACACTGCTGGTCCTGCACTTCATTCATATACAGCAAAGCTGTTTCAAGAAAAGTGGAATAAATAATACCAAATCAGAATAAATTCATAAACGTAATACAAAAACCAAATAGCTGATCTATTGACTGAGCACACAGTGCAGTCAATAGATCATTCCAACTCTCCATTCCATTAAAATAAATAATACATTATAATAAAAAATAAATTAAACATTTACAGGTATGGTGGTATACAACTTGGTCCAGACAGATTTAGACACATTAACAATGCCACGAGACAAGCAATACAACAAGCTGGGCTACTGAAGAAATGATATTCATAGAAATTAAAATACCTTATACAAGTGTACATGTGTATATACCATTTTCAAAAAACACTCTTTTTGGTTTCACAATATATACTTTTGTCATTTTGTTACATGTATATACTTATTATAAATTAATTATTATTCCTCATAAATTGTGATCACGATCTTTTTTATAACTTTGTATATATATCATCATCATCAGCCCCTATCCATCCACTGCTGAACATAGGCCTCCATTAATAATCCCTCGCCACTTGCATCCAACTGGGACTGCACTGCCACTGCATGGAGATCTTCTCCCCACCTGGTTTATGGTCGACCAACACTTCGTCTACCTAAACGCGGCCTCCTCTTGAACCTTATTGGCTCATCTGCCATCCGTCCCTGAGTGTGTGACCAGTCCACCGTGTGTGTATATTGTTACAAGCAAAATCAAAATGGTGATGAAGAAATTGAGAAATGATGCTGCTATCAAAATAAATATTTGTACTAAAGTCAATATTGTAGTCCAAATTATTTTATTATAAAATCTTTTTGGAGGTAAAGGTATTGGCAATACCGTAGTCTCAATATTATGTAATAACTGTGATAAACTTTTATCAAAGCAATGAACAGGCTGTAGAAAGTAGTTGTTTAAAAGTAACAGAAAATTTTTCAGAAAAATCAAATACATCAACCACCCAACAGTCTGCTTATAGTCCTGGGACTGATTGCAAATGCAGACGCACAAAAAAATATATATGTTAATCAAATATATAGCCAGCTATAACATTTACACAAGATAGGTACTACTTAGATTCATTGTCAAAAGTACATCAAAACTTCTATTAGTATACTTGCCATAGTCATTCTTTAACATTACATTGATAAAATGAATTTTAGTGAAAATATTGGTGAGACAGTTATATTTCAATGGGTTGAAAAAATAAGAGAAGTACTTCAGTTGATAGTACCAAAACCAGAGGTTAAAGAGAATAAAACTGATTGTGTAGAAGAAAGTCTGGATTTATCACAGGTGAGATATTTTTATTCTTTATTGTGTGGGTAATGCCTAAATACTCAAAAGAATCTCAAATTTAAGACGTACTTAAACTCGTGTTGTCCCTCTTTTTTTCTTTGAATCTGACACGTCGTAGCATGAGTTTAAGTACGTCTTACATTAGAGATTTGTTGAGTATTCAGGCGTAAGAGTAATAAAAGACATCAAACAGAAATGAGCTAAAGTAAAAACATACAAATATCCAAATTCAGAAGAACCTCTTCCTTTTTTAGAAGTTGGTTAAAGTTTTTATTTGACTTATTGCAGTTTGGTTTGTAATGACATTTATGAAAGTAAAGAGAAAGGCAGGATGACAATAGCTGAGAGTAGTATAAAAATGTCTATCCTGTACTATTTTATTTGCTGAGTCTATTTATAGTAATATGTATATTCATCCACAGTGTAATGGTGACATTATTACATAATGCCATGTAGGAAAAATGTATAACATAAAAAAAAAAAATTACAGCTTTTCCTAATTTACTTTCAATAATTATTTTCAGCTTGATATAAAATGTCCAAATATAACACATGGAGAGGTAATCTTTGATAGGAAAAGCTCATTTCAAGGTCATGCTGCTGAAGTTCACAGTATAGAAGATGTAAAGTGAGTTCATTTATTCCAACTTGGTACTTTTAAATTATTTTGATGGCTCATGGCTTTTCTAGCCTTGTCTTTCGTTTTGCCAATTTTGGTTCTGAATCTGATCACCAGTGAACTCATGAAATGATACCAGACAAACAGTTTTTATTGCAGTCATAATTCAAGAATGTATGTATCTAAACATAGAATGAACATTAAATTTATAATCCTAGGTGTGTCCTATCCTACGAACCACACGATGGTAAGTGGTCACAGTTGCCCATGATCATAAACAAGTAAACCTGAAACTATCTCAAGCAACTTATTCACATGTCGCCTGACCTGAGAGTTGAGACGTATGGACGTATGTGCCAATAATTACATTGCCTGTCCTTTATGAAACAAAGCAAAGCTGTTTCAAAGCATGATAGTATCGATGCAGACAGGAGCGCAGCATAAGAATAATCGATAATTGTAATATGAATGTACTTCAATTTACAGTGCAGTGTTATTTAAATTGAGGCAGAACAAAAAGATATTAAATGCTACCCACAACATGTACGCATACAGAATAGAAAGACAAACTCCTAAGGGCACCTCCATACTGCAGGACTGTGATGACGATGGTGAGACCCATGCAGGAAGCAGAATGTTACATCTGCTGCAAATACTTGACCAAAAGAACACACTTGTTGTTGTATCTAGGTGGTAAGTTTCAGATAATATTTAAGTATTGGTAAATATATGAACCAGAGTAGATATGCTTTTTAATGTAAGTATTAAATACATATTTTGTTAACTTCACTATAAAATCTTAACTTTTCAAGAAGCATAATATACAATTGATTTGTGTAATTTAATATAAACAAGTGACATGGTGTGTGTAATGTAACGAGTGACAAGCATTTCAGGTACTACATACTGCAGGTTTTTTTTTATGTTAGTAAACTACGAGGGCCTCCTGATGGTAAACTGTCAGTGTCGCCGGTGAACATATTAAGTTCACCTGGAATGATCTCAGGCATCTCATTAAGTAAATGTAAGTCTTGTGCCTGCAATTACACTGCTGGTCCTGCACTTCATTCATATACAGCAAAGCTGTTTCAAGAAAAGTGGAATAAATAATACCAAATCAGAATAAATTCATAAACGTAATACAAAAACCAAATAGCTGATCTATTGACTGAGCACACAGTGCAGTCAATAGATCATTCCAACTCTCCATTCCATTAAAATAAATAATACATTATAATAAAAAATAAATTAAACATTTACAGGTATGGTGGTATACAACTTGGTCCAGACAGATTTAGACACATTAACAATGCCACGAGACAAGCAATACAACAAGCTGGGCTACTGAAGAAATGATATTCATAGAAATTAAAATACCTTATACAAGTGTACATGTGTATATACCATTTTCAAAAAACACTCTTTTTGGTTTCACAATATATACTTTTGTCATTTTGTTACATGTATATACTTATTATAAATTAATTATTATTCCTCATAAATTGTGATCACGATCTTTTTTATAACTTTGTATATATATCATCATCATCAGCCCCTATCCATCCACTGCTGAACATAGGCCTCCATTAATAATCCCTCGCCACTTGCATCCAACTGGGACTGCACTGCCACTGCATGGAGATCTTCTCCCCACCTGGTTTATGGTCGACCAACACTTCGTCTACCTAAACGCGGCCTCCTCTTGAACCTTATTGGCTCATCTGCCATCCGTCCCTGAGTGTGTGACCAGTCCACCGTGTGTGTATATTGTTACAAGCAAAATCAAAATGGTGATGAAGAAATTGAGAAATGATGCTGCTATCAAAATAAATATTTGTACTAAAGTCAATATTGTAGTCCAAATTATTTTATTATAAAATCTTTTTGGAGGTAAAGGTATTGGCAATACCGTAGTCTCAATATTATGTAATAACTGTGATAAACTTTTATCAAAGCAATGAACAGGCTGTAGAAAGTAGTTGTTTAAAAGTAACAGACAATTTTTCAGAAAAATCAAATACATCAACCACCCAACAGTCTGCTTATAGTCCTGGGACTGATTGCAAATGCAGACGCACAAAAAAATATATATGTTAATCAAATATATAGCCAGCTATAACATTTACACAAGATAGGTACTACTTAGATTCATTGTTGTTTTGAAATTCATGTTATAAAATAGGCAAAACAGGAGTCGGTAGTAGTCAATGATGTATACTGGAACTATCAGTTTGTATCAGCAATCATAACATTTATATTTAGTTATAAGTGAATAAAGGTTAATCTCATTTGTCTAATAAAACAAAAATTACTGTAATTTTATTTTTACTTATAAAATTGTGTGCGAGTATTAAGTGTAAGCAAATAAAAATTATTACAGATTATAGGAAACACTTTTTGTGCCCTTCAGGAAAAATCTGTATTCTCAGGAGGATGGAAGCAATATGAAATGTTATTCCCGTAACATGATCGAAAAATGAAATAACTATAATATTTATTACAAATATATTATATCGTAAAATATACTAAGTCATAATTTCTATATTTTTTTGTTCCGTGAATTGTTTTCTGTTGTCTTCACTGTAATGCACTTTTTGTCCATAAATTTAAGTAGTTCCTGAAAGAAAAGCATTGTTGGTTTTAGTTTGTAAATATAAAATTGATCATCATTATCAGCATTTATCCGTCCAATACTGGACATAGGCCTCTTACAATGAACGCCAAGAGGGCCGACTTCCCGCCACACAACCAGGGCCAGTCTCCAACGATTTTTTTTTTCTTTTACGCCGGGAAATGCTCTGAGGCATCCCGCCTGGGGAGTGGGACTCGCTGCGCCCGAAAGATGGTAAATGGACGCAGCTCTACCCACTAAAACCCGGCGAGTACCACCAGTGCCGCCTTGGTGAGGTGCCCCAGATCTGTTAAGCTAACAGGGCACCTCGACGGCTAGTCAGCCCCGCAAGGGACCGACGCCACCTCCACAGAGGGGCCGTCCAGCACCACAGAACAACCCCTCCCAACGTCGGGACAGTACAATGGGGTGAGGTTCCCATCCTTGCCCCTTGCTCTTTCGTCCCCTCTTCATATAAGAGGGGTACAAAGAGCCCCCTCGGTTCAACTGGCTTCGCCCAAAGTGCTGGGCTCACCCTAGGCTACTGAGCCCCACCGCCACGACAAGGCCTGAACCATGGTGGGGCAGTTTCCAACGATGACGATGTGACAACGATCTCCGTGCAGTAAATATTGTTTGTATGAATGTATACAGTGTAATGATAATATAAAGTTATTACAATATTATAATTTCTATTTCCTGTACATACTCGAATATATTGACTTTTTAAACTGGTGTACAAAATATATTCATCTGTTGTAGCTAATTTTAAAAGCCTACCATATAGCGCATGCTGGACAAGGGAATAAACTTAATTTATATTTATTATCCCAGACAAACAGATGCAGATTTTATCGATCTCCAGATGGGATGAAGATCTCAGTACAGTGGCCTAAAGATATAGGTATAGAATAAGGGCGATGATATAGTCTTCTATTAATAAAAAAAAAGAGTCTTGTAGTAAAGGAAAATTAACCGATGATGTTGAGAATTATTGACATTATGGCTGTAAAATTAAAGAAAATACCTTAGGATTGTATCTGAAACCACTTGCAACCAGGTCCTTATGTATGATATCAATATTGACTGGTTCATACCGCAGAATAGCCTCCCGCAGCAAACTTCTACATGACACATAATTATGAAACGCTATGTGCAATGGGACCCTGCATGATTGAACCTAAAAAATGTTTCTAATGACACATGCCCGTATAGCTTCAAACAAATTGTGCTAAAGTTTTTAATACTTGATCAAAAAAATCATATTGTAATGAAATAATGTGGGTATATCAAATGGAAAAATTGTTTTAAGTACCTAATAAAAATCATGGTTTATACAGAATGCAGTAATTTTCATTGTTCAGGCATGTTCGGGATATGTTGACATATCCCGAACATGCCTTTTTTATTTTGACCAAGAAATAATGAGGTGGTATTTGTGTACTCTAGTAAAACTATGGTCATAGATTCTACTGGTTACCTAAAATTGCTGCTAGCTGCTCTGTATGCTTTCCCTGACCATTGTGTCAGAGTTCAGGGAAAGCATAGAATCAACTTTAAATGTAACTGTTTCTTAGCTAATATGTATATATTTTATAAGATGCAAATTAAATGCAGCTTGTTACTACTTATTCCTATCAATAGTATAGCCAAGTTTAGTTATGGTGTAAAAAAAATACCTTTGCTTTCTCACGTGTCTGAAACACCCACTCTTCTGGACGACATTCAATTTCCTTTACATCAGGATGTTGTTTTGTTTCTCTATACATGTTGTTTTCTTTATTTGAATCTTTTTCTTCATATACCTGAGATGAGGTAATTTCAGGTTGTTTTGGAGAATTTAAAGCATTTTTCTGAGTCTCGTTAGTGTCTCTTTGGTCATCAATTTTTAGTTTTTTTGTTGTTGATGGCATATCATCTGGACATTGTTCTACTACTGGATGTGTCTGATTGTATAGATATGTTAAGAGCTGTATGGCTGAAAATCATCATAACTTATATGTAAAATATATACTTAAAAGGAAACTCATACATGGATGGTATCATTCTTTGTCTCATCTACTAGATCAATTTATTGGTTTATCATTATTGGCTGATAATTTGTCCTTCCACTGCTTGGACAAAAAATCCATTTCATTTGTTAAGTGTATGAACTCAATATTTTTTTAAACATTCCAATGTTTCAATTTCAATTGTTCCAGTAGATGAGTATCATATGCAGGGAATCACAAGCAATGACTGATTCATTAGTTTTAGCATTTTGTTGTTTTGTTGGAATTTATAATATATCCAACATGTAGGGAAAAAGAGCCTAGTCCACTTAGTATTCTACTATGAATAAATATTGTGCTATTTTATAATTCTTACCTCTTTTTCTTTTAAAAGGTTTTATTCCATACTTTTCCAATTCTTTGTTTCTTGCAGGAGTTGTCATTGATTCATAATCCAATATTGGCGTAACATTGTCTGTCTTAATAATATATTTATCATTTACAGGTGTTTGCACCATAGGCTTGTTGTCCAAGTCTGATAATTCCAAAGGGCTAGTATGTAGATTTTCATTAGGTATCTCTGTATTATCTGATTTGCTATTTCGAACTTTGAGCAAATAGCTAAAATTTTTTGATATTTTAGAAGATATAGAACCAAAATGGTCTTTAATTTGCACTGGAGATACAGCATATGAAACATTTTTGTCTATACTGACATCTACAATTTTTTCATCATCAATTATTTCACATTCTTGGTCTATAATATCATAACTAGTTTTACTTCGATTTTCTGATGAAGATGTACAATATTTCTTGCTTATTTCATTTCTCATCATATTATCATATAAGTCATCATAATCAATAGATATATCATTTTGCTTCCCGAGGTCATCGCTGTGATGATTATGTGACCCTGGACTTTGTGTTAAATCAATGTTGATATTATTATCATCAGTGCCAAGTTTACATGTATCATGTGCACCATCATCTTCACTCACAGTGTCAAATTTGTCATTGTTGCCTGCTGCATTACTTAAATACTGTTCATGACTTACATGATGTGTTAAGCTATCTTCTTCTAGGATTTGAATACGCTCGGATGATATTTTACATTCCACAGTCTTGATATTTTTATCTATATCATCATCAGACATTATAATAGTATTGTCTAAAGAAGTATTGCTTGACACACCAGATAGATGCACCATAGGCAGATCTTCACTAGAATTTGAAGACTGTGTTAAGTCCATGGTAATTGTTTCCTTTTCGTTGATATTTTCTGCTCTTTTTTTATAATCAATATATCCATTAATAGTATTCACTTCTTTGTGACCTTCTTTAACATATATAGATGTAGACTGTGTATCTATATTTTCTAAAACCTGCAGAACAGCCTTGGGAAGAAAGCAACTAGTACTGGAAAGTGGACTTCCAAAACATTGCAAATCTTCATTTAATTTACAGCTCTCCTTTACTGATTTAATTGTGTTAGTTTCTTTTTCTTCATCTTGAAGTAACAATTCTTTTTGAGGTATAAGTTCATCATTATAAGTTTTATCGGACTGCTGTGTAAGATCTATATTTTTTACATCTTTCTGATTAAATTCTGAAACAACACATTCTGTTATTTCCATGAAATCATTAAGCTCAATAACTGTTTCAGAACATAATTGTTTCTTTAATGGAGTATCTGTTACCTTGTTACTAAAATTTTCAAGATCTACTACTTCACTTGAAGTGGGTGTTACAGTTTGCATTTTCTCATACTGAGTAATTAAATCCTTACTTAAAACATGTATTCCTTTTAATGATACTTCATCATTGTTATCAAAATTTTTGCTTTGTTCATCTTGCAAATGGTCTATTGAATATGAATAATCCATTATTATTATATCATTAGAAGATGCATTTGCAGGTTCAGAGGCCAACAATTTATTGGATTGCTTTTCTTGGGAATATTTTACATCACTAACACATTCTGTTAAATCCATGACAGTACTGCTACTGGTTTTTATTACAGAATAATGCCTTTGTTCTGGTTCTACCACTATGGACAAATCATCATCATCAAACATATCAGGAGATTTACTCCTAGCTCTGTGTGTAATATTCTCAGAGATAATTTTATGTGTTTCATTATTAAACATGTTAGTGGTTGCTGTATCATTTTTGAAATTCATTTTTCTATCATAAAACATTGAGTCTTCTTTTGTATTAACTTCCTCTACTGTAGGTGCTACTGTTTCAAATCTTTCTTCAATATTTGCTTGTTTGTTCATTATTTTGTATTTCTCTTTGATAATATCTTGTGCTACGTGTAGTGGAGAACTAAGCACTCCATCTAATTCCTCCTGTGTAAATTCAAATTCTTCAAATTTAAAATTACTTACCTTAGGTTCAGGGCTAACAGGCCTACCTGGTATTTTTGACCAATCTCTCAATAAACAAGTCTTATGACTTGTTTTCTCTACTAAATTTGGTGTGTAAAATGTCTCTACATTTTTCATTTCATTGTAGCAAATATTAGTGGTCTTAAAGTAAATTTCTTGACCAGTATAAAGAAAATCATTTAATTCATCTGTCCTTGTAGTTGGATTATTCTTTAATACTTCCTCGTATTTTCTGGATATTATTTCACTCTTATCAGTATCTGATGTAAGGAGTAATTTGTATTTCTTATGAGATGTTCTTTTTTTATTACAATTTCTTATAACACCATTTGGTATGTGGAAACCATATTCTTTTAATGTAGATTTAATTTTTCTTGTTCTTTCTTGTGTTGTTAGAGGTTTTACAGCATCCAATTCGACATCACCTTTAGATTCACTGTCTTGAAGTGATTTAGATAACGCTATAGCCAATTGTAATTGTTCTGAATCTACATCTATACCAGATTCCTTACATATTTCATCAAAATCTTTAGAATATGATACTAGTTCATTTTTCTTCGATTTAACCAAAACCCTAATATCTCTTTGACCTTTAATACGCTTTGGTTTTTTTTTTTGATTCACTTTTGGGTTTTTCACATTTTTAGGCCCAGTACAACTCTTTTTTTTTTCTTCCTGAAAATCTGACAGACTTTCATCCATGCCAGACTTTGGTGTAAAATATTTACTTATCACTTTACAACAAAAAATATCACTGGCAACAATTAAAACAAATATTATGAAATAAGTATTTTATTTTATTCTAAAAAATTAGCACTATTATTTTTTCACCCACCTACCACTTGAATTATCCATTATATTCTATTTATCTGGTAAATCCGGCCTATTGTTGTATTCAAGAAGTTCTCTAATTTTATCCCCAGTCCTATTGGGTAAACCAATAGCGATCATTTGTTTTCTCTCCACTTCTTCTACAGGGTCCTCATACAAGCAATCCAGGGCTTTTCTAAATTTAGCTGTTACATCGGAATATCTGTAACAACATAACCTTGTTATTGCTGATCCTTTTATTGTAAATTATTATTATTTTATTAAAATGCTATTAAACGTACTGGTAAAATGCTCCACATAAAACACCAAAACCGACAACAGCAAGACCAACAATATCCCTAGCTCTTGCAGCAGGTGTTCCTCTCAATTGCCTAGGTTTCCATTTTGATGTATTTACACCGATGGCCATTTTTCTTTTAAATGTAAAAAGCAGTTTTACTTCTTTTTACCTACTTCTTCTTCTTCTTTTATTTTTGGCAAGTCGGCGTCGCAACTTTCGTTGTGCAACATTCTGCCAGTGTCAAGTATAAAATTAATGAAAATTACGGAGAAAATAAAATTTTGATTCAAGCAAACCAATTGTTTGGGTTTTGTTACCTGCAGACAAATATAACAAAGATTCTAGTAATTATCGGTGAGTTATACATCTAGGGTAGGGTCTAAACAAAATTCTACTCTACATTTGATTTAACTATACGGGTTAATATAATTAATGTTAATTACCTAAATAAATGATATACAGTCTCAACAGTAGTGAAAATTACAGTTTAATGTTATTAATATTAATGAATTTGGATAGGAGAAATATGAATTCGGGGTTGTTGCAAAAGTGTAGTAGAGAGGAAACATTTGTAGGAAGAGGGATGTTCAATTCAGGGAGAAGGTTGTATAAAGTGAATGTGTTATTAGAACAGGCGAAGAAGATGTGGTCGAGCGACCCATCGTCCAAACCACATTCGCACAGAGAGGAGTCTTTTACTCTTATTTTATTTAGAAAGACTGGGGTACAACAATGGCCTAAACGAATTCTGCTTATAATAGACACAGATGTTTTATTTAATTTCTTGAACTTTGTAAACCATGGTTTTCTTGGGATGAGAGGTTGAATTGAGGCATAAAATCTTCCTTTTATTTTATTGGTTTTATCCCAGTCGTTCTGCCAAGATTGGTATGCTTGTCTCTGAGGAAGATTGAGGATATCGTAAGTTTGGTATCTATAATGTTTATTGTCCACCTGATGAAGAGTAGCCTGCTTCGCAAGAGAATCCACCACCTCATTACCTCCGATGCCCGAGTGCCCTGGGATCCAGACTAGGGTAATGTTTAGACCTTTATTTGAACTGTTAAATAGAGAGTTCTTAATGTTTAAAATGATATCACTGTTTAATTTATTATAAATAGGATTGATAATAATGGATTCCAGGGCACTTTTTGAGTCAGAAAAAATGACGGCGCTGGATATATTATGGCTCTCTATAAATAGACAAGCCTCCAATATACCCACGCACTCACCAGTAAATACAGATGAATGAGGAGGACACTGAAATTGTAGGACAATTTTCGAATTTTGATAAAATACTGCGACACCTGTTTTCCCTAATCCCGTCAATTTGGATGCATCGGTAAAGAATAAGTGACTATTATTCCATCTAGCAGCTACTTCTGAGATAAAAAGGATGTTACTACGGGGGGATTCTTTGGTGAAACCAAGGTTGAGTATTACATTAGCTGAATATGTTATCACCTCAAATGGGAATTCATGCCAACATAGTTTCGGAAAGGTTTGAATAGGAGAGTCCTGTTCAATGTAGCGCAATTTTTTGAAACTATTGATTAGAAGAGGAAACTGTTTATGATGCCAATAGGGTGAAGTAAGGCAGAGGCTATGGAGACACTCAAGTTTCTCTTAAGTGGATGATCGGAGCGAGCATTTACACGGAATAAAAAGCGATCAGACAGAAACTGAAAACGGATAAAGAGAGGTGGGTCACCGCATTCTACTTGCAGTGCATTAATGGGGGTAGATCTCATACACCCGAGTACACAACGAAGTGCCCTCGACTGTAAGGTGTCTAATGCCCTGAGTGAGGATTTATTAGATGGTTTGAGGAGGAAAGTGCCATAGTCTATGATACTTCTAACTATGGCATGATATAGTATTTTTTGAGTAAATGGGTGAGAGCCCCAGGAGACTCCAGATAGCGCCTTTATTATGTTTAAGTTTCGTTCCGCTTTCTTTGTTATGTGCTCTATGTGCTTGGTTCCAGATAGTCTAGAATCTAAAATTAAACCTAAAAAATTTACCGATTCACAGACTGGAACAGATAGACCTTCAATTCTTAGACTCACTAGAGGTATATTTTTCTTCCTGCTGAACGTTACTGCGCTACTCTTTGAAGCAGACAACTGAAGGCCCCTCTGTTCCAGCCAGAGTGAGAGTGAGTCGAGGGAAATTTGTAATGATGTTGTAGCATGGGAAATTGAGAGCGAAGGAATGTACAAAACTAGATCATCTGCATATTGTAATATTTGACAGTCAGGGTTAAGCGAAAGATGTAGTGAAGAAGTATAAAGATTGTACAAGATAGGACTGAGTACACATCCCTGTGGGAGGCCTTTCCATACTAGGCGCGTGTCGAGACTCTGACCCGGGACCCGAAGGCTGACCACTCTGCACATTAAAATACTGCATAGTACCCGCACTATCTTTTCTGGTATACTCAGCTGTTGTAACTTGTACCTGAGTACAGAAAGAATCACGTTGTCGTATGCAGCCGCAATGTCGAGGAATGCGGCCACCACTGATTCATTCCTGGAGAAGGCTATTCTGAGATCAGTAACAAAAATGCCTAAACTGTCTGTAGTACATAGTCCCTTTCGAAACCCAAACTGACAGGACGGAAGTAGGTTGTTCTTTTCTACAAACCATTCCAGACGGTTTTTCAAAAGGTGCTCGAATACTTTGGAGAAAGTAGACGAGAGAGCGATGGGACGGTAACTATCACTTGCCTCAGGTGATTTTCCGTGTTTTAGAATAGGGATTATGATTTGAGTTTTCCATTCTTTAGGTATGTAATTAAACTCAAAAAAGACATTAATTAAATTTAGAAAATATTTTAATACAATTTCGCTGGCCTTTACCAGGAATGAGTAAGGGAAACCGTCAACTCCCGGGGCAGAATCTTTGACACGAGAGAGGACAGATTGGAGTTCAAACATGGTAAAAGGGTTATCTATAGAATTCGTTGATGTTAAAAGGGTATGGTCTTTGTGTGGGAGATCATTGAAATTTGGAACAAATGGAGGAGCTATTTTATCGAAGAAGCTTCCTGCCACAATTTCAGGAATGCAGGGTGAATTTAGATGAGAGAGACCGCGCCTAAATCTATTTATTTGATTCCAAACTATACTGGAGCAGGTGTTTGGTGAGAGAGATGCACAGAATTGACGCCAACGGCAGGTCTTTTCCTTCGGAACAGACGTTTTGTCTTAGCAGCAATTCTTTGGTAGTTTATAAAATTGCTATCAGTCATGTTATGTTTATACGCTCTTTCTGCATTTTTCCTAGTTTTAATCATCTCTGTGCACTCACTATCCCACCAGGGGGGAGATGGTAATTTACCAGTGGTAGAATTTTTTAAAGGGATATTTAGATCGGCCGAATCGGAGATAGCCTTACAGAATTCCCTGTAGCACATATTAAAGTTTTCAGTATTGATTTGTGGAAGTAATCGAACTTTATTTTCCAACATTTTTTTATACATATCCCAGTTGGCACCAGACATCCTATATTTCAGTAGGGGCGGAGGTGGGTGTTGAGGGTAACATCTTAATGGGTAGCAGGTACTAATAGGATAGTGATCACTACCAAATGTACTATCCATAATGTTCCACAGCAAAAGAGTAGCTAAGTCATTTGAACATATTGTCAGATCTACACAACTCTTCCTTTGTCCAGGAGGAGTCATTCTTGTAGGTCGGCCATCATTTAGGATACAGAGACCTAACTCCTCGAGCATATCTCCCAGATCACTGCCAAAGGAGTCATTTGTTTCTGATCCCCAGATAACATTATGACTATTGAAGTCTCCTAGGATTAAGAGTGGAGGGGGAAAAGTAAAAAGACACTGCGTAAAAAAGGAAGAATAGAAGGACTTGGGTGGGGAAGGTATATGGAAAGAATACTTATATTTTTTATTTTTATACCAACAATATTTATGTCATTGCCATTGTGAGCAGGGATGGTAAGATAGGTAGATGTAAATTTATTATTAACAAGGATCATTGATCCTCCATGACCATCCAATCGATCATCACGGCATGATGAAAATCCATGAAGATGGTAGCGATGATCTGGTTTCAGCCAAGTTTCTGTAATGCATATAACAGTGGGACTGAGAGTATTTGTGAGGTGAATAATTTCATGTTTCTTGTTCTGGATGCTCCTAGCGTTCCACTGAAGAAACCTGAGTGGGTCCATTGTAACGGTTGAGTATTGAGACGAGTTTTGTTGCTACGTGGTCTGTTATTGTAAAGTCATTATTACTAATAATATTAACTAATAATGTTAAAAGAAGGTTATTAATATTGGCAGATTCAGCATCTATAGTAGGAGTATTGTTTAATGCACATCCATTTTGTGATTCAGGTATATTAAATTCATTTAAAATATCTTGGTGCGCTTGTTTATCATAGCCCGGTGTTAAAACAGGGCGTTGTTTCCGAGTGACAAAAATAGTTTTTTTATATGAAGTAGAAGGTGATACGGCGGTTTTACGAGATGGGATTATGTTTAGAAGGGAGGGACTAATTGTGGATTTTGAGATATCAGCGTATGATCTATATGATGGGGGGATAGTTTTGGATGCTTCCTCATAAGAAATATTTCTCTCTGCCATTATCAATTTAATATTTGTTTGTCTTATGTATTCAGGGCAACTCTTACTTATAGCAGTGTGTCCTCCTGAACAACTAAGACAAATAGAGTCGTCTAATGGGGTCTGGCATCCCTCACCTGCATGATTTTCAGTGCATTTGTAGCATCTTGGTTTTGACCTACATTGATTTTTTGTATGTCCAAATCTACAGCAATTGAAGCACTGGATTGTAGGGTATTTATAAAGTTCCACTTTTAGGGCCATATAAAAGCAGAGAACTCGGGTAGGTAATGTCTGTCCGTCAAAAGTAAGAATCACCGATTGTGTTGGTTGCCACTCCGGAATGCCATTATTAATAACCTTTTTGTTAATCCTACGCACTTTTATAATTTTACCACATCCATGTGGGACTTCCAGATTTTCTACAATGTCTTCTAAGGACCATTCTATGGGAATTTCTCTTACAACACCCATTCGGGTGATATTATAGGTAGGGATAGAGGTAGTGTATCCATTTTGCACAACTACAGGGTGGGACATAAACGAATTGGCATCTTGAGTGTTATGAAAAGTTACAGAGACTCTGTTACGGCCCACTCGTTTTAAGCCATCATTTGCTATACCTGGAAAGCGATTGGACTTTAAGAATTGTCCAAATTTAATAATGTTTAAAATAGTGTTTGTTGCTGGGTCGCTTTCATTGCGAGACACATGTACCAAATAAGGAGGTTTGTCTAGGTTTGAGTAACGAATCCTGTATTCATTTTGCTTAGCTTGCTTATTTGGTATTGTGTCTTTCACAGAGTCAAGGGAGCGTTTCTTGCCTATCGAATTTTCAACAGCTGTAAAAGATGATAGTGGAGCAGTTAAGACTGGTGAATAAGGAAAATCTGAGTCATTTATGTCCGGCGGTGGCGGTGGATCGGGAGGGTCGTTTTCCTCCATGATTTACATAGATATATAAAATGAACAATGAAACTTACCAACAAAACCGGGACAACACAAAATATATACTACTAAATCTAAATAACCAAAAACCAAACTGTAAACACAAAAAAATGCCAAAATAATAACAATGTTTGCTAGGACAAACAAACCCGCTTGACACTTGAAAGCAGAATCCTTTTTACCTACTTTTAATAAATGTCAAATGTGACATTAGTAGTTATTATTTTCATTTATAGGCATTAGCTACTAGGCTATTAGCCATACAAAATACAATATTTAGTCTGTAATACGGAGAAATGTCAGAAACCCCAAGGAGCACGGCTTCGCCCCTTCTAGTCCTCACCAATTCAACAAAGTCCACCACAATATTTGACAACTTACATTATATAATAATGTTAGCGGCGAATATTGTGGTGGACTGTTCTTCTGGGTGGATGAAATGGGAAGTGATAGTTGATTGATTTTGACTAGAGGGGCGAAGCCGTCCTTGGAGTTTCCCGCCGTTTTTCCGTATTACAGTCAAAATATTGTATTTTTTATGGCTAATAGCCAGAGCCTTTAAAAGTTTGAATAGAAAAAAAGAAATTTGTTATTTGACAGCTATGGTAGTTCGTTAGTATTTGTAACTGTGAAGTATTTAAATCTATGAAAATAATAGAAAACTTTAAGTATTATAAGTGTTTAAAGGCTTTTCGAACTGTTTTTATATATTTTAGATAAGTATAATCTATAAATATGAATATAGCCATCAGACAATTATTCACAAAGCGGACATTTAGGTTATGTGACAAAATATCATACAAATATTTACAACTTCCAGTCACCTCATCATGTCCTCTAAATCCTGTGACACAACATCGAAATTATTGCGAAGACCGCACTGATTTACGGAGACTTCCCCAATTAATGGATTTTCCACCAGTTGTTTGGCCTTCAGTTATAAAATTCATAAAAAATTGGATGTTTGCAAATTTTATCATTAGACCCTATTTTGATCAAGAATTTAACTTAATGGATTTTGTTGAAGCATCCAAACACGCCGTTCAGGTTGGTTGCTTATTAATATGTTTTAGAGATATTTTAATTAATATGATAATTATGATTTTTGCTAGGTTGTTTCAGAGAGCCTTCAGAAAAGTGATTTTAAAGCATTAGATGGACTAGTTGAAAAAGAGGCTATAACTACACTCCAATCTGCAGTTTCAGAATTGTCTGTTTCACAGAGACAGATGTTAGCTGTCAATAAAGAAGATATTTTCTATGCTTTTCCATACCAAGTAAGATTTTATTAATTTGTTTCATATAAATAATAACTTTAAATGTAATTAAGTAAAACATGATTATCCACTCAGCCACCCAGGTGAAGAGATCAACCTAAATAATTGTCCAGTTTCGCACCATCGTAACTATGGCTACCCAGCCATTTTGTGCTGTTCAAATGAATTTTTATCAATTAAAATGTTCAGAAAGTTCCATTTATTCAATACTAGATGGTTCTGTAATAAATTCCGCGTCTTTGGACGTTCTGGCGAGCTTGATCTATGCCCAGCCATTGACAACTTAGATGTGATTTTTTACGGGGAGAGCGTGTGACGTGTGTGTTATATTTTGTTTTGACGTGTGGGTGGCTGAGTGGCTATGATAAATATGTTGCTTTCAATTAAAAATAAAACGTCTTAAAATAAAAATCTGCAACCAAAGTTCACTTCTTTAAGAGAGATGGTCCATATCAAATATCTGGGGCTTATCCTTGAGTCTTGACGGACGGTGGACCTTTGGCCCACGTTTTACGACATTGGGACCAAAGGTCGTGAAGTCGGAAAGTGTAATGGGCAGACTCCTCCTGATCCTCGGAAGACCCAGCGCCACCTCCAGCTATACTCTGGGGGTATGGCAACGCATGGTGCACCAATCTGGGTGGGTCACATTACCGTAAGGAGAAAGGCCTAACTGCGCTCGGCGCAGCTGATCATCGGAGTGAGGGTTCCATCTGCTACACAGATGACACCCATCCCGGGGTGGGCGCAACTTCGCAGGACCCTGTCATATGCGAAGTCCCACAGACCCATTCATGTAACACTATGCCATATTACACTGTATCCATCCACTACTAGCTGTAGGCCTTTTCTACAATTGCTGACCTTTCTAAACAATAAAACAGTACTTTTATCAATATTACAGGTGGGTGTAATATTTGACGATGCTGATAAACGATGGGTAGAAATAACAATGTGTTATCATGTTTTGAAGGGACTTAAACAAATGCAAGAAACTGGTGATCTCCCTCCTATTTCATTAGGGTATGTATTGTTACTTTTACTGTTACTTTTACTTATGTCTTTTCTGTGCTTTACAAACAGTTGAAAAGATAGGGCTAATAGTGTAAAATACCTTTACACTATGCCAGACTTTTCAAAATAGTATTTCAAATTGATATAACTTTATTTGGTAAAATAAACATTAACAAAAAACATATCATAAAATAAAAAATTGGATTTAAAAAATTAATTTAAAAGTATTAACAATATCCATCTTGCTTGTTTCTCCCGTGAAACAGCTTGCTGCATTTCGGAGAGAAGGGCAAGACAGGCAGTGTAATTACTGGCACCGAGACTTAACATCTTATGTCTCAGGATAGGCAACACATAGATGAGTTGCCTGGACTTGTTCAGGTAAACTAGTTTATGTTCATGGTCGACGTCGACCACTTACCATCAGGTGGCACGTTTGCCAGTTTGCCTATCCGACTAACATAAAAAAATAAAGTCTCAGGACTATTATATATACTACTCAGTCAAGCTAACTGTACACCAGGCTAGTTTGATATTCTGTTTTGCACACACAAAATATCCTTAATAATTATAAGTTTTCGAAGAAATTTATGGGTACTAGACAACGGAAATATATTTAATAGGTACTTTTATACTATGCATATATAAGGTTTGGTAAAATCAATTACAATAGTAAAATCGTTCATAAAGTATCTTTCACATTATCATATTTATTAAATAGTACCTACTTCTACTACTTCATTAAAGTCTGATAAGTATTACATATTAGGTATAATTTATGTTATTTTAATAATTTACCGTAAAAAATATTATGTACCTACCTGCAAATAATTAATTTAAGCATCTATTAGATTGTATGTATCGCTATGATTAGAACTTACATTCGTCGTGTGTCAAAATTGGACTTTCAAATTACAACATTATTATTAATATGATAAAATAACAAATGATATTATAACATACCTACGTCAAAAACAAATCAGGCCAATACTCTTTTCTTTTATGCATTATTATTTTAAATGATATTGCGTGGCTGTGAAGGAGTCTTTACCGGCGGCTTTCTATTGAAAATCTTTTAATGTTTTTATTTAAGTTTTTAGTGTATTTCGAAATCGTTCAAGTGTTGCACGTGCGTTCAATCAATACAGTGTAGTAACTTTATGTACGTAATTCGTACCTATTAATGTTTGTTTGTTAAATGTAAAAGTATGATCGTTTAAATAAAAATTATAAAAAAATGTTTTAAGTGTAATACGCACCAAAGGAGCATTTTATGAAAAATTGATTTGGACAATTGTGTATTTTACTGCAGGTTAATTCTTTTTTATTTTTATCTATTAAAAACCTGCTAAGTTATCACCACAGATATTCTTAATATTTCTATGGTTATCACCGATCTCTGTATAATAGTTTTTTTTTCACATAAAGCATAAATTAATGGACTGACTTTTAAACATGCTAAATTAGAATAAGTAAGTTAAGTAGGTACTTACAGTAAAACCAATTTTCTAATATATTTCGGGAATTGTCGTTTTACTTACATCGTCTAGTCATTTTCTTACGAATAATATTATGATTGCCGAGAACTAGGTATTAGCAACATGATCGACTCGCGCTTACAACTAAAATTCATATTAGTTTATTAGAGATATTTAAAATAAATTGATATTTGTTTCGAGTGCTACATGGTGGTACTAAATATCTGTGTACCTAACTAGTTTACGCTAATCTGTCAGTCCAAAGCCTGTACAAAATGTGACGGGAGGTCTAAGAACTCAACTAACTATTACTAAGACTAATAATAATTATTATCATTTCATACCCTAAATGAGATGTAAATTTTAATAGGTACTTAGTTGTTTATGTTGCTATTAATCTGATAAAATCGTTAAAACCCCGTTACGTTAGTCGATCAGCTGTTGAGACATGAACCTGATGACCTTTCTTGTGTTTATTTATTACGCGCTGGCGATTTAATGCAATAGATTTCATTTCTTGCAATATAATTTAATTTTGTATACCTTTCTTGTGACTATGTATTGCGGGGGGATAATTTAATGCAACAGATTTCATTTCTTGCAAATTTTTTTTATTTTATTTTCGAATTTCAATTTTTTTTTTTTTGCCTAAATGTCTTTACACAAGCAGTAGAATCACGTGCCCAAAGTTTACGTAATTGATTTTACCAAACCTTATATATTTAAGATTTTTATTATATCATACACATATTTAATACACATTCATGACCCAGGAACACAGAAAACTTGTTCCCAGGCAGGATTCGAACCCGCTACCTCCGGCTTGAGCGCCTTCGCGCTAACCATTGAGCCACAGAGATCGTAAAATATAATAAGGATATTTTTTGCACACTGTACACGACAGAATGTCAAAAGGATACGGATAGTTAGCTCGACCGAGTATTAAATTATATTTTTCATCACACACTTTTATCCACAGCGTAACTTTGGTAGTTCGCCTTTACGTCATTCACTTTTTTTAAAGGGTTTTTTTCACGCTGCTTTATTACGTAGCCATTCTTGTATATAACACATCCAAATAAAGCCAGACATGGTTAGGATTTTTAGATGACTGTCCAGCCTAATTTCAGGCTGTCCGGCCAGTCCGGATTTTGTTAGACTTTTAATTTCCACCTAAGACGATTTATCACAATCGAATCAAAGACTGAAAAGGCAGAAGTTTGATTTGCAGATGGGAGCAAATGAAGTACTTGAAAACTGCTCAAATAACTGCAAAAATAGTTTAATGCTCAGATTCCCTGCTGAACGCGGCTTCTATTTTGTAAAAAGTTAGAGAGAACAGTGAACAAGTGACAGCTTTTAAAAAATATATTGAAGGCATGACGTATATTATAGCAGTAACCTATTTGCGATTTTGGACTGACAATCTATCGATAAATATGTCTATTTTTTGATATGAATGAGTGAGATTATTGAAACAATATCCATTTTATAAAACAGAAACACAAATTCAGCAGTCATCAAAATTGACGACAGCAAATCATCAGCAGTCATCCGAGCGATGACTGCTATCGTCATGAAATATAATTTAATTACGTCGGCTTTACTTTTTGAATGTCTAGCTCTTTTATTGGAAAGTCCGGTTTTCTGAATTTTACATCTGGCAACCCTTGGATACTTGGATATTAGCAGTTTTTTCTTGGCGTCTTGAGGGCAAAGGAGCATTTTCTGAACCAGTACCGCCCTTTTCGTCTCTTTTTTTCTCTCAATTATTACGATCAGTAGGCCAAGACCTTAATGCTACATCGGATTAGGGTTTGGGGTAACCCCCCGCCAACCGTGTGGTCAGTGACCGCACGGCCTCCTGGCGTCGGGTTGGGCAAGTTTGCTTAACGCATTTGTGCACATTAACGACCTTCATTGTGTGACCGTCCTGATTTGTTTTTCATTTGATGTAAAATACCGCTGTAAATTAAAAGTGGGAATGTTTAATTTGAGACTATTTTCGTATTAGTATAAAAAATAAATTGAATAAAAAAAAAGATTTTTCCTTTTTGGTATAATTGAAATTATGCAAGTATTTCAATGCACATGCCTTATATTTAAAAAATAAAACTTCACTCAAACGTGTCACGTTGCAGCAAGCGCCTAACACAGACTAAGTGAGTTGGAGTGTGTATCTGTTACAAAGAATCGAGTTGAGACATCTCTAGTAATAAGTACAGCTTGGCAAAAAAGGGTATGACATGGTGACAAGTGGAACTAAATATTTTACTAAATGGAAACCTATGATGTTGACAATACTTAGCCGACAAATACTAGATTTTGAGTAAAGTTTAGTGTTTCACTTTTATTTTTTACGATTTGATTCAATTCTCTTACTGATTTTCCATATTATGATGAGACCTAAGTGAAAGTGGCGCCCTCACTTTTTCCAAATTCTTTATTGCCAAGCTGTACATGATAACTCAATGTCACTATGTTGCTATGCATGTTCCTGTACCACGAAACACGCAACGACAGCTGTGGTCGACAAACTGTCGCTATTACTGCGTATTAGTCGCGTCATGTAAAAAAAAACGCTGACGGTCAAGGTGTGCCCAAAGGCGATTTATTGATTTATTTTGTGATATGAGATAGGGCGCGGGGCGGTCGTGTCACTGCTTGCCGGTGTGCAGTGTAATATTGGTTTGGTAATTGGTTCGTTTGTCGTCACTCGCCTCTTTTCGTTCTCAAAATTTTTAAATTACGAAGTGGTTTTACATAGAGAAGTGAGAAAAATGATTTATGACGCATATTGTTTTATGAAGAGAGAGGCTGATAATAATGCAATTAAGATTTTAAAACTATGTGTGAAACGGACTGCAGAGGCAACAAAATGTTCCGAGAAATGTACAATTACACGAATTGTGAAAAGTTGAAAAGATGAATTTTTGTCTTCCGAACTCCCGGCAAAAATAAAAGAATGAAACAAAAACCAATAACAGACATTGACAGCTTTGACCAGGGTGTCATAAAAATCATCAAATCATCCACAATTCACACACTGAATCAAACATTTTTTTAATTCTATTTAATGATATTCTATCTATATTTTTCAATGTACCTACACCAATAACCTTTATACGAAGCCGCAAGCGTAAGGCTAGTTCAAAAATAAAACAATATGCTTAGTACTTTCGTGCGCGCAAACACGTTCTTTTTACATGACGCGACTTATACGAGTGATAAGGACAGATATAATAATCGCTTGCTATCACAATGTAACTCAGTAAAGGCACATGAGTAAGTAAACGTACAGAGACAAAGCTTCCATACTACGCGTAAAACTGTTACCTATTGTGGTAGGGTTGTCACACGTGGATAAAACTAAACGAACAAAACTATTTTTTTTATCGAGTAGTAATCTATGTAAATATTCTATCTTTATTACCTACAAAATATTTTGTGTTTATATTTTTTATTTGCAATAATCTGTTGTACCTTTTAATAGAGTGGTAAATTCTAATGGAAAGCACTCTCATTACATATCAGTTTTTATCATAACTATTATAATATTTTTAATTCCGAACAGGAATCCTCTGCTAATTATTTATTCTGTACCTATACTTATTGTATTTTTACTGTAAAGTTTAGCTAAGATTTAAGATTTAATGTCGGGTCAAATGTTTCTCTAACTAGACTTTAGGCACATCCATAAAAACTTAGTGAACAAAAGTAATAATAATTAGTAGAAATAAAATAATAAGATACAACTTACCTATTGAAATCTTTGGGATGGCTAAAATATGATTTGTTTTATTTGCTCTATTATTGTTCACACAGATACATACACACAGTACAGTATACAATATTGACACTTTTTACTTTTAATTATCAACAATAATTTAAGAACAATGTTATAAAATATGATTCTTTTTTATTTGCTCTATTATTGTTCATACACACAGTATAATAAACAATATTGACACTTTTTACTTTTAATTAACAAAAATTTAAGAACGGTGATAATAATTCGAAATACCCGCCAAGCGAAAAAATATACAAAGCAACTTAACACTTGCACTCACATCCCCGCGTTCGAACACTCGTCGAACCGGTTTCGACCGGTTTCTACTCGTACGTGACGAGCTACGAGTGCTTACGCACACATGCGTTACGAAGCTTGTAGTAGTATAATCGCGCGGTTGTATGAAGCTTTGCGTCTGTCCGTTTATTTACTCATGTGGTAAAGGTCCATTAGTTTACATTTTTTATCTCGTTTGGCGGGCCTAGTTTACGTAGGTACCTAATTTTTCACAAAAATGTTATCTGCTAAAATCATATAGAGGATTTTTAACTAATTTATTTGTTTTAGTGTTCAGCCTGAATACCAAGAGAAGATATTTATACTCAATTATAGATTTATAAGAGAATTCACAAAGGGTGTTGAAGATAGCTGGTGGATAAATATAGTAAATCATTTCCAACCACAGACAATTGGGAAAAAGCTTTAATATACTGTCTTCAAAAATAAAACTCACAAATGTATTTACACAATAAAGGAAGCTAGCAATGTTTAATTTTATTGTTTTAATAAAAAAAAATGAGGTTAATGAATGCATAATATTATTCATAATCAAATGTGTAGTTTTATTAGAGTATACTTAACCATGACTGTGCCAACCATTTTACACCTTTAGGAATAATTCTTACAATTTATATTTGTGTTATTTTAATCACATTACACATTCATATCGTTTGGAGAACTTGGCGGCGTTGGTCTGCATATAACTAGCAGCGCCCTGCGGTTTCGCCCGCGTCCTTCCCCTTTCCG
Source organism: Helleia helle (assembly GCA_963853865.1). NCBI lineage: Eukaryota > Metazoa > Arthropoda > Insecta > Lepidoptera > Lycaenidae > Helleia > Helleia helle. Next base: position 6,362,814 of record OY971419.1, read on the forward strand.
TGGGAGTAGGGATATATTATGGTCTATGAAAAAAAGAAGAGTAACAAACTTTCACATTTATAATATTAGTAGGACATTGTAGTTCTAAACCACTCAATATCAACAAAGATTTTTTGGTTCAGTACTTTGACAGTTGATTAACTAGAATCATATAAATCTTTCCACTTCGTAATATTAGTATAAAAAATATAATAAGTTACAAAATATATAATTATTTCATACATACTAACAAGAAACTTTTTTACATATTATTCCTTGGAAAATATAATTGAGTAATCTTTGAAATCATGTAACATTTCCTTTATTTTTGTTGTTAAGCTTACTGCATCACCTAAAAATGTACAAAATGATCATACATATTTTTTTAAAATCAAAAATTAATGACTTTCATATTCATTCATAGCGTTGGTGCAGTTATCTCATTGTAAATGTCAAAGAAAAGATGTACCTTGCACAGGGTCATATAAAGACCTTTTAAAAACCCCACACTGCACTTTTATAGGCCTTTGCTTCCTTATTGATTTTTCTAAATCTGTAATAAATGGTTCAAGATCAAAATACTAATTTTAAAAACTACAGATATAAAATAAATCATTGGACACGAAATGATGCAATCATAATATTATATGCCTCAAAGGAGTTACCTAAAACGTATTTGAGAGGAATAAAATGTATGACAATATTGCAATACTAGTAAAATATAAAAACATACCTAAATGAACTTTGTCAAATAAAACATTAATATCACAATTCTCTGTTAATCTTGAACACAAGGCACTAACATATTGACTAGCACCTGGTAAAATTTTATCAGTGTCGCCAGGTTTAAGCTCATATGTTATGTTATTGTCTATGGTAGTAGAACATTCTATTTGCAAGACTTCATAAGCAGCTTCTGAGGATTGTGTTGAATAGGCAATAATTAAATTATTATAAATAGTATATTCTTCTATGGAAGACAATGATGCATAGATATGCTGATTTTTAATTCTGAAATAAATAATGATTTTTACATATTGTTCATATAGATAAAATAGACTAAAAATCCTTTTCCGAAACAGTTATCTTATTTGTTTACAGGCAAAACTTTGCATATAATCCACAACTCACTAAAAAAATTAAAAGTATGCATGACAAACATACTTATCTAGATATACTCTGCACATGTCCATTATCAATATGCACAGTTCTGGTTCACATTTGGCAACTTCTTTTAGGATCCAATTTTCCGTGACACAATGTTCAAACTCAATATCATAGGGGGGGCAACTGATACCAAGAATGCATTTTGTGTTACATAACTCACACCCATGTCCTGCATAAAAGATTAAACCTAAAAGCAAAACATACATTTATAGTAAAATTTGAATTTTTATTTAATTTTATAAATAGTCTTTTATTATAATAATATGTTGGGACAACTCATACACGGCCATCTGATCCCAAACTAGGCCGAGCCTGTTCTTATTGTAGCCAGACAACTGAACGCAGAACAAATAATCATGCTCTTCACACAAACATTTGTCCTGGGTGGGAATTGAACCCATGACCTTTTTAGCAGTCAGGGTCACTAACCACTAGACCAACCTGTCTTTTTATCTTTATATTGTTTTTCCATACAAACTAATTCAAATTAAAAAACTTTTATTAAAAATAGTACCAACAACTTAGATTTTTTAATGTCAGTGGTTCTTGGAACTGGTGGTAGCTTCCCACCAGTTCCAAGAACCACTTAAAAGAACCAGCAAAACAAACTCAATGAAACTAATCTTTTCAAATATTCTATAACAAATTTACATTTTGCTATGCTGAAATGAGCTGGAGGAACTCTCTATACCTTCTTCAATTCAATATTATTTAATTAATTATATGCTTGTGTTAGTTTGTAATGTGCTAGTAAACTTACAAAAAGAAGTTTAATCTTATCAGACATGGGAGTTTCCACACAATATTTACATTTAGTTGTAATTTGAATACATAATAATATTATAGTAAGTACTTACAGTAGGAATCCTTAGGAATAATACTTATTAAGTTCTTTAAAATATTCTTTAATGTACTACTTCTTGTATTTTTTACTACAACACAGATAAAGCCTAGTTCACTTAATGTTGATGCCAAAGAATCACAATCAGTGGATGGGGTTGCCAATTTTGATAAGTACTCATACCTTTCGTTTGCAATGAG